>CM075876.1:5644681-6844681 GCA_038021265.1 Cyprinella venusta | reverse complement strand
CAGTAACCAACAAAATAAATCACAAACACGTCCCCCCCACATTTCAAAATCTTAGTTTTGTCCCCCCCCACTATTTACCAATGTAGGATTTTGTTTTGCATTGCCTGCCTATCTCTGCCAATGTTGGAGTCTCCCAATTAATCCATTTTGCAACTTTTAAATACATAATTACATTTTTTAAAAAGGGCGATATTCTTCAGCTGCTTATGTCGTCAGTCGATGATCGCGGCATCGCGCACCGCTCGCGCATGCGCATCTAAGTGACACGGATAAACGGACGCAATATGTTCCTGGGAGATCTGTAGTTGCACGGGATGTGGAAGCGCGCAAAAGTTCCAGAAATGTACAAAAATGCCCTGGCCTTGAATGACAAGGTTAGGAAAATAAGACTCAACCAAATTAAATAACCAAGACTTGGTTGGTATTTTTCTCAGGGGATGTTTTGAGCATTTTACTTCAGACACTGAATTATCAGCAAACTGCCAAGAGACCTGCTACTGTAGCTGGCTACTCAAAATAAACTAGCAATCTATTCAATCAGCATTTGTGTTTGATCTGTGTGAAAAACTTGAAATATAATTGCTAGACCTACTTTTAGCTACCAAGCAACCTTTCCACAAGGGATAGATTGACTTTATTGATTTTAGTATTTTATAGTTAATGGAAATCAGACCAACCATTTATTTGAGTTAATCAGTACATGACTGATTAACAGTAATGTAAATGCTAAATGCCTTAATACATGTTGATACTACAACAATGCAAAGTGCTCTTAACATAAGCCTCAATTTCTCCATTTCTTTGCACAAAACTCTCCAGAAAGTGTCATTTAATGGTTTATTTTTCAAAAAATTTTCCCAGGGGGGGGCATACCCCCGGACCCCCCTAGCATTTGATGTCCCCCCCAGGTTCAAAATTGCTCCTACGCCCCTGGGCAGGTATAACTTAGATGCAACAGCCAATTAATATATAAAGTTAATAATCTAAGGGTCAAGAGCCCAATTAAAGCAAATACTCATCTCCATAACAGTGGCTTACAATTTTAGATATTCTCCTTTTGATTCTGCTTTAGGTGTCTTCAATAATGCTCAATCATCACTCAATTATTCACTTAATTATCTCATTAACTTTAACACTCTTGAGTGTGGACTCATATACACTCCCAGGTGTGTTAGTTTAACACGGGAGATTTTGTCTTGACGAAGAGCCGTAGTTAACTGACAAGCTGAGTCATATCACATTAAATATCGCTGGCGATATGTCCTCGATTTTAACGCGATTTGGCTCAGCTTGTCAGTGATCTACGGCTCTTTGTAGTAAATGCCGCTCCATCTTAAAGCAGGTGAAGGTGATTTACTACTAATCAAGGAACCGGCTTTACTGATTAGATGCTCATAATAATATCGTGCGATATATCGCCCAGCCCTAGTTCAGTGTCAGACAGTATGAACAGTTTTGTGCTTGCTTGGTAAACCGATGTATGCTGTCTCTGATACAAGTCTCTTTCTCTTTTAGTATGTTTGTGTTGTTGAAAGGAGCAACTAAGGAACAGGCATTTAAGATTGGTAATGAAATTGCAGAGGCTGTCACTGCCACCAACCCTAAACCCATCAAATTGAAATTTGAGAAGGTTTGTGTAGTGCTTTATTAGTGCTCTGTCTAAAAGTATATTCTGAGAGAGCTATTTTAAGCCACATGATTGTGTATTGTGCTTTTTAATTTTGTCTGTCTGCATTCTTGTGTGTTTGTGCAGGTGTACCTCCCATGCGTTTTACAGACGAAGAAGCGTTACGTTGGATACATGTATGAGAGTTTGGATCAGAAAAACCCAGTGTTTGATGCCAAAGGCATTGAAACTGTGCGTCGTGACGGCTGCCCCGCTGTTGCCAAGGTAACTAGCATTCCTCAATTTTTCTTTTCTTTTTGCCTACTCGCTGGATAATGTCACTGCTCCACCTGTCAGTCACACTGCAGTTGTAATGGGAAGCAGAGTTTGGTAAAAAAAAAAAAAAAAGTTAAATTCCGAGAAAATGGAATATATATATATATATATATATATATTATTTTTATGGGGGCCAAACAGGAAATAATTAAATGTAATGAATATATAGTTATAAGTCTATAAGTCTGAATATATAAATTTAAATCCTGAATATATAGTTATAACTCTGAATATATAAATGTAAATCCTGAATATATAGTTATAACTCAGCATGTGAGCTCCTCTCAATATTCCGCTCTATGCCAATGCGCTCCACTCAGTCGCTCACGGCCCAAGTGCTCAAATCCAGCTCCGACATGAAATCTCAGTGTAACATAGGCTACTGTACTATAGTCTTTGTTGATTATTTTTAAGGTATTGTTGGGGGCTTTTAACTAAACAAGCTTTTCTCTAATCCTGTAAAACGAACGCACCAGCGCGTTCTGATAGGTTTTTCTTTACTGACAGCAGAAGAAACTGTAAATTTTTGGCCATACAGATTAGTGTGTCAGACAACTACAAATGGTCTACTTTTATTTGTGTACATTCACAATAACACCAAAACCCTTTGTAAAATAAAGATCTGCCCTTGTTTCAACTGTCTCTGTATCCACGAGAATCTTTCTGAAACTAATAAAGTTTAAAGAATGGCCTATTATCACACAAACATTGTGCTGAGGCCACCTATGCAAAATGGTAAAAGCCTCCAACAATGCATGCCTTAAAAATAATAAACAAAGGCTACAGTAACCTACGTTACACTGAGATTTCATGTCTGAGCTGGATTTGAACGTTTGGGCCGTGAGCAATTGAGTGGAGCGAATTGGCATAGAGCGGAAAATTGAGCGGAGCTTGCATGCTGAGTTATAACTATATATTCGGGATTTACATTTATATATTCAGAGTTATAACTATATATTCAGGATTTACATTTATATATTCAGAGTTATAACTATATATTCAGGATTTACATTTATATATTCAGAGTTATTAGTATATATTCAGGATTATATTTATATATTCAGAGTTTTAACTATATATTCGTGATTTACATTTATATATTCAGATTTACATTTATATATTCAGAGTTATAACTATATATTCAGGATTACATTTATATATTCAGAGTTATAACTATATATTCGTGATTTACATTTATATATTCAGATTTACATTTATATATTCAGAGTTACAAGTATATATTCAGGATTTACATTTATATATTCCGGATTTACATTTATATATTCAGAGTTATAACTATATATACAGGATTACATTTATATATTCCGGATTTACATTTATATATTCAGAGTTATAACTATATATTCGGGATTACATTTATATATTCTGGATTTACATTTATATATTCGGGATTTACATTTATATATTCAAAATTACATTTATAAATTCAGAGTTATAACTATATATTCAGAATTATATTTATATATTCAGAGTTATAACTATATATTCGGGATTACATTTATATATTCAGAATTACATATATATTCAGAGTTATAACTATATATTCGGGATTACATTTATATATTCAGAATTACATTTATATATTCAGAGTTTTAACTATATATTCGGGATTACATTTAATTATTTCCTTTTTGGCCCCCCATATTATTTTCTATTCAGTAATATTATTATTACTATTATGAAAAATATCCTTACACACAATTGTTATTTAATAAACAATTCATCTAAATATGTAGACCAGGGAGCACTCTGAGGCACTGTATAATTTTAAAATATTATACAACGCAGAATTGAATTTGAGGTATATTGAATATACAGTATGTATATATATATATATATATATATGTGTGTGTGTGTGTGTGTGTGTGTGTGTTTGTGTGTGTGTGTGTGTTTTATTCCTCTATGTTCTTGAGTTCTTGTGTTTGTCTGTAAAACCTTCATTTTTTTTTTTAGGACAAAATATACTTTAAAAATTAATATACCAAAAAATTAATTCCTACCTTGAACACGCTGTCCTATATTATTATTGTTTACATGCACTTGAAAAACTTGATTTGAGATGGACTAAAGCAATAATACATCATGAAAACATTTTTTCCAACAAAAATCTTATTCGTTATTTCTGTGAAATCTGGATAATGCGGTTTGTTGCAGTTTCATCCATATGTATACACATTAATCGCACTACAAATGGACTTTGTGTTGTGTGAAACAGAAATGACATGCAGTGAACACAACACAGCTATTCACACAGTCTGTATTGGTTTTAGATTACGCATCGTGACATGCCTGTACATTCACTCAACAAAAACCTCTTGATGCTAGATTGTACATGTACTTATTACCTGGTTGCTTCAGATGCATTGGCCATGGGATTCTCGAATGTCAATTGAAGGGGTTTCATTAAGTTTTGTTTTGTTAGATCCTGGAGCGATCTCTGAAGCTGCTTTTTGAGTCTCGTGACATCAGCCAGGTAAAGCAGTACGTGCAGCGGCAGTGTGTGAAGGTGCTGGAGGCCAAAGCCAGCATGCAGGACCTCATCTTTGCCAAAGAGTACCGTGGCAGCGGGTCGTATCGGCCTGGGGCCTGTGTCCCTGCTCTGGAACTGACCAGGTGAGCAAGTGTAGATCCGTGTGTGGAAAGGTGGGTACAAGGGTGACTGCCAAATACGGATGACTGAGATGTCAACACATCACTTTCAGGTCACTGAAAACAATGATATTAAAGGTGCAGTGTGTGATTTTTAGCGATATCTAGTGGTTTGGTTGCGAGTTGCACTAAGGGCTCAGCTCACTGCTCACCCCTATCTTTCGAAGAAGCTACGGTGGCTAAATAGGGACAAACATATCGTCGTCTGAAGGAGCAGATAATAGCCAGAGCAAGCCAAGAGTGTGTAACATTGTCACTGTTTCTGTACCACAGCCCATTATAAACCACATCATGGATAAAGTTTACAAAGCCATAATCAGGTGAGGATCAAGAGTCTTAATATATGATATTAACAGGGTAGTTTTTTTTTATAACAGGGTAGTAAAAGTTTAGCTGGCTAAATACTGTCTGATCTTGTTAGCGTTAAGCCTTGTTGTAACAGCGCGCACGCATCTGCATCCCCTAGACATCATTTACTACACACAATAGGCTTTTTTTCTCTGATTTTGAAAACTTT
The DNA here is from genome assembly GCA_038021265.1 of Cyprinella venusta. Taxonomy (NCBI): domain Eukaryota; kingdom Metazoa; phylum Chordata; class Actinopteri; order Cypriniformes; family Leuciscidae; genus Cyprinella; species Cyprinella venusta. The sequence continues at coordinate 6,839,552 of CM075876.1, read as the reverse complement.
TGCTTCCAAGATCGATGATGGATGGGTTGGTAATTCCTGTAACATTACTGTTTTACGGTCAATGACAAGACTACTAATCAGCTCACAAATGTAACCAGCACATTATCCCCACCCCACATAGCAAAGCCATAACACTGGGGAAGAACGAGGGAGAAGAACTAAGTTACGTGAAACAGTCCAACTACATATTTTACACCACTGACAAGGGAAAAGTCACTATTCACGGTGTTTATGACTTCTAGCTTTCTGCTGCGTCTCTTAAGGGAATGACGAAACACTTTCTGTAGCGCTGTTTGTTCGCATTCGGCTACAGTAGAAACATGACGTCACAATATGTCGACCTCCGTAGAAGTGGGTGCCCGCGGTTATGTAGATATAAATGTCTCATTCTAAGGTAATAAAAACATTACGGTTTAAGTAAGTTCTTTATACACCACTGAAAACATAGTTATGGATGTCATATTGCATTTCTGTTAAATACTCAAAATTTGTACACATTGCACCCATACTCAAAATTTGTACACATTAAAGGAAAAGTGGTTATTTTTTCCATATTTATCCTTTTAGCCATTTGTACTTAAGGGTTAATAACCAAAGCTTGGGAAATTTCCCAAAATATGAGGTACATGTGTACCTTTACATCTTTAGTGGTTATTTTGTTGACTTTGAGATTTTAATTTTACTCACTGTGTTGCAAGTGTTATATTATTGGCAAAATTATAAGGCAGTTTCCATTTTGGATCATAACTTTGGAACCACTAAGGGCTGGAAACAAAATTATTCCCCCCGCAAGCTCATTTAATTACAATCTTTACAATTCATAATAATAAATAATAATTCATTACATTTATATAGCGCCTTTCTCTGCACTCAAAGCGCTTCACATAGAGGGGGGAATCTCCTCAACCACCACCAGTGTGCAGCATCCACCTGGATGATGCAACAACAGCCATATTGCGCCAGAACACCCACCACACACCAGCTTACTGGTGGAGAGGAGACAGAGTGATGAAGCCAATTGGTGTACAGTATATGGGGATGATTAGGAGGCCATGATGAACAGAGGCCACTGGGAAAATTTGGCCTGGATGCCGGGGTACTCTTTCAAAGACATCCTGGGATTTTTTTGTGACCACAGAGAGTCAGGGCCTCGGTTTAACATCTCATCCGAAGGCTCTTTTGTTTTGACAGTATAGTGTCCCCATCACTTTAATGGGGTGTTAGGACCCACACAGACCACAGGGTTAGCGCTCCCTGCTGGCCTCACTAACACCTCTTTCAGCAGCAACCTGGCTTTCTCAGAAGGTCTCCCATCCAGGTACTAACCAGGCTCAGCCCTGCTTAGCCTCAGTGGGCGACCAGTCTTGGGTACAGGCTGATACATTCAATTCTTTTGCCGTTTTTGATTTCTACCTACGTTTTTTTTTTACTGATGAACATCACATCTGCATGCAAATCTCTCCCAGCTTACACACGACGTATCATTTATGTAATTTATTGGTACTTTTTGGTAATTTCATAACTTACTAATTGACAACATAACTAACTGACAAAGTTGCATGCTTGTAATTTTAACAACAAAAACGCATTTGACAGTTTGATCTGTGTAGTATTTCTGCATTCCAGTATTATACTTATCATTTCTACCAAAATATGACATGAATAATTTATTGGTTTTAGTTTGTTCTACAAAGCATTTCACATTAGAGTTGAAGAGGGCCTTAAGATAAATTATATTCACATTCATTTAAAAATGTCCTGTGACTTCCTTTGACGTGATTCATCTAAATATAAATGTTAAATATGTTAAACCTTCAGTGAAAATTTAAAACGACTCCTGTAAAAAATACATCATAAAACCGCTAATTATCCACATGTGCCATTGATGCTTGGACCTTGACGATTGCCGCTAAAGTGTATATATTTTTGACTTTATAATATATATTTGCACTGTACACTGACTTTACACTATAATATAATATTTACTTCACAGTAGTAAAAATTACAATATGTAATATTTAAGGTCTAGGTAATTCATGGGAAATGCCGACTTTTGAAAATGGGCACATTAATTAATTAATTAATTAATTTTTCTGTTGAGATTTACTTTATTTAGCTATACGAAAAGGCCGATAATGGTTTAAAAACATTTCAGTAACATCTGTCATTGTAATATATTGTCAGTGTCATTGTCTCTTTGACACATTTATAATTCTATTCTAAACTATTCTGTCCTTGTTGTGAAAAAGATTGACTCATCGACATTTTCCTTACGTAGCAGATCCACTTTGATGAAACAAGATGGCTGATTTGTTTTTGTTTTTCTGTTATTAACACGTAATAAATACTGAAAGGTTCAGTGAAGGGGCGTAATTGTTCTGCTCACGGGTGCTGTTGGGACTTTGTCTTGCATTTAAAGACCAACTATAGCCAAAGATATGCAGGCTTCACCCTCTTTCACCCACAAAACAGATTCACATGAAAGGTACATACTTGGCAAATATTGGTGCCATCAATAGAAAATATTAGTGTAGCTGTGGTGATCATGCTTATGGAGCTCTCTAATGCTTCACCTTCCCGTTAAGGGCACACATTTAAGGCTTTGTTGGACTGATGACATTAGCCTACACTACTCACTACCACTACATGCAGACCTTTCAGGACTCGCTTTATTTTCTGCATGCGTGCTGCAAGCCTATTATTGTGCTAGACTAAGGCTGTTGCTTAGCAACACATCCATTAACAGATGTTGAAATTAGATTTGAGGTATGGTTTAGGGAAATTTTATCTTTGTTGAAAATGCAGCTCCTTGTTCTGAATCCAGGCTGAATCTAAATGCACTTAATGTCCCACAAAGGTTGCTGTATAAACCTTTTTTGTGTGCTCTTTTCTGTCTGTGTCTTAGGCGTATGATGGCACATGATCGGCGGTTGGAACCACGTGTGGGTGAGCGTGTGCCGTATGTCATTGTGTACGGGATGCCGGGAGAGCCGCTCATACAGCTGGTTCGGCGTCCTATAGAGGTGCTGCAGGACCCCAGCCTGCGCCTCAACGCCACCTACTACATCACCAAGCAGATCTTGCCACCACTTGCACGGATTTTTAACCTGATTGGAGTAGATGTGTTCATCTGGTACCACGAGTTACCAAGGGTTAGTTAAGTCATTTTGTCTTTTAGCAAATGCAGAATATAAATGATCAAGCTTGAGACTGAAACATTGTTCAGCTTTAATGGTTGCATCTACTAGTTCTTGTACTTTTTGGTTGCTCTTTGTCTGTTCTGATACTGAAATATACTAGCTGTTATTGATATAAAGGCACCATCTGGTGGTGGGATAGAAGATGTTTTTTTTTTTTTTTTTTTTTTTTTTTTTACATATTAAAATACTTTCATATGCAGAGACAACTGTAAATAAGCCATTCGTAGGTTGATTCTCATAAAAAAGTATAAACACTGGGTGTCTGGTGCTCAAACGTTGTTCTTTTTAAGTATCCAGACCAGCTCGACAAATTTAAAACACATTTGTTGAGTTTTAACATTAAATAATTGCATGCTTCACCATTTAAGAAAAAGACATTTTTTCTGTCATTTGCTGGTGTTTTCATTGCACAGGTACAGAAGGCCTGGAGCTCTGCCGGAGGTGGAGGAGGAGATGAGGGAACAAGAAAGGGCACCATCTCTCAGTACTTTACAACACTGCATTGCCCAGTTTGTGATGAGCTGACACAGCTGGGAGTGTGTGAGCGATGCCGGGCCGAACCGCAGCGTGTTGTGGTTCACCTACACCAAGACTTGCGGCTTTGGGAAAGCCAGCAAGACCAGCTCCTAAAGGTCAGAGGTCATGAATGCCATAGTTTTTTCACTGACCTGTTCTGATTATCTGGCTTTAACTTCCGGGAAAGAGCTACTGTATGGGTCTATGTCTTAAGGCCTACTTGAAAACCAGTTTCAGATTATTAAAATGATTTTTTTATTTAACTAATCACTAAGCAGATGTTCTGCAATGGTGCCCTCTAATCTGTATTTAGTACTTTTTGATTAAGAAAACTTGTCCACCAAGACTTTTTAGATATTTGTTTTATACCGCAGTATCTCTATAGCCCCTTTCACACAGTGCGTTGATCCCGGGAAATGCCAGGAAATTGCCAGAATGCCTTCTGTGTGAATGCAAACATGACCCAGGATTGATACCGGCATCGATGCTGGGTTGGGGACCTAGTAACATTGCCGGAATCAATCCCGGAATGCGCGCTATGTGAACAAAAGCCAGGACCAATGCCATAAGGGGTGTGTCATAGTGATGACGCTCGTGCCATCGCGCAACTCTGTTGCTCTTAGAAGAAAGTTTGTGTTCGTCATCAACAAAGAAATGATGAACAAATATCTGCAAACTGTAACAAAGCAGAAACCCGGAGCTCCTCACTATCAGCGCTGAAGCTGAGATCGTTCTCCATCTTTGTGGAACGGTATGCGTGTGTACATGTTTTCGACACTTACGTTACACGTATCATCCTGACGTCATGTGTTTTTCCAGGATCTTTTTGTGTGTGAATGCATTCACAGATCCCGGCAAATCACTGGCAGTGTGAATGAACCGAAATCAAACAATCCCAGGACAAATCTGGGTCACATTATCTGTGTATTTTCTGGAATCTCTGTGTGAAAGGGGCTCATGAAAGCAAAATAATTTTTTTATTTCAGGCAAAAAGGTAAAACAAAACGTAAAAACAAAGGTAATGTTACAGTTCACTGTACTGGTCAGTAAGTTTGTCTGTAATGGTCTACATCTCTTTTTGCAATAAGTTTCTCTTAATTATAAAAAGCAAATGCCAGTCAAAAGATCAAAATAGTAGTGATTAATGTAATGTCCGGTTTTTCTGGCTAATGCATAGTCAGTTCACTTTTAAGCTAAGAAAAAAAGAAGAGTTGGGTTTGTGAAATTATTAATTTGGTGTGTCTCTTCACAAAAACACATTCCCACATTTTGTATTCAAAATGAATAACAACGCACAGGGTAATACAAACACAGAATACTATTAAACCTGCAAAATTTCAATAAATATGTAAAATTTTACTGAAGCACTTAAATAACCTACTCAGTTTATTTACTAGTGCTTACCTTCAGTGATCAAATTTAACCATGCAAATGACTTGATTGGTGAATTGGCAGAGCTGAATGGTCTTGTCCTTTTGTTGTGAGACCTGGAATGGCAGTGAGCGGAGAACTTGTGTTGTACTCTCTGTACAGGCATGCCATTTCCGGCATGCCATTTAGCTTTTGGTGTGGAAGACCACTTTTTGCAACACATTTGATGTACGAAAGGGCCTTAAGCTACAATGAGGACCTGATTTGGTCAAAAGTGTCTAGCTATATGCTTCATGTTTGTCATGTATCAATCTTGTGTTGTGATTTGATTGACAGGTATGTCGAAGTTGCAGTGGCAGTGCAGAGCGTCAGGTGCCATGTGTCTCATTGGACTGCCCTATACTCTACAAGCTGTCTCGTGTCAGTCGGCATCTTTCCCGAGGACCATACCTTCGCCAGCTACTGGAGCAGTTTTGAGAGTCCTCTTTCATTTTACTCTGGTGCTATTAACACTGTGCCATTCAGCAAAATTTCTGTGTCATAGTTTGAAGGTGCTTTTCCCCCCTACGTGAGCTTTGAGAGATTCCATCTAATACTTTCTGACTGCAGTGTAGGGAGATTGAAGAGGCCTTAAATACAGTAAAGAGGAAGATGATATTGATGCACTGTGTTTGAATTTGCTTCATGGTTGTTGTATAATCCTCTCTAAACTGAACCTCATACTGTAGCAATTTATTAAATCCCCCCCCCCCCCCCCCGGCATATGATGATCCAAAAGTCTGTCTGCAAGCACCAATGAAAAGAAGGAAAAAAGAAACTAAAATATTGGAGGGTTTTTTTTTATGCCCTGCTTATTTTTGCCTGCCCATTCTCTACAGAGGCAAGTCTGAGGAAAAGCAAGTCAGTATCAGCCTTAACTTGGACTTTGGCATTATGGTTCATAATTTATATTGTCTGTGTGCACAATTGTACTTTCTTTTTTTTTTGTCCTTTTAAAAAACTTTTCTAATGCTTTCTCTATTCTAAACCAGACATTGTTACCTACCTATGTAAAAACTCGAGAGCTTTCCGAGCTCTGTAACCTGTTTTTGTAAACTTGTAAAAACTTAAGGTGCTTTGTTTTTAAAGAAAATTTGTGGGTGGAGATTTAATATTGATATAATAAAAGTTGATGTATTTAACAAATGCTTGTTTCTATTTAAATGGGACCTTTGGTTTTTACATCACTACTGTAATTCACAAATTAGTCAAATATGTATGCGGTGTAGGATTTCTTCCACATATTGGTTAACAAATCAATACAAATGTAATACAGATCGATTTGATTCAAAATTGCATCAACATGTCCAACCCAGAAGTGACTTGTCTGTCTATACCGAAAGAAAACTAAATTCACACAATTTAAGGCGCCATAATGTGCTAATATTTAGTAATTGCCAAGCAATCCATTTGACTGAATAGAAATTATTTGTGAACATAAAAGGAGGACTTTCAAGAAAGACTTCAGCATCAAAATATTACTATTAATGAAACTTTTTATACATCCAATCTAACCATACAATACAAAAACAAGTCTTAATCTTTTCACAGTTATTAAGACCAGTGTATTGTCCTGGTTACAATTTACAAAACCTTCGATTCGAGGTAAATCAATCAACAACAAATGAGGAGAGATATAGAAGTCCCAAAATCTTAATATACATTAGTGTCCAATAATAAGGCTGATCGTCATTGACAGGACATTTCTCAGATAATGTCTAAAATGAGAGACAGTGGTGAGTCGGAAAAGATTTGTGTTGCCATAAGGAGAGTCAAACATGCAACTGACATTTAGAAAGTGCAAATCAACTGGCTAGTGTGATCTTTTCACCGAAGAAAAAAAATGCTTCAGGTTGATGTAAAGTGCAGGATTTAGCTTCTCCGTTCTTCTCCGAATTCATTGAAGCAGTGCTAGATATCAGTCTTTCTTCTCCCTGTTGAGGGACAATAAGAGTTTGCGTCTGGGAGAGTCTGTGGAAAAAGATGGAGTGGTAGACAGAGGTTGGGCCAGGGTTGTGGTGTCTTTTGAGGGTGCTGACAATGGAGTGGCCACTGAGTGGGCAGCAAGCGCACTGGCTGCAACATCAGGTGGCACCGAGGCTTTGGAAGGAGAGCTCAACAGGCTGGCGTCGTCCATCTCTATCACTTCAAAGTCTGCATCATTCCACTGGTCGGCTTCACTTTCATTTTCTTGCTCCTCTTCCTCCACGTTTTCCAGCAGCGCTTGGCGGTACTCGCTGTCATCCGCATCCTTGGTGCGTCTCCCTGATGTTTTCCGTGAGGTGGCGTCCCCTCCTGGGGATGCTAGTTTGTACAAGACCGGGAAAAGGATAGAAGTGAAGGTGGATGTGCAAAGTGCCAGGTACATCAGCAATGGCTGATTCTGCACCTTCCCCAGTAAAAAGCCCAACAGAGCCGGCAAAACCATTTCTCCAAGAGCTGCGCCCACCACAAACACTGAAGCTGAGCGGCCCGTCACAGTCGTGTACTGCTCAACCCATGCGATCCCGCTGGGAAAGGTGGTAGACATGGAGATACCATAGAGGCCAGTGCAGGTCCAGAGCATTGGGACATTTTTGTTAAAAAGACACAGCAGGAGTGAGGAAACCGTGGTGCCCACTAGACTCATCAGGATCAGGGTGACTGGGCGCAGGCAAGTTGCAAAGAATATGGCCAGACCACGACCAGCTGCAAACGTTCCCCAGAACAGTGAGTTCAGTCCCGCTGCATGAGCCGATTCCAAAAGAACGTAGTCCTTGCTATAGTTAAATATAAAGGAACCGTACGCCACCTCGCTTCCAACATAGAAGAAAAAGAACACGGACAGCAGGGATATTAGTATGTTGTGACGTTTGGAGAACAGCTGCTTCCCTGAGGGTGTCTTTGCCCTATTTGAGTTGGGGGAACTACAGCAGTACAGGATAAAAAATAAGAGTGACACAAGTAAAACGAAAGCACCAATCACGATGTAGGCCCACATGGATGGTAAAGAAATGCCGATTGGCAGGGAGGATTGCACGATGGTCTTAGATGCGTGGCCAGATACCAGAGGAGTGTTAATCGAGTCATTGTGGGAATGGTGGCCAAACAGCAGCTTGGCTATGATTGGGGAGGCAAAGGCTCCAGCAGCGAAGCAAAAGTGCAAAGCCTGCAGATGAGGCCCAGCCTGCTCTCCCCATGTGTTCAGTATGAGAACATTACCACCTGTTGACAACCAGAAACTACAGTTACAGTGGAAGCTATAAAGGTGATTTCAGGGTTCGTGCAAATACTGTAAAATGAAATTCAAGGACTTTTTAAGCACTGCTTTTTGATTTTCAAGGACTTCCATAAGAGATCTCACTTGTCAAACAATATCTTTATTATCTTTCAAATTCTAAAAAAGGTAAGTTAATTAACAAAAATAAAACAAAATGCTACAAATAAAGTGAAGAAGACTGTGGTAACTTTGTCATAGTATCCTTTCAATGGATAAAGATATCGATTTCCTTATTCATACTGATTTTTTCTTCCATGACTATATGATTGACCTAAAAAATGAAAGCTGTATCATATACTGAACAATATCACACTCATAGCCATGCAAAATGGCTCTATATCTATATCAGATGGGCTGCAGTGTTCATTTTGTGTGAAAAGATTGTTTTATCAATAAAAGTAAACACTAATTTGACATATATGGTCTTTCAATAATGCAAGTGCTTTTCAAGTATCTTTTCATAAATATGGACTTAAATTTCTAAAAGTCTCATTCAAGCATTTTAAGCACCTTGTACAAACCCTGTTTTTTATATTGAGTGTCACCTAAAATTCACATTGTTAATTGCGTAATGCTGGTATTATATACTATAACACAGTCTACACCAGGAGCATGCTTACCTGTATCTAAAATTCCCATTGAAACCCCCACACCGGACATAAAAACAGTGAGCAGCCAATCCTTTTTACAGAAGGGAGTGCCAGACATCCCAAACGCTGTGATTAACATTGAGAAGCCTGCAGACAATAACCAAACATGAGCAATGAATCATATCACATATCCACACAAATTTTTAATTAAATACAAAAAAAGGGCAGAACATACTCCAGTGTACTACTGACAGATGTCCTTTAACTGCCATGACTTTTCAAAACATTTCAGTCAAATAATATGCAACTCTGTGGGGTCCTACCACAAAACATACACCATGAGACATGGTCTCACCAACTATCATTGAACCCATGCGTGATAGTTGGTAGCAGAGTGACAGGGAATTATCCTGGGTCAATTTAGCTCGCTTTTCTGTAGCCTTTCTCTTTATTTAGCCCTTTATATGCTTTCCCCTTTCTCTTTTTGCATAATTTTAATAAACAGTTCTACTCTATATATCTTTGCATCAGATCACTAGATTTGAGTAACCTTTGATAGGATTTCAAACACATTAGCTTCATCAGGGGCCTCATTTATAACCGTTGCGTACGCACAAAACAGGCCCTGAAAGAGGCATAGGCCACTTCCGATGCATAAGTTGTGATTTATAAAAACAAACTTGACGGGAAAATTTGCGCACCTGCACACAAACTCTGACCCATGCATACAAACGTTTTGGAGATGGAGCAGTTTGGCGACACCGATGGTGAGCTGGAGTTAAATGTCTTTTAATCACTTTTAGACAGAAAATCTAAGGAAATTATACATCTACAGAAAGATAATACAAATATAATTGCACTCAGCAAATCTATCATTTAAAGCAATATTCAACCCTTCTTAAATGTCTGCGCCATGAGCGCGTTGGGCCATTTAGTGAAACTGACGCATTGCCTATCTAACGGCAGATGAAGTAAAACCGTAAATCTTCATTATGAGTCCATCATAAATACATTGTATGTTTGTTCACAATAACAGTTTAAATAAATAAATGTTTTACTTCTGATATAAACATTTAGATTAAATATGTCATTCTCATTAATGGTGTTAAACACTTAAACTACATTAAATCATTACTGAGAAGTTACAACATTTTTATATTCAATAAATATAAATATTCATTGTGGATTTGATGCTTTTGAACACTTCCTCTGGCATGCTGTCTGTGTTTTAATGTGTTAACTACATAGATAATTGCTTACCATTATAGCAGATTGTCTGAGAAAATGGTTTCGTGCAAATAATACACAACAAGGTCTATCTGTTTCCATTAAAGATATAAATCAATTAAAATACTATTTGGCCAGTGGAAAAGATTGAGAAAACCTTTCTCTGAAAAGGATTTTGCACATTTTTTTATTTATTTGAAAAAACAAGGGACGGCTACTAAATGATTTTTATTAATGTAATGTGACGGCACTAGTATTTCATATTTTCCTAACGTCTTGTACCGTTATACATGTTATTATGTGGATGAATAATCATATGCAAATGATATGCAGATGAGGATATGCATATTTAAACTAGGCATTGTAAGCTCCGTATATATGGAATGCCAAAGCTGACTAAATTAAAAATAAATAAATACATAAATAAATGTACAAAGAAATGTAAAAAAGCAAAAATACATAAATAAATACATAAATAAATATACAAAGAAATGTAAAAAAGTGCAAATAAAAGAGTATTTATACTTTTATTTCCATATTTATGTATAATTGTATTTTTTCACACATTTATTTATTTATTTATTTATACATTTATTCATTTATTTATTTCAACTTTTATTTATTTCAACATTTATTTCAGTATTTATGTTTTTATGTCTACATTTCTTTATTTTCACATTTATTTATTTCTATATTTATTTATTTCCACATTTCATCATTTCCACATTTATTTATTCCAACATTTCTTTCTCCGTATGTTAATGAGGGGGGCGTGTTTTAACTCAGACCTCAGCAATCGAGTGACGAGCTCAGAGTGGCAGTTCTGAAGCTTTGAGGCCACAGTGACACCTTGTGGTGTGTGACCAAACGAACCGCAAGAGCTGTGCAGGCAATATAACATTTTAAGTCATGTATTTCACCCTAACTGTATGTAGGGTAGGCTATATAGGGTTAACACACATAGCACACATGAACAGGTCTGATAGCAGATACTTGGACATGAAAGCGCATGAAAGTATCCACTATTAATCCACCTTTTCTGCGCCCGTTCTATGATTCATAGCGGATTCAACTGACTTTACGGTTTTCTACTTCCTGCTGTCCTTTTTTCACTAATTGTATGTTAATTTCAATCAATGTTTCATTAACCAATCGCCTGGTTTTAATAAATAAGAAGTATGTATAGTAAACAATAGATGATCATGACGGAGGCAACAGCGCGCAAACTGGACTTTGGCCTCAAGAATGAAACTCGGCGTAACGTTATTATGCCGAACCTCACAGGCCTGAAAAATATAGACTATGCATTTTTGAAAGCAGATGTAGACAGGAGTCAAAGAACTAACCAGCTTAACCTTTTAGTACTGTTATTCTGCAGCAGTCGGGGTGATAGAAACTGTCGGATGTTTTAGGGAGATGCATCATGCATCAGCTATCCTTTGGAAGTTATGAAGCAAAGAAAAACGTTAATTTTGTTTTTATCTGTGATTTAATAAAAAATTACGTGATCAGATCACATTTGATGAATGTTTTTTTCGATTTAGTTTAGCGATGTGGGGATGAGACAATCTAAAACACATGGGAAAAAAGCATAGACTTGAACCGGAAGTTGACAACCGGCATCGTCGTCATGGATAACAATGTAGGCCTAAACGTGGTGGATAGGGCTGATAGCTTGCGTTTATTGTCGATGAGACGCGCACACCAGCGCACAGTTCACTGACTCCCACGTACGCAAGCATATTGATCAATGAGTTTGAAACACGACTCAATACGCGATTTACATCCGCGTTTCCTAATTTCGTATGCATAACAGACGACAATTCAAATGTTTAAAACGCAACCCATATTTAAATGCTGCTCTCTTAGATAGGCCTGATTAATCACAAGACATATTTTGAATTATTCTAAAATCAAACACAGCCAGCCACGCTTCTCACGCCATGCATTCTGTATTAAGATTTTGACTTTTAATGACTTTTGTTAATTTTATTTTACTGATAACAGCCATAGTGCCTTATTATTATTATTATAACTGAGTAGTTTATCGATTAATATTAAGAACTTGACATATATGATGATGTGCAGCCTAGCCTACCTATTTAATAAGGTTTGGGTAGATATAAAATCAATTTACAGGGGGAAATATCACCACGACCACGGGCATGACCAGTGCTGTTTGAATGAGCAGGATGCTTCTATGGTCCAATGCATGGCGTGAGATGCGTGGCTCACTGCGTTTAAATGAGCCACTTTTGTTTGATTTAAGAATAATTCAAAATTGATGACTTGTGATATATCAATATATATCTAAGAGTAGCATCTAAATATGGGTTGCGTTTTAAGCAATTGAATTGTCACCTGTTATGCATACGAAATTAGGCAACGCGAATGTAATCGCGGACGTTTCAAACTCATTGATCAAAATGCTTGCGTGGGAGTCAGTGAAATGTGCGCTGGTTTCTCTCCGTGTTCTGCGCTAGTGTGCGAGTCTCATCGTCAATAATAACAAGCCAAAAACAAGCTATCAGCTATCATATTCATGCGTTAACCCTATATAGCCTACCCTACATACAGTTAGGGTGATATGCACGACTTAAAATGTGATATTGCCCACACAGCTCTTGCGTTTCGTTTGGTCACACACCACAAGGTGTCACTGTGGCCTCAAAGCTTCAGAACTGCCACTCTGAGATCGATTGCTCATGTCTGAGTTAAAACACGCCCCCCTCATTAGTATATGGACAAAGAAATGTTGGAATAAATAAATGTGGAAATAAATAAATGTGGAAATAGATAAATGTGGAAATAAATAAATGTGAAAATGAATAAATGTAGACATAAAAACATAAATACTGAAATGAATGTGGAAATAAATAAAAGTTGAAATAAATAAATGAATAAATGTAGAAATAAATGAATAAATAAATAAATGTGTGAAAAAATACAATTATACATAAATATTGAAATAAAAGTATAAATACTCATTTATTTGCACTTTTTTACATTTCTTTGTATATTTATTTATGTATTTATTTATGTATTTTTGCTTTTTACATTTCTTTGTACATTTATTTATGTATTTATTTATTTTTAATTTAGTCCGCTTTGGCATTCCATACATATATGGTTATTTCGGGGAGGAAACGCATGTGCGCACAATCTTCTGCTGACTGGGATTTATAAAGTGAATGCGCAGGTTCTGGTGTACGAACGGTTTTATGAGTCTGAATATTTTTTTTGCGCACGCCATTTTTGGCTTTAGGGCGCACGTACACTTTTAGTAAGGATTTTACGCACAGTTTTATAAATGAGGCCCCAGGTGATTATCCAGAGTCCTTATCTTTAACTGTTGACCAACTCTCATAATAATTAAACACACATTTTTATAAGTAAATCATTTACTAAAGTTAAATATTAAAAAGCTCCTTTCATTTAACACATTGTCTTTTTCTCTGTGGAGTTAATGGGCCTTACCAGAAAGCAGATAGGGATTCACACAGTCAAAAAGCACCCCTCCAATCAGGGAGCCTCCAATGTATCCTGATGCACGACTCACAAATATATAGGATAAGGAACTCATGTTCTTTTTGACATTGGTAGCCAGGTCTTCAAAGGTAGGGCCCAATACAGCAATGGCCATTCCCTATAAATATACCATATAAACAAATCAGAAATATAAAAATACAGAAGGTAATTTATGTGCAGCACATTCCAACATGTGGACATAAAATGGACTATGACAGTAACAATGTACAGTAATGGCTTAAAATTGTAATTTATATTCTCATACCAGTATTTTCATGGTACTTCAAACAATACCAAGATACTGTATGGATGCATAGCTACAATACGTTTAAATACTATGACTGTCAGTGTCATGTTAATCAGTCATGTTACACCACTGCAAACCTGCCAGACATTTTCCCCTTAAGAAAATTATCCTATTTTAGGACAATACTGTAGACAAACAGGAAATTACCATGAATTGAACATCTATTCAGTTATTTTCATTCAGATGATTTTTTAAAAAGCCTCACAACACCTTCAGACATAAAATAACAGGAGATAGGACATTAAAATCACAGGTTGCAAAGCCCTATGTGTTCATATGATAGTTTTCTCATATGCAAGCTTAACATTACAGACCCACCAGTCCGAGAAACGATGCGCAAAGCGAAAGGCTGACCAGCCATCGCCAGCATGCCCCAGTATTGCTCTGGCTCCGTCCGGGTCGAATTACATCAACCTGGTCGGAGTCCGGGTTCATGACCCCTTTACCGCCCTTAAGCGCACTTCTCAGACCCTTTTTAATGTCTTTACGCTTGTCGAAAAGCGTGTCCTCCTCCTGCTCGTCGTGGTCAATGTCCTCTTCCATCCTGGCAAACCGAACGTGTTTCTTCTTCGGCGCTGCTTCATCAGCAGGTGTCATGGCAGCACGAGCTCGCGCTGTGGTGTACGTAAAAATCGTCAACGCTGCGCTGAAGCGTTTCGTGGGTTTATGGCCGACCTAAAATGACCCACATTTGACCTATTCGCGACTATCAACGTACTGTAATAATAGCTTTATTTTAGAAAAAAACACCAGTAGAACTGAACACAAAATTGGCTTGATCATTAGTTCTGCAGAAACACCGCGGTATTATTATACACACAGTCAATTTCAGAGACCAGTCAAAACCATGGTCAAAACTTCCGGATACAATGTGAGCGCGCATGCGCAAAACGCAGACCAACGCCGACGGTCACCAGATCTGTCCGTCTCTTCTGAATTCACAAGATGCATGTTCTATCGGCGAAACCAAGCTCTGACCGGGGTAATACTCTACAGCCTACACTGTAAGTAAAAAGGCGTCATTTCTAATTTGTGGTGCCAATGTTACATGACAAAATAAACCAAAATCACGCAGCCTACCGTAAATAAATCAAAATAAAACATTTTTAAAAATAATGTTGCATGAAACAGAAATTGTGTTAATCTTTTCTTCCCTTCTGTTGTGACATATAGATCCAAGTGAAACAGCTTCTTATTTGAGAAGAAAATTTATTCATTTTGTCTATCAGGAATTGATTAAATCCTTTTTGTTGTTTGTTAATTGCTGAATTTCGTAATAAATCATAGTTCAAGCACTGCAATTCCGTTTAAAAAAATAAGAATTTAATTCATTTTGATTTAATTGATGACTTTAAATAGCAAGTCCCAGAATGTTTACTGATATTTCTGTAATGTAGGGCTAGATCATTTTCAAGTTGTGTCCCAATCCAGCATTGCTGGTCAGCAGCATGTTTTGGGTGCTGGTTACTGGTTTGCCGTTCCCCAGAATTGAAAGAGTGTTCAAAATAAATTGGAGACATTAAGAATATGTGCAAGACTGTTCTAGGTATGAAAAAATGCAAAACCTCAGAGCACAATAAATCCACTTCAGAATTATGCGGCCCGGCTGGCACCAAATCGTGAGATGTCGAGAAAATTTAATGTTGCACATTGTATTGAGTCTGCAACTACTTTTTTTATCACTTGGCCTTTATTTATTGTTAGGCCTATATATTTATTTTCCTAAAAAAACATTCTGTATTGTCTCTTTTTTAATACTTAGTACCATAAATGTTTTTTTTTAATCATGCCAATAAAGCTTTGACTCACTGTCTAGGCCAGTGATGATAAATGTGCATCTCTTTGGGGCATTCTAAAACGCTGAACGTGAAAAAGGCTTAACGTGGCTTATTGTATTAAGACAGTGATATTAAAGGACCAAACTCATTAAACATCATATAAGCGATACTAAGTATAAAAAATCAGATGAATTTCCAACTGTTACTTCCGGGGCTTAATCTGGGCTTCCTCAGGGCCAACGGCCAGGGTTTTCTAAGGTTTTATATACAAACTATTTAATGAACTGTAAAGTTAAAGATTTTTTGGTCCATCCAGGATTAACTAATCAGACACAAATAGATGGAGAGTCTTTTGCTGTATGTAAAGTCAAATCTTTAGTTTGAAGTATGTGCGGTCAATTCTTTTTTTTTTTCTTTTTTTTTTCTGACTGGTCCACAGAGTGTGAACTGACTTAGGCTGGTTGTTGGATGCCAGACTGGTCCACAAACTGTGAGCTGATTTAGGCTAGTTATTGGCTACCAGACGGTACTACATATAATGAGCTGACTTGTGCTGGTTGTTGGATGCCAGAGTAGTTCCACAGACTGTGAGCTGGTTTGAGATGGTTATTAGATGTTAAACTGCTCCGTGGGCTGTGAGCTGATTTGGACTGGTTATTAGATACAGGACAGGTCTACCAGTTGTGACTGGTCCACAGAGTGTGATCTAGTTTGGGCTGGTTCGTTGGATGTCGGATTGGTCCACAGATTATGAGATAGCCTGGACTAGTTGTTGGATGTCAGACTGTGAGCTGGTTTAGGCTGATTGTTGAATGCCAGACTGGACCACAGATTGTGTGCTGACTTAGGCTGGTTGTTGGATGCCACATCGGTCCACAGAATAAGAGCTGGTTTAGGTTGATTGTTGAATACCAGACTGGTCCACAGAGTATGATCTGACTTAGGCTGGTTGTTGAATGCCAGACTGGTCCACAGATTGTGTGCTGACTTAGGCTGGTTGTTGAATGCCACATCGGTCCACAGAATAAGAGCTGGTTTAGGTTGATTATTGAGTACCAGACTGGTCCACAAAGTATGATCTGACTTAGGCTGGTTGTTGAATGCCAGACTGGTCCACAGATTGTGTGCTGACTTAGGCTGGTTGTTGGATGCCACATCGGTCCACAGAATAAGAGCTGGTTTAGGTTGGTTGTTGAATACCAGACTGGTCCGCAGAGTATGATCTGACTTAGGCTGGTTGTTGAATGCCAGACTGGTCCACAGAGTATGATCTGACTTAGGCTGCTTGTTGAATGCCAGACTGGTCCACAGATTGTGTGCTGACTTAGGCTGATTGTTGAATGCCAGACTGGTCCACAAATTGTGTGCTGACTTAGGCTGGTTGTTGGATGCCACATCGGTCCACAGAATAAGAGCTGGTTTAGGTTGGTTGTTGAATACCAGACTGGTCCACAGAGTATGATCTGACTTAGGCTGGTTGTTGAATGCCAGACTGGTCCACAAATTGTGTGCTGACTTAGGCTGATTGTTGGATGTCACATCGGTCCACAGAATAAGAGCTGGTTTAGGTTGGTTGTTGAATACTAGACTGGTCCGCAGAGTATGATCTGACTTAGGCTGGTTGTTGAATGCCAGACTGGTCCACAGATTGTGTGCTGACTTAGGCTGGTTGTTGGATGCCACATCGGTCCACAGAATGAGAGCTGGATTAGGTTGATTGTTGAATACCAGACTGGTCCACAGAGTATGATCTGACTTAGGCTGCTTGATGAATGCCAGACTGGTCCACAGATTGTGTGCTGACTTAGGCTGGTTGTTGGATGCCACATCGGTCCACAGAATAAGAGCTGGTTTAGGTTGATTGTTGAATACCAGACTGGTCCACAGAGTATGATCTGATTTAGGCTGGTTGTTGAATGCCAGACTGGTCCACAAATTGTGTGCTGACTTAGGCTGATTGTTGGATGTCACATCGGCCCACAGAATAAGAGCTGGTTTAGGTTGGTTGTTGAATACCAGACTGGTCCACAGAGTATGATCTGACTTAGGCTGGTTGTTGAATGCCAGACTGGTCCACAGATTGTGTGCTGACTTAGGCTGATTGTTGAATGCCAGACTGGTCCACAAATTGTGTGCTGACTTAGGGTGGTTGTTGGATGCCACATCGGTCCACAGAATAAGAGCTGGTTTAGGTTGGTTGTTGAATACCAGACTGGTCCACGGAGTATGATCTGACTTAGGCTGGTTGTTGAATGCCAGACTGGTCCACAAATTGTGTGCTGACTTAGGCTGATTGTTGGATGTCACATCGGTCCACAGAATAAAAGCTGGTTTAGGTTGGTTGTTGAATACTAGACTGGTCCGCAGAGTATGATCTGACTTAGGCTGGTTGTTGAATGCCAGACTGGTCCACAAATTGTGTGCTGACTTAGGCTGGTTGTTGGATGCCACATCGGTCCACAGAATAAGAGCTGGTTTAGGTTGATTGTTGAATACCAGACTGGTCCACAGAGTATGATCTGACTTAGGCTGGTTGTTGAATGCCAGACTGGTCCACAGATTGTGTGCTGACTTAGGCTGGTTGTTGGATGCCACATCGGTCCACAGAATAAGAGCTGGTTTAGGTTGGTTGTTGAATACCAGACTGGTCCACAGAGTATGATCTGACTTAGGCTGCTTGTTGAATGCCAGACTGGTCCACAAATTGTGTGCTGACTTAGGCTGGTTGTTGGATGCCACATCGGTCCACAGAATAAGAGCTGGTTTAGGTTGATTGTTGAATACCAGACTGGTCCACAGAGTATGATCTGACTTAGGCTGGTTGTTGAATGCCAGACTGGTCCACAGATTGTGTGCTGACTTAGGCTTGTGGAGCTATCCTAAGGCCTAGATGATGCAGTCAGCAGAGATGTGCGGAGACACCTTAAGCTTGCTGAACCTTGTCGTCATTTCCCTTTGGCATGATGGGGTCGTGACCTACAAAACACACAAAAAAGAATGCTTCAGATAATATGCATAGATTATTTTACCTAATTAACCTTTCCCAACAAAAACATAACAAAACTATAATTGTATCACTTGACGCCGAAAAAGCACTTGACAAAGTTAATTGGACATTTTTTTAGCACTCTACATAGATTTGGCTTTTGGAGTCATTCTTCCACTGGATTAAAATATACTTCACCTAGTGCCACAATAACAACAAATGGGATCACGTCACAAAATTTCCAGCTTCACAGAGGAACCACTTTCTGACAACCTTGACAACGAGCCATTATTTATTTATTTATTTATTTGTGTAGTAGGCTCCTCACTGTGCATGTTATTTTGGTTTTGAAAAATTGATATTAATTAAAGAAATCAAGCCACAATCTCTATACTGTATATATATATATATATATATATATATATATATATATTAGGGCTGTCAAAATGATTAATCGCGATTAATCACATCCAAAATAAAAGTTTGTGTTTACATAATATATGTGGGTGCACTGTGTATAATTATTTTAGATATATAAATACACACACATGCTTGTATATATTTAAGAAATATTTTCATGTATATTCTGTATATGGATTTATATATAATTTCTATTATATATAAATATAAATATTTTATATATAAATAATATTTTTTTTCTTAAATATACATACATGTGTGTTTTTATATATATACAAAATAATTATACACTGTGCACCCACATATATTATGTAAACACAAACTTTTATTTTGGATGCGATTAATCGCGATTAATCGTTTTGACAGCCCTAATATATATATATATATATATATATATATATACATTGTTATACACACACACACACACACACACACACACTCATATATATATATATATATGTGTGTGTGTGTGTGTGTGTATAATGTTCAATAAGTTGTACTTTTATTTCATTTAAAATCTGCATATTACTATTATTATTGCTATTTATTTTTATGGTGGTAGTAGGGATGATGATATTGATATTATTATTATAGAATTATTAGTATTCCCTTCCTCTCTCTTCCTAAATAAATAGCAATTCAGAAAATATTACCTATAAATATTAATACAATTTTGTTTAAAATATAAATAGTCGGGGTCGGGCATCTGTTCTAGGTGCTGTTGGTGGGTGCAACTGGCACGCCCTGTTGGCATAATCATTACAGACTCAGTGGTTGGACTGACTGGCCCTTCTCTTTCACTGCCTCTGGCCAAACCCCTCCCTCAGGTAAAATAATACAATTTGATTTTTGGCTGACCCAGACAAAATATTGCATCATGAAACAATTGTGGTGAAGAATTTGATCGTGATACAGTATGTGATAGCCTACGACATTTTTCTGACAGTTTCAGTTCCCTTTCGTAGTCACTCCGAGTTACGTTGACGTTGACCGACGGAGAATGGGGGTTTCGCATAGAAAGCCAATCCTCTTCGAGTATTAAAAAATGAGCCAATGGCAGGAAAATGCCATGGGTCTGTGGAATTTGCATAGTGTATCTCCGCCCCACCTCGTGGGTATAAAAGGAGGAAGCAGACGCAACCGCAGTATGTTTTCGCTTCAGAGCCAAGAGAACTCTTCACTCCACAAGCCATTTATACTGAGTTTCAACTCTTCGAGACGAGCGTCCTCTCCAGTATTGGTACCCTGGCGGTACCCAGCGAGATTCTACATTGCCTGCGATCTGTGCAGAGGTCTGCCAGACTGTGTGTTTCTCCCTGGTCGCTTCAGTGCTGCAGAGTGAATTTCCTCATCTCTTTTGAAAGAGCTGCACGTGGCACGTCTTTTTAAAGATGGTTCGCCCGTGTTCTTCTGGTTGCGGTCTATACTTGTCTTCCTCTGATGGGCACGAGCGCTGTTTTGTGTGTCTGGGCTTTGAGCACGCTAAAGCAGGCCTCGTGGATGACTCATGTTCCTTCTGTGGGAACATGACCATCGCAACACTTAGATCGAGACTCAATGATCTTACTGTGAGAGTCCCCGCATCTGTTACCCAATCTGCTTCCTCCTCGAGAGGAGGCTCTTCGGCTCGCGGACAGGGTGATCTGACGGTGACGGTGTGGAACAAAGACCCGACACTTGTTACTCGGTCCACACCCCCCTTTGCTGTGTTGCAACCCGTGAGTGCCGCGGTGATTCGGACGAGTGCTTCTTCGCAGGTGCCGTCCGTTTCATTTGGCGCTCCAGAGGAGGATGCGATGTTGATCGTGGCATCACAAGGTGGGCTAGACTCCTCGGGAAGTGAGGATGCAGCTGCGTTGCCTCCCTCGTGAGTGCCAGCGTTGCCCGTGTCTGATCCCGTGATGACAGCCATGCTGTCTCGGGCCGCCATGAGCATCGGGTTAGAGTGGAACCCTCCGCCCTGTCCCGATCACTCGCAGATGGATGATTGGTTTTTGGGCAAGGCTGCTGCTTCACGGCCACAGCCGACCCCAATTCCTTTCTTCCCCGAGCTGCATGGGGAGCTGACGAAGACATGGAAGGCTCCTTTGACCTCCCGTGAGCGTTCGTCAGTCTTCCCTGCCTTTCCTCCCCTCGACGGCGCGGCTGCCCGTGGGTACGCTGGAATTCCCCCGGTGGAGCGCTCTGTTGCGATGCAACTGTGTCCTCAGAGCGCATCCTCTCGGGGTGGTCCTAAGCATCCATCCAAAGCCTGTAGGTTCTCGTCATTGATGGTGGCGAGGTCCTATAGAGCTGCAGGACAGGCGGCCGCTGCCCTGGGTGCAATCGAGCACCTTGCAGGTTTTTTAGGCAAAGCTGCTTAGAGACATGCACGAGGGCGGGACTGACCCAGGGGCGTTCAATGAACTGCGTGCTGCTACTGATCTCACTCTCCGGGCGACTAAGGTGGCCGCACGCTCCTGGGTCAGGTGATGGCCACTAACTTGGTCCAGGAGCCTCACCTCTGGCTTAACCTGGCTGATGAGTGGGACGCCGAGCGGATAAGTAGCCCCCTTATCCCAGGCTGGCCTTTTCGGCGGTGCGGTCGAGGACTTTGCCCAGCAGTTCTCGACCACTCAGAAGCAGACTGAAGCGATTAAACACATCCTGCCCCGACGGCCAGCTGCTGCCTCCACCCAGCCGTCGGTACAGACGCCTCAGCCTGCTCGCCACCGAGGGCACCCTCTTGTGGCTTCTTCCGCACGGCCCCAGCAGCAGGAGGAGGTCGCAGGAAGGCGCCAAAGCCCCCTTAGGCTACGTGCCTCGCTAAACGTCAGGCTAAGCAGCGTTCCTGAGACGGGCTGCACAATGTTGGCGTCAAGTTTTTCCCAGGAGGTGGTAGCAGGCCCCCTCATTCCCCCGGTGGAGGGCCGGAGAATCTTTTGTTCTCAGCTCCCCGCTGCTCACCCATGGGTGGGCCGCACCCTGAGTTGGTTAAAGAAAGACTTGACACCATCACTGAGCACACAGAGCAAAATGAAAGTGTGCCTCGCCCCCGTGCCTCGCCACTCTCATTCTCCTCTCATTCTCAAGCAGAGGTTGCTACCCTGCTGGCGAAGGGTGCAATCGAGACTGTCCCTCCCGCCGAGATGAGGTCAGGGTTTTACAGTCCCTACTTCATTGTCCCCATGAAGACCGGCAGGTTACGACCGATCCTAGATCTTTGCATTTTGAACCCAGGGGCGAAAATTTCAGCAAAATGTTGGGGGGGACAATAACCATAACAATTCTCAAGAGCAAATTTTGAAGGGGACACCAATAATACAGTGAAAAAAATACAGAGGAAAAACTTACTACTATTATTAGTGTAGCATGGAGACCATTTCATTATACTTCTTAAAATTTCTTTCTGGTTTAAGCCAGTGGTGAATCTGTTTATGTACTCTCCTCACGCAGCGAGCGACTCATTTCATTTCATTCATTGACTCTTTAACTATATTAAATGATATAAACCGACTAAATAACAGTGAAAGCGTTAAAATCTAAATGCACAGCGCACCCGGACTAGTAATCTACAAGACTAACGTTACATCACATAGTAGTGTGTACACTCTGTGTGTTTGTGTGTGGGGATATGCTAGGTAAACGCATATAAACAAGGAAGGGTAACGTTAAAATCGCTAACATAGCAGACTGCATCAGTGACAAAAGTACATTGGTTACAAAATCATATATTTGTTTTTTGACATGATTTATTATAATGACTCAGCATAATCTATATTAAAGAGAAAATAATCAATCACTTCATCCGATGTTTAAAGTCAATAAAATAACATTAACTAAAGGGGGTCGCACGGACGAGAAGCGCAGCGCCGCGTCACGTCTAGGACAACTCCAGGTATCGCACACCGGACGCGCACTTTCTCATCAGTGTATGGCCAGCAATATTGTAATGTTTAATGACAATGACATGAAGTCTGTTCTATGTTATGATTGTACTGTACAATTAAATACAATCGTTGCTGAGTCTGCAGTCTTAAAACTTTACCTCAGAGCATCCATTAACTGAATGAATTGAGAATCTCACCTGAAAAATCCAATAACATCAGCAATTGTCATTCAAGCAGCTGATTTCTGTAAATGAATGCAAAACCAAATGTGTATTGCATAGGGCGAAGTCAGGATCCATCAGCACCGATTTGAGACCAAAATAATTTAAATTGTATATAAAACTATGTAAATGGCGCTCTGTGGCGCAGCAGGGTTTTGAACATGGTCCTGAGCCGTCGCTGAGTCGTCGGACAGAGGAATAATGTGTTCAAATTTTAAAGACGTGGCTCTGCGCGATGCGACGCTGCGCTTCTTATCCGGTGTGCGACCCCCTTTACTGGAGTTCCACAATTACTCAAAAACTATGTTCTTCTTTCCCGTCACCGTTCGGAATGTGTGTGTCTGAGGTAAAAGGGGCGGAGGCAGTGGACCAACACACTGTGAGGCAAGGGAGGGGGTCTCAAAATGTTTAGAATGCTTTTTGTCGTTATTGCCCCGTTTGCATTTGTGTTATTTTATTTCTTAATTATTTTAAGAACATATCATTACATTATTTACAATACACATATTTTAATGTTTTTTTTGGGGGGGGGACAACCCTCAGATAAGGGGGGTCCCGACCCCCCCGACCCCCCCACGATTTCCGCCTATGTTTGAACCGTACTCTTCACCGACTGCCTTTCAAAATGCTCACGGCCAAACGCATTTTCGAGTGCGTTCGGCCCCAGGATTGGTTTGCAGCGATAGACCTGAAGGACGCGTACTTTCATGTCTCCATCTTACCTCGACACAGACCGTTTCTTCGGTTTGCTTTCGAGGGACAGGCATATCAGTACACGGTTCTCCCATTCGGGTTGGCTCTGTCTCCTCGCGTCTTTACGAAAATCGTCGAGGCAGGTTGGTTGTTGAATACCAGACTGGTCCACAGAGTATGATCTGACTTAGGCTGGTTGTTGAATGCCAGACTGGTCCACAAATTGTGTGCTGACTTAGGCTGATTGTTGGATGTCACATCGGTCCACAGAATAAGAGCTGGTTTAGGTTGGTTGTTGAATACTAGACTGGTCCGCAGAGTATGATCTGACTTAGGCTGGTTGTTGAATGCCAGACTGGTCCACAGATTGTGTGCTGACTTAGGCTGGTTGTTGGATGCCACATCGGTCCACAGAATGAGAGCTGGATTAGGTTGATTGTTGAATACCAGACTGGTCCACAGAGTATGATCTGACTTAGGCTGCTTGATGAATGCCAGACTGGTCCACAGATTGTGTGCTGACTTAGGCTGGTTGTTGGATGCCACATCGGTCCACAGAATAAGAGCTGGTTTAGGTTGATTGTTGAATACCAGACTGGTCCACAGAGTATGATCTGATTTAGGCTGGTTGTTGAATGCCAGACTGGTCCACAAATTGTGTGCTGACTTAGGCTGATTGTTGGATGTCACATCGGCCCACAGAATAAGAGCTGGTTTAGGTTGGTTGTTGAATACCAGACTGGTCCACAGAGTATGATCTGACTTAGGCTGGTTGTTGAATGCCAGACTGGTCCACAGATTGTGTGCTGACTTAGGCTGATTGTTGAATGCCAGACTGGTCCACAAATTGTGTGCTGACTTAGGGTGGTTGTTGGATGCCACATCGGTCCACAGAATAAGAGCTGGTTTAGGTTGGTTGTTGAATACCAGACTGGTCCACGGAGTATGATCTGACTTAGGCTGGTTGTTGAATGCCAGACTGGTCCACAAATTGTGTGCTGACTTAGGCTGATTGTTGGATGTCACATCGGTCCACAGAATAAAAGCTGGTTTAGGTTGGTTGTTGAATACTAGACTGGTCCGCAGAGTATGATCTGACTTAGGCTGGTTGTTGAATGCCAGACTGGTCCACAAATTGTGTGCTGACTTAGGCTGGTTGTTGGATGCCACATCGGTCCACAGAATAAGAGCTGGTTTAGGTTGATTGTTGAATACCAGACTGGTCCACAGAGTATGATCTGACTTAGGCTGGTTGTTGAATGCCAGACTGGTCCACAGATTGTGTGCTGACTTAGGCTGGTTGTTGGATGCCACATCGGTCCACAGAATAAGAGCTGGTTTAGGTTGGTTGTTGAATACCAGACTGGTCCACAGAGTATGATCTGACTTAGGCTGCTTGTTGAATGCCAGACTGGTCCACAAATTGTGTGCTGACTTAGGCTGGTTGTTGGATGCCACATCGGTCCACAGAATAAGAGCTGGTTTAGGTTGATTGTTGAATACCAGACTGGTCCACAGAGTATGATCTGACTTAGGCTGGTTGTTGAATGCCAGACTGGTCCACAGATTGTGTGCTGACTTAGGCTTGTGGAGCTATCCTAAGGCCTAGATGATGCAGTCAGCAGAGATGTGCGGAGACACCTTAAGCTTGCTGAACCTTGTCGTCATTTCCCTTTGGCATGATGGGGTCGTGACCTACAAAACACACAAAAAAGAATGCTTCAGATAATATGCATAGATTATTTTACCTAATTAACCTTTCCCAACAAAAACATAACAAAACTATAATTGTATCACTTGACGCCGAAAAAGCACTTGACAAAGTTAATTGGACATTTTTTTAGCACTCTACATAGATTTGGCTTTTGGAGTCATTCTTCCACTGGATTAAAATATACTTCACCTAGTGCCACAATAACAACAAATGGGATCACGTCACAAAATTTCCAGCTTCACAGAGGAACCACTTTCTGACAACCTTGACAACGAGCCATTATTTATTTATTTATTTATTTGTGTAGTAGGCTCCTCACTGTGCATGTTATTTTGGTTTTGAAAAATTGATATTAATTAAAGAAATCAAGCCACAATCTCTATACTGTATATATATATATATATATATATATATATATATATATATATATATATATATATATTAGGGCTGTCAAAATGATTAATCGCGATTAATCACATCCAAAATAAAAGTTTGTGTTTACATAATATATGTGGGTGCACTGTGTATAATTATTTTAGATATATAAATACACACACATGCTTGTATATATTTAAGAAATATTTTCATGTATATTCTGTATATGGATTTATATATAATTTCTATTATATATAAATATAAATATTTTATATATAAATAATATTTTTTTTCTTAAATATACATACATGTGTGTTTTTATATATATACAAAATAATTATACACTGTGCACCCACATATATTATGTAAACACAAACTTTTATTTTGGATGCGATTAATCGCGATTAATCGTTTTGACAGCCCTAATATATATATATATATATATATATATATATATATATATATATATATATATATATATATATATATATATACATTGTTATACACACACACACACACACACACACACACTCATATATATATATATATATGTGTGTGTGTGTGTGTGTGTATAATGTTCAATAAGTTGTACTTTTATTTCATTTAAAATCTGCATATTACTATTATTATTGCTATTTATTTTTATGGTGGTAGTAGGGATGATGATATTGATATTATTATTATAGAATTATTAGTATTCCCTTCCTCTCTCTTCCTAAATAAATAGCAATTCAGAAAATATTACCTATAAATATTAATACAATTTTGTTTAAAATATAAATAGTCGGGGTCGGGCATCTGTTCTAGGTGCTGTTGGTGGGTGCAACTGGCACGCCCTGTTGGCATAATCATTACAGACTCAGTGGTTGGACTGACTGGCCCTTCTCTTTCACTGCCTCTGGCCAAACCCCTCCCTCAGGTAAAATAATACAATTTGATTTTTGGCTGACCCAGACAAAATATTGCATCATGAAACAATTGTGGTGAAGAATTTGATCGTGATACAGTATGTGATAGCCTACGACATTTTTCTGACAGTTTCAGTTCCCTTTCGTAGTCACTCCGAGTTACGTTGACGTTGACCGACGGAGAATGGGGGTTTCGCATAGAAAGCCAATCCTCTTCGAGTATTAAAAAATGAGCCAATGGCAGGAAAATGCCATGGGTCTGTGGAATTTGCATAGTGTATCTCCGCCCCACCTCGTGGGTATAAAAGGAGGAAGCAGACGCAACCGCAGTATGTTTTCGCTTCAGAGCCAAGAGAACTCTTCACTCCACAAGCCATTTATACTGAGTTTCAACTCTTCGAGACGAGCGTCCTCTCCAGTATTGGTACCCTGGCGGTACCCAGCGAGATTCTACATTGCCTGCGATCTGTGCAGAGGTCTGCCAGACTGTGTGTTTCTCCCTGGTCGCTTCAGTGCTGCAGAGTGAATTTCCTCATCTCTTTTGAAAGAGCTGCACGTGGCACGTCTTTTTAAAGATGGTTCGCCCGTGTTCTTCTGGTTGCGGTCTATACTTGTCTTCCTCTGATGGGCACGAGCGCTGTTTTGTGTGTCTGGGCTTTGAGCACGCTAAAGCAGGCCTCGTGGATGACTCATGTTCCTTCTGTGGGAACATGACCATCGCAACACTTAGATCGAGACTCAATGATCTTACTGTGAGAGTCCCCGCATCTGTTACCCAATCTGCTTCCTCCTCGAGAGGAGGCTCTTCGGCTCGCGGACAGGGTGATCTGACGGTGACGGTGTGGAACAAAGACCCGACACTTGTTACTCGGTCCACACCCCCCTTTGCTGTGTTGCAACCCGTGAGTGCCGCGGTGATTCGGACGAGTGCTTCTTCGCAGGTGCCGTCCGTTTCATTTGGCGCTCCAGAGGAGGATGCGATGTTGATCGTGGCATCACAAGGTGGGCTAGACTCCTCGGGAAGTGAGGATGCAGCTGCGTTGCCTCCCTCGTGAGTGCCAGCGTTGCCCGTGTCTGATCCCGTGATGACAGCCATGCTGTCTCGGGCCGCCATGAGCATCGGGTTAGAGTGGAACCCTCCGCCCTGTCCCGATCACTCGCAGATGGATGATTGGTTTTTGGGCAAGGCTGCTGCTTCACGGCCACAGCCGACCCCAATTCCTTTCTTCCCCGAGCTGCATGGGGAGCTGACGAAGACATGGAAGGCTCCTTTGACCTCCCGTGAGCGTTCGTCAGTCTTCCCTGCCTTTCCTCCCCTCGACGGCGCGGCTGCCCGTGGGTACGCTGGAATTCCCCCGGTGGAGCGCTCTGTTGCGATGCAACTGTGTCCTCAGAGCGCATCCTCTCGGGGTGGTCCTAAGCATCCATCCAAAGCCTGTAGGTTCTCGTCATTGATGGTGGCGAGGTCCTATAGAGCTGCAGGACAGGCGGCCGCTGCCCTGGGTGCAATCGAGCACCTTGCAGGTTTTTTAGGCAAAGCTGCTTAGAGACATGCACGAGGGCGGGACTGACCCAGGGGCGTTCAATGAACTGCGTGCTGCTACTGATCTCACTCTCCGGGCGACTAAGGTGGCCGCACGCTCCTGGGTCAGGTGATGGCCACTAACTTGGTCCAGGAGCCTCACCTCTGGCTTAACCTGGCTGATGAGTGGGACGCCGAGCGGATAAGTAGCCCCCTTATCCCAGGCTGGCCTTTTCGGCGGTGCGGTCGAGGACTTTGCCCAGCAGTTCTCGACCACTCAGAAGCAGACTGAAGCGATTAAACACATCCTGCCCCGACGGCCAGCTGCTGCCTCCACCCAGCCGTCGGTACAGACGCCTCAGCCTGCTCGCCACCGAGGGCACCCTCTTGTGGCTTCTTCCGCACGGCCCCAGCAGCAGGAGGAGGTCGCAGGAAGGCGCCAAAGCCCCCTTAGGCTACGTGCCTCGCTAAACGTCAGGCTAAGCAGCGTTCCTGAGACGGGCTGCACAATGTTGGCGTCAAGTTTTTCCCAGGAGGTGGTAGCAGGCCCCCTCATTCCCCCGGTGGAGGGCCGGAGAATCTTTTGTTCTCAGCTCCCCGCTGCTCACCCATGGGTGGGCCGCACCCTGAGTTGGTTAAAGAAAGACTTGACACCATCACTGAGCACACAGAGCAAAATGAAAGTGTGCCTCGCCCCCGTGCCTCGCCACTCTCATTCTCCTCTCATTCTCAAGCAGAGGTTGCTACCCTGCTGGCGAAGGGTGCAATCGAGACTGTCCCTCCCGCCGAGATGAGGTCAGGGTTTTACAGTCCCTACTTCATTGTCCCCATGAAGACCGGCAGGTTACGACCGATCCTAGATCTTTGCATTTTGAACCCAGGGGCGAAAATTTCAGCAAAATGTTGGGGGGGACAATAACCATAACAATTCTCAAGAGCAAATTTTGAAGGGGACACCAATAATACAGTGAAAAAAATACAGAGGAAAAACTTACTACTATTATTAGTGTAGCATGGAGACCATTTCATTATACTTCTTAAAATTTCTTTCTGGTTTAAGCCAGTGGTGAATCTGTTTATGTACTCTCCTCACGCAGCGAGCGACTCATTTCATTTCATTCATTGACTCTTTAACTATATTAAATGATATAAACCGACTAAATAACAGTGAAAGCGTTAAAATCTAAATGCACAGCGCACCCGGACTAGTAATCTACAAGACTAACGTTACATCACATAGTAGTGTGTACACTCTGTGTGTTTGTGTGTGGGGATATGCTAGGTAAACGCATATAAACAAGGAAGGGTAACGTTAAAATCGCTAACATAGCAGACTGCATCAGTGACAAAAGTACATTGGTTACAAAATCATATATTTGTTTTTTGACATGATTTATTATAATGACTCAGCATAATCTATATTAAAGAGAAAATAATCAATCACTTCATCCGATGTTTAAAGTCAATAAAATAACATTAACTAAAGGGGGTCGCACGGACGAGAAGCGCAGCGCCGCGTCACGTCTAGGACAACTCCAGGTATCGCACACCGGACGCGCACTTTCTCATCAGTGTATGGCCAGCAATATTGTAATGTTTAATGACAATGACATGAAGTCTGTTCTATGTTATGATTGTACTGTACAATTAAATACAATCGTTGCTGAGTCTGCAGTCTTAAAACTTTACCTCAGAGCATCCATTAACTGAATGAATTGAGAATCTCACCTGAAAAATCCAATAACATCAGCAATTGTCATTCAAGCAGCTGATTTCTGTAAATGAATGCAAAACCAAATGTGTATTGCATAGGGCGAAGTCAGGATCCATCAGCACCGATTTGAGACCAAAATAATTTAAATTGTATATAAAACTATGTAAATGGCGCTCTGTGGCGCAGCAGGGTTTTGAACATGGTCCTGAGCCGTCGCTGAGTCGTCGGACAGAGGAATAATGTGTTCAAATTTTAAAGACGTGGCTCTGCGCGATGCGACGCTGCGCTTCTTATCCGGTGTGCGACCCCCTTTACTGGAGTTCCACAATTACTCAAAAACTATGTTCTTCTTTCCCGTCACCGTTCGGAATGTGTGTGTCTGAGGTAAAAGGGGCGGAGGCAGTGGACCAACACACTGTGAGGCAAGGGAGGGGGTCTCAAAATGTTTAGAATGCTTTTTGTCGTTATTGCCCCGTTTGCATTTGTGTTATTTTATTTCTTAATTATTTTAAGAACATATCATTACATTATTTACAATACACATATTTTAATGTTTTTTTTGGGGGGGGGACAACCCTCAGATAAGGGGGGTCCCGACCCCCCCGACCCCCCCACGATTTCCGCCTATGTTTGAACCGTACTCTTCACCGACTGCCTTTCAAAATGCTCACGGCCAAACGCATTTTCGAGTGCGTTCGGCCCCAGGATTGGTTTGCAGCGATAGACCTGAAGGACGCGTACTTTCATGTCTCCATCTTACCTCGACACAGACCGTTTCTTCGGTTTGCTTTCGAGGGACAGGCATATCAGTACACGGTTCTCCCATTCGGGTTGGCTCTGTCTCCTCGCGTCTTTACGAAAATCGTCGAGGCAGCCCTTGTTCCCCTCCGCGAACACGGGGTTCGCGTCCTGAATTATCTCGATGATTGGCTGATCTTGGCACACTCTCAAGATCAGGTCTGCGAATACAGAGACCTGGTGCTCTGACACTTAACCCGTCTGGGCCTTCGGGGCAACTGGGAGAAGAGCAAACTCTGCCCCGTGCAGAGGATCTCTTTTCTCGGTATGGAGATAGACTCGGTCGCCATATCCGCGCAGCTCACGAAGGAGTGCGCACACTCACTGCTGACATTGTCTTCGACAATTTGAGGGCAAGAGTGCGGTCCCACTGAAACTTTTTTAGAGGCTCCTGGCGCATATGGCATCCGCGGCCGCGGCAACGCCGCTCGGATTGCTTCATATGAGACGGCTTCAGCTGTGGCTTCGCGATCGAGTCCAGAGGTGGGCATGGCATTACGGTACCCGATACGAGTTCCAGTAACTCCGACCTGCCGTCAGACCTTCTTCCCGTGGACGAACCTCAGCTTTTTACGGGCCGGTGTCCCTCTGCAGCGAGTTTCCAGGCATGTTGTTGTCTCCACAGATGCCTCTGCCACAGGTTGGGGAGCCATGTGCAATGGACATGCAGCCGCAGGTTCCTGGACAGGACCCCAGCGCCTTATGCATATCAATTGCCTTGAGTTGCTGGCAGTACGCCTGGCCCTGCACCGCTTTCGAGCACTGCTCAGGGGTCAACACATACTAGTCCGTTCAGACAATACCGCAACAGTAGCGTACATCAACCATCAGGGTGGACTACGCTCACGTTGGATGTCGCAACTCGCATGCCACCTCCTATTATGGAGTCAGAAGCACATGAGGTCCCTTTGTGCTATTTACATTCCAGGAGAGCGTAACCTGGCAGCCGACGAGCTGTTTTCGGTTCTGTCCAGTCTCTGGCGACTCCATCCCAGTTGGTCCAGCCGTACCAGTTCGGGGAGACACAGATAGATCTGTTCGCTTCCCACGACTCATCCCATTGCACCCTGTATTACTCTCTGACCGAGGGCACGCTCGGCACAGACGCCTTGGTGCACAGCTGGTCGTGGGGCCTACGCAAGTATGCGTTTCCCCCAGTGAGCCTTCTCGCACGGACTCTGTGCAAGATCAAGGAGGACAAGGAGCAGGTCTTGTTGGTCGCCCCATATTGGCCCACTAAGACCTGGTTCTCAGAACTGATACTCCTAGCAACAGCACCTCCTTGGCCAATTCTTCTGAGGAAGGACCTCCTTTCTCAGAGACGGGGCACACTGTGGCACCCTCATCCCGATCTGTGGAGGCTACACATGTGGCTCCTGGATGGGACGAGGCAGGTTTGAGTACCCTGCCACCTGTGGTGGCGGCTACCATCACTTCCGCTAGAGCGTCGTCCACTAGACACGTCTATGTGTTGAAGTGGAACCTCTTCATCAAATGGTGCTTTTCGCACAGAGAAGACCCCCGGAGATGCTTGATCAGCGTCATGCTTTCCTTCCTGCAAGAAGGGTTGGAGCGAAGGCTGTCTCCCTCCACCCTGAAGGTCTATGTGGCTGCCATTGCCGCATTCCATGAAGCAGTTGAAGGTAAGTCTTTTGGGGAAGCACGACCTGATCATCAGGTTCCTGAGGGGAGCAAGGAGACTGAGTCCTCCTTGCCCTCCTCTCGTTCCCTCTTGGGACCTCTCAATGGTTTTAAGTGCCCTGCAGAGGCCTTCCTTCGAGCCTCTGCAATCAGTTGAGATTAAGTTCCTGTCAATGAAGACTGCGCTCCTGGTTGCACTGGCCTCCATCAAGATGGTAGGGGACCTGCACGCATTCTCCGTTGACAAAGCTTGCCTGGAATTCAGGCCGGCATACTCTCACGTGATCTTTAGACCCCAGCCTGGATATGTCCCCAAGGTTCCTACCACTCCCTTCCGGGACCAGGTGGTGAACCTGCAAGCACTGCCCCTGGAGGAGGCAGACCCAGCCTTGGCACTGCTCTGTCCAGTACGTGCCCTCCGGGCTTACGTAGACAGGACGTGGTGTTTCAGGACTTAAGACCAGCTCTTTGTCTGTTATGGTGGGAGCCAGAAGGGAAGGGCTCTCTTAAAGCAGTGGCTGTCTCACTGGATAGTGGACGCCATTGCTTTGGCTTACCAGCAGCAAGGTCGACCGTGCCCCCTTGGTGTGACGGCCCACTCCACCCAGAGTGTGGCTTCCTCTTGGGCTCTAGCGTATGGTGCCTCGCTAGTAGACATCTGCAGAGCTGCAGGCTGGGCAACACTTAACACATTCGGTAAACAGATTCTATAATCTCTGAGTGGAGCCTGTGTCCTCTCTTGTACTCGCTCAACCGGCCAGTACTGGACCCGCTCAGGTGTCTTCGTTTGTTCGTCATTCCACTCCACGGACTGGATAAGTGTGATTTTTTTCCTCAGCTGAGCCTTCTGTTGAAGCCCTGAGTCCTCCAGCACTGTTTATGCTGGCGCCAGTGTCTGTTGCCTGGGCGTCGTCTAGGTGCCTCAGTGTGCATGGTTCCTGCTAGTAACCTCCACATGTGTATTCTCCACTGTAAGCCTCTCTGAGCATGTGTCTTCCTTCGGCAAGCCACCTTGCCACCCCTGGAGTTAAGATTCTAGCCACCCTACGGGTTGGTGACTCCAGTGTTCCTCCATATGTAGTCCCCTTGGGCCATATGGGTATTCTTAAGTCCTCCCTATGGGTAGGTATACTGCGGCATATTCCTCTGGGATATGCTCCCCAGTGTACCTTGGTATTCCTGTGCTAAGTAGATCCGTACTAAGTTCACGACAGGGGATCAGACTTCCGCAGGGCACTGAAAGACAGCTGTGAAGGTGGCATGATTACACGGGGGACCCCCATTCTCCGTCATCTGACGTAACTCGGTGTGACTACGAAAGGGACCGTCTCGGTTACGTATGTAACCCTCGTTCCCTGAGTAGGGAACAGAGACGTTACGTCTCCCTGCCACTTCCGCTGTACCGCTGGGTAGACGCCTGAGTTCAGTCTCAGCTCCTCAGCGAAGACATACTGCGGTTGCATCTGCTTCCTCCTTTTATACCCACGAGGTGGGGCGGAGATACGCTATGCAAATTCCGCTGACCCATGGCATTTTCCTGCCATTGGCTTGTTTTTTAATACTCGAAGAGGATTGGCTTTCTATGCGAAACCCCCATTCTCCGTCATCCGACGTAACGTCTCCGTTCCCTACTCAGGGAACGAGGGTTACATATGTAACCGAGACGATATTCAGCATGATCTTCACACAGTGTGTTTGCTGCTATGATCTATGCTAAAACTTAAACCTGCTTACCTCAAGCTTTTTTCTCTTCCTCTTTTGCTGCTTCCTCTTTTTGTGTGATTCATCAGTGTCTTTTTGTTTACCACTAGTGCAGGCTGATGACGTTTTATTCTTCTCTAGAGACTCATAGCCTACGAGTGGAAAGTTCACGCAGTCTACATGCACATTGTACCCAAGTTTAATAGATCTATGTTGCACAGTGTAATTTGTAATGATCTTCAGCCTTACTGGGCTTTAGAGTAGTAACATCCAACCCAAGGTTCAGCTGCAGGGGTGGAAGGGATACATTGCTTCTACTGTTTTACCACCAGGAGGTGTCCCGGGTGAGAGGGGGTCCCTCGGCTGATGACCCGGCAGCTGAGCTATAGGCAGTACTGCATCTACCTGTCAAATAATGAGAGCATGACATTAAGGTTATCTTTTAAATATCTTTTTCTTTCTTCTCTATGATGGGTTTTTAAACCCGTCATGATCTAAAATGCCATGTAAGGTGATCTGTGACCTAAAAAATAAAGAAAATATTTGCAAGCGTAAGTGAACTGATCCATTTTTGTTGTTTACATGATAATCCACAATCTTTTTTAAAACATGTTTTGATCAAAACTGTTAATCCTGATGTGTATGTCAGGACTTGAAAGACAGAAGGAAACAAGAGGCAGAAAGTTTGGTGTATCCAGAAAGAGCAACATGCTGGTTTGTCGTCTGTTTTCGAATGCAATGGGATCCCGATGCCAGTTTCTTTCCCACTTCATAAAGTGAGTCAAGTCAAGTCAAGTCACATTTATTTATATAGCGTTTTTCACAATACAGATTGTATCAAAGCAGCTTCACAGTGATAACATGAAAGTAGTACAACACAGTAGTACATAGTATCTACTATATACATACTATATATAGTACTATATACACAGTATCAACTATACTACATACATAGATACTATATACATAGTATCAAAGGATCCTGAAAACACACAACAGCCTGAGACTGAACTGCTTGTGACTAAACACACCTATGCAGATCAGGCGAGGAACCAACCGGTGTGGAGATTAGAAACACAATCAGTAAAATGGCTGAAATTGACACATGAATAATCAGCAGGTTTTGCCTTTAAGTTCATATTCCTTATACTTTAGATGGCAACTTCTCGAATCCTCGAAAGCAATCCTATAGGATTACTTTATTTTTGAAAAATACTGTAATGCACTCTAAAAAATGCTGAGTTGTTTTAACCCAATTTTGGGTGAAATATGGACAAACTCAAACATTGGGTTAAAAATGTAATTTAAAAATGTAACCCAATGGCTGGGTTTGCCCATATGTGACCCAAAATTGGGTTAAAACAATCCAACATTTTTTACAGTGTATATACAGTATTTTTTCAAAAATAAAGTAATTGTTTAAAAATATATGAATATGTGAAAAAAGGAAGTAAATTCTGTAACAGGACACTCAGTAATCTTGTAATTTCGTGTGCACTGCTAGTCATTTTTTCAAATAAAGACAAGTTAATGCTAATTTTACATACATCACACAGTGAAACCGTTATGAATATGAGACAGTGGGCAACTGGATATTAAGTTTTTCAATGGCGTCTCCTGTGAAGCTGATCTTCTGTTCGCTTTCACTCACTTCACACGACCTGATCGTCACTTGCAGGAACACGTTTATGCCGACTACAAATGCACACTTCACAAAATATCGGCCGACCACTACATGTGAGTTTTGATTTGTATTAATGTCCTCAGACAGTTACCTGTTGGGTTAATCTTCACAGGCCATCTGTTGGGCTGCTTCTGGGTTCTCTCTCAGATGACACAGCAGCTGGTTGATGATTGAGTGTAATCCACCATTGGCTCGGTCTCAAGCGCATCTGGAGGACGCTCCTCCTGCGATGACATAGCTGTGCTGGTCGATGGTTGAGCACTGCTGCTATCCATTCCCTAAAGGTATATACTATTATCAGGTAATATCAGGTAAACGAATATCAGGTAAATACTGATATTCGTCCACGAACACGTCACTGCTGCTATCCATTCCTTCAGATAAAGTTGCATAATGTTTACTCTCTGCATATTGCCTAAAGAAAAATTAAAACTAACATCAGAAACATCAGGCTGAAGCTGACACATACTTGTCAAGTTTTGGATTTGAAAATAAGGGAAATTTTCCACTGCCCACCGCAAGCAGTCCCACCACCCCAACATGTGACCTGTTGCTATGTTGCTTTCTGAAGAGACATGATAATTCCTAGTTAGACAGTCAAAATCTACCCAAATAACAAACCATGGGTGACCAAATCTGTTAAATCTTGTATAGAATATAAGAGACGGGTTTTTAAACTAGATGAATCCAATGATTTACTGAAACAAGCAGCCACTAGGGGTTTGAAAGTAGAAATCCTAAAGGCAAAAAAAGAATTATAAAATGAGGTTAGAGAATCAGTTGGCTGATAATAAATTGGGCTCGGCCTGGTCCGGTATGAAAAGCTATATTGGGTTGTGGTAGTTCAAAGCACAATAATCATGTCACCTTGGATGGATATAATTTGAAATTTGAATATGCAAATGCATTGAATAGTTTTTATAATTGTTTTGATACATCTGTTTTTAGTGAGGAACTCCAGGACTTGCGTCACAAGCTCAAGGATAATCAGCATTTCTGTATAGATCAAAAGGAGGTGGAAAGGGCCTTTTCTTTAGTTAGAGTAAATAAGAGTTATGGGCCTGATAATATTTGTGGCCGGGTCTTGTGCAAAAGAGTTGAGCCCTGTATTTCACTATATTTTAATAACACCTTGAGAGTACAGCATGTTCCAAAGGTGTGGAAGGATTCAATGATTGTCCCAGTTCTGAAAGCTAGTTGTCCAAAGACATTAAATGATTTAAGACCAGTCTTACATCTATCTTAATGAAAATTTTCGAAAGATTTGTGAGATCTGAAATGTTAAGGACGACTGAGTATTTATGGGCTCTATGCACGGCGGTATTTCCGGTGAATGTGTAAGGATGCTCAATAACTTCCGCCAATCGTCCAATGCAATACCGAGAATTTATAATGAATATTATGCTCCATGGTTATACTAAAGAAACGTTAGTCACAAAAACAGATAAAACAGACACCCCTCATTGTGTTTATGCTTCTTTTTAAAATTATATTAAATAAACATAACTATATATAAAATTACATCTAAACGTATGTACGTTTCGCTTCAAAGACGGGAGGACAGTAAATTATGAAGACTCTGCCAAAATCCCATTTTCCTCGGTTTTCCTCCACTTTAATCTCCACAACCGGAAATGGACGAGCATCCTTGCGTCAAATGCGGAACTTATGCGTGCATATAGCCAAAGTCCTTTCAGGCAAGTCATGCCACTCGGCCGCCATCTTGGCAACGCCTCCGGGCAGCTATTAAGGACTTAACAAGACCAGGCTCCTATCTAAATGAATGGGCAGAGAGTCAGAACTGCACTTTCACTGGTCACCGAGACATAAAAACTTAATGTATAGAAACAGGAGTAAAATATAATAAAAATCGCTGAAAAAGTTTGATGACTTTGCACTAAAATAAGGTTTAAAACGCCGTTTTCCCACAGTTATACTTTTACTGCGCATGCGCAAGGGTTCTCTCGCTCTCTGTCGCGCACGCGCTGCACAGTTTGAAATGCGCGCTCTTGCTCGCTCGGTCTAGATTCTGGGAGATTTGAACTAATTTGCGGGCATTTAGCGAGCCTCTATCAATCTGTGGGAGACACCTGGAACTTCTGGGAGACTTGGGATGTCTGATATTTACACAACGCACACATACACTGCATATCTAATCTATAGTAACGTATTTAAATGTATCCCGGCTTGACTGTTAAAAGCAGACGATTGGCTGCCCAGTGGGAGGGGCGGGGCATTTGCATACAACCGCCATCTCTGGTGTTACGGGTTTTCCCTATACATGTCTCCATATGAAGAGTTCAGATGCAAAAACCTCTAAATGCCATTTGAAATTTTCTTCTAAAATGATCATTTTTATCAAGTTTGTTTATTTAAGTTCAGTAATTTCACTTAAATGGCAATGAAGATTACCTATTAATTGTCATTTAAGTGAAATTACTGAACTTAAATATACAAGTTTGATAAAAATGGTCATTTTAGAAGAAAATTTCAAATGGCACTTAGAGGCTTTTGCATCTGAACTCTTCATATAGTCTCTGATATAGCCCATTAGACCCAATGCAATTTGCTTATCCACCTTTTTCTGCTCTAAACAATGCGCTCTGCCATGACGACGATGCCGGTGGTCAACTTCCGGTTCGAGTCAGGTCTATGCTTTTTTGCCATGTGTTTAGATTGTGTCATCCCCACATGGCTAAACTAAATCGAAAAAAAAAACATTCATCAAATGTGATCTGATCACGTTATTTTTTATTAAATCACAGATAAAAACAAAATGAACGTTTTTCTTTGCTTCATAACTTCCAAAAGATAGCTGATGCATAACTGCACGATCTCCAGCAAACATCCGACAGTCTCTATCACCCCGACTGCTGCAGAATAACAGTTCTAAAAGGTTAGGCTGGTTAGCCCCTTGACTCCTGCTACCTCTGCTTTCAAAGATGCATAGTCTATATTTCTCACTCAGGCCTGTGAGGTTATAACGTTACGCCGAGTTTCATTCATGAGACCAAAGTCCAGTTTGCACGCTGTCGCCTCAATCATGATCATCTGTTTACTATATACTTCTTATTTATTAAAACCAGGCAATTGGTTGATGAAACATTGATTGAAATTAAAATACAATTAGTGAAAAAACGACAGCAGAAAGTAGAAAACCATCAAGTCAGAAAAAGGTGGATTGATCAAAAAGGGGTGTAGAGGATGTAATGGTCACCCTGATACATCTGCTTCTGAAACATTTGGAGGGGAAGGGGTCTCATGCAAGGCTTCTATTTGTAGAGTTTTCCTCTGCGTTTAACACAATTCAACCTCACATCCTAGTAAGTAGACTTTTAGAGCAGTTTTAACTGAGTAACAATTTAACCGGATGGATTTTAGATTTTTTTAACTGAGAGAACACAAAGAGTGAAAATAAATAACATAATCTCTACAGAGGTTAGTTCCTCCACTGGTTCACCACAAGGATGTGTACTTTCTCCACTTCTGTTTATTCTGTACAGAAATATGTGCCAAAGTCATATGGAAAATCGAGTTGTTTTGAAGTATGCAGACAACACTGTGATTGTCAGTCTGCTACAGAATAATGAGAGTGGTCATGGACCTATTAATGACTTTGTTGAGTGGTGTGAGTCTCACCTTCATTTAAATGTACTGAAGACCAAGGATATGGTTATTGATTTTAGAAAGAATATCTATACGCATGAAGTCACATCCATTAAGGGTGAAACAGTGGAGTGTGTGCAGTCTTACAAATATCTTGGGACAATCATTGATTCAAAGCTGAGTTTTGAAGCCAACTGTGAAACAGTGTGTAAAAAGGGGCATCAATGTCTGTTCTTTTTAAGGAAACTGTAAATTTCAAATTGACAAAACTCTGTTGATTATGTTTTATCGAGCTTTTATTGAATCTGTACTTTTCTTTTATTTGGTATCTTGGTATGGGAACGCAATGTTAAAGAGCCAGAACTCTATTGGCCAGATTGATCTAGATCTAAGTGTTACAGCGTCTTGTTCTGTTTGTATGGTGTTATCATTTATATGTTTGAAAAATTGCTTAAACTTTGTTCTCTGGAACTTAATTTACCTACGGATACAAATAAAGCAACCAACCAACCAACCCCAACAAATCTCCAGTATCCCTTACATTTTAAGACAGGTGTTATAGCCTAAATGAAAACACACACACACACACCACACACACACACACACACACACACACACACACACACACATATATATATATATATATATATATATGAGGCTAGCCTATATATGAAGAGCATTTATTTAAAGGCATATTTGCATATTTGCTTTTCATTTAACTTTGCTTGTCTTTACATTTACATTTTATTTTCATTCCACACATCCTTTCATTTCATATTGCCTTTCTTTTGCAGTTTTTCTTTTCATTTCAAATAATTTTTCTTTACTCTTTTAGTGAGTTATTGTACAAATTTGTTCCAGAATTTGCATTCTTTAAGACTGTTTTGGAAGGAGTGTGGGCTGGGCCACAGTGGTTAATTTTACATGAGAGTAGAGCAAACAGTTCTGTTGTCTAGCGTCATCCTATTCTCAGTAACAATCTTTCGTACCATGGTAAACACCCTTTCTCATGCTAACATACATCGTTCCTTCCCCCGTGTGAAATGCAAAAGTCGCAGTTACAAAACGCGCGACTGTGCCCCTGCTCCTCTTTTACTCCGCCCGGGGTTTAATAGCGCAGGTTAAAATACTGGAGATTTACGGGAAAATATTAATAGAAAATTAATAGTAAAATACGGGACTTTCCCGGCCAAAACGGGATACTTGACAGCTATGAGCTGACATGAATCAGAGAGGTAATAACTAGAGACTCAAAAACAATCTATTGTGATTGTCAAAACGTTTATTAGCCTAACTAAACATAATTCGATTACGTTTAGTGTCATCATGGTGCAATAATTGGTATAGCATACTGCTTTTATTATTGGATCCATGTATCCATCATGCCTTGTTACCACTGTGCAGGCTGCTGGTGGTGGTGTAATGGTGTGGGGGATGTTTTCTTGGCACATTTTAGGCCCCTTAGTGCCAATTGGGCATCGTTTAAATGCCACGGCCAACCTGAGCATTGTTTCTGACAATGTCCATCCCTTAATGGTCACCATGTACCCATCCTCTGATGGCTACTTCCAGCAGGATAATGCACCATGTTGCAAAGCTCAAATCATTTCAAATTGGTTTCTTGAACATGACAAAGAGTTCACTGTACAAAAATGGCCCCCACAGTCACCAGATCTCAACCCAATAGAGCATCTTTGGGATGTGGTGGAATGGGAGCTTCATATGCCCTGGATGTTCATCCCACAAATCTCTATCAACTGCAAGATGCTATCCAATCAATATGGGCCAACATTTCTAACATTTCTGACGTTTGTAACGTCACGTAATACGTAATTACGTTCAAAAGGTCACGGGCGACGTAGCCAGAAGTACAGAGTCAGTGTTTACAAGTTGAACGCATAGGTTGAACGTGCAAACTAACTCAAACGCCATTTACAAAAAAAGGAATTAAAAGGTAAAACAACGATGTCGGACGATTTTGATTCTGTACTTCCGGCTACGTCGCCCGTGACCTTTTGAACGTAATTACGTATTACGTGACGTTACAAACGCGCCTCACAGAATAGAGCAAGGCTGGCATTTGTCCTTAGAAAAGTTACATTTTTGGAATAAGTTTTGAAATAACCGATCGATTCGCATGATAAGACCCTTATTCATCGTCTGGTGTCGTTTAAAGACATTTGAAGCTGCATCTGAAACTGATATTAACTGTCTTTCGGACCTTGGACCGTCTGGTTCCCATGTAAGTCCATTATATGGAGAAAAATGTTTTCATCAAAAACCTTAATTTCTTTTCGACTGAGGAAAGAAAGACATGGACATCTTGGATGACATAGGAGTGAGTAAATTATCAGCAAAAGTTTTTTTCAAAAGTGAACTAATCCTTTAATAATGCTGCACTGGACTAGAATAGGGTTAATGTTTATAAGGATGTGGTTTAAATTGTTTTCGGTAACACTTTAGAATACGGTTCCTTCATTAATGAATAACTACACAAGAACTAATGAGTAACACAATATTAACAATCTATTAACTATTATTAACTAACAAGAAACTCTTGTAGCGAAGAGGCAGAGTCGTGCGGATCCATATGCAGTGTAGCTTTATTAAGAATAATCATACAGGCAAGGGTCAACGATCAGCATAAATGTATCACAGAGAATCCACAAGAATTACCGAAGACAGGCAGTGGTCGGGGCAGGCAGCAATGATCAAAGTCCAGAAGAGACAGGCGAGGATCAGGGCAGGCAGCAAGGGTCGTAATCCAGAAACACAAGCAATGGTCAGGGCAGGCAGCAAACGGAGAATCAAGGTCCAAGAACAGTCGAGGGTCGATACACAGATAATCAGATAAACACAGGGGAAAACGCTCAGAAATGTCGCCGGGGCAAAACAAGACTTCGCACTGATTGAGAGTCAGCGAGCTGTTTATATAGGAGGCAAAATAGGGAACACCTGTTCCGGTGATTAGCCCTAGGTACGGGGATTATGGGAAATGCAGTTCAATACTCGGGAGACGGAGCTCTATGAGGAGCGGAGAGAGCCACGGAGGAGCGATTCATGACAGAGCCCCCCTCCTGCGAGCGGCTCCTGAAGCGAGGATGTGTGCGACGCCGAGGTCTTCCACGGGGTCTCGGGGCAGGTTTAGTGGGGTGTTGCTGATGGAACTCGGAGATCAATGATGGATCCAGAACATCCTGGGACTTCACCCACGATCTCTCCTCGGGACCATACCCCTCCCAGTCGATCAGATACTGTAGTTCCCTGCCTCGGCGTCTTGAATCAAGGATCTCTCTCACTCGGTAAGCCTCCTCGCCTTCGATGATGATGGGAGGGGAGCTCGTCTCCGCAACCTCGTCCTGGTCCCTCTCTCCACTCGGAGCTCCGGCAGGTTTGAGCAATGAGACATGGAAGGTGGGAGAGATACGGTAAGTAGATGGCAATGCAAGTCGGTATGACACAGGGGTGATTTGTCTGAGAATTTTGAATGGACCCACGTACCTAGGGCTCAGCTTCTTGCTGGGAAGACGGAGGCGTAGGTCCCTGGAT
The DNA here is from genome assembly GCA_038021265.1 of Cyprinella venusta. Classification (NCBI taxonomy): domain Eukaryota; kingdom Metazoa; phylum Chordata; class Actinopteri; order Cypriniformes; family Leuciscidae; genus Cyprinella; species Cyprinella venusta. Next base: position 6,796,336 of record CM075876.1, on the reverse strand, counting down.
GACAGCCAAACCCATTGTCCTGGTTGATAGTTGTGCCCTCCTCTCCGATGACGGTCCGCCTGTACTCTGAAACGTCTGACTGCTCGTTGTAAATGGACATGAGCACCATTCCAGGTCTCCTCACTTCTCCTAAGCCAATCGTCAACGGCCGGTAAATCCGTGGGTTCCCCGGACCAGGGAAATAAAGGAGGTTGATAACCCAGAATGCATTGGAAAGGTGTTAGACCTGTAGATGGTTTCCGTAAAGAATTTTGAGCATATTCAGCCCACACCAGAAAACGACTCCACTCCTGTTGATTTTGGTTACAGTATGTCCGCAGGAAACGAGTGAGTTCCTGGTTGAGCCTCTCTACTTGTCCGTTGGCCTGTGGATGATATCCGGAGGTTAAACTGACATTGATATTTAACTTCTCACATAGAGCCTGCCATACCCGCGACGTGAACTGAGGACCCCTGTCGGACACGATATCTTCGGGTAGACCGTACAGCCGAAACACCTGTTGCATCAAAGCCTCTGCTGTCTGAAGTGCTGTGGGAAGCTTGACCAATGGAATGAACCGACAAGCCTTAGAAAACCGGTCGACCACCGTTAGAATGGTTGTGAAACTCTGGGAGGATGGAAGATCGGTAACAAAGTCAATTGCTATGTGGGACCATGGGCGTTGTGGTACGGGAAGTGGCTGGAGTAATCCGGCAGGTCTCTGGTGGGAAGATTTTGAGATGTTACATGCATTGCATTGCTTTACGAAGGAGATAACGTCCGCCTGAAGCGTCGACCACCAGAATCTGTTCATGACTAGGTGAGTAGTGGCTGTGATTCCTGGATGGCCTGAGCTGGGAGTATTATGTACCCATTCCAGCACTCGAGTACGAAGAGAAGTCGGTACATATGTGCGATCTGGAGGACAGTCTGAAGGTGGTTGCTCCTCCTGCTGAGCGGCTGAAATTTCTGTCATGATATCCCACTGGATGGGAGCCACGATGACGGCGGGAGGCAGAATGGGTTCAGAAGTGTGAACATTGGGTGAATTATCAAATTGTCTTGAGAGAGAGTCTGCTTTCCCGTTCTTGGATCCTGGACGGTATGTCACCTTGAAGTCAAATCGACTAAAGAACAAGGACCACCTGGCCTGTCTGGGATTCAGTCTCTTGGCTGTCTTGATATATTCTAGGTTACGGTGATCGGTTAAAACGGTGAATGGATGATGCGCCCCCTCTAACCAATGCCGCCACTCCTCCAAAGCTGCCTTCATGGCTAGAAGTTCCCGGTCTCCCACATCATAGTTTCTCTCAGCAGAATTTAGTTTTCGTGAATAGTATGCACAAGGGAAAAGTTTCTCTGGACTGCCCTGTCGTTGTGATAGTACTGCCCCGATGCCTGTATCTGATGCATCCACTTCAACGATGAACTCTCGCTCTGGGTCGGGGTGATGCAGAATAGGAGCGGTGGTAAATTTCTCCTTCAACTGGTGAAAAGCTCTTAGACTGCTGGGTGACCATTTCAATTTATGTCCACCACCTTGCAACATGGAAGTGAGTGGTGCGGCGATGACGCTGAAGTTTCTGATGAAACGACGATAAAAGTTTGCAAAGCCCAAGAAACGTTGTAGTTGCTTGACGTTCTCTGGTTGTGGCCAATCTACCACGGCCTGAACTTTGTCTCCATCCATGGTGACCCCCTCAGCGCTGATGATGTAACCCAGGAAAGCGATCTGTGTCTGATGAAACTCACATTTAGGTAGTTTTGCGTATAGTTGATTCTCAATGAGGCGCTGTAACACTGCTCTCACCTCTTTCACATGATCCTCAAACGTCTCAGAATAGATCAGGATATCATCGATGTAGACAATAAGATTCCGATTGAGCATATCTCGGAAGATCTCATTAACGAAGGACTGGAAAACAGAAGGACTGTTAGCTAATCCGAAAGGCATCACGGTGTATTCATAGTGCCCCGTAGTGGTTGAAAAGGCTGTCTTCCACTCATCCCCCTCTCGGATCCGTATCAAGTTATAGGCATTTCTCAAGTCCAGCTTGGTAAAATACTTGGCGGTACGGAGCTGTTCGAGAGCAGCAGGAACCAGAGGCAATGGATAGCGAAACTTAACGGTGATTTCATTCAAACTGCGGTAATCAATACAGGGTCGTAAACCTCCATCCTTCTTTTTAACGAAGAAAAACCCAGCTGAAGCAGGAGAAGTAGATGGTCTTATGAAGCCCTTGGATAGCTGTTCTTCGATGTAGGTCTTCATCGCTTCAGATTCTGGCTGTGAAAGAGGGAATATTCTTCCTCGAGTAGGAGAAGCGCCGGGAATGAGATCGATTGCGCAGTCATAGGAACGGTGAGGAGGGAGTTTGGTTGCCTGATCCTCACTGAAGGCTAACGAAAGATCTTGATATTGAACAGGGATCTTGGCTGATTCTGGAACTTCGGAATGAGGAATGGATAAGGACACCTTGGTGATGGAGCGAAGACAATCCCTGTGACATGCCTTAGACCACTGAACTATCTGTTTTTCAGACCATGAGATGACGGGGTTGTGTTTCTCCAACCAGGGTAGTCCTAGAATGATTGGGTGTCGTGGTGAGTCAATGGTGAATAGTTGGATGGTCTCCGAGTGAAGGGTGCTGGTATTTAACGTTACTTCTTGCGAGATGTATTGGATCTCGCCATTTCCCAACGGGCGTCCATCTAACGCTGCTACGGCCCTCGGAGGTGAACATGGAAGAAGAGAGATATGGTAAGTTTTGGCAAAAGATAGATCAATAAAATTTCCAGCCGCCCCAGAATCTACTAGAGCTGTAGTATTAATCCTATCTCCTCCAAAGTACAGCGTAACATCCAGTTCAAACACATTAGATGAATTGGCATTGTAACTCACCGCTTTGGGATCTCGTGACGAGGGTCGTTTGGAACATGTCGCCCTCATGTGGCCAGATTCCCCGCAGTAGAGACACAGTCGGTTACGAACTCTCCTCTCTCTCTCCTCTTGAGTTAAATGAGTGTAGCCGATATGCATGGGTTCACTTTCCTGAACAACAAATGGAACTGACTTGCCTCTGTGACCCTGGGGAACTCTCCGAGCTCGTATAAGATTATCCAGTCGAATCGATAAGTTGATGAGTTCATGTAATGACTTTCCCTCATCCCGACAGGCCAGTTCTCCCTGAAGCTCTGTATTCAGACCCTTACGATAGAGCAGTTTGAGTGGATCATCGCCCCAGCCTGACTGTGCAGCAAGAGTCCGGAAGGTGAGAGCGTAATCAGCTGCTGATGAGTCGCCTTGACGTAACGCCAGCAGCAGCTCACCTGGTTCCTTTCCTCCGTCGGGATGCTCAAACACTTCTTTGAATTGTTTCATAAAGTTATGATAAGACGGAAATGATAGATTGCCTCCCTCCCACAGTGCGGTTGCCCACTCCAGAGCTCTGCCAGTTAATAATGAGCAAATGAGAGACACTTTACTTTCATCTGTTTGATAGAATTGGGGCTGTTGATTAATAAAGATGGAACATTGTAATAAGAAACCTTTACACTTGACGGGACTGCCATCATACTTCTCCGGGAGAGATAGGCGAGGATGGTTGGCAGCATTACTCCCGAGAGGAGGCGAGGGAGCGGGCTCTGGTGAGGGATTCGCCGCAGCACCGGCAGAGGGCGTCAGAGACTGGACAGACTTGACTAACTGCTCAGTGAGTGTCGTGAGTTTGACCAGCTGGTGTTGGTGAGACGCCAGAATGTTAGCCTGAGTAGTCAGCTCTGATACCAAATGATGCATGGCTGCTGGATCCTGTGTTGGCGAAGTCTTCTGTAGCGAAGAGGCAGAGTCGTGCGGATCCATATGCAGTGTAGCTTTATTAAGAATAATCATACAGGCAAGGGTCAACGATCAGCATAAATGTATCACAGAGAATCCACAAGAATTACCGAAGACAGGCAGTGGTCGGGGCAGGCAGCAATGATCAAAGTCCAGAAGAGACAGGCGAGGATCAGGGCAGGCAGCAAGGGTCGTAATCCAGAAACACAAGCAATGGTCAGGGCAGGCAGCAAACGGAGAATCAAGGTCCAAGAACAGTCGAGGGTCGATACACAGATAATCAGATAAACACAGGGGAAAACGCTCAGAAATGTCGCCGGGGCAAAACAAGACTTCGCACTGATTGAGAGTCAGCGAGCTGTTTATATAGGAGGCAAAATAGGGAACACCTGTTCCGGTGATTAGCCCTAGGTACGGGGATTATGGGAAATGCAGTTCAATACTCGGGAGACGGAGCTCTATGAGGAGCGGAGAGAGCCACGGAGGAGCGATTCATGACAACTCTGATTAACGAACTAGTAAGTAATAGCGCACAGATGAAAGAGGTAGTTCACTATTAAGTAATCAATAACTACTATTTTTTTAATACTTCTCAGAGAACTACTGAAAAAGTTTATTAACAATCTAGTAACTACTATTAACTAAAAGAAACTCTTATTAACGAATTAGTAAGTAATAGCTCACAGATGAAAGTGTTACTAGATACTTCTGTGGGAATTACTAATTATTTGGATTCGTATTATAAAGTGAAGATCATTGGAACTAACTAGTAATTACTCAAGAGTTACTAAAGACATTTTCTAAAAGTATACTAAAGTTCACCAAAAATCTCAAACGGTTGCACAAATCATGACTAGCTCATGTAGTAACACTTGAGTCATTACTAGTTAGTTCCAATGATCTTCACTTACGGATCCAAATAATTAGTAATTAATAGCTCACAGATGAAAGTGTTACTAGATACTTCTCTGGGAATTACTAATTATTTGGATCCGTATTATAATGTGAAGATCATTGGAACTAACTAGTAATTACTCAAGTGTTACTACATGATCTAGTCATGATTTGTGCAAACGTTTGAGATTTTTGGAAATGTCTTTAGTAACACTTGAGTAATTACTAGTTAGTTCCAATGATCTTCACTTTATAATGCGAATCCAAATAATTAGTAATTCCCACAGAAGCATCTATAACACTTTCATCTGTGAGGTATTACTTACTAATTCGTTAATAAGAGTTTCTTTTAGTTAATAGTAGTTACTAGATTGTTAATAAACTTTTTCAGTAGTTCTCTGGGAAGTATTAAAAAAATAGTAGTTATTGATTATAGTGAACTACCACTTTCATCTGTGCGCTATTACTTACTAGTTCGTTAATCAGAGTTTCTTGTTAGTTAATAATAGTTACTATTATAAGCCGGGAATCTTCAACATATGCCATTTACTCTGTTGCTCTGGTTGTAGGTCTATCCAATTAAGTGCAGAGATCTAAGAATTTTTTCCTCGTTTGGTTGAAACTCACATTCTGTGTCAGACTCACATTCTAGAATCTGAGTATGCTGAAGTCAGGTTAGGTTCTAGCAGCAGAGTGTTGTACCAATTGAAGGCGATCTATAGCTTTGGTGGGTAAGCCGCTATATAAGGAGTAACAGTAGTCCAATCTGGAGGTTATAAAAACATGGATAACAGTTTACGCATCTCCAAAGTTACGCATCTCCAAAGAGGGGTGTATATGAACAATTTTCCGCAAGTGGAAGAAGCACGATTTAACAGTCTGACTGGTGTGTGAGTGAAAACATAATGAGGAATCGAAGAAAACTCCCAGATTCTGCACAGTTTTTGAAGGCCTAATCTGGACACCATCAATATCAATAAAAATGTCACGCCCGGATAAACTCTGTGATTTTGGGCCAGTCAACAGGATTTCAGTTTTCTCAGCATTAAGCTGTAAGAAGTTATATGTTATTATATGTTTTAAGTTCCTGAAGGCAAGAGACAACAGAAGTGGGTGGGCAAATTGAGTTGGGTTTAACCGTGAAATAAATTTGAATATCATCAGCGTAACTATGAAAGTTGTATTTAAAACGTCTCGGTTACAGATGTAACCCTCGTTCCCTGAGTAGGGAACGGAGACGTTACGTCAGGAGTGACGGAGAATGGGGGTTTCGCACAGAAAGCCAATCCTCTTCGAGTATTTAACAACGAGCCAATGGCGTGAAAATGCCATGGGTCTGCGGAATTTGCATAGCGTACTCCGCCCACCCATGTGGGTATAAAAGGAGGAAGCAAACGCACCGCAGTATGTCTTCGCTGAGGAGCCAAGACTGATCTCAGGCGTCACCCAGCGGTACAGCAGAAGTGGCAAGGAGACGTAACGTCTCCGTTCCCTACTCAGGGAACGAGGGTTACATCTGTAACCGAGACGTTCCCTTTCGTAGTCACTCCGAGTTACGTCAGGAGTGACGGAGAATGGGGGTCTATGCCATCACGCCATCTTCCAGCTGTCTTCCAGTGCTCTGCGAAAGTCTAGACCTCTAACACAAAATTACACAAAGGTCCCACTTTGACACAGAATTACCAAGGTACACTGGGAAACATATCCCGGGAGGGACATGCTACCAGATGCCTACCGAAGGGAGGACTTACAAAACACATATGGCCACTGGGGCTGCATATGGAGAATACTGGAGCGCCAACCGCAGGTGGCAACTAGCTCCAGGGGTGGCAGATGGCTTGCCAAGGGAAGACACATGCTCAGAGAGGCTTACAGTGGATAATACACGTGAGGCAGTTACCAAAGGGGAACCGTGCACACGGAGGCACTTAGCCGGCACCAGAGCAAGCGCAGTGGTGCCCGCATCATAAGTGCTGGAGGACTCAGGGCTTCAAAGAAGGACAACTGAGGAAATATCGCACTTATCCAATCTGAGGAGTGGAGTGGCGAGCAAGCGAAGACACTTAAGCGGTTCCAGCACTAGCGGAGGCGAGTACGTGAGAGGAAACCGGCTCAATTCGCAAATTATAAATCTTGCGAAGGTGTTAGGTGTCGCCCAGCCTGCAGCTCTGCAGATGTCTGTTAGCGAGGCGCCATGCGCTAAAGCCCAAGAGGAAGCCACACTCCGAGTGGAGTGGGCTGTCACACCAAGGGGGCACGGTCGACCTTGCTGCTGGTAAGACAAAACAATGGCGTCCACTAACCAGTGAGACAGCCGCTGTTTTGAGAGAGCCCTTCCCTTCTGGCTCCCCCCATAACAAACAAAGAGCTGATCTGAGGTCCTGAAACACCGCGTTCTGTCAACGTAGGTGCGGAGTGCACGCACCGGACAGAGCAGTGCCAAGGCTGGGTCTGCCTCCTCCAGGGGCAGCGCTTGCAGGGTCACCACCTGATCCCGGAAGGGAGTTGTGGGAACCTTGGGCACGTAACCGAGCCGGGGTCTCAGAACAACGTGAGAGTAAGCCGGCCCGAATTCTAGGCACGCTTCGTCAACGGAGAATGCGTGCAGGTCCCCTACCCTCTTAATGGAGGCCAATGTAACCAGGAGAGCTGTCTTCAAAGACAGGAACTTAAACTCAACCGATTGCAAAGGCTCAAAGGGAGGCCTCTGCAGAGCATTTAACACTACCGAGAGGTCCCAAGAGGGCACGAGGGAAGGACGAGACGGATTTAGCCTCCTCACTCCCCTCAGGAACCTGATGACCAGGTCGTGCTTCCCAACGGACTTACCTTCAACTGCATCATGAGAGGCGGAAATAGCCGCAACGTAAACTTTGAGGGTGGAGGGCGACAGCCTACGCTCCAACCCGTCCTGCAGGAAGGAAAGCACAACACCGATCGAGCATCTCCTGGGGTCCTCTCAACGAGAAGAGCACCAGTTGACGAAGAGGTTCCACTTCAACGCATACAGGTGTCTAGTAGACGACGCTCTGGCGGAAGTGATGGTTGCTGCCACCGCAGGTGGTAGCGAACTCAAACCTGCCTCGTGCCATCCAGGAGCCACACATGTAGCCTCCATAGATCGGGACGAGGGTGCCACAGAGTGCCCCGTCTCTGAGTGAGCAGATCTTGTCTCAGAGGAATAGTCCAAGGAGGTGCTGTCGCGAGGAGCATGAGTTCGGAGAACCACGTCTTGGTGGGCCAATAAGGGGCTACCAGCAGGACCTGCTCCTCGTCCTCCTTGATCTTGCACAACACCCGTGCAAGGAGGCTCACTGGGGGAAACGCATACTTGCGTGGGCCCCGCGGCCAGCTGTGCGCCAGCGCATCTGTACCGAGCGTGCCCTCGGACAGGGAATAAAACTGGACGCAGTGGGAAGAGCCCCGGGAGGCAAACAGATCTATCTGAGCTTCCCCGAACTGGTCCCAGATCAGCTGGACCGTCTGGGGATGGAGTCGCCATTCGCCGGAGACAGGGCGGATCCGTGACAGCTCGTCGGCTGCCAGGTTCCGGGCTCCAGGAATGTACACAGCACGAAGGGACCTCAGGTGCTTCTGACTCCATAATAGGAGGTGGCGAGCGAGCTGCGACATCCGACGTGAGCGTAGACCCCCCTGGTGGTTGATGTACGCTACTGTAGCGGTATTGTCTGAGCGGACAAGTACGTGTTGACCCCTGAGCAGTGCTCGAAAGCGGTGCAGGGCCAGGCGTACTGCCAGCAGCTCGAGGCAATTGATGTGCATGAGGCGCTGGGGACCTGTCCAGGAACCCGCGGCTGCATGCCCATTGCACATGGCACCCCAACCCGTGGTAGATGCATCCGTGGAGACAACGAGATGCCTGGAAACTCGCTGGAGAGGGACACCTGCCCGAAGAAAGCTGAGGTTCAACCACGGGAAGAAGGTTCGGCGGCACGCTGGAGTTACTGGAACCCGGAGCGAGCCACGATGCCATGCCCACCTCGGGACTCGATCGCGAAGCCAGAGCTGAAGCGGTCTCATATGAAGCAATCCGAGTGGCGTAGCCGCGGCTGCGGATGCCATATGCCCCAGGAGCCTCTGAAAGAGTTTCAGTGGAACCGCACTCTTGCCGTCGAACTGTCGAAGACAAGTCAGCAGTGAGTGTGCGCGCTCGCTCGTAAGCTGCGCGGACATGGCGACCGAGTCTATCTCCATGCCCAGAAAAGAGATCCTCTGCACGGGGCAAAGTTTGCTCTTCTCCCGGTTGACCCGAAGGCCCAGACGGGCTAAGTGCTGAAGCACTAGATCTCTGTGTTCGCAAACCTGTTCTCGAGAGTGAGCCAAAATTAGCCAATCGTCGAGATAGTTCAGGATGCGAACCCCGTGTTCGCGAAGGGGAACAAGGGCTGCCTCGGCGATCTTCGTGAAGACGCGAGGGGACAGAGCTAACCCGAACGGGAGAACCGTGTACTGATATGCCTGGCCTTCGAAAGCGAACCGAAGAAACGGTCTGTGTCGAGGCAATATGGAGACATGAAAGTACGCATCCTTCAGGTCGATCGCTGCAAACCAATCCTGATGTCGAACACATTCGAAAATGCGTTTGGCCGTGAGCATTTTGAACGGCATTCTTTTTTATGCAGAGTGCGGTTCAAAACGCGCAGGTCGAGGATCGGTCGTAACCCACCGGTCTTCTTGGGGACAATGAAGTAGGGGCTGTAAAAACCGGACTTCACCTCGGCTGGAGGGACCGTCTCGATTGCACCCTTCGCCAGCAGGGTCGCAATCTCCGCTCTCAAAACTGGGGCATTGCCACCGATTATAGTGGAGCGAACTCCCCTGAAACGGGGAGGAGATCGTGCGAACTGAATCGCGTAGCCGAATCTGATCGTTCTGATGACCCAGCGGGACAGACCGGGGAGCTCGAGCCAAGCTCCGAGGAACCGAACCAGCGGGGTCATACGAGCCACAGACGTCCCCCCGGAGGGGCAGCGGGGCGGAGTGACTGGCATGCGCACGGGAGATACCACATGCGGGTGCGTAGTCGAGCTCCGCTCCCCAACAGAAGAGACCAGGGAAGGACCAGCGTTCCACGGGGGTCTGTTCTGCCGGGGGTCTGGCGACAGAGGGGGAGAGGAGCGGTGCGGTCCGGGGACGACGCACGCTCCCCTCCGCGCCCTCAGAGACAGAGGGGAATGAGCGGGGCGACACTGTGGAGCGTCGTGCGCACTCATTCCGGTCTGTGTGCTCAGTGATAGTATAAAGTCTTTCTTTAACGCACTCAACCCGTCTTATTATTATATTTTTTTTTTTTTTTTTTGAGCAGCGGGGAGCGGAGAACAAAAGATTCTCCCCCGGCCCTCTACGGGGGGAAGGAGGGGCCCTGCTACCTCCTCCTGGGAAAGACTCGATGCCATCACTGAGCAGCCCATAGGGGGCTGTGACGCTCCTCTGCAACCGCCTCTACGGCGCGACCTGGGTGAAGGCTGCTGCTGGGGTCGCTCCGGAGGGAAGGGCGCAGAGGCTCGTCTTCGGCGGCGAACAGACTGAGGCGGCTACACCGGCGGCTGGGTGAAGGCAGCAGCTGGCCGTCGGGGCAGCCTCAGCCTGTTTCTGGGCGGTAGAGAACTGCTGGGCAAAGTCCTCAACCGCACCGCCGAAAAGCTTTTTTTTTTTTTTTTTTACAATGTTTTTTCTTTTAGATGACGCTCCTGGACCACACTAGTGGCCATCACCTGATCCAAGGGAATCAGTCCCGCCCTCGTGCATACCTCTGAGCAGTCTGGCTTGGCAGACCTAAAAAACGCCCATCATATGCATAGCGGCAGCCGCCCGCCGCGCTATAGGATCGCGCCGTCATAGACGACGAAAACCTACAGGCTCTGGGGGGATGCTCGGGGGGCCCCCGAGAGGAGGCGCTCCGCGGACACAGTTGCATCGCGACAGAGCGCTCCACCAGAGGCACCCCAGCATACCCACGGGCAGCTGCGCCGTCGAGGGGAGGAGAGGCGGGGGAAGCTGACGAGCGCGTCCTCGTCAGTTCCGCATGCAGCTCGGGGACGAATGGCATTGGGGACGGCTGCGGCCTCGCGGCGGCGGCTTTGCCCAAAAACAATTCATCCATCCGTGAGTGATCGGGGTGGGCCGGAAGATTCCAGTGCAACCCGATACTCACGGCGACCCGAGAGAGCATAGCCGTCATCTCGGGATCCGACACGGGCAACAGGCGCTCCCGAAGGAGGTCGTGCATCCGCATCTTCACTTCCCGAGGAATCAAGCCCGCCTTTATGTGATGCCGCGATCGATAACGCGTCTTCCTCTGGAGCGCCAAACGATCCAGACGGTACCCGCGAACAGGCAGACGTCTGAACCGTTTCGGCGCTCGCTGGCTACAACACTGTTGCGGTGGGTGGGACCCGAGGAGCTAGCGTCGGGGGTTTGTTCCACACCGTCACCGACAGATCACCCTGGCCGCGAGCCGAAGAGCTTCCCCGGGTAGAGGAAGCTGAACGGGTAGCGGAGGCGGGGACTCTCACAGTAAGATCATTGAGTCTCGATCTAAGTGTTGAGATGGTCATATTACCACAAAAGGCACATGACTCAACCACGAAAGCTGCTTTAGCATGACGAAGCCCAGACATACAAAGCAGCGATCGTGCCCATCAGAGAAAGACGGATATCGACCGCACCCAGAAGAACACGGGCGAACCGTCTTTAAAAAGACGTGCCGCGTGTAGCTCTTTCAGAGGAGAGGAGGAAATTCACTCTTTCAGCGCCGAGGCGACCAGGGAGAAGCGCAAAGTCTGGCAGACCACTGCACAGATCGCAGGCAATGCAGAATCTCGCTGGGTACCGCCGTCACACCAACACTGAAGAGGACGCTCGTCTCGAAGAGGCTTTTAGTGATATGGCTTGTGGAGAGAAGAATACTCTTGGCTCCGAAGCGAAAACATACTGCGGTGCGTTTGCTTCCTCCTTTTATACCCACATGGGTGGGCGGAGTACGCTATGCAAATTCCGCAGACCCATGGCATTTTCACGCCATTGGCTCGTTGTTAAATACTCGAAGAGGATTGGCTTTCTGTGCGAAACCCCCATTCTCCGTCACTCCTGACGTAACTCGGAGTGACTACGAAAGGGAACGAACAATCATACAGCCATCTCTCCTGTGGCTATCAATGAACCATTGAGATTGCACAGATATATCCATTTAAATACCTTGGTATGGTAATAGATGTAATTTTTACTGAATTTTTACTTTTGAGGCTCATGTGGATGCTGTGTGTAAGAAAGCCCACCAGCAAATGTATTTTTTTACAAAAACTTTTTTTTAATGTGGATAGTACTTTTATGAAACGGTTTTATTTTTGTTTTATAGGGTCTGTTATTACTTTTTTTAAATTTGTGTGCTGGTATGGATCACTTAATCTTAAAAACAGGAATAGATTACACAGGGTGCTGTTGAAGTGTGTGGTAGGATTGTTGGTGCCACCCTGAATGATTTGAATAGTTTGTATAAAGCCAGGACTCTGAGAAAGGCAGAGTTAATGATGAGAGATTCCAGCCATTCTTTGCAGTTGTTACCTTCTACTCGCAGATATTCTTTACCATTTTGTAGGACTAATTTAAAATTTATTTTGTACCAGCTGCCATTGCTTTTCAGCAATTATATAAAACGACATATTCTTCACTTAAATCAATATGTTTTCCACTATGGAATTTCAAAGCTGAATAAATAAATAAATAAATAAATAAATACATATATACATACATACATACATACATACACATCAAGTGTTTGTATTTTGCTCATGTTTTATTGCAGCCTAAAGGTGGTGCCAGAAAGTGGGAAAACCGGTCAAAGAAGTCTCTGTTTCAAACTCGCTATAAATGGAGAGTTTCTCCATCTAAAGTATTTAAGGAGTTTTACCTCGAGACTGACGCTTCTTACAGAGAAACCGTAATAAGAGTCCAGCGGTGATCAGGCACAGAAGAACCAGAGGGATGATCAGAGAAGAACCTGAAAATAGGAGAAATACTCACAGAAAATGATCACTGGTCAATTCGCTGGCCGTATGCAGCTCAATATAACAATGATGTTTTCTAGGGCACCATCTTCTCTTTAATTAACATTACAAGCACATAGCATATAAGCTGCTGATATACAAGTCCTACCATTTATGTCAGATTGTGTGTCAGTTCTGATGGGTATTAAGTCAGTACCTGTTGTGTAGTCATCCCAAGCGACTCTTTCGGGTCAGTCGCCTCAGTTGTAACTACTGTTTGATCACCAGAGCTGAAGATTCCGTCAAAGTAACTCAATTTATATTGTATTTTATAAAATGGTTAGCTCCAATCATTGATTCTGATTGGTCAATAGCTGTGCTTTAATCATGATGAAATACGTCTATGACCGCTTCACCCAACAGTTCTATTTATCACTGCGCATCACTGCAGTTCCTATGTTGTTTTTATTTGAGCTTTCATGCATATTACACATTGAAACGTTGTTGCTGTTCACGGTCAGGGACTTTTTTTTTCTAGTCGAACGAAAGCTGGTAACGCTTCCTTTTACAGTAAAGTACTTGGGATACTTACAGTGTGCTTACCTAGAAAGTACTGCTAATATAAGGTAAGTACATGGAACAGGGGTAGGTTTAGGAGTAGGTTCAGGATTAGTACTAGTTATTACCCAGTAATTGTAGTTACTAAAATAAGTACATAGTATTTACATGGGTAACTGGACTGTAAAAGGAAGCGTTACCGGAAAGCTTTTAGTGATTTTACTTTTTTTACTTTAATAGTAGTATTGTGTGGTTACAGTTTTATAAAATCAATAAGATACTCGAGGCAAGTGCTGTATCGTGAATAAGTAACAGCTATTTACTCTGCTTCACGTAGTGCCTAACAATGCCCTTTAGCCATTACTTATTCACGATACAGCACAGCCTCTCGTACCTTATTGCTTACATATTAGTTCCAATCCTTGATTCTGATTGGTCAATAGCTGTGATTTGTTCACGATAAAACACGGCTATGACCGGTTCACCCAAAGGTTCTATTTATCTCTGTGCAACACTGCAGTTCCTATGTTGTCTTTATTTGAGCATTCAAGCATAATACACATTGGAACGTTGTTGCTGTTACCGGGCAGGGACTATTTTTTTCTAGCGGAAGGAAGGCTTTTAGTGATTTTACTTCATGAAAGTTGCGCTAATAAATTTTTTTTTTACTTTAATATTTTTATTGTGTGGTAACCGTTTTATAAAAGCAATAAGGTACTCAAGGCAAGTACTGTATCGTGAATAAGTAACGGCTGAAGGGCGTTGTTAGGCACGACGCGAAGCAGATACCTTATTGCTTACCAGATGTACCAGATGTGGGCCAGATCTGGGCCGACGCAATGTATGTTGTATGGAATACAATACATGTTTACAGTAAAATTTCTTTTTTGAAAATACAAATGTATCTAATTTCAGCCTATTAGGTTCTGTTGCATTGTTAAAAATGTTATTTCAACCAAAAATGAAAACTATGTCATTAATGACTCACCCTCATGTTGTTCCAAGCCCGTAAGACCTCCAAAGGCCTCCTCTGTAAGTTCATCTTCGGAACACGGTTTAAAGGGTTAGTTCACCCAAAAATGAAAATTAAGTCATCAATTATTCACCCCTATGCTGTACCAATCCCGTAAGACCTTTGTTCATCTTCGGAACACAAATGAATATATTTTTGATGAAATCTGGGAGGTGGATCACTGCTACATAGGCTGAAGGGATTGAAACTTGATGGCCCAGAAAGTCAATGAAGAAAACTTTTAAATATTCCATGTGACAACAGTGGCTCAAGTATAAGTTTATCAAGCGACGAGAATACTTTTTGCACGAAAAAAACAAACAAAAATAATGACTTTATTCGACTATTCCTTCTGAACTGAAGTAGTTGAAGGCGATCGCAATTCTCGCGCATGCGTCGTAGAAATCTCTTGAACTCTTGTCTCAGACCTACATGGAAGAAAAGGAATAGTCGAATAAACTTGTTATTTTTGTTTGTTTTTTCACACAAAAAGTATTCTCGTCGCTTGATATACTTAAACTTGATTCACTGTTCGTCATGGCACAACAGCTCCGGGACAGTGCCCCGGCTGGCGCCAAGATGGAGAACAGGGGTTCCAGCGGAGCCTGTCCCAGCGCCCATGGCCCCACCCAGGGGGGCTTCGTCTGTCGGCCACTCCACCTCGGGTTCTGCAGCTCGGTTCTCTCCACGCCAATCCCTTGACCCGCTTCCTGCTACTGGGGCGACAGGGAACTCTGGGCTGGCCTGTTGGGGCTGGTGCACTGGCCGATCCAAAAGCACCATTGTGCCCCTTTCCGTTAATGCATGTCCCCTTTGAACGAATTGGAATGGACCTCATCGGTCCATTACGGTCAGCACGTGAGCACCGTTTTGCGTTATTCCTGGTGGATTACGCAACACGGTACCCTGAAGCTGTCCCCCTCCCCAATATTTCTGTCAAGAGTGTTGCGAGCACGCTGTTTTTGTTGATCTCCTGGGTTGGAATCCCCAAGGAGATTCCAAGGAGGACTATTCTTGAACTGTACGGATTGTTCTGCATTAAATCGATTCGCACTAGCGTCTACCACCCACAGACAGATGACCTAGTGGAACGCTTTAATCACATGTTGAAATCCATGATCCGTAAGTTCACGAAGACACCAAAATTGAGATAAATGGCTAGAACCTCTCTTGTTCGCTGTATGCGAGGTCCCCCAAGCCTCCAAGGGGTTTTCCCCTTTAAGCTTCTCTATAGTAGGATCTTTTGTGACGTCATTGTTTACGTTTGTCGCATTGCATTATGGGAATCG
Organism: Cyprinella venusta; assembly: GCA_038021265.1. Classification (NCBI taxonomy): domain Eukaryota; kingdom Metazoa; phylum Chordata; class Actinopteri; order Cypriniformes; family Leuciscidae; genus Cyprinella; species Cyprinella venusta. The sequence continues at coordinate 6,780,759 of CM075876.1, read as the reverse complement.
TGTGGCAAGAAACACTGCTAGATACCTGTAATTTGATTGTTTTGCACGTTTGGAGGAGGATTTTGAGAAGAGGGTGGTTCACTCTTGCTGTGTGGTCGATTGTATGGCTTGTTGGGAGCCTGATAAAAAATTTTTCATTTAATTTTCAATAAATAAATAAGAACACTGATCAATGAAGACTTACCCGGCTTTGCAGTCGCAGTGAGCAGTAATTATTTCGCCATTCTGCGATCACCCACAGGAGATGCCAATCACGCTGTGACTCTGCTTGGCCAGGTCTAACCTCTGCTTTAACAGACTGATTTCATGAAATGGCGCATGTATAACACGGCAATTCGTATTTCCAACACGCATAATCGCTTTTCAGCGTGTTTATGAACGCCGTTGACTTAATGTTACATTACTGTTTATAAATATATGACGTACCACAACCCCGTCTCTAAACCTACCCGTTACTGTGGTCAATAACATTTATGAGTCTTCCCCTACCATCCTAGGAAAAAAATATCGCTCCCCTTGATGTCTGATGTCATCGTTTCGTTTAACGGCATAGACATACATGCATAAGCATAGCTCCAAAATGCATATAGATAACATGCCAGTTGATTCGAAAGTGTCGTGTATGTTTACGCAAAAGTCATGATGTCATGTTGCTTTTAGCACTATCACTGCTTTCTGTTTGGCAGAAAAGATCGGCCCAACTTTTTGAGAAACAAAATAATCATAGGCCTCCAGACTTTTGAAAGCCTTTAATCTTTCATGAGTGAAGGGTCCAGGGGTTTCTATTAAATAAGAATAAATGTCTCCCCAGCAGATTAGTGGCCAAGACATGGGTGAGTCGGACCAATGTTTTTTGACATCCCAAATCACATATGGGCTTTGAATAACTTCAATTTTGCCACCAATACAAATTTTGTGCTTTCACTCCAAACCTCCTCCAGTCGTCAGATATTAAAGTGCTTATTGTGGATTTTGCCTGCTAACTCTCTTGAAAGTGCTTGTCTTTACACCTGGCCATTCTATTTGTTTTCTTGCCACACAATGACTCGCACATGCGTACAAAGATGTCAACAAAGATCCTCTAGGCGTCAGCCCTGCGGGGTGTTAGACATCCTTAGAGAGACCTGGGAGAACGGACCATCCGCTAGAAAGAACGAAATTCAGTCCTGAGAACAAAACTCCACATTTGGGGCGGCTATCAATGGAGAATTTGTTACAGGCCCAGCCAGGACAGAAAAAGTCGGCTGTACAACAGGGGGGCTAGACTTCGTCAATTTACACTGGGAGATGAGGTGCTTGTACTTCCTCCATATACAGTACAAATCTTGTCCGGCACAAGCCAGGTCTTTTCCCAAACCTGCAGGTGACTTCTCGAGATCCATACTAAAAAATGGCAGTAGAATTTACTCCTTCGTTTCTTTGAGGAAATGTTGGGTATGTTTAAGACCACCTGCGCAACTCAAAAATCACTTACTGAATCGATGCTATTGCTAAAATACAAAGGGAAAACCAAAGTATGTTTAGGATGAACGCCAAGCCAAAGAGAGAGATCACTTGTGGGAAGAGTAACTTCTGCAGGACATAATTTTACCCATAACATGACGGAAATAAATTGTAGCCTACGATAAGAAGCTCGAAGAATTTGTGAAACAAACTGGTTGCATCTGATGTGTTGAGGTAAGCACGGGCAAAAGTTGTGTAAGCACGGGTAACTTGAGCCGTCATGAGATGTCCAAGGAACCCAAATTTATATAGCTTACATCATCATATTTTTTATACATGATGATGTACATAAATTTGGATATAGAAATATTTTTTGTTCGTATGTTTATCAAACGATAGAGATGGGTTTCTCAGAGACATGATGACAGCTCAAGTTGCCTGTGCTCAGACAAGTTTTAACTAATATTAAATATTAGACAGAAATATTTTGTGAATATTCAGTTTTTAAAAAGTCAAAAATCAGATGATCAAGATAATCTTACCACCATCTTATGACCCACGTCCCAGATCCGGCCAACATCTGGCATTTTTGGAAAGATGAGCTGGCCCACACTCAGTGTTGAATGACGGCCCTTGAGCGACTCATTCCAGTTTGCCAGGTCTGGGCCACAAGCAGGCCATAGCAATCCTACATGTCAGTCAAGAGCAAAGAAATAAACCAGAACTGGATCTTATTTAGTCACAGAATCTGTGTAAATTAAATATGGAGTCATTTCAGACTTAATACACATGTTAACAAGCAGATTCACTGAAGGAAAGAAGAGAAATGAAAAAGAGACAAGCAGAAACAGAAAGCAGAAAGAACTACAACTGACTTCAGACACAGCCTTAGATGAAATAAAAAAACTCCATAAACATCATTACCAGCTTCACTTATTACTAACAAGAAGACTGACTTTATTTCTGTCAGATGTCTACAAAAGTTTTTATTGAGAATTAACAGGTGTTTAACTCTAATGTGTTTCATTAGAAGTCACCATAACAGTGATCAGTGTTTCCATTTGTTGGGCTTTTAACTCTTATTCCTTTTGTCTTGTTAAGTTTATCAAGTGACGAGAATACTTTTTGTGTGCAAAAAAAAAAAAACGACAAAAATAACAACTTTATTCAACTATCCATTTCCTTCTCTGTGGGCCTCGAGATAGTTCACGTAGTGTAACTGCGCAGCGCTTCAACTATCCACTTCAATGTCACACTATTGGCCGACACTGGTCAGGTGTATGAAAATTTTAACAAATATGTGCACAAGAAGTGACTCTGACACACCAAGATATCAACAATCTGCACATTAATCTCAACAAGTCATGGATCCTTTCACTCCCTTCAGGGACCAGATGGTGAACCTGTAAGCACTGCCCTTGGAGGAGGCAGACACAGCCAACTCAAAGCTTCAGGACCTCAGACCAGCTTTTTGTCTGTTACAGAGGCCAGCAGAAGGGAAAGGCTTTGTCCAAGCAGAGGATGGCCCACTGGATAGTGGATGCCATCACCTTGGCTTACGAAGCACAAGCTCCTTCAAGAAGTGTTGCATCCTCCTGGGTGCTGGCACGTGGCACCTCGCTAGAGCTGTAGAGCTGCACACCTGTAAAGCTGCAGGCTTAGCAACACCAAAAAACGTTCACTATGTTTTATAGGTTCCCTCCTGTGTTCTCACCTAAAATGGGTAAAAGGAGGCCCATCTCTGGTCAGCTACGTGGCAGAGCCTATGGCGCCAGGCCTATATCCCGCTGAATCCTTGTGAACTGGGGGTGGATGGCGACCAAGATGGTGCCTGTGTCGGCATGCCGTCGGTTGCTCCTCTCAGTGCTAGTGTGGCTGCTGTTTGATTGGTTTTTAAACTGTGACGCCCTTATAGTATATGACCGTCAATCTCTTCTGGATATCAGATCATCACTTTACAAATTGGATGTGGAGTGTGTTCTTAATAAACCATTTGAAGGTGTTACAACAGACTTCGCGGAGTGCCTCCATTGCTGGCCTATATGCAAAACACGGAGAAAGTGCAGGAGGAAACGCTGGTCTTGAGGAGGTTGTTCGATCAAGCTGCAAGCCCGTCTACACATGGGCTGTATTCCTAGCTCCTTTTACGAGCCGTCTTCTGGCGACTCCGTGGTCTGGCGTCTCCTAGACCAGGCTCATCGGTGGCTCCGACCTGTTCTTCCCCTGCTTCCGCCCTCCGTTCCCTGTGTCGGCTTTCCTCTTATCTTTTCCGAAGAGCTAGAGTGGCTCTTGGTGTGCTGCACTGTCACTCTCTTCAGAAGAGAGTGTCACTCTCTTCCGAAGCTGTCCCTCCACCCAATATGGTTCTAATTAATGCTCGGTCCGTGGTAAGCAAGAATGACTTTTTCTCTTCGCACAATTTGCATTTTATGTTTATCACTGAATCATGGATCAAGGATGGTGATCTCACCCCCTTTTCTGAACTGGTTCCAGTCGATTGTACATTTTTTAACTCCCCTCGCCAAACCAAACGAGGGGGGTGGGCTTGTGACTGTGCTGAAAAACTCTCACAGCGCGCGATGTCGCATCCTCCCTGTGGATATCTACTCCAGCTTTGAAGCCCAACTTCTACACCTCAACTGGAACGGTCCTGTTTGCTTAGGGGTGATCTACCGTCCTCCACACGCAGTTAAGGACTTTTTACAGCAATTTACTGACTTTATTGGTAAGATTGCGACTAAATTTGATCGTTTTTTATTGGTGGGTGATTTTAACATTCATGTCTGCTGTAAGTCGAATCCTCTGGCAAGGGAATTTATTAATATAATTGATGCTTTTAACTTGATACAGTGGGTTAACGACCCCACTCATATCCTCGGTTATACTCTGGACCTTGTTCTCAGTTGGACCAGGTCTAATATCGTTTTTAAATAAGTGTCTTTTAACTTGGGTGGTCCCTGCTTATCTGAAAGTGGCAACTGTCCTACCTATCTTAAAGAAGCCTTCACTTGATCCATCGATCTTGAAAAATGATCGTCCTATCTCTATTTTACCTTTTATTTCCAAGGTTTTGGAAAAGATTGTTTTTTCAACTTCAATCCTTCCAGGCCGCTAATTCTCTTTTTGATCATTTTCAATCCGGTTTTAAAACTGCACACAGCACTGAAACAGCCCTTCTGAGGGTGTTAAATGACATTTATTTGGCAACTGACACAGGTAGCTCTGTGGTCCTTGTTCTTTTAGATCTTTCATCTGCTTTCGACACCGTTAATCATTCGGTTTTAATTAATAGACTGAAATCTTGGGTGGGTGTCTCTAGTACAGTGCTAAAATGGTTCCAGTCATTTTTATCTGATAGGAAATTTGTGGTTAGGACAGGTGAATTTTTATCTTCTCCTGCTCCTCTCCCATGTGGCCTTCCTCAAGGCTCGATTTTGGCCCCCTCTCTGTTTTCTTTATATATGCTCCCTCTGGGGTCTATTTGTAGAAAACATGGGGTGTCGTATCATCTTTACGCCGATGATACCCAAATCTATTTACCTCTCAGGAAAAATGATCGGTTGGCCATGTCTGCTTTCTCCGCTTGTCTAGATGAGGTTAAATCCTGGTTATCTCATTGTTTTTTTATCCTTAAATAATGATAAAACTGAAGTAATTGTTTTTGGCCCTTCTGTAAATTCGACTACATTTAACCTTGACCTGGGGCCACTATCGGCTTTTAGGTCCTCGCAGGCACGGAATCTGGGTGTTATCCTGGATGACTCTTTAAAATTCGATAAACAAATTTCTTCAGTAATTGGGTCCAGTTTTCATCAGCTCCGTGTACTTTCAGAAATTAAACATTTCCTTAATGATAAGACCTTGGAAATGGCAGTGCATGCGTTTATTACGTCTCGTCTTGACTATTGCAATTCGTAATACTGTGGCATTTCTAAGGCCCAAATTGCTCATCTCCAGTTAGTGCAAAATGCTGCCTCAAGAGTTCTTTTGAAAAAGAAGAAAAGGGATCACGTCGCTCCACTATTAAAGACCCTTCATTGGTTGCCAGTGCAATTTAGAATTCATTTTAAAATTCTTCTATTTGTTTTTAAATCTTTGCACTCTCAAGCACCTGGCTACCTTTCTGACCTGCTGCATCAGTATATCCCCTCTAGAAGCTTAAGATCTGGAGATCAGAATCTGCTTCTAATTCCACATTCGAGACGTAAAGGGGTCATGACATGAGAAGCCAAATTTGCCTTGATCTTACATAAGAGATCAATGTACTATTAAAACTTCCTGCAAGTTTCATAGCTTAAGATGCCCTCCCCATTATAAACAAACCATTTATTTAATCAAGCTCTAAATACAGCTCGTTCTGGATCCATGGTATGAAGTGACGTTATGGTACGAAGTGACGTACCAGTAATTTGCATATGACCGCCTCCAGCGCAAGACAACTACGCCTCATTTCGCATCATCGCATGCGCTGTCGTGCAGCGAGTGGGTCTGTTTACAAGATGACTGTGATGCCACGCAGATGTGCTGTTGCTGCTGTGGACAAACAACATGTTTGAATACGCTGCCGAATGATCCAGACGTCAGGGAAAGCAGTCAGATGCAGTTTATTTGCTGCAGATGCAGCGCGCCAAAGCTTTATTTGAACGGTGAGAGAGATGAGTGTGACAGGGCATGTTTCTGAAAGAACGAGCTGAGAGCGAGCGAGCCCCGTGCACGCACCTTCAAACTGTCTTTCTCTCTCTCTCTCTCTCTCTCTCTCTCTCCCTCTCCCTCCCTCGCTCATAGGAATCAAAATCAATTGAGAATTGACACGATGGTAAAAGATTGCAAGACCGAAGTTTCACATGGTGGAGCATTGTTTAGTCTGCATGTGATAATAATGATTAACTTAATAATTTATGCATAAGCAGCACTGACGTTAGCCAATCATAACAGTATAGGCGTTAACACTGAAGTCTTAAAGGGGAAACACCCCAAAACAGACTGTTTGAATCAGAGGTGAGAAACAGGGTGGGAAAATGTCATAAATCACTACATTTAAAAAAAAAATTGTACAAAAAACTATAGTAATACTATAATTGCACCTAAGGGAACATAATAAAACAAAACAAAAAAACATGTCATGACCCCTTTAAACGCAGAGGTGACCGTGCCTTTTCAGTAATCGGTCCGCGGCTCTGGAATGAGCTGCCAGTGGAAATTCGATTAGATCCGAGTTTGTCCATTTTCAAGTCTCTTTTAAAAACCCATATGTTCTCTCTGGCATATTAGACATTTTAGGATTGTTTATTGCTCTCTGGAAATCTGATGGAACAGACACTGCCTGCTTGAGAGTGGACTGTGTTCACTCGATATTTTTATTTTATTCTATTTTATATTATTCTTTTTTTCTTCCTTTGTTTCTTTTGTTGTGAAGCATTTTGGTCAGTCTCTGACTGTGTTAAATGTGCTATATAAATAAAGTAAACTTGAAACTTGAAACTGGGTCTAGGCTATGCCTTGAGTGTGACCCTGCGGGAATCCCATATGCCGTTGTTGAAAAGACAGGACTGTTCATATACGCCCAATTCGGCTCCCCGCTGTGCCGGACAAAGATGGACAGTGAATCCAGTCTTCAAACTTGCTGGAGCAAGTTTGGGGGCGGCTGTGTTGAAAAGACAGGACTGTTCATATACAGTATCTTTTAGTTTGCATGCCGTTCTCAGGCCGACCACTAGGGGGCGCATCCATTTTGTGAATAAGGAAAGCTTTTGTGTTTATTTAGTCAGCTCTGAGCATCGGTGATAGTTGTATGTTCCCTCATTCATTTATCTTATCTTTCTTCATTGTGTGCGTCCTTGAGACAGGTGGGTGTTTAGCTGTGCAATATCTGTAATGTAAAAGAGTTTAAGAGTGTTACTAGAGTATGTTTGGCATTATTTTTACATATTCATCGCTGAGGTAAAACTTGAGGTAAAATGTTAAGACAAGTCATGTTTTTCTTGCACACTTAATACTCATTCTATTTTACGTTTAGATGGTTGATATCATTCTATTATGACAGTGCAGTCACCTGTAGGGCAATTCTATTGATTAGTAGTGTAGTAGTGTTGATTTATGTGTAATAGCAGTAGTTCTGCATAGTGGTGAAGGCTTTTATGCCTCCGTGATAGCATGTAACTGCATTTTTACAGTGAATTTATGGTGAATTGTACCTATTATCTTTATTTAGTTAAATTCTTATTCCTCATGTTATATTTACATTACTATTTCTTATTATTTGTATGTGAGTGGTAATTAATATTTCTTTATATTGTCTGTTTTGTTACAGAACCACACGTATATATGTAACTATTCATTGTAAACTCTCCCATCCAAGAATAAAAACCGCTAAAGATCCATCCAGCCTATTCCTTTGCATTCTAACCGATGCACACGCCGCGATCACACCACTATTGAACCACAGTAGTAAGCAAGTCTCCAGAACAAATTTGGTGCCGAAACCCGGGAATTGATGATTACGGAGTGAAGATGGATTTTGATCCGCAGAGAGGTGGTGCCCGTCCACGGAGAACAGTGCGCCCGCCAGGATGGATGAGCGATTATGAGGGATATGCACTGCCACCTGCCCCACTGAAGCAGCACAGTGCCAGAGAGGGATACGCCAGGATGACGCCCCTCCAGCAACCCCCAGAACAGATAAGTGGAACATCTCCTGGTTATATTAGAACTCCTATCACTGAACCAGCATTATCCAGAGCTCCCCACGAGTTTATGAACATTGTGCAACAGCTGCAGGAAGAGAACAGGCATCTTCAGATGATGTTTACAGATATGTGGAGTCGGATAGATCGTGGCACTGCAACATTGGCTTCTGCAAGTTTGCAGCCTGTGCCGTCAGGAAGTATTTCAGCCAGTGACTCGTGGCTCTCTACACATCCGCCCACTCAGACCTCTTTGCATCAGGATACTATACCTGGCGCACAAGGAAGTGCTGAACAGCAGGAAGAGTGGCCACTACCACCACCACCAGTCTCCCTTCCCAGAGACCATCCTGATTCGCCGCACGTGCAGTTTGTTCCACCCTCGCAACCACCAGGTATTGTTCAAGAGCTTAGCCAGCGCCTGCAGGAGTTACGAGTTCTACAGCCCGCAGCCGCAGTGACCACTGGTACAGACACCCAGAGCCATGTGCCGCAGCTTGCCTCAGCATCACCAACTCTTGGTACAACACTAGAGGGCAACATCCTGTTTCCCCAGTGTGCGTCTACTCCCACTCAACCTATAGCCACGAGGGAGAAAATTTACAGAGGCCCAAAGCCATCAATTCCAGAGTTTACCCGGGCTGACCCCAGGCAGTTTGCTCGATTAAGATTGGCTTTGGACAACATTCTTCCAGTTGACGCAACGGAAAGATTTAAGTATCAGGTGTTATGCGACCACCTTAGATTTGAAGAAGCTCTTCTGATTGCTGACTCGTACAGTAACTCTCTTCGCCCATACACAGACACTATGGCTTCACTCATCAAGCAATATGTCGTCGTGTCCTCGTCACTTGTCACTGCAAAGAATAGCAGAGTTGATGGATGAGCCCAATATCCATTCCAGCGACACGGCAGGCTTCAGGAAGTTTGCACTCAGAGTCCGAGCATTGGTTGGCATGCTGGAACAGCTTGGGGGAGACGGCCGTGTAGAGCTACAGTGTGGATCTCATGTGGCGAGACTCACAAGGAAGCTGCCTCAGGATCTACGAGCTGCCTTCCGCCGCTATCTCTACCCACGAAACAGTGGCGTGCCATCACTTAGAGACTTTTCAGAGTGGCTGGAATATGAGCTGGTCATTCAAGAGGGCGAGGCTCGAGTGGATAAAGGAGAGGATGTTCAAAGAGACAGAATCAGTACAAGGAGAGATAAAAGAGCTACTAAGAGGACTACAACAGTCCTGCTTGGCGCGACACGAGATGGTGCAATGAAAGAGACTCCAGTTGAAACCAATTCAACTCCGGATACTCAAGACAAGCCCAAAGCATACTGCCCCTACTGCAGCAACACTCTGCATTTTCTAGATCAGTGTGTTAATTTCAAGTTTCTGACAAAGGAGCAAAAGACCCACTGGATTAAGTCCAATAACCTCTGCTGGCGATGTGGGCGGCGCCACCAAGTTGCTCAGTGTCGACTTAAAGTACAGTGCAAGACATGTAAAGGAAAGCATCTTGACGCCTTGCATGTTGTGAATCTGCGTGTGGCTGCATCCAGACTAACAACCCCGACAGCTTATGAGCTGGAGAATAAATCTTCTGCAGATGTTCTTTATCTAGACCGGAGAGCAGGATGCAATCAGGTTCTCCTGAAGATCAGTAAGGTCCTACTGCAAAATGGTGAGCATACACTAGAGACATTTGCCATACTTGACGATGGATCTGAGAGGACAATCCTGCTCCAAGAGGCTACTCAGAGGCTTAAGTTAAAGGGGACCCCAGAGAGTCTCTCACTGCGAACTGTGAGACAAGGACTGAGAACACTACATGGGGAATCAGTGACGGTCATTCAGCGGGGAGCCGACAGTCATGGTTCATCCCGCACCATATGGTGACACACAATAATAAAAATCGTGTTGTGTTTAATTGTTCCTTCACCTACAAAGACCAGAACTTGAACGAGCTGTTACTGCCCGGTCCAAACCTGGGCGCCTCTCTCCTTGGTGTCCTGGTACGTTTTAGAGAGCATTCCATCGCTATCAGCAGCGACATCAAGGGGATGTTCCACCAGGTGAGACTGCTGCCCGAAGACCGCCCTCTGTTGCGCTTTCTCTGGCGTGACCTGCACAAAGACGTTCATCCAAAGGTGTACGAATGGTAGGTCCTCCCATTCGGGACCACATGTTCCCCTTGTTGCGCAATCTATGCTCTCCAGAGACACGTACATGATCACAGTCATCAGGGAGATGAGTTGCGCAACTCAATCGAGAAGCACTTCTACGTGGACAATTGGTTGCAGAGTTTCTCCTCCATGGACACAGCCAAAGATATTATGGAAAGACTGAGTACACTACTAAAGGAGGGGGGATTCGAGCTTCGGCAGTGGGCCAGCAGCAAGCCAGAGCTCGTCAGTCATCTTCCTAAAGAACTGAGATCAGAGAGCAGTGAACAATGGCTGAATCACACAGACATGGACCCTCAAGAGCCAGCCTTAGGTCTGCGTTGGCTGTGCCACTCTGATACACTTCACTACAAGTCTAAGCACCCTGAAAGTAGCCCTCCTACAATGAGGAACGTTTACAGAGTGTTGGCCAGTCAATATGACCCGTTAGGATTCCTCATCCCGTTCACTACAAGGGCCAAAGTACTTGTCCAGCAACTGTGGATCAAGAAACGTGAGTGGGATGACCCTCTACTTCCCAGTGACCTACTTACTGCGTGGCAAGAATGGGAAGCTGAACTTCCACAGCTGGATAACATCTGTCTGTGTCGTTGCTACGTTAGCCCAGCATTTGACAAACCTGAGTGCAGCAGAGAATTGCACGTCTTCTGTGATGCATCTCTGCAGGCATATGGCAGTGTAGCATACCTTTGCACAGAAAACACAGATGGACATGTGGAAGTTGCATTCTTGACAGCACGATCCAGAGTAGCTCCCAAACGTCAGCTTTCTATGCCACGCCTGGAGTTGTGTGCAGCTCTCACAGGCGCCCAACTTGCTAGTTTACTGACTAGAGAGCTGACGCTACCACTGTCGAGAGTAGTGATGTGGACAGATTCCATGACTGTCCTGACCTGGATTAAGTCTGATTCCTGCCACTTTAAGGTATTTGTGGGTACACGGATTGCAGAGATCCAAGAGCTGACAGACAACCAGGCTTGGCGTTACGTGGCGTCAGCAGATAACCCCGCAGATGACCTGACCAGAGGTAAAAGACTACAGGAGCTTACAGGTCAGTCTCGCTGGGGGTATGGACCTCCCTTCCTATCGCTCCCCCCATCGCAATCGCCAGAGCATCCACTTCCTCCATGTGAGGACTTCACCAATGAACAGCGCAGACCTATGATATGTTTAGCTACATCTGTGAGCATTGACCTTGTGCCTGATGCAGAGAAATTTGACAACTTCAGTGACCTGATTAAGGAAACTGTCAAGCGCCTACATGGGGCGGCCAGTGATCCTGAAGGAACCTCTTCAGCAGATGACTTCAAGGAGGCCGAGCTCTGTGTCTTAAGATCTGCCCAAAGAGACAGCTTTCATGATGAATTCCTGTGCCTTTCATCTGGGAAACCCATATCCACCTCAAGTCGCCTGTACACATTGGCTCCAGAACTTGACCACACACTCCAGCTCATTAGAGTAGGCGGGAGGCTCAGACGCTGTCATGATCTGGGAACTGATGTCAAACATCCTGTTGTCTTGGAACCCAAGCATCCTGTGACCAGATTAATCATCAAGCAGACTGACAGTGAGCTGAAACATCCGGGGGCTGAGAGATTGTTTGCAGAACTGAGGAGAAAATTCTGGATTCTGCGAGGCCGTGAAGCCATAAAAAGGGAGCAGCGTTCCTGTACAGAATGCCAAAGGTGGAGAGCCCAACCAATCAATCCAAAGATGTCTGGCCTTCCTGTGTCCCGCCTCCGGTTACAGCAACCAGCTTTTTTCTCCACTGGTATAGACTGCTTCGGGCCCATGCTGGTGAAAATTGGTCGCCGTAATGAAAAGCGCTGGGGCCTGCTCTTCAAATGTTTGACAACTCGAGCTGTCCATATTGAAGTGTTGTCCAGCATCAATACCGACTCCTTCCTTATGGCATTAAGGAGGTTTATCGCTCGTTGTGGGAAACCAGCTGAGATACTTTGCGACCAAGGCACTAATTTCCGAGGTGGGGACTGTGAATTACAGGAAGCATTCAACACCTTACATCCATCCCTGCAGGTCCAGCTCGCAGAATACCAGCTAAAATTCCGTTACAATCCGCCCAGTGCTCCTCACTTCGGCGGGTCCTGGGAGCGGGAGATAAGATCCATCAAATCCGCTTTAACATCTACTCTGGGCTCTCAGGTCGTAAGCGCTGAAGTACTCCAGACAGTGCTGGTCGAGATTGAAGGAATCCTTAACTCGAAGCCTTTGGGATACGTCTCATCAGACCTGGCCGACCCAGACCCCGTCACTCCCAACATTTTGCTGATGGGGCGGCTGGATCCTTCACTTCCCCAGGTGATGTACCACGACTCTGAGCTGACGACACTGGAGGACATGTCAAGTACTAAGTGACCGCTTCTGGACACAGTTTTTGCGCAATTACCTGCCAACCCTGCAGACCAGGTACAAGTGGCAGAAGGACACATCCCCCATTCAAGTTGGCACCGTTGTGCTAATAGTAGACCCTCAACTACCGAGAGCGTCATGGCCTGTTGGAGAGATCAGTAAAGTCTTTCCAGGAGTTGATGGCCTAATCCGCTCAGCAGAAGTGAAGGTGAAGGGCCGCACCTATGTGAGACCTGTGAGTCGCCCAATTCGGCTCCCCGCTGTGCCGGACAAAGATGGACAGTGAATCCAGTCTTCAAACTTGCTGGAGCAAGTTTGGGGGCGGCTGTGTTGAAAAGACAGGACTGTTCATATACAGTATCTTTTAGTTTGCATGCCGTTCTCAGGCCGACCACTAGGGGCGCATCCATTTTGTGAATAAGGAAAGCTGTAGTGGCGATCGTATCACCAAATAAAGCCACTTGAGGGAATGTGAAGTCATCTCCAACTCATTTGAGTGCAATAAATCAGGTCTGCCATGGCTTGCGATTTATCACTTTAGTTTATTAATAACATTACTTAAAAACACATTACTGCTTGCATTTCAGATGTAAGTTGAGCTCGTATCTGCAAAACAATAAGACCATGCTAAAGACAGGACATGACAAACTCCATCAAGCCAAAAAACCACCTGCACACAAGCACGGTTGAAAAACTGTGTGGCTTCCCCAAGTCCTAATTCCCTGACGCCATTCACCTGTGACTTCTTCATATAGTCTCCGCAATACGGTGTTCCCTTTCGTAGTCACTCCGAGTTACGTCAAGGAGTGACGGAGAATGGGGGGTTTCGCATAGAAAGCCAATCCTCTTCGAGTATTTAACAACGAGCCAATGGCGTGAAAATGCCATGGGTCTGCGGAATTTGCATAGCGTACTCCGCCCACCCATGTGGGTATAAAAGGAGGAAGCAAACGCAACCGCAGTATGTTTTCGCTTCGGAGCCAAGAGCATTCTTCTCTCCACAAGCCATATCACTAAGCCTCTTCGAGACGAGCGTCCTCTTCAGTGTTGGTGTGACGGCGGTACCCAGCGAGATTCTGCATTGCCTGCGATCTGTGCAGTGGTCTGCCAGACTTTGCGCTTCTCCCTGGTCGCCTCGGCGCTGAAAGAGTGAATTTCCTCCTCTCCTTTGAAAGAGCTGCACGCGGCACGTCTTTTTAAAGATGGTTCGCCCGTGTTCTTCTGTGTGCGGTCGATATCTGTCCTCCTCTGATGGGCACGATCGCTGCTTTGTATGTCTGGGTCTTCGTCATGCTAAAGCAGCGTTCGTGGATGAGTCATGTGCCTTTTGTGGTAATATGACCATCTCAACACTTAGATCGAGACTCAATGATCTTACTGTGAGAGTCCCCGCCTCCGCTACCCGTTCAGCTTCCTCTACCCGGGGAAGCTCTTCGGCTCGCGGCCAGGGTGATCTGACGGTGACGGTGTGGAACAAACCCCCGACGCTAGCTCCTCGGGTCCCACCCACCGCAACAGTGTTGCAGCCAGCGAGCGCCGAAACGATTCAGACGTCTGCCTGTTCGCAGGTACCGTCTGTTTCGTTCGGCGCTCCAGAGGAGGATGCGATGTCGATCGCGGCATCACAAGGCGAGCTGGATTCCTCGGGAAGTGAAGGTGCGGCGGCGCTGCCTCCCTCGGGAGTGCCAGCGCCGCCCGTATCGGATCCCGAGATGACGGCTATGCTCTCTCGGGCCGCCGTGAGTATCGGGCTGGATTGGAATCCTCCGGCCCACCCCGATCACTCACGGATGGATGAATGGTTTTTGGGCAAAGCCGCCGCTGCAAAGCCACAGCCGACCCCAATACCATTCTTCCCCGAGTTGCATGCGGAACTGACGAAGACGTGGCAGGCTCCTTTGTCTTCCCGCGTTCGCCCGTCAGCTTCCCCCGCCTTTCCTCCCCTCGACGGCGCAGCTGCCCGTGGGTATGCTGGGGTTCCTCCGGTGGAGCGCTCTGTTGCGATGCAACTGTGTCCACAGAGCGCCTCCTCCCGGGGGCCACCCAAGCATCCCTCCAAAGCCTGTAGGTTCTCGTCGTCTATGGCGGCGCGATCCTATAGCGCGGCGGGACGGGCGGCCGCCGCTCTGCATGCGATGAGCACTTTGCAGGTTTTCCAAGCCAAACTGCTCAGAGATATGCACGAGGGCGGGACTGATCAAGGGTCGTTCAATGAACTGCGAGCGGCCACCGACCTCGCTCTCCGGGCGACTAAAGTGGCGGCTCGTTCCCTTGGTCAGGTGATGGCCACTAGTGTGGTCCAGGAGCGTCATCTTTGGCTCAACCTGGCGGAAGTGCGGGACGCTGAGCGGACCCGTCTGCTCGACGCCCCCCTTTCCCAGGCTGGCCTTTTCGGTGGTGCGGTTGAGGACTTTGCCCAGCAGTTCTCGACCGCCCAGAAGCAGACAGAGGCGATTAAACATATCCTGCCCCGACGGCCAGCTGCTGCCTCCACCCAGCCGTCGCCGCAGCCGCCTCAGTCTGCTCGCCGCCGAGGACGTCCCACTGCGGCCCCCCTCCCTCCGGAGCGACCCCAGCAGCAGCCTCCACCCAGGTCGCGCCGTAGAGGCGGTCGCAGAGGAGCGTCACAGCCCCCTCAGGCCCCGCCCCCCGCTAAACGCCGGGCTAAGAGGCGTTCCTGAGACGGGCTGCTCAGTGATGGCATCGAGTTTTTCCCAGGAGGAGGTAGCAGGCCCCCTCCTTCCCCCGGTGGAGGGCCGGGGGAGAATCTTTTGTTCTCCGCTCCCCGCTGCTCACCCACGGGTGGGCAGCACCCTGAGTTGGTTAAAGAAAGACTTGACACTATCACTGAGCACACAGACCGGAATGAGCGCGCACGATGCTCCAGAGTGTCGCCCCGCTCATTCCTCTCTGTCTCTGAGGGCGCGGAGAGGAGCGTGCGTCGTCCCCGGACCGCACCGCTCCTCTCCCCCTCTGTCGTCAGACCCCCGGCAGAACAGACCCCCGTGGAACGCTGGTCCTTCCCTGGTCTCTTCTGTCGGGGAGCGGAGCTCGACTACGCACCCGCATGTGGTATCTCCTGTGCGCATGCCAGTCACTCCGCCCCGCTGCCCCTCCGGGGGGACGTCTGTGGCTCGTATGACCCCGCTGGTTCGGTTCCTCGGAGCTTGGCTCGAGCTCCCCGGTCTGTCCCGCTGGGTCATCCGAACGATCAGATTCGGCTACGCGATTCAGTTCGCACGATCTCCTCCCCGCTTCAGGGGAGTTCGCTCCACTATAGTCGGTGGCAATGCCCCGGTTTTGAGAGCGGAGATTGCGACCCTGCTGGCGAAGGGTGCAATCGAGACGGTCCCTCCAGCCGAGGTGAAGTCCGGTTTTTACAGCCCCTACTTCATTGTCCCCAAGAAGACCGGCGGGTTACGACCGATCCTGGACCTGCGCGTTTTGAACCGCACTCTGCATC
Source organism: Cyprinella venusta (assembly GCA_038021265.1). Taxonomy (NCBI): domain Eukaryota; kingdom Metazoa; phylum Chordata; class Actinopteri; order Cypriniformes; family Leuciscidae; genus Cyprinella; species Cyprinella venusta. Next base: position 6,764,624 of record CM075876.1, on the reverse strand, counting down.
GAATGCCGTTCAAAATGCTCACGGCCAAACGCATTTTCGAATGTGTTCGACATCAGGATTGGTTTGCAGCGATCGACCTGAAGGATGCGTACTTTTATGTCTCCATATTGCCTCGACACAGACCGTTTCTTCGGTTCGCTTTCGAAGGCCAGGCATATCAGTACACGGTTCTCCCATTCGGGTTAGCTCTGTCCCCTCGCGTCTTCACGAAGATCGCCGAGGCAGCCCTTGTTCCCCTTCGCGAACACGGGGTTCGCATCCTGAACTATCTCGACGATTGGCTGATTTTGGCTCACTCTCGAGAACAGGTTTGCGAACACAGGGATCTAGTGCTTCAGCACTTAGCTCGTCTGGGCCTTCGGGTCAACCGGGAGAAGAGCAAACTTTGCCCCGTGCAGAGGATCTCTTTTCTCGTCATGGAGATAGACTCGGTCGCCATGTCCGCGCAGCTTACGAGCGAGCGCGCACACTCACTGCTGACTTGTCTTCGACAGTTCGACGGCAAGAGTGCGGTTCCACTGAAACTCTTTCAGAGGCTCCTGGGGCATATGGCATCCGCAGCCGCGGCTACGCCACTCGGATTGCTTCATATGAGACCGCTTCAGCTCTGGCTTCGCGATCGAGTCCCGAGGTGGGCATGGCATCGTGGCTCGCTCCGGGTTCCAGTAACTCCAGCGTGCCGCCGAACCTTCTTCCCGTGGTTGAACCTCAGCTTTCTTCGGGCAGGTGTCCCTCTCCAGCGAGTTTTCCAGGCATCTCGTTGTCTCCACGGATGCATCTACCACGGGTTGGGGTGCCATGTGCAATGGGCATGCAGCCGCGGGTTCCTGGACAGGACCCCAGCGCCTCATGCACATCAATTGCCTCGAGCTGCTGGCAGTACGCCTGGCCCTGCACCGCTTTCGAGCACTGCTCAGGGGTCAACACGTACTTGTCCGCTCAGACAATACCGCTACAGTAGCGTACATCAACCACCAGGGGGGTCTACGCTCACGTCGGATGTCGCAGCTCGCTCGCCACCTCCTACTATGGAGTCAGAAGCACCTGAGGTCCCTTCGTGCTGTGTACATTCCTGGAGCCCGGAACCTGGCAGCCGACGAGCTGTCGCGGATCCGCCCTGTCTCCGGCGAATGGCGACTCCATCCCCAGACGGTCCAGCTGATCTGGGACCAGTTCGGGGAAGCTCAGATAGATCTGTTTGCCTCCCGGGACTCTTCCCATTGCGTCCAGTTTTATTCCCTGTCCGAGGGCACGCTCGGTACAGATGCGCTGGCGCACAGCTGGCCGCGGGGCCCACGCAAGTATGCGTTTCCCCCAGTGAGCCTCCTTGCACGGGTGTTGTGCAAGATCAAGGAGGACGAGGAGCAGGTCCTGCTGGTAGCCCCTTATTGGCCCACCAAGACGTGGTTCTCCGAACTCATGCTCCTCGCGACAGCACCTCCTTGGCCTGTTCCTCTGAGACAAGATCTGCTCACTCAGAGACGGGGCACTCTGTGGCACCCTCGTCCCGATCTATGGAGGCTACATGTGTGGCTCCTGGACGGCACGAGGCAGGTTTGAGTTCGCTACCACCTGCGGTGGCTGCAACCATCTCTTCCGCTAGAGCGTCGTCTACGAGACACCTGTATGCGTTGAAGTGGAACCTCTTCGTCAACTGGTGCTCTTCTCGCGGAGAAGACCCCAGGAGATGCTCGATCAATGTTGTGCTTTCCTTCCTGCAGGATGGGTTGGAGCGTAGGCTGTCGCCCTCCACCCTCAAAGTTTACGTCGCGGCTATTTCCGCCTCTCATGATGCAGTTGAAGGTAAGTCCGTTGGAAAGCACGACCTGGTCATCAGGTTCCTCAGGGGAGCGAGGAGGCTAAATCCACCTCGTCCTCCCCTCGTGCCCTCTTGGGACCTCTCGGTAGTGTTAAGTGCTCTGCAGAGGCCTCCCTTTGAGCCTTTGCAATCGGTTGAGTTGAAGTTCCTGTCTATGAAGACAGCACTCCTGGTTGCATTGGCCTCCATCAAGAGGGTAGGGGACCTGCACGCATTCTCCGTTGACGAAGCGTGCCTAGAGTTCGGGCCGGCTTACTCTCACGTTGTTCTGAGACCCCGGCTCGGTTACGTGCCCAAGGTCCCCACTACTCCCTTCCGGGATCAGGTGGTGACCTTGCAAGCGCTGCCCCTGGAGGAGGCAGACCCAGCCTTGGCACTGCTCTGTCCGGTGCGTGCACTCCGCACCTACGTTGACAGAACGCGGTGTTTCAGGACCTCAGATCAGCTCTTTGTCTGTCATGGGGGGAGCCAGAAGGGAAGGGCTCTCTCAAAACAACGGCTGTCTCACTGGTTAGTGGATGCCATTGTTTTGTCTTACCAGCAGCAAGGTCGACCGTGCCCCCTTGGTGTGACTGCCCACTCCACTCGGAGTATGGCTTCCTCTTGGGCTTTAGCGCATGGCGCCTCGCTAACAGACATCTGTAGAGCTGCAGGCTGGGCGACACCTAACACCTTCGCAAGATTTTATAATTTGCGAATCGAGCCAGTTTCCTCTCACGTACTCGCCTCCGCTAGTGCTGGAACCGCTTGAGTGTCTTCGCTTGCTCGCCACTCCTCTCCTCAGATTGGATAAGTGCGATATTTCCTCAGTTGTACCTTCTTTGAAGCCCTGAGTCCTCCAGCACTTATGATGCGGGCACCACTGCGCTTGCTCTGGTGCCGGCTAGGTGCCTCCATGTGCACGGTTCCCCTTTGGTAACTGTCTCATGTGTATTATCCACTGTAAGCCTCTCTGAGCATGTGTCTTCCCTTGGGAAGCCATCTGCCACCCCTGGAGCTAGTTGCCACCTGCGGTTGGCGCTCCAGTATTCTCCATATGCAGCCCCAGTGGCCATATGTGTTTTGTAAGTCCTCCCTTCGGTAGGCATCTGGTAGCATGTCCCTCCCGGGATATGTTTCCCAGTGTACCTTGGTAATTCTGTGTCAAAGTGGGACCTTTTTTTTGTAATACTGTGTTAGAGGTCTAGACTTTCGCAGAGCACTGGAAGACAGCTGGAAGATGGCGTGATGGCATAGACCCCCATTCTCCGTCACTCCTTGACGTAACTCGGAGTGACTACGAAAGGGAACGTCTCGGTTACAGATGTAACCCTCGTTCCCTGAGTAGGGAACGGAGACGTTACGTCTCCTTGCCACTTCTGCTGTACCGCTGGGTGACGCCTGAGATCAGTCTTGGCTCCTCAGCGAAGACATACTGCGGTTGCGTTTGCTTCCTCCTTTTATACCCACATGGGTGGGCGGAGTACGCTATGCAAATTCCGCAGACCCATGGCATTTTCACGCCATTGGCTCGTTGTTAAATACTCGAAGAGGATTGGCTTTCTATGCGAAACCCCCCATTCTCCGTCACTCCTTGACGTAACGTCTCCGTTCCCTACTCAGGGAACGAGGGTTACATCTGTAACCGAGACGATTTCCTGCCTATGCCCCCTGGTGTGCAAGTGGAAGAGCGTCACCCTTATATGAATATTACTAACAAAACACACACATCAAAATTGGCTACAACACACCGGCCCCTTAATTGTTACTCTATAATGACATAACAATTAAAACACCATACAAACATTTGGAGCCAATAAAACGTCCTTCATGCACATGTGTGCTTTCAGTTCATAAAGTCCATATGTACAATACGTACATGTGTCCAAGACATCAGTGTTTATTCAGCTTCCCGCAGAAGACAAATCTTTGTAACTGGTCTCTCCAGAACGTTGTACTTGGTCTGGATTTTAACAGACCGCACAAGTCCTTGCGAGTCAGGAAATGTCTGCAGTACCTTCCCTAACAACCAGGATCCGCGAGGAGCAGTAGAGTCTGCTACAATGACTATGTCTCCAATGGTGAAGCTTCTCTTGTCCTTAGACCACCGTTGTCGTTCTTGTAGCAGAGGTAAGTACTCCCGGATCCATCTGTGCCAGAAGAGATCAGATAAGAACTGAACTTGTCTCCACCGTCGTTTCGTGTACAAGTCACTCTTCTCGAAAAGACCAGGTGGAAATGCAGGTTTGCCTTTCAACAGAAGGATATGATTTGGGGTCAAGGGTTCCAGATCATTCGGATCATCTGATACTCTGGTGATGGGACGGTCATTTAATATGGCTTCCACCTCACATAGAAAAGTTTGTAACCCCTCATCATCCACACTTTGCTGATGAAGAACTGAGTTCAGCACCTGTCTGACCATGCGAATGATTCGTTCCCATGTTCCGCCATGATGTGATGCAGCAGGAGTGTTGAAGCTCCATTTCACTCCTGACTGAAGTAATGCCTTTTGAATTTTTTGATAATTAACAGCAGCCAGAGCCTCTCTCAGCTCACGTTCTGTTCCTACGAAGTTAGTCCCATTGTCTGATCTGATGTGCGATACCTGGCCTCTTCTGGATATAAATCTGCGCAGTGCATTAATGCAAGAACTGGTATCTAAGGAATATGCCATTTCCAAATGCACTGCCCTGCTGGCCATACAGGTGAAGATAACACCATAACGTTTTATGAAGCTGCGGCCTCTCTTCACTTCAAAAGGCCCGAAATAATCAACGCCCACATTTGTGAATGGTGGGAGGTCAGGTTGAAGTCTGTCTTTCGGCAAATCTGCCATCTTTTGTTCCCCCAGCTTTCCTCTAAAACGTCTACAAGTGACGCAGGATGAGATAATCTTTCTAGCAGCAGCATTTGCGCTGGTGATCCAATAACGCTGACGAAGTCTAGAAAGCAGGTGATTTCTTCCACAATGTCCTAACTGCTCATGAATGTGGCGAAGAATGAGAGTAGAGATATGTTGGTCTTTAGCCAAAATGACTGGATGTTTCATGCCCTCAGGCATTGCTGCTTTATTGAGCCTTCCACCCACTCTCAAGAGCCCCTTTTCGAACACTGGATCAAGTTTGTAAATATGACTGCTTTTCTTTACTCCGGATGTTCCCCCTTTCAAAAGAGCTATTTCATCATTAAACTTGTCTAGTTGACAGTATTGAATGATAGCACTTTCAGCAGTGTCAAGATCTTCAGGGGACATGGTTTGACCAGTCAGTGTGGTTCTGAATCTTTGCATCTCCTTTTCCACTTTGCTCTTTAGTTGATTTATGCCGAGTCCACTGCAAAACACAGAAGCTTGTATTTCTTTTCTCTTCCGACTCAACAGCAGCAAAATCTTTCTCACCTGTAGAAAGCAAGCAACTGCGGTTTTTAACCTTTTCCATGAAGAGAAATAAGTTATCAACTGGTTTGTTGCATTCTGTGTGTCTGTATTTGTTACATTTAGGACATCTTTAATGACTACAGCATTTACTGTAGCCTCTCCTTTGACCTCTGGGTCATCACTGCTGGTGGAAACAGAATCTACAATGTTAACAGGCCATTCCCCTTCATTCTCAAGAAGGAAATCTGGGCCGTTGATCCATCTGCTGCTTGTGAGAAGGTACTCAATTTTCACCCCACGTGAAGCGTCATCAGCAGGATTCTGCTTTGTATCAACGTACCTCCATTGTGCGACAGCAGTGGCTTCTCTTATTGTGGAGATCCTATTGGCCACAAAGGTGTGAAAACGTTTTGTTTCATTCCTAATGTACTTTAGCACAGTTGTGCTGTCACTCCAAAAGGTTGAATTTCCCAACTCTAGCTGCAGTTCTGTTTTCAACATCCTATCAACTCGAACTGCAAGCACAGCAGCGGTTAGTTCCATCCTTGGGATTGTCACTTTCTTTAATGGAGCAACTCTTGCTTTTCCTAGAATGAATGCAAGATGAATCTTCTTCTTGTCATTCTGCAGCCTCAGGTATGATACTGTACCATAACCATCCTCGCTGGCATCAGAGAAATGATGTAGTTGAGCATTTGTGAGCTGTCCAAAATCTTTGGGCTTGATGCATCTTGGTATGCTAAAAGTGCTAAGCTTTCCTAGATCTTCTAGCCACCTCACCCATTGTAGTTGGTAGTTTGGGCAAATGGGATCATCCCAACCATAGCTCAACCTACAAAGATTTTGCAGCATCAACTTGGCAGGTAAGGTAAAGGGAGCTAAAAATCCAATGGGATCGTAAACTGAGCTTATTACAGACAAGATACCTCGTCTTGTCGGTGGTCTTTCCTGAACTGCCATTTTGAACCTAAAGGTGTCAGTTTCTGCACACCATTGCAGTCCAAGTGTTCTCTCGACAGGGAGATTGTCTCTGTCAAGATCCAATTGTTTCACTTCCTTAGCTCTTTTTTCCACATCAATAGATTCCAACACTGACCTGCTGTTGCTAATCCATTTCACCAACTGAAAACCCCCCAACTGGCATACAGTTGTCAGGTGTCTCACCAGGGCCATAGCCTCTGCCTCTGAAGGTAGGGACTTCAAGCAGTCATCCACGTAGAAATTGTGCTTGATTGTGTCCGTCACGTGTACTGGAAACTTTGCCCTGTTGTCCTCAGCAGTTTTTCTTAGGGCGAAAGTAGCGCAGCTGGGCGATGATATTGCACCGAATAGATGAACAGTCATTCTGTATTCAGTGAGATGCTGTGTTAGTTCACCAGTTGGCCACCACAGGAAGCGAAGAAAATCTACATCCTCTTTTGTCACTTTAACCTGATGATACATCGCCTGGATATCAGCCATCACTGCTACAACTTCTTGACGAAACCTTGTCAGAACTCCAAGCAATGAATTCGTCAAATCAGGTCCCTGAAGTAGCTGACTATTGAGCGACATCCCCTTGAAGCTTGCACCGCAGTCAAATACTACCCTCAAGTTTCCCTTTTTTGGATGGTACACGCCATGATGCGGGATATACCAGACTTTACCTTCTTTTCCTTTCAGTTGATTTTCTGGCACCTTTTCTGCATATCCCTTATTTATGACGTCACTGAGAAAGTGAGTGTATTCTTCTTTAAACGCAGCATTTTTCTTAAATTTCCTTTTTAAACAGAGAGCTCTTTGTTCAGCTACCTGACGGTTGTTAAGCATGGTAACATTTTCTTCCCTGAAAGGTAATCTCACGCAGTAATGACCGTTACAGAGTTCAGCTGAACTGTTCATGATTTCCATAAACTTGAGATCTTCTCTGGACATTTCTGGCTTTTCCTCTGTTGATTTCTCATTAAAGTCATGGTTGTATTGCTTCACCAACAATTCCTCTATGTTAGCAATAGATATTCGGTTGACTGTAATGATAGGATCGCTGCTCCCAGTTTCGTTGCCTCCTCTCAGTGGTCCGTTGATAACCCACCCCAATAGGGTTCTGACAGCATAGGGTCCTCCATCCTTGCTGTTTACCACTTCCCATGGTTCCATTACTCTTGAAACGTTAGTTCCAATCAACAGCTCCACGTCAGCATTGATGACAGGAATTTCCACTGACTGTAAATGTGGCCAGGCACTTAACTCTTCTTGTCGTGGAATGTTATCATGAGTCACAGGCATCTCATATTGTGTAAATACATCAGGTAATTCAAAGAACGTGTTACTATTGAGTGCAGATACCTCCAGTCCTGAGATAACATAACTATCGACAAACCTTTCTTGGCTCATGGTTTTCAACAGGATCTTGGCGTTCTTTCCTCTCACCTTTAGTTCCCTCATGAGTCGCTCAGAGCAGAAAGTGGCTGTACTGCCGGGATCTAAAAATGCATACGTTTTTAGTATCTTACTGCCTTTTACAGCCTTGATCTGTACAGGCACAATTGGCAAAACACAGTCTTGCGCCCCGGCCCCTATATGGCCACAAGTCTTAGGAGAAACTGCATGACCTTTTTCTTGGTGTGTGTTCTCTGATTTAATTTCCTTTTCCTTTGAATGGATATGGAGGCAGGTAGGATGTTTCAGGTTACACAACTTGCAAGACTGACGTCTATGACAATCTTTGCTCATATGTCCAACAGTCAAACACCCAAAACAAACACCTTTCACCTTTAGAAAGTCAATTTTCTCTCTGTGCAGCTTCTTCTCCATTCTGGGGCACAACTCCAATCTGTGACCCTCCTCACACAGCAGACACGACACCTTAGTTGATTTATCAGTTACATTGTTCTCCTGTTGCACTTGACATGTGTTTCCAGTATTGACAGCTTCCACTGAAGTGGCAAAACTGCTCCCCCTTCCCTTGAAGCGAACCTGTGAGATTTTATGTCCAACGTTATATTTTGGTGGCAAGATGGAAGTGTCCTGAATGTTTCCAAAGAGTGGATCAGAGGCAATGGATACTTGCCTCTCCACAAAACTGACAATGTCACTGAAACCTGCTTGACGACGGTGCTTCTCCTGCAACTCATAAGCAGTGTTTCTCCACCTTTCCCTCAGTTTATACGGAAGCTTCATGACTATAGCACGCATATTGGACGGCATATTCATCTCTGTCATGTAACTAATGTCCTCCATTGCATTACAACAAACCCGTAGAAACAAAACAAAGGCTTGCAAGCCCTTGACATCTTCTGCTTTGACTGGTGACCATCCCAGAGCTTTCTCCATATAAGCTGTGGCTATACTTTGTTCATTTCCAAAACGTTGCTGAAGAAGTGTCTTAGCTCTTTGATACCCCCTTTCAGGTGGCATGTGTTGACAGCTCTTGACCAGCTCCTTAGGTTGTCCTTTGGTGTACTGCTCTAAAAAGTACAAACAATCTATACTGCTAGCAGTCTTTCTTTCCACTCCATTTTCAAAAGCTCTTATGAATGTGCTATACTCAAGAGGGTCTCCATCAAAGGTTGGTATATCCCTTGGGGGTAATGATAGGGAAGACTGCTGCTGCACTAGTAAGGCAGTTATGTCGTTTTGCCTCTGCATAATAGTGAGAAGATTTTGATTTTCTTGTTCCACATTGTTTTGCACTAAACCATCTTGCTGTATGGACTCCTGTGTGGAAACCATAGCCGTTTCCTGGGTGTGATATGTGGTGTTATTAGTTTGCTGAGATTTTGTGCTTGTTTTGTAATGCAAAGCATAATCTTTTGTTCCATCTTGGTGTAAACTGGTGTCCTTACGTCGTGCCCCCATTGACACCATGACTTTGCTGCTGGCTTTTGGTGGATGATTGAACTGATAACTTAAATCCTTGGGACATGTCTCCATTGACACAGTTGTTTTGCTGACTCCTTTTGGTGGATGCTTGAACTGCTGGCTTGAATCCTTAGGACATGTCTCCATTGACAAGGTGGTTTTGCTGACTCCTTTTGGTGGATTATTGAACTGATGGCTTGAACTTTGTGGAACAAATTCCATAGCAGAGAATCTGAGAGAGGACTTGTATTTTGACCCTTTCAGATATGAATTCATTCCATCAGAATGTGCACTGGAGCTTTGCACATCAGAACCGTTGCACCTAAGCACCTTAGCCTTTGCAGTATGAGCAGCAATTTGACTCTGCAATGCAAGCATCTCCTTCTTTTGTCTAATTTGTTCCTCCTGTACCTCCAGTTCATGCTTTTCTTTTAAGGTAGCTGCCATAGCAAGAAGAGCGGCCCTTTCAGCCTCTGCTTTGAGGTATGCAGAGGAGGTTGATGACTTTAAAGACTTGTGGCTGGAGCATGAATCTGATCTGTGGCTTTTACCACCAACATTAGAAACACTGTCATTTGGACCAATATCATCAGTAATCACAGTCATATGTTGCGCAATATTGTCACCATCATCATCATCATCACCATTTTCGTCATCATTGCATTGTTCCTTATTGTCAAGCAACCACTCTTTAATCCTTCCAATTATTTCTGTATTGCTGTTCATTTGGGTTTCAAACCATTCATTTTGTTTTGACATTTCCTCCTTTGGTAGCAATGATTTTAATGATTCATGCAACTCTGTTGTTTCCACAACCATTTTAGGAAAAGTATCATATATGATCTGCACCTCGGACACCTTTTCTTTTGAAAGCATCAGTTGCTCAACTTCCTTTCTTAGTTTGTAAAGTTTCTTTATTCTAAGGTTCCTTTCCTTTTGATGTGATAATATTTTTTCTTCTAAAGCTTTAACCGTGAGTTTAACTGGTCTTTTACCAAGTTCACTTTCCATATTACTTTGATTGACAGGTGCGTTCAAATCCACGTTACTCATTTTGATAATGATTTAGACAAGCTGCCAAAAGCTTTATTTTAGAATTGAAGCAGGATTTCCCTATATCCTGATTGTGAGAAGTCCTCTCTTCCACACAGCTTATAACGATTCAAAAACAGTCCTACCGTTAATCTGCCGTGTTGTTTGTTTAGCCCACTTTAATTTATCAGCGTCCAATTTCTCCTGTTGGCGTTCGCTGATTGGAATCAGCTGGAGAGCTGTACAACATCCGTCAGATCCATCCATAAAGCGAAGTTTTTCAACTTTTTTGTGTAGTGGCGATCGTATCACCAAATAAAGCCACTTGAGGGAATGTGAAGTCATCTCCAACTCGTTTGAGTGCAATAAATCAGGTCTGCCATGGCTTGCGATTTATCACTTTAGTTTATTAATAACATTACTTAAAAACACATTACTGCTTGCATTTCAGATGTAAGTTGAGCTCGTATCTGCAAAACAATAAGACCATGCTAAAGACAGGACATGACAAACTCCATCAAGCCAAAAAACCACCTGCACACAAGCACGGTTGAAAAACTGTGTGGCTTCCCCAAGTCCTAATTCCCTGACGCCATTCACCTGTGACTTCTTCATATAGTCTCCGCAATACGGTGATTTCCTGCCTATGCCCCCTGGTGTGCAAGTGGAAGAGCGTCACCCTTATATGAATATTACTAACAAAACACACACATCAAAATTGGCTACAACAGAAAGCTTTTGTGTTTATTTAGTCAGCTCTGAGCATCGGTGATAGTTGCATGTTCCCTCATTCATTTATCTTATCTTTCTTCATTGTGTGCGTGGGTGTTTAGCTGTGCAATATCTGTAATGTAAAAGAGTTTAAGAGTGTTACTAGAGTATGTTTGGCATTATTTTTACATATTCATCGCTGAGGTAAAACTTGAGGTAAAATGTTAAGACAAGTCATGTTTTTCTTGCACACTTAATACTCATTCTATTTTACGCTTAGATGGTTGATATCATTCTATTATGACAGTGCAGTCACCTGTAGGGCAATTCTATTGATTAGTAGTGTAGTAGTGTTGATTTATGTGTAATAGCAGTAGTTCTGCATAGTGGTGAAGGCTTTTATGCCTCCGTGATAGCATGTAACTGCATTATTACAGTGAATTTATGGTGAATTGTACCTATTATCTTTATTTAGTTAAATTCTTATTCCTCATGTTATATTTACATTACTATTTCTTATTATTTGTATGTGAGTGGTAATTAATATTTCTTTATATTGTCTGTTTTGTTACAGAACCACACGTATATATGTAACTATTCATTGTAAACTCTCCCATCCAAGAATAAAAACCGCTAAAGATCCATCCAGCCTATTCCTTTGCATTCTAACCGATGCACACTCCGCGATCACACCACTATTGAACCACAGTAGTAAGCAAGTCTCCAGAACAGCCGTTTTTCCCAGGAATCCTCTGGGGAAGGATGTGGCTTCCGCAGCGTTTCTTTTGAAGGAAAGGGCACACTTTCCCAGTGTTATCTGTACAGCAGTGATGGACTTCTCTGTGTAAGCCCTGTCCCATCAGGCAAGAGGGAGTTTAAACAGGGCGCTGAATGGGTTCAGCAGCTGTGGTGCCTTGGCAGGGGATTTCCTTTCGTGGGTCACCGACGTGACGTTGAGAGTGACCGACTGAAAGGGAATGTCTCGGCTACGTACTGTATGTAACCCTTGTTCGCTGATTATAAGAGAATCACCCCTTAGTATCCTGAGGTTAGAGAAACCTCCGTCAGAGCCATAGCCGTGTGAGCAGCACATCGACAGGGTAAAGGTACTTTCCTGGTACCTTTACTTTCATGTTCCCTCCTCATCTCTCCTAGCCTGACTACGTCAGACTTCCTACTTCCGCTAATTTCATTTCGCTCCTGTAGTCCGTCTGAGATAGCGGCCTATCTTTCAGTTTTCCACCGGCCTGAAAACAGCCGGCCAATCAACGAACAGAGGGCGGGCTGAGAGCCGTGACGTAGACGCTAAGCGCCGAGGTTACGTTGTAGGTTAGAGAAATCGAAAACCGAAACGACCGCAGAAATGGGAAACAAGACACGGGATGCAATTCGCTCTGTTATGGAGAACATTCTGGGGTTTATCGAACTGAAGCAAAAGTCGTTTACAGCCGTGTTTACTCCAGTATTTTGTTCGCTTCATCAAGTGTTTACAGCCAGGACCGGTGTTGTGCCGAAAAGTGATGGTCTGCCGAAAATTGATGGCCGGCCGCGGGAGCGGGCACAGCGTGTTAAAGGTGTATCGCCCATTCTCTTTTTGAATGCAGCTGCTTTTATGTGGATCAAGCAGACATAACGCGCAATTAAAATACCTGTAAAAGGGCCAATACAACCATTATAATGCAGTATTTCACCTGCCAAAAAGTGATTGAAGCCTCTACTTATTGATTGAAAGGTTATTTCTGCCCTGAAATGTGTTACTTATATTCCTGAGGGTTAAATCTGACTGATTATTACTCACCCAGTACTTTTGACCTATTAAAATACCTGTAAAAGGCCAATAAAACCATTATAATGCAGTATTTTACCTGCCAAAAAGTGATTGAAGCCTCTACTTATTGACTGAAAGGTTATTTCTGCCCTGAAATGTGTTACTTATATTCATGATGGTTAAATCTGACTGATTATTACTCACCCAGTACTTTCTACCTATTAAAATACCTGTAAAAGGGCCAATTCAACCATTATAATGCAGTATTTCACCTGCCAAAAAGTGATTGAAGCCTCTAATATTGACTGAAAGGTTATTTCTGCCCTGAAATGTGTTACTTATACACCTTCAACACGCTGCGCGTGACCATCACATTTTCGGCAGACCATCACTTTTCGGCACGACACCGGCGTGTGCACTTCTGCCGCTCTAGGCGAAAAACAATTTTGCTGCCCTTCTATTTGCAACGTACCAGCAAAAACCAGCATGCTTGGCTATTAACTTATGTAGTTTGCACAACGCGCATAAACTTTGATTATCTCATCAACACAGATGCAGCCGTTTTTATTTTTGCAAATCATTATAACAAGGAAAAATATTAGCACTTCAAGCTTAGACATTTAGGCTACCCAATTTTTCAGGATAATTGTAGTAAAGATGGATCAGACCTGTTTGCCCATAACTATATGCATAACTATAAGGACATAACTTACCCCCATTCAACGTCGTCTTTTACAGCCATGACAATAACGTCGGTCTCCTCGGCTGTGAACGCTCCTGGCAGCTCTTATTATCATATTATTATTATCATAATAATAACAACAACAATCCATCATATTTCGTTTCGACATCCTGCTGCATTAGTCCCAGATATGTGATTCATGAACAATCTGTTCATTGCATATGTCATGTGACAAATGAACGTAAGACTCGGAAGGTAAAGTGATTATTTATGTTCTCTGTTAATCATTTTTTACTGCATTATGATTTCTTAATTCAGAATATGATCAACATTGCGTAGGTGGATGTGATCAGGGAATTTGGCAGCTAAAAATATAACATTAAGCCACTTAAATAAACGAAATGACTCAGAGAATCAGTAAAATGAACTTCCTATTCATGACTCGCGAGAGCAGAGGCTCGGGCTCGCCCTCGCGGCGCTGCGGGGCGGCGGAAGCTATTCAGTCATGACTCGTGTTCGTGAGAGCAGGGCACACCGAGGCTGCGGGCGGCCGTAACTCAGTAAATCATATAAATAAGCTAGTTTGTGAATTGTTCATTCCCGGTTGGCACACATTTTACTGCCTTTACAAAAGCGCCGCTCCCTGTTCACATTGGAAGTTCGATCATAGATTTGAGTTCGATGTATAATGTCTCGATGCAGCTGTGTCGGCGCATAACATACGTCATAAATAAACTTATCTGATTGACTTACGGGTAACCAATGATTTTAAACTTCAGAGAAGCGCCCCCTTGTGAGACACTGCATGAAAAGTGGGATTTTCGTCCCCGTAAACTGCCGGCAATCTCCCTAATTTTCGGCAGTTAACGACAATTTACAGACTGTGAACGTCGCGTTCGTCCGTGCCACATATTGACGGAAACGAATCATGACGTATGCATGGTGCGCTCGCGGAGGTGCGAATGGCCCTAATTAGCATATGAATAGCAGCACTGCGCGCGCCTTGCCAGAGAATGGCTTGAATTTCCTCACTCAGTATTGGTTGAAATTCACTACATTTAAACAAGAAAATCACTCGTGATTGGTTGGCTGATCTGTTACTATTGGTCAGCCTACATAAAATTATAATAATAATAATTTATTTATATATATTCATATGATATGCTATTATGTTGTATATTCATGTCATTATTATCCTATGGACTAAATTATTATTACCATCAAGGACATGAATTTATTGAGGAAAGGAACATTTGCCAGATACTGTTTATTCAAAGAAATAGCTTTATTAGAAAAAACACATAACTATGTACAAAGCATAGGAGAACATCTTAAAAGCACAGAAAACATGTCCACCACCCTCTGGAAACATGGGGCAACATACATAGATACTGCACTACAGTTATACAAATAAATCACAATTCTATATTGCACAAACACAATGTACAGTGGAGGCAGAATTATGAACGAATAACAAGGATGTAATTTAAAGGTATGGTTCACTTTGAAATTATTTTTTGGTATGTTTTATCTTACCTCAACGGCATCCAAGATGCAGGTGTCTTTGTTTCCACAGTATTTTCAATTTTGATATTTTTAGGTCAAACCGTTCTTGTCTGTCAGTCATATAATGCAGGTCTATGGTCACCACCTCAAAGAGCATGCACAGAGAAGTCCAGATGACTGACAGATAAGAATGGTTTGACGTAAAAATATATAAAATTCAAACTACTGTGGAAACAAAGACACCTAAATCTTGGATGCCCCTGACGTAAGCCAAAACATTTCAAAAATTAATTTCAAAGTGAACTATGCCTGTAAAACTCTTAATTCAAGTCCTGTAGGCTTGGCTCATCAGGGCGAAGTAAATCCACCTCCAAGTCTTTGCGACGTGTGCTTGAGGTTCACCTTGATGTACATACACCTCAGTGGCTGACTGTGGAACCGAATTTCATGACCCCTTCTGCAAAGTTGAAAAAGACAAATGATTTAGATGTATGCAAAGGCAATCTGCCCCAAGTCCCCACATTTGCAAGCAAAAATATATGTTTCTTCTGCATCCACTACCTGGTTTCCTTCAGGCGATGTCGACCAGTAGTTTCAGGACCTTTTCCTGGAACACTGAAATAAACAAACACATTTGGTGAGGTTTACAATGCTCTAATTAGAATAGCAAAGTTTGCTAGCTCACAAGAGAGAAAGGTGTCTATTAAAAGTGTCTTCTCCACTGCCAATAGATCAATACTTACCACCAGATTTCAGTCACTGCATTTCCCAGTCTCAGTCACTGCATCTATACCACAAAAAAATGTGTTTTTAAAGATATTAACAAATGATGAAACTGAACAGATTTATAAGTTGATGAATAATAAATCTGCAATATTATAACAATTAGAGGTACATCTACAAAATTTGCTGAACTGCAAAGTATTTTGATGAAAAGTGATCACAAAGTGATGCAAATTTACAAACAAGGATAGCCTATACTAGAGCATACACCCTGGCACTTATTATTTTTTAATAATTTCTGACGATATTCAGAGTAAACGCATTGGGAAAAGCCAATTGAACACTCAGAGTTAGTTTGATTACCAGCAAAGAATGGTAGCTAGCTTGCAGCCAGATAACAACGTGCAACCTACAGTTTAGTGTCCCAAATTGTTCAAATTGAAATGAAACTAAAAAAGAATTAAGCGCAGCAAGCTAACGCAAAACAAAAAACTGTTCCGAACGCCCTTGAACATTCGCGGCAGTAACCACAGCAGGTTTGTGAAGTTTAAGACAATAACGCTAAACTA
This sequence comes from Cyprinella venusta, assembly GCA_038021265.1. Taxonomy (NCBI): domain Eukaryota; kingdom Metazoa; phylum Chordata; class Actinopteri; order Cypriniformes; family Leuciscidae; genus Cyprinella; species Cyprinella venusta. The sequence continues at coordinate 6,748,616 of CM075876.1, read as the reverse complement.
CCAAACACTATAAGTAGACATCGACATAGAATTCACTAAGCTGGACGAACTTACCTTTAATTTAGAGGAAAAGATGCGTTCACCAGCGATCATGACGGCGAAGCAGGCTGAATATCTGTGCCGTTATTTTCTGCTTGAAAAATACAGCAAATGACTGGCACGTTGCCTCAGCCAATCAGAGTCGCCGACGTTACAGGTTGCATATGATGAAATGCTGCCTCAGCCAATCAGAGTTACGTTCACTGGTTTTTGACTAGGGTTGAAATCCAAGCTCTGGCTGTCCTTGACTTTTCTGCTGCTGTTAGTTCATTTTATATTAGGAATAAGGTGGATATACTTAAATAGGCTACCATGAAATGTAAAAATACATATATGCATAAATAAACAACTTTATACTTAAAATAAATAAACCAGTAAAAAAAATGTAAAAAACAAAAACAACAAACATCTGTTTACAACTGTGAATTAACATAAGATGTTAACATATATTTTGAAAACTGCTTCTGTAAATGTTATGATGAATCTTATATTTTTATTAGGAAAAGTTCATATTCATAAGAGTAAAATGAATAATTCTAAACCTTGTTTGAAGTTTTTTTTTTTTTTGGTCTTATATTTTCAGTTTTCAGTATATTGAGTCTCTCAAATGTATCGATAAAAATGTAGTGATACAATTGCATTTGCTAAATAACATGAAGCTAATTGAAAAGTGAATTAATGTGTATGCTATTTTCTTTCTTTAAATAGTACAAATTACTGGTTTCCAACTTTCTCTTAAATCATTATACTATACACAATATAGATAGTCCCTTTCCTGTTTTTATTTCATTTGTTTAATTCTGTCCTATTTTTATTTGTTTCATATTTATTGTGAAATTATTATTTTTGATTGTTATCTTTTTGGATGTCATGTTATTGTTGTAATTGTTGTGCGTTATGTGCAATGTAAAAAACAACAACAACAACAACAAAAAAAAAAAAACACGGCAATTAGTTTATACTGAGCATTATCTATTTCTACCAGAGATTGTCTTAGAATGAAGTTATACCTTTCAGAAAAATGTTTCCTGGGGTGAAACTCCCCTACCCTTATTTGCATGTGTATAGCTCACAGCATTTTCATTTACATGTCAAAGCCTCCTCTAGATTTAGGAGAAGGGGGGACAATGGGGGGACAACTGCCAAGCAAGGCCCACGTCAATTTTCGGCAATTCACGGCAGTTTTGAGTGTTGCCTGTAAATTGCCGTGTGCAGTCGTAAACCTGAACTTCCACGACAATCTACAGTGCCGCTTACTGACGAAAATCCCACTTTTCATGCAGTGAGAGAGAAAACACTTCTCTATTATGCCATTCCAGACTCTGTCAACGAAGCAAAGTGAAGTAGAAGAGTCTGGTATTACCTAGTCTCAGCCTCAGACGTCACGCCCACGGAACGTTGGCTAAAGTCCGTCAGTCTGAAGGTCTGGCTACGCGAGACTAGGTATTACCAGGCTACATCTCTCCTAGACTAAGAATGAAAAAAGACAATAAAAACATCCTTGATTCCTTTTTATCAGAACTTTCTCATGTCTCAGTTGTGTCTACTTTTGTGTCTAAGGAATTTTAGGAGAAACATGAATGAGAGATGAGAGATTCTATGATAGACAGGTCTATGTGCACCTTTGCATTTGCCTGGCATAAAAAAACAACATCTGAGCAATAAAACGTTCCTATAATGGAGTCTAGAAAGAGATTAAAGATGTATTAAGTTTCTTCTACCATATTCTCAGTTTTGACTCTTTTTCTTTCAAATATTTCTCACTTTGTCTCTCTATTTTTATTTGTCCTAAGGAAATTTAGGAGAAACATCTGCAATGCTGTTGATACTAAAATAAGAGATAAGAATCACAACTAAGTCTCCTGGGCTTAGGAAAAGCAACCACCAAGCAATACGTTTCCTCTAAGTATGCCAAATATGCCATTGAACGCTCCTAAAAGCTGGGGTCACTGATGCCTTTTCCTCTCTTTCTTTCTCTCACTGAGCCACGAGTAAGAGCAGATATGGTGAATGAAGTGGGTGGCCTCAGTGGCCTCTGTCACTCACTCTTTCGCTTTATTTGTGCCACGTGACCATCTGCGAGGCCATTGGGTTCATATGGAGTGCTGCATCGAGCACAGGCTTGGTCACCCGCCCACTTTTTTTACCCTCTCTTTTTCTCCCACAGCGTGGCTGCTTTGGGAGGGGCCGTTCTCTGAGACACGCTGCAGTGGCAGCACCACACATGAGACTTCCCTGGTGCGTGTGGGGTTGTGTGAGACAGACAGACAGACATTAGAGAAGGTAGTTGTGCCTGAGGGTTGTAGGTCTATGTGCACCTTTGCCTTTGCTTGGCATCATTGTGAGTAAATGGTTCTTCAGTGTGTTTTTACCATATGCTTGTGTTCTCAGATTATGTGATTGCATGTCATCAAACTTTTTTTTGCTTCTCACATGCGTTGTCATCCAGGGTTAGTTATGGTTTGTGTTTGTGTATGTGTGTGTTTTGTGTCTGAAGGGTACCTGCGTCTCGGAGTAGCTGATGTCTGAGGCAGGGGGAGGGGAAGTTCACATAGGGTTGTTGTTTCATACGGCTCTAAGGCAGGAGAATGCTGTTCTTTCGCACTGCATTCCAGGCAGTCGGAGGCAGCATAGCTGTGGGTGCATCAAGGGCAGCAGGCTTTAACAGACAGACGTCAGAAACTACAGTCAAAGCTACTCCCCAGTTGACTCGGCTCATTCTAATTCTGTAACTAACTATTGTGTCTTTTAAAGAGTTAATTTACAAAACTTAGTTCTCATTCAGAGGTCTAAAAGTCCATTGATCAGTTTGTGCTTCCACATGCAAGTGTGTGGTTGGTTTCATCTGGACCTGATCGCAATGACCATTAAATGCTGTAGTATCTGAATGGAAATAATGCATATGTAAATCTTACATAATGTGTAGTTGCATTATAAATAATAAGAGAATGGCAAAAGTGTGCAGAGGTATAAAGTAGGCAAAGGCCTGGTGTAAACACTGTGGAGATACATTCCTGTCAGCTGTTTGTTTGTTTGTTTGTTTGTTTGTTTGTTTGTTTGTTTGTTTGTTTGTTTGTTTATTTGCTTTTGCAGTGTGGTTTTATTTCCTTTTTTTAAACAGACACAATATAAATATATTCAGTAAGAGACACATTTATGAAAAGTGCAAGCAGAAACCGAGAGATAAAGCTACATTAATATTAGCTTATGTGGCTTTGACTAATTCAGAAATAACTACCATTATTTCTATTAACTAACTAATAATAACTAATAACTATAACTAGTCTTTTTTATATAATTGGATCAATAACAATAAATAAAATGTCCCTATAGCTTTTGAAAAAAAATAAATAAATAAAATAAAGAAACATGTTTTGTCTTCTGTTTCCTACAGACCATCTGTCCTGCTGAATGTCTAGACTGAAGACACCCACCACTTCCCACCTTCTACCCCTGGTCCGAGTCAAAGGGACACAAGGGTTTTCTCTCCAGCCACAATGAGTGATGTTGCCATTGTGAAGGAAGGATGGCTACATAAGCGAGGTAAAGATTCTGTGAAGCTTTCCTTCAGTTTCAGGAATGATTCTTGTGAGAAACAAGAAAATATTTTCCATTATTACCATTAAGTCAAATCAAGTCACATTTATTAGTGTGGTGCTCTATACAATACAGATTATTTCAAAGCAGATTCACAGAAATAAACAGGAAAAAGACAGTTGTGTGACGTTGTTCTATGATGTGGTTGCGTGACATCACTGGGTTCGACAGTGGACACGCAACTTGATTTTGGGTTTGGTGCCTGAGGTCCGAGGCTCCTGGCCCCACCCGGCACGCTGTTAGCCCTGGCTCGCACTGGCCCGACAGTGGCTAATGACTTCCATAGAATAAGAAAAAAAAAATACTAAGTCAATGGGGCAGATAAACTGTTTGGTTACTGAAATTCTTTAAAATATCTTCTTTTGTGTCCAGCAAAAGAAAGAAATTCATACAGGTTTGGAAAGATTTGAGGGTGAGTAAATAAATTTAACCAATTCTTTAAATCCCACAGTTTCACCAGCTGACTGAAAATTAGCTAGATCGCAAAATGAGCATGACAGAAGTGAACGTTTGGTCTTTACTTAAAGATTTAAGAATCCAGCATCAACGTTTTACAATAAAAAAGGTTACAATGATAGTAATTTATTCATTTGTGTCAGGAGTGCACATCAGTCATGCTGAGTCAAAGTTGCACTGCTTCCATGTAGTTGCGATCTCCATTAAGGCTTTAAAGTCCAATGGCTTACATATTTAGAAAAATGTTGACAAATTATATCATGTCTCATCATTTCTGAAGTCCGCCGCCCACACCACTAGCACTCGCGTGTGTGTGTGTCAAAACTCTGCTCAGTGCCACTCAAAACTGCTTCAGGGTGTCTGTAGGCTGTGGCAGGCCTATTAAACTGATGTTTTATTCAGCACTTGGCTAATATAAGGATTTTTTATGCACGTTATTTCGGTTGGAAATATGCAAGCTTTGTTTTGGAATGTCCAAACTAACAATAGTGGCACATTTTGTAAACCCAGCCACCTACTCACCTGCAATGAAAGCCCCATTAACTGCAGTATTTACATAATATATGTAACAACTGCAAAGCATCCAGTACGTAAACAATAGGATTTATGCACTAAATCCTGCAGAAACTCCTGCACAATCTGCATATTTTCAACCACTCAAGACAGACCTAACAACTTAAACGGACAATATGTAATTTTTTTTGGCCACCAGGGGTCACTCATTTCACATAATAACAAAGACGTACTTTGATGACGTCAGGAAAGAGCGTGGGCTCGCGGGAGTTGTTATCGCTGTCAATGACAACCAGCTCAGCTCATGACATGACATGATCGTTTTTTACAAAATATACGGATATACGGCATCTCTCTGTAGATTTAGCTTGTCAAGAAGCTTTAAATGCAACCCCAATGTTTACCTGTGTCATACTTCTCCTGCGCGGCTCGCTAACAGCAACAGTTGGCTGATTTGAATGAGACGACCGGAACGGGCAGCGCTATATGCGCGAGCAGCACCGGGGGGCAGTGCATCTCGTCTGAGTGAGCGCTCGTGAGCGGGCACGTGATTTACACGCATAAAAATACGTCTTACTTTTTTTCCTTCGTCATTTTCTATGCTTTCTTGGCGGTAGTCCAGTGTTCCCCTTTTTGTTTGGTGGTTTCACCGGGTTCCGCAAGGAAGTTAGAGAAAATAGTGGAGTCAAAGGTTATATGACGCCATAGACGGACGACGAAACGGAAATAAAGAAACGTCCCGTGTCTTCGAATTAAACTATAAATTTCTCCGTATTTGAAAGTTGGTTGAAACTGTCGGGATAATGTAAGTACACATCTAATAGAAATATATAACATAGATACAGTTATTTTTGCTATTTTTAAAGCCGAAAAAGTACAGATTGTGGCTTTAACTTAACAGCTGAAATGGACACATTGGGTCTCATTCATGAAACATTCGTAAATATACGAGTAAACATGAGAGTGATTTGCGCGTAAAGAGAACTTCCCGAAAACTCTTCTCCTGATTCACAAATACTTCGTAAATGTCAGATGTGATAGTAAAATGTGTGTATGTGCTAATGAATTCCAACCAATCGTAAATGGGATGCGCGTGCACGTTCATTCTCAATTATACCATTAATCAGGCCCATTATATCCGACTGACATCTATATGCATATAATATAACATGAATGCGAATGAAAAAGAAAGATTTCTCGGATGCAAAAATTTAAGTTTTATTATCACAAGTTCATACAAAACGCCACATTTTATTTTCAAGCGTAGCCGTGGCGCTTTAGGTCCTAAAAAAGGAAGCAATTGGCAGATGCAGTTAATAGAGTTTCATCTGTTAATCGAACAGTCCCAGAAGTGAGAAACAAATGGTTTGACATTAAGCTTGACAGCAAAAAACGAATTAGTTGACTTCGGAAAAATCGTATTCAAACTGGAGAAGGACCGCCATCGATCACCAGATGCTATTACTGGCTGGCTCTCATAATAAAAGTAAAAAGAAAAAAACGTATGTAATTACTATATAAAATATTTTTTTTTCAAAATGCTGTTTAAATATGTACCCATTGGTGAATTAAAATACAGCCTTATTAATGAGCAAAACGTTCGGATGTTAAGCGCACCATTTACGCGTGGCTGGGAGCAGGTGTAGATTTCTTGCGTACCAACTAACATTTGGAAAATACGAACATTTTAATGAATCCGAAAATTTACTCCAGAACCATTTTACACACGATTTACACACAAATTCGTTCTGCTCGTGTTTCATGAATGAGACCCATTGCTCCTGTGTGAGAGTGTAAAATATAAAAGGCTGCGTGTGCCTATAGCCATTACAAAAGGTGCCATTCTGCTTCATTTTAGCAGTGTTCATATTTTACTTCTTTTCTCATTTATTCAGTTTTTTTAAACATTAGCCAACATCATCATATCACATTTTTCTCAAGTAAATTTTCCAACGGTACGTGTCAGTGAGAGGATATTGCTGTTTTGCACTTTCCAAAGCATGGAAATTTTGAGCGCATGTCTGTCCTTGCAAACCACAGAGCATCAGAGTCACTGGGCCAAAGAGGCAGACATAACAGTGTGCGGGGAAAAAAGCCTGAGGGTGTGGCAAGCAGAACACAGAAAAAAGGGCTGAATATCAAGCCCTGAGGCACTCCGAGTGTTTGCTAGCCTCAGTTTGCCAGGGCCCGTGAGGCACGGACTGCCGGACAGTGTAGGGCTGTGTGCTTCTGAAGGCAAGGTCATTCCAGTTCAGCTATGCAGACAGACACACCACCCGTATGGCACTCTAGGCCCAGATGAAAGCAGCGCTGCCTTTGCCTGGATTTATGCTGCTTAGTGTGGCGGCATGCTTGTTTTGCCCACAAGGGATTTGAGGAGTTATTTTTTCTCCCATGTGTAGGACACTGTATTGAATATAATCCGTTGATGTTTCACAGATTTTTTTCTCTCAAATTATTATTATTATTATTTTTGGACATATTGCCTTTGTTTGTTTTCAAATAAAGAGTTATTTAGAATCCCCTTTACTATAACTAACTAACTAACTAACTAACTAACTAACTAACTAACTAACTAACTAACTAACTTCCTGCTCGTCCGTCTTTAAACTTATTTGATGTCCTTAAAGGAGTAGTTCACTTTTAAAGAAAAAGTTTTGCTGATAATTTATTTACTCACCCCTATGTCATCCAAGATGTTCATGTCTTTCTTTCTTCAGTTGAAAAAAAATTAAATGTTTTTGATGAAAACATTCTAGGATTTTTCACCATATAATGGACTTCAATGGGAACCAAACGGTTCAAGGTCCAAAAGACAGTTTCAGTGCAAACTGCAAACTGTTCAAAGGGATTTAAACGATTCCAGACGATGAATAAGGGTCTTATCAAGCGAAATGATCGCTCATTTAAAAAAAATAATAACAAAGTTTAAGTTTTATAAGCTCAAATGGTCACCTTGCTCTGTTCTGTGATTCTGTTCGTGACTCTCCTATTCAAACTCATTCATCAAAATGAACGTTTTTTTTCCCGAGTCAATTCGTTCATTTCGTTCGTTGAATGAACCACATAACTCGGAAAAAGATTTGTTCATTTTAACAGGAGAGTCACAAACGTGCGTCACAGAACAGAGCAAGGCGAACATTTGAGCTCATAAAACTTAAACTTTGTTATTTATTTATTAAATGAGCGATCCTTTCACTTGATAAGACCCTTATTCGTCGTCTGGAATCGTTTAAAGCCCTTTGAACAGTTTGCAGTTTGCACTGAAAGTGTCTTTTGGACCTTGAACCGTTTGGATCCCATTGAAGTCCATTTTATGGAGAAAAATCCTGGAATGTTTTTATCAAAAACCTTAATTTCTTTTCGACTGAAGAAAGAAAGACATGGACATCTTGGATGACATGGGGGTGACTAAACTATCCGCAAAAGTTTTTTCAAAAGTGAACTACTCCTTTAAGCAGAAGGAAGTCATTGTGTGCAAACTGCAGCCCTGCTTAATCTGGAACAGAACAATTTTCACACAAACTTGTTGATTATGAATACATGTATAGATGCTTAGATCAAATGTTGCGAGTGAAGATTGATCTTTCTCAAAGGGGAACTTCTTGACTTTTAGCCTGTTTATTTTAATGTTTGGATGTCTATTATATTTATATATGTATATATATTTTTATTTATTTTTAGATTTTTTTATTAACCAATCAAAACTGAACTGAGAACTTTGCTGAGAACTGAACAGCCAGTGATTACAGTGCATTTTTGTTATTTGTTTAGTGCAGAAACTATATTGGTTTCAAATATCTGTTTCAGAGGTAAATGTTGCTAAATGTATATTAAGAGATTAGAGTTGTGCAATCTTACAAAGAGACTATTATTTACAATGCATTCCAGCAAAGCATATATTGTGTTGCAATACTGAAAATCATTTAGGTCCAGTGTCACTCAGAAGAAAAAGAATTTATTACAAAAGAAAAAAAATACCTGGTAACATAAACGAATAATGATTTACAGGGGACAAGTATTTCCTCTAAATGAAAAGGTTATTTTCTGTCACACACAGTTAAAAAACGGACACACTCCCTGGACAATCATGTGATATGATCTTACTGTGCATGTGTTTGTGTGGTGTGTGTATATCAGTGCAGAAATGAGTCAGCAATAGCAGTAGCTCATATTTAAACTGCTTGTGTGGCCATGCTATCTTTCGTGTCATTTCCTGTTTTCAAGAATCCGACACTTAGTTACCAGAAGTCCCACTAGTGTGGCGACATTAAACTAAAAAAAGACAAAAGAAATTAAAGTAAAACCATGATAATTACTTCTGTTATTTTTGTTTTTTGAGTAATCTTGTGCCAGTTTGTGTAGGTGACGACTGCTCTCGACTGATTAATAATGTGAACTCTTGCTTTTGACAGAGGTTGTCTTGCTCTTATTTGATCTCGTTTTTTTTCCTTTAGTTGAGTTAGAGTGAACCTTATCTGAGTGAGTTATTCAGAGCTAAACAGCAGTTTCCTGTTTGTTTTGATGTCTCTAGATTAGCTGATGAAATAAAGAAAAATCTCATATAATCTTTTATAAGGGATGCCCCTTCACGTTACCTTAAAGTCCCTGTCGGACTTCCCCAACAAGAAGAAATGGGCTAGCCTTAGGTGTGGACTTGCAATCTTTGTGGTTTAAAGGAGAACAGCCAGTGACAGTTGCTGTAATTTGCGTAGTTTACAAGAATTTGTATGTCGGTCATAGATAATGGCTGCCTGATTGTCTGCATATAGTACCACTTGACTTATTTGCTAATTGCAAACATGTAATACTGTATACATATTACAATTATCATATCATCCTTTTTTTCAAGCTGACATTGTTTTAAACTGTCTAAACTGTAACCTAAGAGTTATTGGCCCAGACAAAATTTTACAGGTGCAATGCCAGTTTATTATATTTTAGCTTTCTAGACCAACAACAAATCTCAGTTAATTTCACAATTTGTAGTTAAAGTAAGTTATTTTAGGGCTGTACAATATTGGAAAAACTGACATTGCAATATTCAGTTTTTATTTATTGCAGTATGAAAAAAACCCAGATCACCAGATGACTGGAAAGAATGATTGGGATGATTTTGTGGGGGAGTGAATCTGCATAGAAATTAATAAACAAATTATAAGCATAGACAGATATAAGATACAAATTAAATAAACAGTACTATTTGATTTCAGGTTAGTCGAACAATGTACACTGTTCAGGTTCATAAATTCAATATAAAATAACACTGCTTAGTCTTCACTGTAAATAAATTAAATAATAATTATTCTTAATTATAATATAAATTATTCAACTACAAAAGTGATGATTAACTGAAACCTGTCCTCTCCTGTCAACATTCTGTCAACTAATGATCATTGCGACAGAAGTGAATCTATCAAAACTAACTTTAGCTGGACAATAATATTTATAACAATAATATTTGGACTATAATAATATATATATATTTATAATGTTTAAATACTACTTTGAAACAATCTATATTAGTTTAAAGTGCTATAATGAAGGTGACTTGACCATCCCTTCACCATCTCAAAGGTCTTGTTGTTAGTTTCGTTTTTATGGACTTTTAGTTTGTATTAATTACTCACCCTTGTGTCGTTCCAAACCTGTAAGACCTTCGTTCATCTTCGGAACACTTATTAAGTTATTTTTAATGAAATCCGAGAGGTTTCTGAACCAGCCTTAGGCCCGATTCACATATCGCGTCTTTTGCGCACTCAAGTTCATTATTTCAAATGGAGGCGTGCGTTTTGCGCGCGCTCATTAATGGAAGCGACGCAGTGCGACGCGCTCGTTTTTTCCATGCGTGTCCGCGCCACATCGAGATAAAAACATCTCAACTTTTCAGAATACGCACAACCGGCGCTGCGTCATCATAGAATGTTCACGCCCACTTTTGGGGGAAAGAAACTAGACTCCCCATAGACTTCAATACAAAATAACGGCAAAAAAAACGTCCGTACACAGCCGACAGGCATAAATAACTTAAGAAATCACTTATATACACCATGTCAAGTGATTATGTCCACCCTGCCTGCCATAGAGCGTGAAAGATACATTTTTATGCCCGTTATCAACTAGCCCAGGCTACCTGCCATCAGCAAACAGTCATTGAAACAATGGTAAATCAATGTTAAATTATCAACATTAAATCATTGAATCAACATTGAACTCTGATGTTGATTCTACATCATTTTGCACCCTGTTTTAATATTGAAACAACATTGAAATCCTGTCCATAGATCAACAGAATTTCAATGGTATTTCAATCATAAGGAATATTGAAACAATGTTGAAATTTCAACTGAACTATGGATCAACGTGATTTCAATGAAATTTCAATCATTTTTAAATGTTAATTTTATGTTAATGTAATGCCATAAATTAAATACCCTGCTTTATCTACAGCCAGGATGTTAAAAAGTAATCGAACATTTAAAATCTCGTATAAAACACTGAACAAACCACACAAACAAATTCATTTTTATTAGCCTTTTTATTTAATTAATCTTATTTACATGTCCTCTGACGTCTGAATATTTTGCCGTCCAGTCCCTTCTGCCCGGTCTGGACTTGGGTGACGGCGCCTGTCCCCATCCGATGAGTTAGAGCACCTAAAACAGAAAATAAAATCACAAGGCAAAAATTAGTCTTAAGTTAAACATGAGATTATATTTATTTGCATTAGTACATTCGCCCTCGTCCCCCTTGACGCGAGGCCTGGTTGTTAGGCAACAGTGCGCGCAAAAATTGTGATATCGCATGAGCATTAGTACATTCATATTTGGGATTTGCACGACGAGGTGGTCTAATCGGCATTACAACTCGAGACAGTTTTGCATTGAAAAAAGTAAAGTAAGTCATGTCTTCTGTGTAATTCTGGCCCGCCGCGGTCACTTCTCGGGGTATACAGCGCTAGGTGGAGCACTAATATTAGGGTGCCAGCTAGTTGGTTCCACGCCGCGTTCTCCGGCGGTCTGGGTGGCACCGTTATTTCTTCTGACCGCCGGAGAAGGCGGCGTGGAACCAACTGAGATTTCACGACACAAGCAATGAGTAGCAAGGCTACATACATGTATTTTTTAGCTAAATCACACTAATAGACTGCACTCGGGAGGTTTTGCTAACTTTATAACCTAGAAGAGAACTACAAAGTAGGCACTTTTGGCAGATTTTGATACAGTACGTGGTACAACAAAAATCTATTTATCGCTACAACAAACATCCTGTTAACGAACAGCCTATTTGATTTGGTACAATTCATTAATTTCAAACAAGGCTAAGCAAGCTTACCTTTACACTTGTGCCAAGGGTCCAGAAATGAGCGTGTGTCCGCTGTCCGGTGCACGTAACACCCGTTGATCTCCCGGTCAACCAAAAATCTATTGATTTTCAATCATAATTCCCGATCAACTATATGTCGATGCATTTTCAATCACATTTCCCGCTCAACTAAATGTCGATGATTTTTCAACAACAGTGTAGTTTCCCGGTCAACTATAAATCAATTACTTTTCAACACATTCAGCGATCGCCCGGTAAACCAAATATCAATGCTAAATCAATCATAAAGATAACTATAGATCAATGTTGTTCCAATATCGTTGCCATCAACATTAATAACATCAGGTTTTCGTCGACAGGGCAATGTTGATTCAACATTAATTTTGCATTGAAATTTCGATATCAACCATAATGATGATTCAGATGGAAAAACAATGTTTATTCAATGTTGGCTTGCTGTCTGGGTAATCATTAATTCATGAGATATACATTAAGGTTTTTTACTTTAAAAAGCGAAATAAAATCATTCACTCGCTTACCTCGTGACTCGACGAGGTAAAAGTAATGGTGCGTTCTATTATTCATCCGTCTCGGAGATCCGAATCGGACGACAGACGTTGCCTAGCAACACGCCCCCTTTCCTCGGATTTCTCCTTTCGGACGTCGGACCACCGTGAGGACACCGAGCAAGAATTCCGTTTCGGAATTCAAGATGGCTGCGCCCTGTGACTTGTACGAATGAATTGTTTTCATTGTTTTTGAACCGCTTTGGTATTTTAAATGACGATTATAATCACTCGTATTACTGCGTCCCCTGTAGGTATGGGAATCGGTTGTTGTGAGTGCAATTACTAACGTTGCTAGCGTTGCTAACAGAAGATTAACATGAAAAACATTAAATAAAGTGAACATTTTCAAGTTCAAATGGCTGCGTTTTGATAAGGTGTAGTCATAATATTTTTTTTTTAAATGTAAGTGCCTGGTACTCGGCCAGTGCTACCATGACAACAACTCTCTCCGACTCGGACACGCAAAACTTAGGCCCTGTCCCAAATGGCACACTCCGGACTTGTGGACTTCCTCAGAGTCCACACTTCGGTGACGTCATGCAGTGCAGACCTATGGGGCCCTTAGCGCGAGTCCGCGAGGGTGCATTGAGAGGTATTTTTGGGACAGACTCGATCGTCACGCCGGAAATAGGAACTCGTTCCTCACGCCCCTGAAAGCCCAAACAGTTATCCCTCTCCATACGGAGCTGAATAAACTTGATCATCTCATCAGTCCCTTTATTAGAAATATATAATATTTATTTTTTTTAATGACACAAACATCATTACAAAAATTCCATTCTTTAGCATCGAAAACAGGACTTATTTTATTTTCCAAAATCGTATCCATGTGAACTAACAGCCTGCTTTTCAGATGTACATAATAATAGCCTACATAATATTCAATTTAACACAAAATGAAGACGAGTTTAAGAAAAATGTATAGGTTTCAAAATTTATACTATGTTTATATGACGGTTCTATTTATGTAATGAATCATAACGCAATCGTATATTCAACAGCTATTATTACATTTGAGATAGAACCACTGGTTGATAATATGTTTGTATAAACTGTAAGTAACAACTGGTAAAATGTACGCCTATGTCATAAAAAAACATAATTAAACTCTTAAATGTTCTCTTCTCAGTCATGTTTACAGTCCGTGAGTGAAATCTCCTCCCATCTGTTGTCTGATTGGCCTTTCGCAAGGATTCCTGGGTAGTTGAAGTGCGCGGAGCCTGCATCTATGCGGGCTTCGCGGAAGACCGCTTCAAGGGTACAAAGGGGGCGCTGCTGAGCACACTTCAGAGCGTTAAAATGCCAAATGGGACACCCTACGGACTCGTGGACTCGGCGAGCACGCGCAATCGAAGTCCACGAGACCGCAAGTCCGCGTGAAGTGCGCGATTTGGGACAGGGCCATAATAGAACGCTTGAAGTGTGGACGTGACGTCAAATCCGAGGTCCGAGACGGTTCGTTGGGTATAATAGAACGCACCAAGCATGTCCGGGTAAGACACCTCTGGCCACTGGGTGGGGTTGTTACCCCAATTTGACGTTGGGAGGATAAAGGGACATGTTTTTAAATTGGCCAAATTAAGTTTGTGTATGTATTTTTCACGCTCTATGGCAGGCAGGGTGGACATATAATTACTTGACATGTTTTATATAAATGATTTCTTAAGTTATTTATGACTGTCGGCTGTGTACGGACGTTGGTTTTTGCCGTTATTTTGTATTGAAGTCTATAGAGCTCCTGCAGCTGACGTCACGCAATCTAAACTCCGCCATTTTGGCAGGCAAATCAGGGGAGCGCCAGAGCGGCTGCGGTTGAATGATTTAAAGTTTATTTAAAATTTAAAAGCATAAAATTGCTAAATGACTTCGGGGAATGTTTAAACTGATTAACCCATTTAATCCCACCATAAAGATATAAAAGAATAAAAGAATAATTGTACAATAGTGTCAGATAGCCTATTATAATTATCCCATAAAACACAATGTTTCACACACTTTCCATAAACGGTTTTTAATTTTTTTATTTTATTGATTATTTCAATGGACAACTAATGACACATCATTAGGCTTTTTTCATGTCTGGGAAAAAATTTGGGAAGTCAAAAAAGACTTGAAGAGATCCCTTCACAGTAATTAATTTTTCTATGACCCTCCAAAACGATTGTGAAAAAAGCATGACCCTCCCCGATAATTTATTGATTACTTCTGTACTGGTTTGCGCTGGCAAAGATCAGATAGCCTTTTTTATTTATTTATTTATTTTTTACAACTAACAAACGACTAAACTCCTGCTTTCTCATCATACTAAGGCTGTAACAATATATCAAAATTTGGTTCGTATCATGATTTTTTTATTTTAGATTTTAAAAAAATAATAATACTAAAAAAATCACGTTTTTGGTGCTGATGCATGGTGCGTTCATGTAACAAGGGTGCGCTCCAAAGTATCTAAAAGCTGCAAAGAACCGGCAAATGTAATGATTATGAATATGTCAAATATAGCAAGGAGACATTTGAATTGTTTATTATTAAACAAGGTTTTTCTGTGTCAGTGTGTCGTCTTCAAGATATTAAGTTGATGATGCTGACTCGCGATCTTCACAGTAACGCACCAGAGAGAAATGCACATTTCATATGGATTATTACATGCAGAGATCATGTTTTTCGTTTTTAAATGTTCTGTTTTAAAAGTAAACATCACGCTTTCTATACATTTAGGCCTATGTTGTGAGGCAAATAGCCTACATTTACGGTGAATTTATTTATGAGAGTCCAGTTCACACGTGCCGGCATCTGTTTCTTTTCTATCGTCTTGTACATTTACGTCTTATTTATTTAATCAAGGCAATTGGTTGATTAAACATTAATTAAAATAAGATAGGAATTGTATAAGATTCTTATACAATTCCTATAATAAGATTAGGCTACTTTAAAGAAAGGGTGCTTTCTGAAGTCTCTGAAAGTTTTAAAGTCACTTTCGGTCTATAATGGAGAACTGTCATGTCCGTTACAGTTTTTTCCCCTCATAAATGCACGAAAAATAAAATAAATAAAAATATATGTTCTGTGGAGGCTGACTCTTCTTCCTCCTATAACCTACATTCAGGA
The DNA here is from genome assembly GCA_038021265.1 of Cyprinella venusta. Classification (NCBI taxonomy): domain Eukaryota; kingdom Metazoa; phylum Chordata; class Actinopteri; order Cypriniformes; family Leuciscidae; genus Cyprinella; species Cyprinella venusta. Next base: position 6,733,008 of record CM075876.1, on the reverse strand, counting down.
AAACTATCAGTTACTTTATCAATACACATGAAAGCACCACGGGAGCATTATAGATCCACATAGATTATACATAGATTATGTATTTTTGAATTAAAGTGTGTTGTGAACTCTGTTGCCTTGAAACTAAAGCTGCCGTCATTCATTCACGTCCCGGTCTCTGACCGTCTTGCCTGCCAATATGGCGGTTTAAACAGAGTAGGTCACGTGACGTCCGGAGCTCTATGGGGAGTCTAGTTTGTTTTCCCCCAAAAGGGGGCGGGGACAAAATTGACAGTTAAGTTCCCGGATGTGCCGGTTGTGCGTCATCGTAGGTCACGTGACACGAACCAACCAATCAGCTTCCTCGTCACTTTTATTACCTCAGCAGAAAAAATGGAGGAACAGCTCATCATTGCGTTTTTGTAGTATCGGGTGCACCCAAACACTGCGGCGTTTCTTACTTTAAATAAATCTTGTAACAGAGTTACAGCAAGGGCTTTTCGGTGGTGGAAATCCATTGCTGAAATTTCCTTCTTGTAACGGAAAGCGCGGCTGATGGTTGCTTAGCAACGACAGACGCCACCGGAGCGCAACCGCCCTAGTGCTTCTTTGGAAAAAGGATAAAAACGCACACGCCTAGCGTTATCTACGCGTTTTTAGGCGCGATATGTGAATAGGGCCTTAGGCAGCAACGACATTTAGCTTTCAAGACCCAGGTAGTAAATATATTCAAGTCAAGTCAAGTCACATTTATTTATATAACGCTTTTTACAATACAGATTGTATCAAAGCAGCTTCACAGTGATAACATGAGAGCAATACAACACAGATCAATAATATTGTTGAATATTAAAATGTCCCCAACTAAGCAAGCCAAAAGGAAGGCAACAGTGGCAAGGAACCAAAACTCCATCAGGTGATTGAATGGAGAAAAAAACCTTGGGAGAACCCAGGCTCAGTCGGGGGCCAGTTCTCCTCTGGCCAACGAAAGAACAGTGATTACAAAACAAATTGGATCGAAACATTAAGAGTAATTGTCCATTTCCACCTGTTTGGAAGTCGAAGGAACCACGCCGGTTTGGAGAAGAGATGTTGGGGATCAGTGTCGATGGCTGTGATGAGGCCAGCACTCAAGGATGAGTCGGGATGAGTCCAGGCGCAGGTCCACCACGCTCAGGATAAACAGAGAATCTGATATTAGCGTACACGCCATCCTTCTTTTGATGTACCAAGTACATCAGGATTTACGGGACGTGTTCCCAGTTCCGGCTGATCTAAACTATGCAGCCTAATTTGAATTTAGGAAATCTATAGTGTGTTATGTGTATGCTCGGCCAAAGAGAAGTGTTTTTAGTCTAGTTTTTAGTCTATTTGAACTGACAGATTGTGTCTGCTTTCCGGACAATGTTTGGAAGATTGTTCCAGAGTTTTGGTGCTAAAAAGGAAAAGGATCTACCACCAGCAGTTGATTTTGATATTCTAGGTATTATCAACTGGCCGGAGTTTTGAGACCGGAATAGACGTGAAGACTATAATGCGTTAAGAGCTTGCTCAAGTACTGCGAAACCATTCAGTGCTTTATAAGTAATCAGCAATATTTTAAAATTCATACGATGTTTAATAGGCAGCCAATGCAGGGTTGACAGAACCGGGCTAATATGGTCATACTTCCTGGTTCTGATAAGAACTCGAGCTGCTGCGTTTTGGACTAGCTGAAGTTTGTTTAATAAGTGTGCAGGGCAACCACCCAGTAGAGCATTACAATAATCTAGCCTTGATGTCATGAACGCATGAACTAATTGTTCCGCATTTGTCAATGAGAACATATGGTGTAATTTAGATATATTTTTAAGATGGAGAGATATTTTAAGATATTGTTTTATTTTAAGATATTGTTTAGATAATCCATGTAACTACAGTGGTTGAACCTGAATGTTATAAAGTGACGAGAATACTTTTTTTTGTGCAAAAGAGTATACAAAAGTAATGACTTTATCCAACAATCTCTTCACATCATACTCCAGCCTGTTTTCATGCCAAGGCGTCATACACTGACGCTTTTGACAATGTGTATACATCCAACGCACATGGCACCCTTTATCGTCAATATGAGACGCAGATATATATAGGCTAGAAGGCGCCTCCTGGTCTAACCCTACCCCAGCCCTAAACCTACCCATAACCGAAGCGTGTTATATTGACGCTAAAGGGTGCCTATATGACGCCCTTGGAATTGCGTTGCATACTCCTATGCTGTTTACATTGTAAACACAGAGCAGTGCTTCTGGGCTCTAGATCGCCGGCTCATTATTCAAAATACGCCGCACTTTTGCCGTGTGAATTGCCGATTCTCGTGCAAAATATGCAGGGCTTGCATGATTTCATAATACTCGCATATTCGTTACAAAAAAGTCAGATATCAAATAAATGCAGCCATGGTGAGCATAAGAGGCTTTTGAACAGTTATGTATTTTTATCATATCACGGAGATTTTTCATTACCGTTTATGCCTCCATCTTATTTTGCATCATAATAATTGGCCATAATATTATTGTTTATGTTTAGAGGCTTTTTGTTAAAGATGTTCAACTGAATTTACTGTCTCTATTTGTAGGAGAATATATAAAGACATGGAGACCAAGATACTTTTTACTCAAGAGTGACGGAACTTTTATTGGGTACAAAGAGCGACCGCAAGATATTGACCAGTTGGAAACTCCACTCAATAACTTCTCAGTGGCACGTAGGTATCCATTTTATTTAAACAGTTTACCGGGGAGAATTTACAGGTGAATAAGAATCTCTCTCTCACTTTGCCTTTTTTTGTTTGTATCTGTCCCCTTTTGCATCCTTCCCTAATTCAACTTAAGAACCCAAAAATGACCAAAATTCACACACTCTTTCTCTCTCTCTCAGAATGTCAGCTGATGAAGACGGAGCGACCAAAGACAAACACTTTTATTATTCGGTGCCTGCAGTGGACTACTGTTATTGAACGTACTTTTCATGTTGAGACTCCAGAAGAAAGGTTGGTGGCAGTACCAGTATGCCATACAATTCCTTGTTTAAACTGTTTTGCTTAAATTCATGATAGCACTCCTCAAGTTCCCTAAAGTACATGTTTTAATCTCTCACAAAAGAAAGCAGTAAAAGAAAAAGTTACCCTGTGTGATTGTCTTGTTTTCTGCAGGGAGGAGTGGACGAAGGCCATCCAGGCGGTGGCAGATAGTCTACAGAAGCAGGAGGAAGAGAGGATAGACTCTTCACCTGATCCCATGGACATGGAGATGTACTTGTCCAAACCTCGACTCAAAGTGGTAGGATTACAGCAGAAATGTTAGGCCTTACCATATGGTCCTTTCAACTATTTCTATAAAAAGTTAAAATACTTTCTCCTGTTCTTTTCTTAAGGAAAATAATTAATCTTATAAGTAAACACATAAGAAAATGAAAAAGGAATCAAATATTGAAAAAAAAATCTGTTTTAAATCTAAGATTTGATTTTTAAAATGATTAAACGGATATTCATTTAAAACTGTATTTCTCAAAGACTTTTCGTTATGTTATGCAGACAATGCATGACTTTGAATACCTCAAACTCTTGGGGAAAGGGACTTTTGGGAAGGTCATACTGGTGAAGGAGAAAGCCACGGGCAAATACTACGCCATGAAAATTCTCAAGAAGGATGTGATAGTAGCAAAAGTAAGTCCTTCGCTTTTATTTTTACTTTTCTTTCTGTAAATTTAAACATTGCATTGTGTGTTCAGCTGTACAATGTTTTTTTTCCCTTTTGACAAATTCTAAATACATAAATAAGAAGTTCTAACAAGTTATTTTATTTACTTACTTATTTGTAGGATGAGGTTGCACATACACTTACTGAAAACCGGGTCCTCCAGAACTCCAAACACCCTTTCTTAACGGTAAGATGGCCCCGACGTTACAATAACGAGCAGAATCAATGAAGGAAAGAGAAACACAAGAACTACAAGTGACTCCCTGCCACAGCCATGAAATCAACTGAAAAGACATTGAATCTCTCTTATTACAAACCAGAATAACTTTATGTCTGCCAATCATCTAAAGTTCTTATTGAGAATTAACAGTGGTTTAGATGTAGATGTTTTATTGAAAACGTTTTGTCACCATTATGGTTTTCAGTGTTTCTTTTAATTGGGCAGTTTGAGACTTCACTTTTTGTTTGAGTTTCTCGTCTTTGTAACAGTGTTTACCAAAACACATAATTTGTTGTAAGGGCACCATGAAATAATATGATCAGGTGACATAGTTTTCAGCATCATAAAGTAGAATAAATTACTAATCTAATCTTACTGACTAAAAGTAACAATTTGATATTGATAGTTTTTCACCAATATTATTTTGTTGGCCCAAATCAGATCGGATTTTTGATTTATAAATATACTGCAGCAAAAATAAATATACTTTGTTTTTTTGGACAGCCTTATAGAAACAGCATATGAATCTCAATAATTCTTCATGCCGCAGTTCATGCTGGGAGTCATGAGTTTTATGTTATAATGGCTCCCAGGATGCATTGTGGCATTGAAGCATGCCACCAGTTGTGAGAATCATTTGCTGATTCTATATTTCTGTGTATTTAAAAATAATAATAATTATTATTATTATAATATAATCTATTATTTTAAATATAAAATTTCTAAATGTCTGACCTGTGCCAGCAAAATATTGTTCTCAAATATCTACTTTTGATCATTTATGACATTTTTCTTTAAGAAGATTAAACCTTTGCAACAAATGATGTGCTTTAGCAAAATTATGCTCCTAATGTCATCTCTGTGTTGCAGGGTCTGAAGTATTCTTTCCAGACTCATGACCGATTATGTTTTGTTATGGAGTATGCAAATGGAGGAGAGGTGAGCGCTTGTAAAGGTGAAGTTTAGCAATGACTGTTCATTAAAACTAACCAAAGAAACATTATCTTTTAATTTCATTTGACAATCAAATGTTTATTCAAACAATATGTGTATTAATTATAATACATTTTACCCCAGAAGTTTCCCAATTTAAATGCATCTTTATATTTGTTATATCACAGCTTTTCTTTCATTTATCGCGAGATCGTGTTTTTTCGGAAGAGAGAGCGAAGTTTTATGGGGCAGAGATCGTCTCAGCCCTGGATTACCTTCATTCCGAGAGAAATGTGGTTTATAGAGACCTAAAGGTGAGATAGGTAGAAAAATATATAGTAGAAAAAAAGAATAACATAAATTTCATACAAGATGAATGATAAATGTTTGAAATAACTGGTCAGAAAGTGTTTTTAGTGTAATGCTACTTGCTATGCTACTTGCATCACTATCACTATCACTATCTCAGTGTCACATTATAAGGAATATAATTATTCTGTGGTAGTTGGAGAACCTGATGCTGGATAAAGATGGCCATATAAAGATCACAGATTTTGGCCTGTGTAAGGAGGGAATTACAGACGGAGCAACAATGAAGACATTTTGTGGTACACCAGAGTATCTCGCTCCAGAGGTAATAAAACATTATGAAAATACATTATTCTAATAATAAATGAACAGAGAAGGAAATCCAGGGAGGATTATCCTCAGTTTATGTCCCACAATCCTGACTTTTGTCTCTCAGAATTGTGATATAAAGTCACAATTATAAATTTAGAAAATAAACCCTAAATTGCAAAATTACAAATATTTTAGATTTAAATGTTACCTATATATAAATATTATTTCACGCTGTGACTCTAGGACTAATCATTATGTCCCCTATGAACAGCATGTGTGAGTAAATATTATGTAGATCTATAGAGAGCCTAAGTCCCTCCCCTTCCGGTCGCCCACCATGGGACCTTATTTCGGAAAAACATTGAATGGTAGTCAATGGCGATAGACAACAAATATTTTGATCTCGTTTGAATTGTGCCCTGAGTTACACATATGATGTTTGTCAAAAGATACATTTTAAAGTCAAGAAAGTCGCAGTTTGATGTAAAACCGTTGAGGTATAAGACTGTGAAAATACGTATTTACAAAGACTACAAACCCCAAAGGCGCACATTTTCTCTCAATGAATGAAGCTAACTTTATTGAGGCTGTTTGTCATTGTTTCTACAGTCTTACGTTATAATCGTAACGTTACGCCATCCTACCTGAGTGTTTTGTACCAGACTGCGCACACACGAGCATCGGATCTCGTTTCGCTTGCCGGGAGATGTAGTTCAGAGTGCGATTTTCACATAAAACTAAATGTTACTCTTCTGTATGACAAACTGTGACGTTTTTGACTTTCAGAATTTTCTTTTAAATTGACAAACATCATATGTGTAATTGAGGGCACAGTTCAGACGGAATAAAAAGATAAGTTGTCTCTCGCCATTGACTACCATTCATATTTTTTCCGAAATAAGGTCCCATGAGCCGGAAGCGGAGGGGCGAGACTTAGGCTCTCTATTGTTCACATCAAGTTCATGCTTTAATAGTAGACTAATCATCAGAGGTTTCATCAGTCCAGTCTGCCCATTTAATTGCGTGCAACCATAAAGGGCTTCCATAAAAATGAAGACCATCTTTTTTGCATCCTGACTCTGACATACTGACAACGGCAAAATACTTTTTTTTCCATTTTATTCTGTCGATCCCGCCTGTTTTCCTCCACTTGTTACCACTGTTTTTCTTGCCACCACAATGTGGGCACAGCTGCAAGAGACGTAACGTCTGCTCCCAAACAGTCTATTTTATTGCTTGTAAGTCTGCTTCCAGGAGTTCGGATTAAAGTGTGGGATGACAGAGTGAGGCTCTCTGGTGGGGCTCTTGATTAGATCTGCTCTTTCATCAGAGATTACAGAGACCATTTTGCATGCAAGAGCCACTTCTAGCAGGAGGCTCTACGCTTAAGTTCAGACAATCGTTACATCTGGATGGTTTCCCTATAGCATCAGCATCTCACTCCCTACTTAGGGGTCCAAGGTTACTTATAAAAATGTGCTTTAAAATAAAAGTAATCTACTGGCAGCTGTGGTTGCCAGCAATGTACTGTTAATTTACAGCCCTTTACAGTTGATTTACAGTTCTCCTTTTTTACAGTATGTAAAATACCACAAAGATAACTCTTTATCTTTAAAAGATATAAGGGAAACCGATTGTTTCAAACAGTTCAAGTTGATTGATTGATTGATTGATTGATTGATTGATTAACTTACTTTATCATTCTCATTTATGTAATTTATAATACCATGATGAAAAGGAGGCAGGACGAAGAATATCTTATATTTCCTGTGTTTTCCGCAAAACACTTTATTTTATTTATTTATTTTTATTTTTAAAACAGGAAAAGATTTAGGATAATCGGGCCTGGCTCAGTATAAAACTGCACTGAAAAAATGATTTTTTGGTAAGGTAAATACTAATGAAAAAAACCCAATGTAATTTACAAGAAAAAGTTAGTTCAGGCAAGAATAAAAAAAAACTAAGTAAATTCCATATCAGTAGTTAGTTCAAGCGAGTAGAAATGAAAGCATATATATGAACTCAATAAAATAAAGTAAAAATTACTCAACTTTTCTGATACTGGGGCTCCCATCATGCACTGGACCCTGAATAATTAATGAGGTCCATTTTTCACTGGTTTCCAGCTGTATTTACACTGTTTTATCATTGCTTTTGTTGTCAGGATTAGTAACTTGCCATTTTGTGACATTTTGAGGAAATTTTCTGCTCAAAATGACACATTCAAACACAAAAACGATCCATCAAAGGTTGCCGTCATTGTGTATTGTCTACCAAGTATTGAGGTCTTTGCATTCACATCATGCTTAACATCTGACATGATAAAGTATAAATTACTTAGATAGGCTAAGTAAAACACATACAATAAATGACTGGTATAATTCAATAAAATTGTTTGAGTGAAATGTAATGCAAAAGAAATTACAACTAAATCAATATTGATCAACCTTTTACTAGCCAAGTTACTTTGTTACTTTCACTTAACTGAAGTAAAGTTTACTTAATTCCATATTCCAAGTAAATTTTAACTTAAGATTTCTAATTAAAGCTACTGATAAATATGTTTAGGTTTTTACTTGGCAAATCTTTGTAAATTTACTAGCATTTTCTGAGTGGAAAAAGTTGCCTAGCTTTTTCAAGTAAATCCTACTCCACATTTTTTCAGTGTGATTTTCAGCAGGTTCCATGCTCTGCAGAACATAAAACCACATACACATACCACATAATATATGTTTAAATTATATATATATATATCACAAGCATGAGAAGCATTCAGTGAACACAAAATATTAGTTATATCATTTTGTGCGATTTCAGAAAAAGAGAATTGCTGAGATAATGCTGGTACTGATTTGAGAAACAGAGGAGTAGTAAATTTAGAGGATAATTCTTGTAAAAACACATAAAACACTTCAGTTTAATATTTACTCTCCTTATCAATTATTGACTTCACAAGATATAATATAAATCTCTGATGTCCCCAGAGTGTCTGTATGAAGTTTTAGCACAAAAATATCTAACCGATATTTAATTTGTATATAGCATGTTTTGCATTTTTGCAAACTTTTTGAGGGTTTGCAAAAACGCACCATTTTGTGCCTGGTACTTTAAATGCAAATGAGCTGCTGCAGAGGGTGGGATTTCAAGAGCTTGTGTGTGTTGTTAGCAGCTGCAATTTCCTCACACAGACATTCTAAAATGTAGAGGTGCGGAGTAAGTCACTAAATGCAAGTCTCAAGTCAAGTCCAAGTCTTAACATTGCAAGCCAAAATCAAGTCAAGTCATTCTGTTGTAAGGGTCAAGTCAAGTCTAGTCATACTCTTTGTCAAGTCAAGTCGCAACTTGGTCATCAAGTCATACCAAGTCGCACACAGGCTAGTTTTACACATTTTTTTAACTCTGGGACTTTACTTTATTTAGACACAGAGGGCTGATGGGTTACAAAAATAAATAAATTAACTTGTGTGTATTAAATAACCCGGCTATTTTTTCTCCCGCCGGCAACATTTGTTTCGTCCCGCTCCTGCCCGCAAAAAGTCTTTTTTCTGTACCTCCAAATTCTTTCAAGTTAGCCTACGTGTCGCCACCATACACAACAGCATAATTGCACCTGATAAATTATTTGTTATTAAGGCATTTACACATTGTTACAACATAAAAGCAAGCAACTCCTGCATGCATGGCTTGGCATGTGCGCTCCCTTAATAATTCCTAAAAAGCTGACAGTTAATCGCGATCTCACACATCTGTCATTATCAATTAAGCTTTCATAATATATAGGCCTACACTTTGTTTGTTATAATTAGAGGATTTGCCAACATACAGAATTCAGCACTGAACAAAAGGTCCGTTTTGAGCGGTGAGGGAAGTCTATCGTAAATGCTTTTGATTCGTTGAAGAAAACAACACACATGTCTGTGATTGGCAACAACGCTTTATTCTCCCTCAATCCGCACACACACAGAGTGCATTACCGCCCGCGCTCGGCACTCCCTCTTATGACGCATAAAAAAAAACAATAATTGAGAATTTTTTTCCCTCAAGTCATTTCAAGTAAATAGACACAAGAAGATTAAAGAAGTGACAACATGTAGAATGCAACAGGACTTAAAGAAATTAAAGATTTTTTTTCATTCTGTGATGCATGCTGGGAGTCATGGACAATTATTTTGTACTGTGCTGGTAACCAACATGCATTGCAGCATGAAACATTTGATTGCCACCATTGTTGAGATTCATACACCAATTCTCAATGTCTTTGTGTGTGTGGTTGGTTGGTCTACATCGGAATGGGTAGTTTTGGTCCTGGAGGGCCACAGCTCACAGAGTTTAGCGCCAACCCTGATAAACTCTCCTGTCAGTAGCTTTCTAATAACCTTGAAGACATTAATTAGCTGGTTCAGGTGTGTTTGCTTAGGGTCCCAGATAGTGTTAGACAATGGGTCCCAGACAATGTTAATGTGTCTATGTTAACTGTATTAAATCAACACCTCTTTTGCTTTAGCAATTTTTAAAATATTCATCCATAAATCAATGGTGATGGCGTTGAGTCAATGTTACAATGTGGTGTTGGATCAACATGCCTGCACTCTTATAAAATGAAACACAACCATCACAACTGACCACCACAAAAGAAAATAAATCTCTCAAGATCTCAGCAGAAGGTTTTTTTTTTAGAATTAACAGAGGTGTAGTAGTTTTAAAATATTTGGTTACCATTGTTCTGATCAGTGTTAACTTTAGTTGGGCAGTTTGACTCTTGGCTTTTATGTGTGTTTCTGATTTTTCCAGCAATGTTTACCAAAAAATAATGTGTTGCAAAGAAAGCCAGAAACAAAGATAATCAGGTATAACAGTTTTCAGCATAATTAGAAGGAGAATAATTTATTAATTTGTTGTCTCAACAAAAGTGGTTATTGTGTTATTGTAGATCAAATGTTAAGAATTTTTATTTTTAAATGCATAGTAGGATTTTTTTGTTTAGACATACAGACATCAAGAATCAGCATATGAATCACAACAATGGTGTGATTAGTGACATGCTTCATGCCGCAATGCATGCTGGTTTATACTATGGTGGCTCCCATATCACCATATCGCCATTGTTGAGATTCATATGCTGATTCTTGATGTCTGGATGTGTATCTAAAATGTATTTTAAAAAGCAAAAGAATGTCTGGACCATGGCAAGAAAGTATTGTTTGTAACTTTTTAATAACAAATTAATTAATTATGATAGCACAAATTATTTCAACTGATTATCTTTGTATCTGCCTTTCTTTGCAATAAATTATCTGTTTCAGTATGCACCGTTGCATCACATACTGACACTGAAGCCAAGAGTCAAACTATCCAACTAAAGGAAACACTGATCACCACAATGGTGACTAAACATTTTCAATAAAACATCAACATCTATATCTCTGTTAATTGTCAAAAAGACCTGCTGAGATCTTGAAAGATTTATTATCTTTTATTTCCAGTTGATTTCAGTTGTAATTGTTGCGTTTAATTTTCTGAGAGCGCAAACATGATGTTGAACCAACATCACATTGTAACAATGATTCAATGCCATTTCCATTGGATTTTTTGATGAAATCTTAAAAAATTCTACATTAATTGTGGGAGCAAAAGTGATGTTGAGTCAAAAATGTACACATTAACATTGATTTAACATTGTTTTGATGGTTTGTAGTGTGGATTTCCCTGTGGGGTTGGAAGGGTTAACAGTGTAAGATAAAAAGACACACCCACAAAATGTATTTAAACAGTAATAACTCTAAGTTATAAAACAGGTATAGTTCACTGTAAATTAAGTTCCCTTTCGTAGTCACTCCGAGTTACGTCAGGAGTGACGGAGAATGGGGGTTTCGCATAGAAAGCCAATCCTCTTCGAGTATTTAATAACGAGCCAATGGCATGAAAATGCCTTGGGGCTGCGGAATTTGCATAGCGTACTCCGCCCCACCCCGTGGGTATAAAAGGAGGAAGTGAACGCAACCACAGTATGTTTTCGCTTCGGAGCCAAGAGAACTTCTTCACTCCACAAGCCACACAATCTGAGTTTACTATGGTGACTCACCTCTTCGAGACGAGCGAACTCTCTGGTGTTGGTGTGACGGCGGTATCCAGCGAGTTTCACATTGCCTGCGATCTGAGCAGTGGTCTGCCAGTGTGTGTGTCTCTCCCTGGTCGCTTCAACATCCGCGGAGTTTTCTCCTCTCACTGAAAGAGTGCGCACGCGGCACGTCTTTTTAAAGACGCGTCTTTTTGAAGACGATCTGCCCGTGTATTCCTGAGTGCGGTATTCTGATGGAGTCAGCTGATGGGCGCGAGCGCTGTTTGACGTGTTTGGGCTTTGATCACGCTCGGACAGTGCTCGTGGGTGTGTCACGTTCTCTCAGTGGGAACGTGATCATCGCAATGTATAACGGTTGAGACTCAATGAGCTCAGTAGAGTGAGAGCCCCCTCATCCACAACCCGAACCATTTTCTCCACGTGAGATAATGCTTTGGCTGGTGGCCAGGGTAACCAAAAAGACGTTAGGTCTGGAACTAAACCGACGAAATTCCTCGGTCCACACCCCGTCTTTCACGTTGCAACCGACGTGGTCCAGAGTGAGTGGGCGGGGCCGTTCGCGGGCCCGCGTTCTCATTCGGTCCCCCAGCTGATGAAATCATGTTTAACGCCGCATCACAAGGTGAGCTGGAGTCTTTGGAGATGGCTCGTCTGTGCTGCTGTCCTCGGATGTGCTAGCATAGCGAGCTTGATTCAGGGCTCACAGCTATGCTTCCCGGGCTGCCACGAGTATCGGGTTTGTGTGGAAAATTCTGCCATATCCCGAGCACTTAAGGCTGATGATTGGTTTTTGGGGGTGGCGAACCCAAATCCTTTCTACCCGGATGTGCATGAAGAGGCCGTGAGATCGTGGAAGTCTCCTTTTTCACGATCACTCAACAGCCTCTTCCGCCTTCTCTGCCCTCCTAGAGGCTGCAGTCGAGGGTGCACTGGGGTTCCCCCCTGTGGAGTGTTCTGTGGCAACACTTAGGTGTCCCCGCAGTGCCTCCACCTGGTGTGGCAGCCCTAGGCACCCCTCCAATGCCTGTAGGTTCTTGTCTACTCCGGTGGCGGGGACCTATAGAGCTGCGGGGAGCTATAGAGCAACCTCACTGTATGTTATTGTCATTCTCATGGGTGTTCAGTGACATGTACGAGGGTAGGGCTGATTCAGAGCTTATCCTTGAGCTGCATGCCGTCGCCGACCTCGCTCTACGAGCGGGGACGGTGACTGCATGCTCCCTGAGTCAGGTGATGTCCATGCGTGTGGTCAGACACTTTTTGGCTTAACCTGGTTGATGTGCGTGAGGTTGAGTGAACCAGTTCCTCAACTTTTCCATATCCCAGGCTGGCCTCTTCGGCGGCGCGATCGAGAATGCTGCCCAACAGTTCTCGGCCGCCCAGAAGCGGACTGTGGCTTACCTGACTCTGCGGGTTCTGCTGCTACTAGCCGCCGGCTCAGATGCGTCAGTCCGCTTGCCGCCGAATGCGCCCTCCTGCGACTTCCGCCCCCTCCCGTCCGGCCCCAGCAGCACCAGGCCGTGCCGTGAGGTGGTCGTAGGGAGGCGCCCCTGCCCGTACCAGCCCCGCTGCGACGCAGCGGTATGGTTTGCAGTTCTTCAGGGAGTGGTCAGGCCCACTCCTTCCCCCGGTGGAGGGCTGGGGGAGAATCTTTTCTCAAACAGCTGCATTCCATCTCCGAGCACACAGAGCAAGGTGAAAGTGCGCAACGGCCCCGTGCCTTGCCACTCTCATTCTCCTCTGTCTCTGAGGGTGCGGATGGGAGGTGTGTCGTCCCTGGACCACGCCACTCCCCTCCCCCTCTATCGCCAGACCCCCGTGGAACGCTGGTCCTTCCCTGGTCTCTTCTGTCGGGGAACGGGGCTCGACTGTGCGTCCGCACGGGGTAACTCCTGGGCGCATGCCGGTCTCCCCGTCCCGCTGCTGCCCCTCCGGGGGGACGTCTGTGGTTTGCATGACCCCGCTGGTTCAGTTCCTGGGAGCTTGGCTAGAGCTCCCCGGCCTGTCCCGCTGGGTCATCAGAACGATCAGATTCGGCAACGTGATTCAGTTCGCACGGTCTCCTCCCCGTTTCAGGGGAATTCGCTCCACTATGGTCGGTGGCAATGCCCCGGTCATGAGAGCGGAGATTGCGACCCTGCTGGCGAAGGGTGCAATCGAGACGGTCCCTCCAGCCGAGGTGAGGTCCGGGTTTTACAGCCCCTACTTCATTGTCCCCAAAGACCGGTGGGTTACGACCGATCCTGGATCTGCGCATTTTGAACCGTACTCCCCATCGACTACCGTTCAAAATGCTCACAGCCAAACGCATTTTAGAATGCGTCCGGCCTCAGGATTGGTTTGCAGCGATCGACCTGAAGGACCGTACTCTCATATCTCCATTTTGCCTCGACACAGACCGTTTCTTCGGTTTGCTTTCGAAGGACAGGCATATCAGTACACGGTTCTCCCATTTGGGTTAGCTCTGTCACCTCGCGTCTTCACGAAGATCGTCGAGGCAGCCCTTGTTCCCCTTCGCGAACACGGGGTTCGCATCCTGAACTATCTCGACGATTGGCTGATACTGGCACACTCTCGAGAACAGGGTTGAGAACACAGAGACCTGGTGCTCCGGCACCTAGCCCGTCTGGGCCTTCGGGTCAACCGGGAGAAGACCAAACTTTGCCCCGTGCAGAGGATCTCTTTTCTCGGCATGGAGATAGACTCGGTCGCCATGTCCGCACAGCTCACGAACGAGCGCGCGCACTCACTGCTGACTTGTCTTCGACAGTTCGAGGGCAAGAGTGCGGTCCCACTGAAACTTTTTCAGAGGCTCCTGGGGCATATGGTATCCGCAGCCGCGGCAACGCCGCTCGGATTGCTTCATATGAGACTGCTTCAGCTGTGGCTTCGCGATCGAGTCCCGAGGTGGGCATGGCATCGCGGCTCGCTCCGAGTTCCAGTGACTCCAGTGTGTCGCCAAACCTTCTTCCCGTGGGAGAAACCTCAGATTTTTACGGGCCAGTGTCCCTCTTCAGCGAGTTTCCAGGCATCTCGTTGTCTCCACGGATGCCTCTACCACGGGTTGGGGTGCCATGTGCAATGGGCATGCAGCCGCGGGTTCCTGGACAGGACCCCAGAGCCTCATGCACATCAATTGCCTCGAGCTGCTGGCAGTACGCCTGGCCCTGCACCGCTTTCGAGCACTGCTCAGGGGTCAACACGTACTTGTCCGTTCAGACAATACCGCTACAGTAGCGTACATCAACCACCAGGGTGGTCTACGCTCACGTCGGTTGTCGCAGCTCGCCCGTCACCTCCTGCTATGGAGTCAGAAGCAACTGAGGTCCCTTCGTGCAGTGTACATTCCAGGAGACCGGAACCTGGCGGCCGACGAGCTGTCACGGGTCCGCCCTATCTCCGGCGAATGGCGACTCCATCCCCAGATGGTCCAGCTGATTGGGACCAGTTCGGGGAGGCACAGATAGACCTGTTCGCCTCTCGGGACTGATCCCACTGTGCCCAGTTTTATTCCCTGTCCGAGGTCACTCTCGGCACAGACGCACTGGCGCAGAGCTGGCCGTGGGGCTACACGAGTATGCGTTTCCCCAGTGAGCCTTCTTGCACGGGTGTTGTGCAAGATCAAGGAGGACGAGGAGCAGGTCTTGCTGGTAGCCCCCTATTGGCCCACCAAGACGTGGTTCTCCGAACTGATGCTCCTCGCGACAGCACCTCCTTGGCCTATTCCTCTGAGGTCTCACTCAGAGACGGGGCATCCTGTGGCACCCTCGTCCCGGTCTTGGAGGCTACACGTGTGGCTCCTGGACGGGACGAGGCAGGTTGAGTTCGCGGCCACCTGCGGTGGCGGCAACCATCACTTCCGCTAGAGCGTCGTCCACGAGACACCTCTACGCGTCGAAGTGGAACCTCTTCGTCAACTGGTGCTCTTCCCGTGAGAAGACCCCCGGAGATGTTCGATCAGTGTCATGCTTTCCTTCCTGCAAGAGGGGTTGGAGCGTAGGCTGTCGCCCTCCACCCTTAAGGTTTACGTCACGGCCATTGCTGCGTCTCATGATGCAGTGAAAGGTAAGTCTAAGAGGAAGCATGACCTGGTCATCAGGTTCCTGAGGGGAGCGAGGAGGCTAAATCCACCTCCCTCCCCTCGTGCCCTCTGGGGTCCTCTCAGTAGATCTAAGTGCTCTGCAGAGGCCTCCCCTGGAGCCTTTGCAATCGGTAGAGTTTTGGTCCTGTCCTATTTAGACAGCACTCCTGGTTGCATTGGCCTCCATCAAGAGGGTAGGGGACCTGCACGCATTCTCCGTTGACGAAGCGTGCCTGGAGTTCGGGCCGGCTTACTCTCACGTGATCTTGAGACCCCGGCCTGGATACGTGCCTAAGGTTCCCACCACTCCCTTCCGGGACCAGATGGTGAACCTGCAAGCGCTGCCCCTGGAGGAGGCAGACCCAGCCTTGGCACTGCTCTGTCCGGTACGTGCACTCCGCACCTACGTCGACAGAACGCGGTGTCCAGGACCTCAGACCAGCTCTTGTCTGTCATGGGGGGAGCCCGAAGGGAGGGCTCTCTCAAAGCAACGGCTGTCTCACTGGATAGTGGACGCCATTGTTTTGTCTTACCAGCAACAAGGTCGTCCGTGCCCCCTTGGTGTGACGGCCCATTCCACTCGGAGTGTGGCCTCCTCTTGGGCTCTAGCGCATGGCGCCTCGCTAACAGACATTTGCAGAGCTGCAGGCTGGGCGACACCAAACACCTTCGCGAGATTCTATAATCTGTGAATTGAGCCGGTGTCCTCTCACGTACTCGCTTCTGCCAGTACTGGACCCGCTTAGGTGTCTTCGCTTGCTCGCCATTCCACTCCTCGGACTGGATAAGTGCGATATTCCTCAGTAGTCTTCCGTTGAAGCCTTGAGTCCTCCAGCACCTACGATGCGGGCACCACTGCTGTTGCTCTGGATGCCGGCTAGGTGCCTCCATGTGCACGGTTCCCTATGGTAACTGTCTCACTTGTATTCTCCACTGTAAGCCTCTCTGAGCATGTGTCTTCCCTCGGCAAGCCATCTGCCACCCCTGGAACTAAGTTTCTAGCCACCTGCGGTTGGTGCTCCAGTGATCTCCATATGTAGTCCCTAATACGGCCGTATTAGGGACTACATATGGAGATCACTGGAGCACCAACCGGAGCAACAATATGTGAATTCTTAAGTCCTCCCTACGGTAGGCATTTGGCTGCATGTCCCTCCCGGGATATGTTTCCCAGTGTACCTTGGTATTCCTGTGTCAAAGTAGGATCCCTGGTTATAAGCTAGGTTCAGGAGTCCAGACTTTCGCAGGGCACTGGAAGACAGCTATGAAGATGGCGTGATGGCACAGACCCCCCACGAGTGACTACGGAAGGGAACGTCTCGGTGACGGATGTAACCCTCGTTCCCTGAGTAGGGAACAGAGACGTTACGTCTCCTTGCCACTTCTGCTGTACCGCTGGGTAGACGCCGAGTTCAGTCTTGGCTCCTCAGCGAAGACATACTGCGGTTGCGTTCACTTCCTCCTTTTATACCCACGGGGTGGGGCGGAGTACGCTATGCAAATTCCATTTCAAGGCATTTTCATGCCATTGTCTCGTTATTAAATACTCGAAGAGGATTGGCTTTCTATGCGAAACCCCCATTCTCCGTCACTCCTGACGTAACGTCTCCGTTCCCTACTCAGGGAACGAGGGTTACATCCGTAACCGAGACGTTTTTTTGGGTCACCGTTGTACTGAAAAGTAGAGCCTGTGCTTCACTCCATGAGCTATGACATAAACATGCAGCCATTTTGTACTTTCAAGAACCCTCCAAAAATCTATTGTAATGAAATTGCGATTTAACAAAATAAATGCATGCAAATAAATCAATAAATACAAAAAATATATAAACAAATTATGATGTTAGAACACAGAAGCAGCCATTGGATGATTGTAAATGGAGAAACACACTTTTTCACCCTGATAATGTAGTTATGGCATCATCATAACCAGCAAAATCTTGAACCATTTACACCACTTTTGAAATTTTCAGATTCAAAGTTTATATCTCAGGTTTTCTGCTGCTTTTTTCAGGTTCTTGAGGACAATGATTATGGCCGGGCGGTGGACTGGTGGGGTTTGGGTGTGGTCATGTACGAGATGATGTGCGGCCGGTTGCCCTTCTACAACCAGGATCATGAGAAGCTCTTTGAATTAATCCTCATGGATGAGATCCGTTTCCCTCGTACACTTGGGCCCGAGGCAAAATCATTGCTCTCAGGACTGCTTCAGAAAGACCCGAAACAGCGGTGAGAGACCTCTGAATGTTGTCAATTACTCTTAGTGTTGTATGGTCCACTGTTTTAAAAATTCATGATATATAAAGATATTTGTAATATTAATTGTTTCATACAATCACCTGGAAGGTGATTATATATATATATATATATATATATATATATACATATATATATCCTGGTTGTGGATATAACCCTAGAAATGGTTGTGCGTGAAAATCCCAGATTGTGCAGATTGTGAAATACTCAGACCGGCCCATCTGGCACCAACAACCATGCCACGCTCAAAATAGCTTAAATCACCTTTCTTTGCCATTCTGACATGCAGTTTGGAGTTCAGGAGATTGTCTTGACCAGGACCACACCCCTAAATGCATTGAAGCAACTGCCATGTGATTAGTTGATTAGATCATTGCATTAATGAGAAATTGAACAGGTGTTCCTGATAATCATTTAGGTAATTGTGTATACATTCATGTGAAAAAGAAAGGACAGCTTTTGGAAATTTATGGTTTTACATATCAGAACATAATAAAAATCATCTGGTCATTGGCAGGTCTTAAACAAACAACAATATGATATATTACACTGTGTCAAGTCAAGTCAAGTATATTTATATAGCGCTTTTATAGATTGCATCAAAGCAGCTTCACGGTATCATAAAACATAATAAGAATGTTTGTTTCTTGGTGGAAAAACATCCACGTTTGTTAGAGCTGATCAAGGGTATTACTGATTGGTTGATTAATTTGAATATCCTCAACTGAGCAAGCCAAAGGCAACAGTGGCAAGGAACCCGAAAACTCCATCAAGTGACCTAAAGATTTCCTAAAACTCCCTCAGGTGACCCAATGTAGAAAAAAAAAAAGCTTGGGAGAAACCAGGCTCAGTCGGGGGCCAGCCTCTGGCGTTTATGAACTAGAGGTCGGATTTACAGTAACTGTAAGGTAAAAATGTATATGAATGTGTCTAAACAGACTTTAAATGCGCATTAAGAATTGATTAGTTATGTGCATTTGAATATATGTGCACAGGTTTGTAAATCCCTACAAAACACTGCATGAACAAACTACTTGTCTATAAATTTGATACAGATTTTTGTTTTATTTGATCACTTCGGGGTAGGTATGTGAAACGAAATTCACGCCGCTTTATCTATTGAGTGGGAAAGGGATCCTCCATAGGGAGAGGCACTTCAGCACTGCATTGTCATCGGGTCCAGGCTAATCTCCTCGTCAGATCTGGATATGGCCTGGATCCGGCAGGCTGCGGGAAAACCTTGGGATAAACAAAGACACTCAAATTAGCGTGGATGCCATTCTTCTTACGATGTAACAAGTACATCAGGATTTAAGGGAAGTATTCCCAGTTCCGGCTGACCTAATCTATGCAGCCTTACATTGAATTTTAGAAGTCTATAATGTGTATGATAGGGCAAAGAGATGTGTACTTAATCAAGCTTTGAACTGATAGAGTGTAACTGCTTCCCGGACAATGGTAGGAAAACCATTCCACAGTTTTGGTGTTAAATAGGAAAAGGATCAACTGCCAGCAGTCGATTTTGATATTCTAGGTATTATTAACTGGCCGGAATTTTGAGATCGCTATAGACGTGAAGGACTATAATGCGTTAAGAGCACGCTCAAGTACTTGAGCTAAACAATTTAGTGCTTTGTAAGTAATCAACAGTATTTTAAAATGTATACAATGTTTAATAGGCAGTCAATGCAGTGTTGACAGAACCAGGCTAATATCGCTATACTTAATGGTTTTGGTAAGAACTTGAGCTACTGCATTTTGCTCTAGCTGTAGTTTGTTTATTATGCATAGAGCAACATGACATCATGACTTTTGCGTAAACATACACGCCACTTTCGAGTCAAGTGGCGTATTATTTCTACGCATTTTGAGCTATTCGCGTGTATCCGCGTGTATGCGTGTATGTCTACGCCATTAACGTCCGCGTCATCCCGCGTGTCAGAACACGCGCGTCAAATGTCCAGTCATAAATGCCATTAACCCCAGTGACGGTTAAGTTTAGGGATAGGGTTGAGGTAAGTCATATCTTTTTTTTCAATAGGATGGTAAGGGAACAGTCATAAATGCTATTAACCCCAGTGACGGTTAAGTTTAGGGACGGGGTTGAGGTAAGTCCTATATTTATATAACGTTAAGTCAACGGCGTTCATAAACACGCTGAAAAGCGATTATGCGTCTTGATAACACGCCAAAAATGCAAATACGAATTGGCGTGTCATACACACGCTACTTCATGAGATCAGCCTGGCATAGAGGGCAACCACCCAGTATAGCATTACAATAATCTACTCTTGATGTCATGAACCCATGAACTACTTGTTCCGCATTTTGTCAATGAGAGCATATGATGGAATATAGAGGTATATTTAAGATGGAAAAATGCGGTTTTACATACTAGACACGTGACTTTCAAATGAAAGATTGGCATCAACGAGCACACACAGGTTCCTAACCGACAGCCGAAAACTTTACAGAACAGCCATCAAGTGTTAGACAGTATTCTAGGTTATTACCTGTGGATGTTTTTTGTTCCATAATCAGAATCTCTGTTTTTTTTTTTTCCTTTTTTTTCAGAATTTAGTAGTAGGAAATTACTAGTCATCCATTTTTTTATAACAGTTATATAATAATTTTTCATTATAATATTTTTTATAATTCTGTTAATTTTGGTAAGTTTCGTTAGATTTTGAATAAATATAGAGCTGAGTATCATCAGCATACAGTGAAAGCTAATTCCATGTGTGGATGCTAATTCCATCAATTCTACTGATATCTCCTAATGGCAGCATGTACAGAGTGAACAGAGTGAGAGCAAAATTCTTCCTCTCCTATATCAACAAATGAATACAATTTTTCAATGCATACAATGCCTACAGCCTACAATTCATTCCCTGATCCGATACTGTAGTAGATGGTTGCATAGTTAAAATTTTGGGTAACACTTTATTTGAAGGGGTTTATTTGATAAGACTGACATGACACTGTCATAAACATGACATAACCCCTGTCATGAACATGAAGGAGTCTTTATGAATGTTTATGACTGGTGTCATTAAGTGTCATTCGGTAAATTATGACACTTCTAATGCAAAGTTGACATTGTTTAAAATGTCTTTGTTATGACAACTTGACATTAATCGAGACAAAAATGTCTTTGTAATGACAACTTGACATTAAACAAGAAATCATAACCTGTCACAAATAACAGGTCTAATTATCAAACTTAAAGAAGTTATTTAGCTTTGCGTTAACATTACATTACCCTGTCATATGTGGTTGGTTTTGACTTTGGCCGTCATGACACCATAACTGTGTCATGAATATTTTACTTGTCCTGAAGTAGTGTGGAACACATTGTACTAGTTATAAAGATGTCATTAAGGGTTAACTTATTACACTGTCAAGTGCTGTCAAACAACAGTGTCATTAATATTTCCCCTTACCTCAAGTAAATTGGAACACGCTGGACTAGTTATAAAGATGTCAGGTTGACAGGTTATGATTTCTTGGTTAATGTCAAGTTGTCATGATAAAGACATTTCTGTCTTTGTTAATGTCAAGTTGTCATAATCAAGACATTTTTTGTCTTTGTTAATGTCAAGTTGTCATAACAAAGACATTTTTGTCTTTGTTAATGTCAAGTTGTCATAACAAAGACAATTTAAACAATGTCAACTTTGCATTAAAAGTGTCACAATTTACCGAATGACACTTAATGACAACAGTCATAAACACTCATTAAGACTACTTCATGTTCATGACAGGTGTGATGTCATGTTTATGACAGTGTCATGTCAGTCTTATACACACCCCTTCAAATAAAGTGTTACCAACTGTTGTCCCTAATCAATCTTATAAGTGAAGAAGTTCATTAAGTTATTACTGCTGTGTTGCTTGGACACTTCTTGGCTTGAAACTTTCTTTTTCATTAGTTTAGCCACTGTTTCAAATAAATACCTAGGATTATGTTTATTTTCTTCTAATAGGGTTGATAAATAAGCAGATCTAACAGCTTTTAAGGCCTCTCTGTAAGCAATCTAGCTCTCTGTCCATGAAACCAGAAATACCTCTGGTTTTGTTTTTTCCATTTGGGCTCCATTTTTCTGGCTGCTCTCTTAAGGGCATGAGTATGCTGCTTGTACCACGTTGTTGGACTATTTTCTTTAATCTTCTTTATCCGCAATGGACTGCGGATTTAAACTGCGTCTAAGGGGGCTTTCACACTGGCAGTTTAGTTCAGGACGGGGCACGGTTCGCGAGAAAAATCGTTAATGTGAACGCTGTCATCGGACCCGGGTGCGCACTGGGGTACCGATCCGAGACTGCCTGGAAGAGGTGGTCTGAGTTCGGTTGCTCCCGAACCGTGCTGCGGTTCGCGTGAATGTGCAAGCAACACAAGACTCGGGTGCGCACTTGTTCAGGAAGTAAAGTAACCTGCGCATGCGTTTTAGCTTATTGTGATGTATTCAGTTAAATAAAACACTTGTAAGGGATGATTGTGTTGATGATTTACCTTGAATACGAGCGAGTGTGAGCCTGCAGTGAATTCGTGCATTGCGCGTGGAATTAGAGCAACACATTTGGAAATCTACCGTCTCCTCAAAAGAGTCCATTTGCAAGCTGCAGAAGTCCACCTTATGTGACACACGCATAGTAAACCTGTATTGTTCACTCAACTGCTCATAATAGCAGCAAATTAATAAAAAAAACCCACAATATTTAACCACGTTCTGCTTTCTGTCATGCGACGCGCATGTTCGCGATGACGTAAGATGCACGCAAACGCACCAGGGTTCGATAGAATCAAGCTGAGTGTGAAACCAGACCAACGCTGCGGGGGGCGCCGGAAACAACCGCGTTCGGGCTCGGACCGCAGCAAACGAGCCCAGTGTAAAAGCCCCCTAAAGTGAAAGTGTCATTATCACTGTGTCATTATCAATTTAACCAAAGGCAAAGTTGAAAAGCCATGGGCGATGAACCAAGTACACCCTGTGATTCAATTGTTTGAGTCAATTTTAACAGCAATTAGGTATGATTTTCTGTATGACAATATCAGTCTCTCACATTGTTCCAGAGGATTTTTTTTCCCATTCTTCTCATAACGTTACTTCAGTTCATTGAGGTTTGTGGGAATTTGTTTCAGCACAGCAGTCTTAAGGTTGCGCCGCAAGCAACACAGGTTGAGGTCTGGACTTGAGGCCTGGACTGGGCCACTTCAACATTTAACATCTCCTTTTTTTAGAGGTGATCACAATTTTTGATGATTAATTAATTAAGGGCATTTGATTAGCAGCGTCAGACTCATATTATTACCATATTGTTCATAAGACGACCCTGAATATAAGACGACCCCCCCCCCTTTTTCAAGATGAAAGGCTTTTTGAAGACCAAATCTTGTCTTTTAAAGAAAATAATATATTTGAAAATAATTTTGCTTGTTTTTCATATTTAAATACATGTTTCAAGGATATTGATGGAGAAGACTATAGGTGAAATAAGAAATGATGGGCCTCACTGGTGGGTAAGTTCAGCTCTTTGGCGATGTCAAGTGCCTTCAGCTGGATGACGACTGTGGTTATGGGCAACCCCTTATTTAATTTTTCGGCTATAATACTGACACACTTGCCTGGCAGTTTCTTCAAAGCATTTGTGTTTAGCTAATGTTCTGCTGTCTTTTTGGGCTCGCCATCTTCTAACATTACCCAGCAGGCACAGTACGTCAACGTGACGTCAGGATAAGACGTTGGACTGGACTCCAACTAATCCAACATCAGTCAGACGTCATATTTTGGTTGAAAATGAAAGTCAGGTTGGCATCTAAACCCAACGTTTGTTTGGGGTCAAGCTCCAACATCAGACAAATGTTGAATTTTAGTTGGAATTAGCACCGTAAAAAAAAAATGTGACATGCATGACAGCACATTAAATCTGTGAAGATCACAGCAGAGGAGGATTAAACAACTCAAACAGCATTCCCAGTGTTACGGAGCAGGCTCCCACACCGCCTCCTCTCAGCCAGCAGAGGGAGCCATCACCAGAGTACTAACCCATACTAGAACTTCATTTACCATAATGCACCACCCCTGGGACTGATTACACACACACCTGAACCTCATCAGACTTCCTATATAAGCCACACTCAAACATTGACTCAGTGCGAAGTATTGCATTGCCACGGCTGTAATGACTGAGCGTTTTTCCCTGATCTGCCTGTCTCGTGTACCGACCTTGGATTGTTCTATCACCCTTGTTAGCCTGCTGCCTGCCCTGATTCGGATTGTTTTGGATTACCGTTGTCTGCTGCCTGCCCTGATCTCTTGACTGTTCTCTGACCAATCTCTGTGCCTGTTCTTTGATAACCCTGCTCTGCCGATCTCTGACCCTTGCCTGTTTAACCTGCCTTTAATAAAGCTGCATATAGATTCCAATCTGCCTCGAGCTTTGTTACACCCAGCTTCACTTTTATCACAGTGACTGGTTTGTGTTTCCCCAGGTATCCACTAGAGGTCCTCTTTCCCACGGTGTCATCCTTTCATGAACTGCATTCTAGGTGCGCACAAAAAGGCATAAGGAGATCAGGGCAGCTGAGGCTTCACCACTGGTCTCATCGAGCGCCGGGACTTCATCAATGGTTTCGGCTGGTCCAGAGATGGTACACATCTGTCAGAAAGTATGGAGGAGGAGGAGGAGGAGAAGGAGACCTGCACCTGTCCAGTCAGAGTCAGTTTATGTCATCACTGCCCAGCCTGAGACTGTTCCTGTCCTTTCTGCCCAGTCAGAGACTGTTCATGTCACGTCTGCCCAGCCAGAGACTGTTCACGTCCCGTCTGCCCAGTCAGAGACTGTCCATGTTCCGTCTGCCCAGTCAGAGACTGTTCATGTCCCGTCTGCCCAGCCAGAGACTGTTCACATTCCGTCTGCCCAGCCAGAGACTGTTTACGTCTCGTCTGCCCAGTCGGAGACTGTTCACATCCCGTCTGACCAGTCGGAGACTGTTCACGTCCCGTCTGCCCAGTCGGAGACTGTTCACGTCACGTCTGCCCAGTCGGAGACTGTTCACGTCATGTCTGCTCAGTCAGAGTCTGTTCATGTCACGTCTGCCCAGTCAGAGTCTGTTCATGCCACATCTGCCCCGTCAGAGACGGATCAGGAGATGCCCATTCGCCGTGAAGACACTGTTGGACATTTGGAGCATCTGGCTCGGATCCTGGACATGCCTGTGGTGTCTGTTCCAGAGCCGGAGCCAGTGTCTGTTCCAGAGCCAGAGCCGGAGCCAGTGTCTGTTCCAGAGCCAGAGCCGGAGCCAGTGTCTGTTCCAGAGCCAGAGCTGGAGCCAGTGTCTGTTCCAGAGCCAGAGCCGGAGCCAGTGTCTGTTCCAGAGCTGGAGCCAGTGTCTGTTCCAGAGCCGGAGCCAGTGTCTGTTCCAGAGCCAGAGCCGGAGCCAGTGTCTGTTTCTGTGTTTGTGTCTGTCCTTGTGGCCGTTAATCTTCTAGTGTCCATTCCTGATCCGGTGTCTGCTGTTCTTGAGCCGGTGTCTGCTGTTCCAGAGCCGGAGCCAGTGCCTGTTCCAGAGCCGGAGCCAGTGCCTGTTCCAGAGTTGGAGCCAGTACTTGTTTCTGAATTTATTCCAGGGTCTCCAGACAAGATGGCTGCCGCTGAGCTGGTGTTGATTCCCGTGCCAGAGCCGGTGTCTGTGCTCATTCCTCAACCAGTGTCTTTGACTGTTCCTGAGTCAGGGTCTGTTCTTGTGCCTCCACCGTGGCCGCCCAAAGGGGTCTTCACCGCAGTGGCCACCCGAGGGGTCTTCACCGCTGTGGCCGCCCGAGGGGGTCTTCACCGCCGTGGACGCCCAAGGGGTCGTCTCCGCCCTAGCCACCCGAGGGGTTGTCTCTGCCCGGTCCGCCTGAGGGGTCGTCTCCGCCCTGGCCGCCCAAAGGGGTCTTCACCCCCGTGGCCGTCCGAGGGGGTCTTCACCGCCGTGGACGCCCAAGAGGTCGTCTCCACCCTGGCCGCCCGAGGGGTCGTCTACGCCCATTCGGCCTGAGGGGTTGTCTCCGCCCTGGCCGCCCAAAGGGGTCGTCTCCGCCCTGGCCACTCGAGGGGTCGTCTCCTCCATGGCCGCCCGAGGGGTCATCTCCACCCTGACTGCCCGAAGGGTCTTCACCGCCCTGGCCGCCCGAAGGACTGTCTTCTCCTTCGCCCTGGCCACCCGATGGGTGTTTCTGTTTCTCCTTGGCCGCCCGATGGACTCTTTCTTTCGCCCTGGCCACCGACTAAAACGTCACCCCTTGTTCCTGTTCCCCTATATGAACCTGGCCCCCCCATCCCTCCCCCTTATCCTCCACGGTTCCACCTCCCTCCTGGACCCTTGTTTTGTTTTTTGTTTTTTTGTGGGCCTTGGAGTGTCTGGTAAACGCTCCGTATGTCACAGTGTCACAGTTTATGTCACAGTGTCTGGTTTGTGTTTCCCTGGATAGTCTAGAGGTCCTCTTCCCCACAGTGTCATCCTTTCATGAACTGCATTCCCCACAATCCTTGTTTGTACCAATCACTGTTCATTGCATTCAGCTGTTCCCCATAATCATTGTACCCAGCTGTTCCTTGTTATTCATTGTGAGTTCATTGTTAAATACCCTGTCTGTGTTAGTGTTTGCTACGGAGCCCTTGTTTTATGTCACCACACTTCTGATGTCTGTATCTGGCCAGTTCTTGTTTTGGTTTAGTTCTTGTGTTTGGATTGATTATTTTGGACTTTGACCCCTGCCTGGAGTACTATGCTTTTGTACTACCCTAAATATTAAAAACTACTGCTCTTGGATTTTCTGTTTCCTGTGTGTGATTCGTGACAACTTATTACTGATCAGATATACTTTAATTAATTTATATTTTAATAAAATCAATCGTTGTATTTTTAAAGTCACCATGATGGTGGTTAGCATTTTCTTCTCAACAATGGTGACAATTAATGAAACGCTTCATGCTGCAGTGCATGCTGGATACCACCAATCAAAACTCACCCATATCTCCCAGCATGCATTGTGGGATTAATAAATTGTGCAGCTGGGTTTTTTTGTTGCTCGTTTTCTGCTCAGAGTTGATCTGATTTTCAGGATATTTTGTTTGATTGTCACCATTGTTGAGATTCAATTTGATTGTCACCATTGTTGAGATTCATATGCTGTTTCTTGATGTCTGTGTGCGTCGAAGTAATTCCATAGATGAAAGGTTTTTTTGCACAAAATAGTCTTTAAAAACCAAGTATATTATTTGATAAACCACACTGCTAGATATACTGTAGAATCAAATGACTTCTATTATGAATAAAACTATATTAAAACCACAAGTCCTAATCAAAGCATCAGACAATGAATAAGATCAGGGATTCAGGCAATTACATGATGATATCATCATCGTCAATAAACAGCCAACATCAGCTGATCTAATTTTCTCATGGCTTTTTGAGCTACAACAATTGTGCTTTATAAACATACAATTATAGCAGCCAGAGAAAATCTTTTAAAAAAATATTAACACCACATAAACATGCATCACAATATCATTGTTTATTTAAAAGCATGTACTTTGAGAGAATCTTACTTAAATTATTTAAATTTATCTTACTAAATTAGTGAAAGGATGCATGATTCAGCCCTGAGATCAAGCAGTCCTGAATAATCTGTCCATATTTGGATTAAAGTATATGTAGGTTTTAGGATTTGGCTGTATTTACAAAACTTATTATCTTCTCACCAAAAGTTATCCCAAATAGCAGGAAAAGTTCTTGGGTAAGAGTTTCTTCTTAATGCCTATTCACAAAGCTGCTGAGACTTGTATAAATTTCTTAGGTGTTTTCCATAAGCATGCGAAACTTATGAAGTTTCATAAGTTGGCTGGCTGACATGGCATTTAGTCAAAGTTCTCTGTCCTTGCAACAATGAGGCTTGTCAGTATCTGCATGACAATACCTGTAAATGTATTTTTCCTGGCAAGGGATAGTGTATTACAACATTTTTGACCCTGGACCACAAAACCATTCACATGGGTATTTTTTTTACATTGAGATATATACATCACCTGAAAGCTGACTGTATATGAAAATCTGGAATCTGAGGGTTAAAAATAATCGAAACATTGATAAAATCGCCTTTAAGGTTGTCCATTTATGTTCGCGACTGTGCTGCATTCACATGATCTTTACTTAATATCCTAATGAAAGAAAAGCATAAACGAAAAATCGATAATTTTGACTCATACAATGGATTGTTGGCTGTTGCCACAAATATACCCGTGCAACTTGTAACTGGTTTTGTGATTGAGTTATGGAAGTTATTAAAGGGGATCTGGCAGATGAGTGTATGCACACTAGCGGCATCCAGCAATGACTTCAAAGGCTGCTTTAAATCCTGCTGCACCATAGAGCCACATATTTTTACATTAAATTACATTATATTTGTCCCGAATCAATGTTAGTATACTCACTGACCCTAGGCTGTATATTGCGTATAGACGATTTTTCAGTAACAAGTTTATTTTTTTTGTTTGCCAGATATTTCAATATTATTTACTTCCATTTGAGCTGTTGCACCATTTTTTTTAACTCAAACTGATTGATGCCACTATGTTCATTCTTAAAGGGATTGTTCACTCAAAAATGAGTGAACCTTTACTCACCCTCATGTCTTTCTAAATCCATAAGACATTTTAAATTAAATCTATGAGATTTTATAAAACTTTTGATTTTAATATTGTATTAGTAAATGTTGACATTAAAATTAACTAAAATGATTAAATGCTGAGTATTGTTAATTCTTAGTTCATGTTATCTAAAGTACTTCACTTATGTTAACTAAAAAAACATTATTGCAAAGTGTTACCAATGATGAATAATGTAATAATTCCTCAGCACGGCCTAATGCACAGCTGCACTACTTCCTGAACTTAAGCCAGCTCCTTGTTTCCTGTCTGTCATTATTGGACAAATTGATTAATCCAGGTGGGCCTGACCTCAGTAGTCACGGCAACAATAATCAGACACACCTGAATTAATCAAGTTCGGCCAATAATGGCAGAAAGGAAACAAGGAGCTGGCTTAAGTTCAGGAAGTAGTGCAGCTGTGCATAAGGTCAATTCACTTCTCCCATTAAGACTAAAGAGCACAACATTGCCCATCCCCTTTTTCAGCTACACTGTGTCACATTGTTGGGGTTGTGTTACCCAGGTGTCCACTAGATGTCCTCCTTCCCCATGGTGTCATTCCCTTATGAACTTCATTTCCCACAATCCTTGTCTTATCATTGCACTCAGCTGTTCCTCATCACTGATCATTGCACTCAGCCTTTCCCCGTTATCATTGACTATTCCATGTGTACTGTATATAACCCAGTCTGTTTCAGTGTGTTTTACAGAGTCCTTGTATTTTGTGTCACACCACTTCTGGTCTGTGTTTAGTTCCTTGTTCCTGTTTGTTTATTTGTTTTGACGGCTTCTATTGGTTTGACCCTGCATGTTGTCACGGTGGGGTGCAGGCAGAAGGACAGGCTGAGTCCAGATTCAAACGAAGATAATATTTAATTCCAAATACAGGCAAGAAGACAGGAAGACAGGGCGCAACACAGGGTAACTTTCAACATTGACCGACAAAGACAGAATGAAACAGAGGGAACTAAATACACAGAGGAATCAAGCCTAATGGGGTGAAAACAGGTGAAACAGATGAACGGGACGATGAACAGGTGGCAGATGAGGGAGTGAGTTCCGGAATGGAGACAAGAGGATCCTGGGAAGTGTAGTGCGGGAGACGCAGACAGAACGGTGCAGACGCAGACTGTGACAGAAGTCACGGACGCAGACTGTGACTCCCGGAAGGCGTGTGAAGGCCCTTCAGGTGGCCACGGCGGTGAAGACCCTTCAGGCGGCCACGGCGGTGAAGACTCTTCAGGCGGCCGCGGTGGTGAAGACCCCTCAGGCGGCCATGGCGGTGAAGACCCCTCAGGCGGCCACGGCGGAACTGAAAGGCCGAAGAACCATGGCGCCATCGTAGTCCATGATCATGGAGAGGAGAGATTATTTTCAGGGAACACGCCTAGTTATTTTTCGTGGGATCCGGGGAGGTCGCAGAGGAGGAGGAGGTGGTCGAGAAGAAGTTCAAAACCACTCTCCACCCTGGCCCCCCTTCGACCCTGGGCCAGTAAGGGACAGCTCAGAGTCTACATCTCACCGTCACGGACAGAAAAGGGGAGGAAACACACGTCTGCCCAGCGAGAGACTGTTCACGTCCCGTCTGCCCAGTAAGAGACTGTTCACGTCACGTCTGCCCAGTGAGAGACTGTTCACATCACGTCTGCCCATTGAGAGATTGTTCACGTCACGTCTGCCCATCGAGAGATTGTTCACGTCCCGTCTGCCCAGCGAGAGACTGTTCACGTCCCGTCTGCCCAGCGAGACTGTTCACGTCCCGTCTGCTTAGCGAGGGACTGTTCACGTCCTGTCTGCCCAGCGAGAGACTGTTCACGTCCCTTCTGCCCAGCGAGAGACTGTTCATGTCCCGTCTGCCCAGCGAGAGATTGTTCACGTCCCGTCTGCCCAGCGAGAGACTGTTCACGTCACGTCTGCCCAGCGAGAGACTGTTCACGTCCCATCTGCCCAGTCAGAGACTGTTCACGTTCCGTCTGCCCAGTCAGAGACTGTTCACATCCCGTCTGCCCATTCAGGGACTGTTCACGTTCCGTCTGCCTTCATGGACCTGGACTATCTGGAGCGTCTGGCTCGGATCCTGGACATGCCCATGTCTGCTGCTCCAAATCCGGAGCCAGTGTCTGCTGTTCCAGAGCCAGAGCCAGGATCTGCTGTTCGAGAGCTGGAAGCAGAACCAGTGCCCGTTCCAGAGCCAGATGCATAGCCAATGCCGGTTTCAGAGCCGGAGGCAGAGCCAGTGCCTGTTCCAGAGCTGGAGCCACTGTCTGTTCCAGACCCAGTGTTTGTTTCTGTGTTTGTGTCTGTCCTTGTGACCATTTCTGTTTTAGTGGCTGTTCCTGAGCCGGTGTCGGCAATTCCTGAGCCGGTGGCTGCTGTTCCAGAGCCGAAGGCAGAGCCAGTGCCTGTTCCAGAGCTGGAGTCAGTGCCTGTTCCAGTGCAAAAGACAGTGTTTGTTCCTGTGTTTGTGTCTGTTCTTGTGGCTGTTACAGTTCTTGTGTCTGTTCCTGAGCCGGTGTCTGTTCCCAAGCCGGTGTCTGTTCCCGAGCCGATGCCTGTTCCTGAGCCGGTGTCTGGTCCTGAGAGGGCATCACTGCCCTGGCCGCCCAAGGGGTCTGCTCCGCCCTGACCGCCCGAGGGGTCTGCACCGTCCTGGCCGCCCGAGGGGTCTGCACCGCCTTGGCCACCTGAGGGGTCTGCTCCGCCCTGGCCGCCCGAGGGGTCTGCTCCGCCCTGGCCACCCGAGGGGTCTTGTGGTTACACTTTTAGCTCACTGAGACCTCTCACGATGTGATCATATGGAGAGATCACTGTGAGATCAAGTGTTGACTGGGATGCAAATTACAAAGTTAATCCAGGGGTTAGGAATTTACAGTGTGACATGTCATCTTATGCATATCGAGGATTCATTTTTAAAACAAAATAACCTAAACCCAGAATTTCCATTTACCCGGTGTTTAGAATGACCCAGGGTGTGAAAAGCCCTATTATGTTTTAAAGAATTGCTGTGAAAGAGGTGTAGCATGAAAACTGTAACTGTGTAACTGTAACTTTCATGTGTAACTGTGAAAAAATAGTGAAAGCATACTTTTGCATATGAGTGTGATTTTGTTAAAGAGTAACTAAACACTAAACCAACTTTTTTTAGTTAACGATCTGTAAGAATGGACCTTTATTAATACCAGTCATTGATTCAAGTAACTTTTTTGACATTTGTCTATGAAGTGTTTTATTTCTACAATATATGGTGTAAAAATGTCTTAGTCCTGCCCTCTTCAGGTTGAACGGTGGCTAATGCAGTTGAATTTTCCTATTGGATGTGGCCCACCACGTTTCCTATAGCCCACCACGTGAGCTACGCCCTTGGCAGTATAAAAACCAGCTTGTTTCATTGTTTCATCAAAACCACTGTAGCGAGTCAGGAGTTGGAATTGCGAGTATTGAAAACGATCAGGATAGAGTGTTTTAGCATTTATTTCGTCCCCTCTATCTCCGCTGGGGTCTGCCCACTTTTTCAGCATTTTTCAAATTTTGCCAGTGGCTGGAGTCAGGCTCTGACCAGGGGTTTAGGTACCCTTTAACAGTTCTCTGAAAGATGTTATTGGAAGAGGCCTTAAAGGTAACAAGGGAATCTGGCTGTTCAGGTGTTTGTTTATCTGTTCTTAGGTTGTTGTTTTTTTTTTGTCTGCAGGTTAGGTGGAGGTCCTGATGATGCAAAAGAAATCATGCAGCATAAGTTCTTTGAAGGCACTGAGTGGCAAGATGTTTATGAGAGAAAGGTGAATAATAATAATAGCATAGTCATTGACAAAATGATACACAGCAACATTGTGATGTCCCAGATCCGGCCCACATCTGGCACATGTGGATAGATGATCAGGCCCAATACAGCATGGAATGACGGCCCACTCCAGTTTGCCAGATCTGGGCCACAACCAGGCCATAGCAATACCACACGTCAGCTAAGAGCAAAGAAATAAACCAGAACTGGACCTTATCTGAGCCACAAAATCTGTTTATATTATATGGAGTAATCTCAGCCTTAATACACCTGTTAACAAGCAGAAACACTGAAGGAAAGAAGAGAACAGAAAAAGAGACAAGTAGAAACAAGAACTACTGACTTCCAGCCACAGTCTTAGATGAAATCAACTGAAGATAAAATAAAACATTGAAGGTGCAGTGTGATTTTTAGCAGCATCTAGCCGTTCGGTTGCGAGTTGCACTAAGAGCTTAGCCCACTGCTCACCCCTCCCTTTCGAAGAAGCTACGGTGGCTAAAACGGGACAAACATATCGTCGTCTTCAGACAGCAGAGAATAGCCAGAGTTCTGGTTTATTTCTTTGCTCTTGGCTGACATGTGGCATTGCTATGGCCTGCTTGTGGTCCAAATCATCTTTCCACATGTGCCCGATGTGGGCCGGATCTGGGCTGTCAAAATGTTGCTATGTGGGATGTTACGACATCCCTCCAGGTTGCATATGGAGGTCACTCAAGTATAATATTGTTTTTCTGTTTCTCCACAGCTTGTTCCACCTTTTAAGCCTCAGGTGACCTCAGAAACAGACACTCGCTATTTTGATGTGGAGTTTACAGGGCAGACCATCACCATCACACCCCCAGGCCAAGGTGACATTACACGACATGCTTACAGTAACTCTCAATTATATTTGGTTGATATCGAAGGTGCCATTTAGTGATAATGATATGAATTGAAAAAGAAGAATTCATTTCATTTTCTCTTTTTTCCAGATGAAAATATGGAGTCTTTTGACAGTGATAGAAGACCCCACTTCCCTCAGTTCTCATATTCTGCCAGTGGCACAGCATAAAGAACCCTTTAAAAGAATAGTTGACCCAGAAAATTTGTGATCATTTACTCACCCTCAAGTTCCAACTATGTATGACTATCTTCCTTATGTGAAGCAGATTTTTTAATATCCGGGGAAAACAGTTCTGTCATTTGTGGAGCTTGACGCCATAGGCCTGTTGCAGGAAGCTAGTTGAACAAACTTGACCTTCAGAGTGGGTTTGGAGTTGACAAAAACATACAAATGCCTTATGGAACGAAAATATATTTCCATATATTTATAAACAATAAAATATATTTAGTAAATATATTGAAAAAATATATTAAATTATATACTGCATTAATATATTGTTTTATATATAACATAATTGAATAATACATAAGGAATTGCTATTATTAATAATAAATTCACTGTGGAATGTCATTAATTGAGTAAAACATTCTCAAGAAATTTAAGGCACTTGTTTTCTACATACATTCAAAATCGTAAATTTCTGGTGTAGTAACATATCAAAGAATGCTGGGAAATATGATAGTCCAAGCATTTATTTTTATTTATTTAACATCTGCTTAATGTAGCTAACAGATATCACTGCAATATCAATATTAAATTGTGTTGGATATTGCAAAAAGTATCATCAAAGTTTTTTGGTCTTCTGCTGGACTGAAGCACAGGCTCTACTTTTCAGCACAATGGTGACCCGCAAAACTCAGACGACAGAAACCATTTAAATCCCAACAGAACATTAAAGACTAACAGATCTCTGAAGATCTCTGATGAACTTATTACTAACAGTTTGACCTTATTTCTTTCAGGTGTCTACAGAAGTTCTTATTGAGAATTAACAGAGATGTTGACGATTTATTGAAAAGAAAAATGTTTCTGATCACTATTATGATGATCTGTGTTTCTGTGTGAGCTGTGCTTTTGTTGGGCTCTTGACCCTTAACTTTTTATCAATAGTTTTTCTCTGATTGCTGAAAATGTGTGTTTAAGACAGTCATATTGCTAAAAAAGCCACAATACATTTTTGGGATAGTCTTTTATTACATAATTTATTGATGATGTCATAATGATTATTAATTATACTGAGTCACATTCTTCATCTCAAGATTTATTACAAGAGTCTGTTACATCACTTTGACGCATTTAAACATTGGATTATGAACACTGATATTATAACAAGAGGATCAGCATTATTGTTGAGATCAGATAATTTTTAAACACATTGTACCAAAACATTTTGAAACAGACATCGGGAATCAGTGTATGGATCTCAACAATGGTGACATGCTTCATAAACCATTGTAAATCATCGTATGATCATATATTGATCATAAATATATGGATATATTTTCATTTTGTAAGGTTTAGATCAAGTTCACGAAGAGTTAAAAAGAACACTTAAGCTTAATCAGTTTAAAAGCTTTATATTAAAGCTTGTATTTATATGTATATATTTACTGTACATTAATTTAAATGCAAAGTTTAATGTTAATTGTTAATTCATATAATAATTATATGAATTGTATATGAATTATAAATAATTATATTTCATATAAAATAAATATAATAAATAATTTGCCGCAAAATTATTACACTATAACTGCTTTAATTTGGATCAAGAGTGGCTTGGAGGGCTCCAAAGGGGGAGTGGCTTTATGGCATCACACACACAAATTTGTGTGTGTGATGCCTAAACTGGACCAATCAGCTAAACCTAAACTGGACCAATCAGCTATGAGCAAAGTGATCTCACACACACACACACTCACAAATTTGTGTGTGTGTGATATCACTTTGCTCATAGCTGATTGGTCCAGTTTAGGTTTGCGATCTCAAACCCAGAATAAAACCTGGGTTAGCAGCTTACCTGTGTAGCATAAGATACCATGGCAATGAACCGCTAAAAACCAATCCACCTTCTTGATCCTGAAAAAACAGAGTTTGCTGAAATTAATCTTAAATTTACCTGGTTAGCAACTGAAACCAGCTTCATGCAACAGGCCTCAAGTCTACACTGAGCACGACCATTGTGGTGTCACAACAGTTTAAGGCTTCCTACACACTGGATGTGTCAAACTGAATGCTACAAATCCATTTGTCCTGTTGTCAGGAGAAGCCTATAAGCACGTGGAGTGTGCCAGACATAGAATGGGTCATCAATTTACCTGATGCCTGTAGCTTAACTAATTGTAATGGGTTTCATTTGCTTTTGACATGTTAAATCGCAATAATCGTATTACCCAGTCCCCATTCACTTGTTGCCCGTGCATTTTTTAACATTACACCTTTGCATTATTAAAGCATACTTAAAGATAGAAAGCTGTACAGATTGAAGGTTGAACAAATTACAGAATTTTCATTTTGTGGTTAAATATGTCTATTACTATTTACTTTCTGCACAAAAACACTCGCCATTGATGCACTCCACGTCTTTAGTAGTATCACCCTTCCCTGGATTCACACTTTGAAGATTTTGAAGATCATTCAGTCAAATTCTTTATTGAGGGCTTCTCCTGGCTTCTCACAAATGCACATTGTTTCTTAAATTTGAAAGATTCAACAAAAAATAAAAATTTGTATTCTTTACTCACCTTCATGTTGTTCCAAATCTGTATACTTTCTTTCTTCTCTTCTTTCCTCTTTAGTTGTTCTTACAAATGTGGTCCTTATGTATGAATGTAGTATATCATGGTTTTTGTCAGACACACAATATTACCTGAATACCAAAGAAGTAATGAATTACAGATGAAGACTTATGTATGAGTTATGAGACATAAGAAAGATTGAGAAAAAATTTGTTTTGATTCCGTTTTTTAGAATGATCTTTCAAATGTTCACTGCCTACTGTTATCCAGAGGTTTCTGAAACAAAACAGCATCCATTTAGACATTCAGTATAATAGATTGTTTTTGCACCATTGAGGAAAGCACTATTTAATGGAACTCAACAGCCATGTACTTATGGTGTCACGGAACGCCCACTCACGCCACCCTCTGGTTTCACTCGATCTCTCTCCCCTGAATATTAGCACTACATTTCCCAGCACTCTCTCCGTCATTATCACCTTCCAGCCCTGCCTGCTTTCTCTGATCACCCGTATCACCGTCACCTGTTCATCATCGTTATCAGCCCTTTATATGAACTGTGTCTTCCATTGCTCCGTGCAAAGTCTTGTTTCATCTACAAACATTACTAGCAACTTGTATACGTATTTCTGGACCTTGATCTCTGCCTGAATTCTGGACTCTGTGAACCTTTGCTGCCAGCCCCGACCTCTGCCTGTGTTTGACTTTGAGTTTTGGTTTCCCTTCTGATTACTGCCTGTTCGTGTGTTTCACCTGTGTTAAAGTCCCTGTAAAGTCAAAATTAAGTATGTGTTCTGAGTTTGTCACACCACAGAAAATGTGTAATTAGCCACCCAGCCAAATTTGAATGATCAAAAAAGCCGGGAAGTACATAAAATAAGCTATCAAAATCTTGAAAAAATGAGCAGGATTCTCTGCTCTCAAACGCTGGGGGCGTGTCCGCTTGCTGCGCTGAAACCACGCCCACTCACAGGAAAGCTGTTGACGGTGATATTAGCTGATTAGCTTTTGGAGACGGGAGGATGAACACTGAGGCGGGAGATCGTCGTTTCGGCCCCGTTCACCAGTAACAGCGGATTATCAGTGAATTATCAGTGAATCCAAGTTGTCTCTGAGGAAAGTTTATAAAACGATCCAGTGTAAAACGATCAACAGAGGCGGGTGTTGGCGGTGATCCTCAGCTCATCATCAAGGTCTAGGCTCTCTAAAAACCTCTTCTTGATGTGATCGTTTTTAAGGGAATTTAAATGAAGATACCGATCTGTTTTTGTACATGATCACATCCAGCTAGTTGCCCATGCATGTCTGTGTCGAAGGCATAGCTAGCTAGAAAACTGTAGGCTCAGCTATAGTAACTAATAGTACTGACAGTCACTCGCGATTGAGCGGTGAATGCGAATGTGCTCGGGGAGTGTTATTGACTGCGTGTTAGTGGAGAGATCAGACTCTGTGCGTCATCAAATAGGGGGGTGTCCAGCAGCTCATGGGTTCCAATGCGTCACAGAGCCCAGTTTTAGCCCCGCCCAATCAGTGTTCGAACTATACCCTGTCATTTGGGGGAGCCCTTTTTTTGGGGGTGGGGGTGGGGGGGGGGGTTGCTGGGGGTGTTCGTGCACTTGAGCGTGCAGAGGATTTAAGCGCTTTTCATGCCGAACGCGCATTTAATTATTTACGTGAGTAGATTACATATAAAGTCAATGCAAAGACGCGAATAGACGCATCATTCGTGCAGGGCGTTGTGTATGACGCGAATTGGGTGACTCTTTGCCGCGAATGTCTTCCGCGCAAGTAGAAAAATTTGAACTCGAGAGAATGTTCAAGCATATCTATAACAACCCCAGCCACAACATATAATTGGGAATAACATGCCTTACCTTAACACAGACGGATTTCAAGGACTTTGCGCAGATCAATGGCCTCCAACGTTTATATTTTTTATACAAATCTTTGAGTTAACGTGTATTAAACATGATTGGAATTTACACTGCAGCGCCACCATACCTTGATGCCCATGACAAGAATAGCATGCAAAGTTATCTTTATTGAAGTGAATTAGGTTTAAATCGCTGTCATGCATGAATTAAAATTATTTTTTGATATTTTACACAATATTCCACGATGATCACATTACACAAAACTGAAATTGCAAGTCAAAATTAAACATTGTCAATATTTTTTGAGACCCCCCAAAATTTCACGAATCACGTTTTCAGGGGAGCCCATGCCATATTAAGGGGAGCCGAGCTCCCCCTAGCTCCCCCGTAGTTCGCACCCTGCGCCCAATTAATCCGTAAAATTTCAATGGTGAAAAACTGTTTAACGGTCTAACTCCACATTTCAGTACTTCACAGTTCACAGACTTTGTAAAATGTTTTAGCAATACATATGTAACATTTATAATGTGTTTAGAACTTTTTTGTAGAATTGCCTTTACAGGGACTTTAATAAAGTCTTGCACATGGATCCCTCTGCCTCAGCCTCTTCATCACACATGGTTTCAACTAGTGGTAATAAAGGATTTTTTTTTTGTCATTGCATTATGAGATCTGTCTATATTCCCAGCTAAATTTTGTTAAGAACGTTCTCCAAATATTCAGTGTTGGTTCTGGGAACGTGAAAAATGTCCAGTTTTCTTGACGTCAGAAGAACGTGTTTTAGAAGGTATAATGTTCCTTAATAGTTCTTTAAACGTAACTTTCGATTAAAAATTCAACATGATAGTCATGTTGATTTCTAACATTCCAAGAACATAAAAATGTCAAGTTTCCTGAATGTTACTCAACAACAAAAACTCTGTTTTGAACGTTAAAGACTCAAAAGTGTTAAAATTTGAGTGTTAAATAAACACTGAAGAGTGTTAAAGTTAATGTGCTGTTTAAGTTATTGATTGAGTGATGATTAAGCATTATTGAAGACACCTGATGATAACAAGTAGAGTCGCTGAAGAAGAAAAATCTAATTTTGTCACAATTATGGAGATCAGTGTTTGTGGGCATGTAGTTGGGCAGTTGGCCTTTACATGTTTAACTTTAGATTTCGTTTGGCTGCATATGAGTTATAACAGATGAACAAAGCAAAAATGTGATCTCATGGTGTTGGTTATGTTTTAACATAATCATTATTTCATAATCATATGACCTGAATAAATGAGAGTTGTGACGTTCGCGAACGAACCGATTCTTTTGAACGGCTCATAAACATGAACGATGGGAGCCGAGTCGCGGCCGGAGAGGAGCCGTTCTCTCTGTCGTTATTTTTTTCCTATGCATGTTTTACACAGATGCACACAAATTAGCTCCTCAGTTAAAGGGGAAGGGGCGCACCCAGCGCAGGGGTTGTGCACGCGCGTGCATCTTTTACTCTTACGTTATCTTTTATAACCCTACATGCCTATGTCATTGGGTAGGAGCGGAGCCGAAACTTGTGCACGCTGCCATCACATGGTTACTCCAATTAAAAAAAAGCCATAAAGTAAGGAACTGCTTGTATTTATTAACATTGCATTTTGTGTTCATGTTATTGTATCTACAGTATATATTTACAACTTTAAATATTTTTTTTTTTTTTTTTATCAAAATGTCCTTGTGGTATTGTATGAATAACAAGTCAACAGCTTTACACATACACACTTTGTAGGTAAATCCAAAATAGTGATGTCACTTTCTAAGCAGAGGGATGATGTGAAACCCTATGGAATATAGTCCACACATGACAAATGAGGTAATAATCAATATTTCAGAATAATTCAAACTCAGATATTGATGTGTGATATCTGAGTTTGAATTATTTGACTACAAATCTCACCTCATCATTCCTCCCAGTGATTATACTAAATATTTAAAAAGAGCCAAAAGAGCCATTCTTTTGAACGGCTCTTTGAAAGGAACGGATCGCCAAGATCCGGATCCCCTCAAAGAGCCATAAATCCCATCACTAATATCTAACATAGATGTTTATTGGTCATTATCGTATCAAATTGATTTAACAGCATAAAATCCAGATTTTTCAAAATAATCCAGAAGATTTCCTAAAAGTTTTTCTGATCAAAAGTCGTTGAAAATAGAATTTTGTTTGGACACAGACATCAACAATCAGCCTGTGATTCTCAGCAATGGTGACAGTAATAAAGCATGTTGCAGTGCATTCTGGGTGCCACCAATCTAAACTAATTCATAGCCCCCATCATACATTGCGGTATGAATAAATTATGATCTGAATTGTTTTAGGAACATTCTTTTTGTCATGCATGTTGAGATTAAAAATTTCTGTCTTCTTCAGCTATACCTCCACGTGATGGTATCTATTTGAAACAGCGCAACTTGATCCTACAGAATAAGTACAGGCTGAATCTGCCTTTTCTGTCAAAGAAACTGGAAAAACAGTATCCTCACAACTGTGTTCCTTTCTTGAAAGAAATGATGTCAAGGATTTTCAGTCAGAATTTAGACTGTACCATAGACAGCTCTCATTAGAGTCACAAATGATTTGCTCTTATCATCTGATCGTTGTTGTATCTCTCTATTAGTGTTACTCTCTATTCATTCAGCTTCTCTATTAGTGTTATTGACACAATTGACCACAACATTATGTAACGGAGTAAAAAGAGTTGCTAGTTAAATTATGTTAAAAGTGATACAACTACGCCATCTGGGGGCAGTTTGATTCAGTATGACTGTGGGAATCGCGGCGTACTTACCCACACTGTGATATGAAGAGATCATGGATTGTTGTCCCATGATCTAATTGCTGAACCCAAGATTCAACACTGTCATACTGTGTTTCAGCAATAAAGCAACCTGATCCAAGAGAGATTGTCCGTGGTGATGTGTAGCAGCAACAGTAGAATGGAGTGACCCGTCACATGGGTGCCGTGACCCGGATGAGAGGTTTAGGGGGGTGAGTGTAACGGAGGCCAGCTGGTAGTTGCTGTGCGAGTAAACCTCACTCCCCGATCTCAATAGGCGCTCTAGCGACAGACGCTAGAGGCTGCAGTCTTTAGCCTCCTTGTTAGCGCGCCTGACTCTCATGCCGGGGACCCGGGTTTGAGGCCCACTCGGAGCGGGGCGAGTAGGACCCGGGTGTGTGAGGGGTTACATTGGTGCCGTGACTCAGCGATTTGAAGTTGGATCTTCACCCGACCTGGGACCATTCTACTGGACGGCTTCATCACGCTGTCAGGTGGACAGCATATTGTTTCGGACATTAGTATAGGCCTCAGTTGCTTTTATTTATTGATACCTTTTTCTTTGCTAGTCTTTTCTGACTATATTTCATGCAGTTTGTTTTTTTACTGATTGACACTGTGTTACTGATTGTTTGATGCTGCATGATACGTCAGTATGAGCTACAGACAAGGGTATATCAGCACACCTTTTGGTGAAGGCATTGGTAGGGGTAGGGGAGCCCAATTTTTTGGACTTTGATAGTGCTGGTCAGGGAGGTGATGTTCATGTCATGGGGGATAGTCAGATTGCTGCAGCGGCCCCTATAGCTAGTGGGGTCGGATTTTCTTCCCAGAATCACTACACTGAACATGCACCACACGCACAAGTTGTTGATACGTCCACCCCTATTTCTACTCCCCTGTTACCTGACATAGTGAGTCAAATGAGTGACATAATAAGGACTGTTGGTCAGCAACTGGCAGATAGCGTTATCGCGCACCTCAGCCCAACACAAGCAGTGTCCACGCCTAGCACAGCACACATGCTCAGCACAACCACTAACACATCCACACAGAATCTGGACTTGACTCAAGCCCAGCTTGTACCTCACAGGAAGGTGAAGGAGCCTCCAACCTTCAGAGGAGATAGCACAGACACTGTGACTGTTCGTGAGTGGGAAGACTTAATGAGGTGCTACATAAAGAAAATAAATATCAGAGCAGAGCAACAGGCAGAAGAAATACTCACACATCTCAGAGGCA
This sequence comes from Cyprinella venusta, assembly GCA_038021265.1. Classification (NCBI taxonomy): domain Eukaryota; kingdom Metazoa; phylum Chordata; class Actinopteri; order Cypriniformes; family Leuciscidae; genus Cyprinella; species Cyprinella venusta. The sequence continues at coordinate 6,691,082 of CM075876.1, read as the reverse complement.
AAGCAAAAGATGTGGTGAGGTTTGGGATGAGGAACAGTGGAATTAAAGTGCTTGAGAACCCGGAGGCCATCTATGGTATTCTCCGTAAACATTTTGCTGCTGTCCCCTGTTCACCCCTCCCCTTAGCAGACTTTTACACTACACTGCCAAAGTTTGATGAGGGTGCATATGATTACTGGCTACGGCTCCATCAGGCTGCGGATGTTGCTACTGACCGGCTTAAAGAATAGGGTAAAACACTAGACTCCCCTGCCCTGGAAGTGACGCGCATGTTTATCAAAAATTGTCCATCCAGAGAACTTGCCTTGACGTTCAGGTCAAAGACAATAGATAAGTGGTCTGTTGAAGAGGTCCAAGATGTGCTAGATGAATATCACACTGAGATTCGCTCTAAGGGCACTGCCTCTGCTGTGGATAAGAGACCCAACGAGAAGGTTCACGTGAACAAGGTTGAAATGCAGTGTGCTGGTGTGTCTTCAGCTGACAGACAAGACCTTCATGCAGCCAACTTGACTGAGTCCCCTGCTCTTGACCGCGTCATCACAATGTTAGAAAAACTTCTACATCAGAGAGCTACTCCTCCCCAGGCCATGTCAAACAGGGTGTCCAAGCCTAGACTTCCCAGGATTGAGGGTCTGAATACCATGCCATGCGCTGTATGTGGTGATGCTGCACATTCTACCTTGATTCACTGTCGTGACAGGAAACTCTGCTTCCTGTGCCATTCACCTGACCACTCTAGATACAACTGCCCAGCACAGATGTCCGCTCAGTCGGGAAACTGATGGGTCTGCATCAAGAGGAGGACAGTGCAGACCCTGGTTGTGAGCCTCCCACTGACGATACGGATGATTTTGAGTCACTATACCAGTCATTCAGTTCCAAAGTATCCCCAAGCACAACCGTTGTATTTCAAGGCCTACATAAAATACAGAAGTCTGATAGTTTGTTCTATACCACTATTTCTGAAGGGAACATAACTCTGAAAGCAATGATAGATAGTGGTTCCATGGCATGCACACTGAGCGAAGCAGCAGAAGCACGCCTCTTGCAGCATAATTCAGGCCTGAGGAAATATTCTGCTGATGGGGTCGTCATTATCGGATGTGGCGGTCAACAAGTCACACCTAAAGCTATATATGATGTGGATGTGGTGGTGTACGATTGCAAGATGGTCATCCCAATGCTTGTGGTGCCTGGCCAGACTGATGAAGTGATATTGGGTAGCAATGCTATTAAGAAGATCCTTCATTTCATGAGAAAGGCTGACAGCTATTGGCGGTTGATGTCTGAACCCAGTGGTGGCATTGATGAGGATTGTCATCACTTCTTCTCTGTTCTTTCAAATATGGAGAAATGGAGAGGTGACACAGTACCTGTCAAGGTTGGTACGCTGAAGTTGCAACAGTGTGTGACTCTACAACCAGAGAGTGAGCATCTTGTGTGGGGCAAACTACCTGCATCAGCACCTATATCAGCAGGCAGCACAGTGGTTGTAGAACCAACTCAATCAAGATGCAGGCCAAGAAAGGTTTTGGTTGGTAGAGTTGTTACACCGATGTGGGGCGACAGATGGCTGCCAGTGAAGATCATGAACCCCACCGCTGAGCTGGTAGTGCTAAAGGGAAACACAAAAATAGCAGATGTGTCTCCCTGCATTGCTGCCGAAGACTTATCTCAGCCTGACAGCGTTCAAGTTTCCTCCCAAGCTGTGGCAGGTGCTTCTACGACAAGGTCCAGAGGAGATATTAAGAGAGCATTGGATGAGCTTGGTCTTCATGACCTGGATCTGGATGCATGTGAAGTCTCTGATATGTGGACAGACAAGCTCTTGCAGATCATTGAGAGATATGAGACAATCTTTTCGCGGCACAAGTTGGACTGTGGAGAGGCGTCTGACTTTGTGCACAAGATACATTTAGTGGATGAAAAGCCATTCCGCCTGCCTTACCGCAGAGTGCCGCCAAATCACTATGAAAAGCTAAGAACAGCTCTCAATGATATGGAAGAAAGAGGCATTATTAGTAAATCCAACAGTGAGTATGCGTCACCACTTGTTCTTGTGTGGAAGAAAAATGGAGATCTGCGCATTTGCACGGACTTTAGATGGCTTAATGCAAGGACAGTTAAGGACGCACACCCACTGCCTCACCAGGCCGATGCTCTTGCTGCACTTGGCGGAAATGTCTACTTTTCCACCATGGACCTGACCTCTGGGTTTTACAATGTGCCTTTACATGAAAACCATAGGAAGTATACTGCTTTCTCCTCCCCCTTTGGTCTTCATGAATACAACCGAATGCCTCAGGGCCTGTCAAACAGTCCAGCAACATTCATGCGAATGATGCTTTCCATTTTCGGAGATAAGAATTTCACCAGTCTCCTATGTTACCTGGATGACCTCATGGTCTTTGCTCCTACTGAACAACTAGCACTTGAGCGTTTGGAGATGGTCTTTTCTCGTTTGAAGAACAACAACCTCAAGTTGGCTCCAAAAAAGTGCTACTTTCTGCGAAGAACAGTAAGGTTTCTGGGCCATGTCATCACTGAGTCGGGAGTGTAGACAGACCCTGGAAAGGTGGAAGCCATTGGCCGGATACAAGCATCTGATCTGATGGACAGTGACGGGGTCTCTCCTTCGCAGAAGAAGATTCGGTCCTTCTTAGGGATGGTGCTATACTATCAACATTTCATTGCAGCATGTTCGGCTAAGGCCAGACCCCTTTTCAAGCTTCTCTCAGAACAGAACAATGGGGGGAAAGCTCAGAGAGGAAGGAAACCTAAGAAAAAGTCCTGCAGTCCTGTGAAGCTCACGCCAGAAGACTGGACCCCCGAGTGTCAGGATTCCTTCGACACTTTAAAGCATGATCTATTACACACTGTGACGTTAGCCCATCCTGACTTCGGGAAGCCATTCATCCTGGCAGTAGACGCTTCGTTTGATGGGATTGGTGCGGTCATCTCTCAGCTTCAGCCTGGTGAAGAGGTTGCAAGGCCAGTAGCCTTTGCTAGCAAAACACTGTCACGTGCCCAATTAAACTACCCAGCGCATCGATTAGAATTCCTTGCCTTGAAGTGGGCTATATGTGATAAGTTCTCTCACTGGCTAAAAGGTGTGCACTTCACTGCATGGTCTGACAACAACCCCTTGACATACATTCTAACGAAACCCAGGTTAGATGCATGTGAGCAGAGGTGGGTGGCAAAACTAGCTGCATATGACTTTGATTTGAAGTATGTCCCAGGACCGAAGAATACCATTGCAGATGCACTTAGTCGCGAACCTTTTGTCCAGTCCTGTGTGAGTCATCGTCTGATGAAACAGCCTTACTTGTCTCTGTTGAATGAAGTCAATGGAGTTGTCACCAGCACAGTGCAAGATGCATTTCGGATGACCACCAATTGTCAAGCTGTTCAGACTACTGATGACCATGTTGATGAAGTCCTGAGTCCCGAACCGGATCCCTGTTTGCCTTTTGGAGGTGCGATCAGTGATGAGGAGGTGTCAGCAGTCATGGATGCCCATCGCACTGGGGGGGTCTCTCAGCTGTTTTGTACAGGCCCAGAGTCGCTGCAATTGCCTGGGGAATATCCATCCATTGCCATTCCACTCAGCCAATTGCACAATTTACAACAGCAAGATGCTGTAGTCAGCAGAGTCCTCTTGTATGTACAGCGGCGTAGGAAGCCAAATGGTCGCGAGAGAGCAGGTGAGCCGAGTCCGGTACTCAGGCTGTTGAAACACTGGAAGAAGTTGAGGGTGCGCAATGGACTCCTCTACAGAGTGAAGAGGGACCGTCACATGGGCAGGAAGATCTTTCAGTTTGTCACCCCAGAAGCTTTGAAACAACAAGTGCTTCATGGAGTTCATGATATAGCTGGTCACCAGGGCTGCTCACGAACACTCTCTCTGGCCAGTGAACGATTTTTTTGGACAGGTATGCAGAGAGATATTGTGAGTTATGTGAAGCACTGTCAGAGATGTATCTTAGGGAAAACTCCTGAGCCAGACGCCCGAGCTCCTCTCGAGAATGTCCGTACCTCAGCTCCCATGGAACTGATTTGCATCGATTTTTGGACCGCGGAATTGGGTGACAAGAAGACTACGGATGTTCTTGTCACAGACCATTTTTCAAAACTAGCTCTTGCTTTCCCCTGTCGCAACCAGTCTGCAAAACAAGTTGCCTGATGTCTTTGGGATAAATTTTTCTGCATCTATGGGTTCCCGAAAAGAATCCATTCAGATCAAGGAGCTAACTTTGAGAGTCGGCTTCTTAAAGATCTACTAGAGATGGCAGGTGTGCATAAATCCCATACGACTCCATATCATCCCATGGGCAATGGCATTGCGGAAAGGTTCAACAGAACTCTTGGCGGCATGATAAGAGCCCTTCTTCCAAAGTGCAAGTCCAGGTGGCCACAGATGCTCCAAATGCTGACCTTCTGTTATAATTGCACGGTGCATGAGACGACAGGCTTTGCACCATTTTTCCTGATGTTTGGGCGGATCCCACGCTTGCCTGTTGATATCATGTTTCACCATGTTCTGGAGGATGCCAATGTTGTCAGCCACCATGAGTTCGTGCACAACCTTAAGAGGGATTTATCTGAAGCAGCGCGGATTGCCCAAAAGAATGCAACAGGAGAACAAGCCCGTCATGCCAAAATATACAACCGAAAGGTCAGAGGAATGCCGTTGGCTCTGGGCGACCGCGTATTGCTGGCCAAACGTGGTGAGAAAGGAAAGAGAAAAGTCGCGGACAGGTGGGAGTGGGACTCAACTCCTTACGATGTGGTGTCTGTGAGATCCGCAGTAAATGTGTACCGAATCAGAGATAGTGTCACAGGGAAGGAAAAAGTCGTACACAGAAACCTGCTGCTCCCTGTAGTTCCCTTTCGTAGTCACTCCGAGTTACGTCAAGGAGTGACGGAGAATGGGGGTTTCGCATAGAAAGCCAATCCTCTTCGAGTATTTAACAACGAGCCAATGGCATGAAAATGCCATGGGTCTGCGGAATTTGCATAGCGTACTCCGCCCACCCATGTGGGTATAAAAGGAGGAAGCAAACGCACCGCAGTATGTTTTCGCTTCGGAGCCAAGAGCATTCTTCTCTCCACAAGCCATATCACTAAGCCTCTTCGAGACGAGCGTCCTCTTCAGTGTTGGTGTGACGGCGGTACCCAGCGAGATTCTGCATTGCCTGCGATCTGTGCAGTGGTCTGCCAGACTTTGCGCTTCTCCCTGGTCGCCTCGGCGCTGAAAGAGTGAATTTCCTCCTCTCCATTGAAAGAGCTGCACGCGGCACGTCTTTTTAAAGATGGTTCGCCCGTGTTCTTCTGGGTGCGGTCGATATCTGTCCTCCTCTGATGGGCACGATCGCTGCTTTGTATGTCTGGGTCTTCGTCATGCTAAAGCAGCGTTCGTGGATGAGTCATGTGCTCATTGTGGTAACATGACCATCTCAACACTTAGATCGAGACTCAATGATCTTACAGTGAGAGTCCCCGTCCCCGCTACCCGTTCAGCTTCCTCTACCCGGGGAAGCTCTTCGGCTCGCGGCCAGGGTGATCTGACGGTGACGGTGTGGAACAAATCCCCGACGCTAGCTCCTCGGGTCCCACCCACCGCAACAGTGTTGCAGCCAGCGAGCGCCGAAACGGTGCAGACGTCTGCCTGTTCGCAGGTACCGTCTGTTTCGTTCGGCGCTCCAGAGGAGGATGCGATGTCGATCGCGGCATCACAAGGCGAGCTGGATTCTTCGGGGTCTGAAGATGTGGCGGCGCTGCCTCCCTCGGGAGTGCCAGCGCCGCCCGTCTCGGATCCCGAGATGACGGCTATGCTGTCTCGGGCCGCCGTGAGTATCGGGTTGGATTGGAATCCTCCGGCCCACCCCGATCACTCGCGGATGGACGAATGGTTTTTGGGCAAAGCCGCCGCTGCAAAGCCACAGCCGACCCCAATACCATTCTTTCCCGAGCTGCATGCGGAACTGACGAAGACGTGGCAGGCTCCTTTGTCTTCCCGCGTTCGTCCGTCAGCTTCCCCCGCCTTTCCTCCCCTCGACGGCGCAGCTGCCCGTGGGTATGCTGGGGTGCCTCCGGTGGAGCGCTCTGTTGCGATGCAACTGTGTCCGCAGAGCGCCTCCTCCCGGGGACCACCCAAGCATCCCTCCAAAGCCTGTAGGTTCTCGTCATCTATGGTGGCGCGATCCTATAGCGCGGCGGGGCGGGCGGCCGCCGCTCTGCATGCGATGAGCACTTTGCAGGTTTTCCAAGCCAAACTGCTCAGAGATATGCACGAGGGCGGGACTGATCAAGGGTCGTTCAATGAACTGCGAGCGGCCACTGACCTCGCTCTCCGGGCGACGAAAGTGGCGGCTCGTTCCCTTGGTCAGGTGATGGCCACTAGTGTGGTCCAGGAGCGTCATCTTTGGCTCAACCTGGCGGAAGTGCGGGACGCTGAGCGGACCCGTCTGCTCGACGCCCCCCTTTCCCAGGCTGGCCTTTTCGGCGGTGCGGTTGAGGACTTTGCCTAGCAGTTCTCGACCGCCCAGAAGCAGACAGAGGCGATTAAACATATCCTGCCCCGACGGCCAGCTGCTGCCTCCACCCAGCCGTCGCCGCAGCCGCCTCAGCCTGCTCGCCGCCGAAGACGTTCCACTGCGGCCCCCCTCCCTCCGGAGCGACCCCAGCAGCAGCCTCCACCCGGGTCGCGCCGTAGAGGCGGTCGCAGAGGAACGTCACAGCCCCCTCAGGCCCCGCCCCCCGCTAAACGCCGGGCTAAGCGGCGTTCCTGAGACGGGCTGCTCAGTGATGGCATCGAGTTTTTCCCAGGAGGAGGTAGCAGGCCCCCTCCTTCCCCCGGTGGAGGGCCGGGGGAGAATCTTTTGTTCTCCGCTCCCCGCTGCTCACCCACGGGTGGGCAGCACCCTGAGTTGGTTAAAGAAAGACTTGACACTATCACTGAGCACACAGACTGGGATGAGCGCGCACGATGCTCCGGAGTGTCGCCCCGCTCATTCCTCTCTGTCTCTGAGGGCGCGGAGAGGAGCGTGCGCCGTCCCCGGACCGCACCGCTCCTCTCCCCCTCTGTCGTCAGACCCCCGGCAGAACAGACCCCCGTGGAACGCTGGTCCTTCCCTGGTCTCTTCTGTCGGGGAGCGGAGCTCGACTACGCACCCGCATGTGGTATCTCCCGTGCGCATGCCAGTCACTCCGCCCCGCTGCCCCTCCGGGGGGACGTCTGTGGCTCGTATGACCCCGCTGGCTCGGTTCCTCGGAGCTTGGCTCGAGCTCCCCGGTCTGTCCCGCTGGGTCATCAGAACGATCAGATTCGGCTACGCGATTCAGTTCGCACGTTCTCCTCCCCGTTTCAGGGGAGTTCGCTCCACTATAATCGGTGGCAATGCCCCGGTTTTGAGAGCGGAGATTGCGACCCTGCTGGCGAAGGGTGCAATCGAGACGGTCCCTCCAGCCGAGGTGAAGTCCGGTTTTTACAGCCCCTACTTCATTGTCCCCAAGAAGACCGGTGGGTTACGACCGATCCTCGACCTGCGCGTTTTGAACCGCACTCTGCATCGAATGCCGTTCAAAATGCTCACGGCCAAACGCATTTTCGAATGTGTTCGTCATCAGGATTGGTTTGCAGCGATCGACCTGAAGGATGCGTACTTTCATGTCTCCATATTGCCTCGACACAGACCGTTTCTTCGGTTCGCTTTCGAAGGCCAGGCATATCAGTACGCGGTTCTCCCATTCGGGTTAGCTCTGTCCCCTCGCGTCTTCACGAAGATCGCCGAGGCAGCCCTTGTTCCCCTTCGCGAACACGGGGTTCGCATCCTGAACTATCTCGACGATTGGCTAATTTTGGCTCACTCTCGAGAACAGGTTTGCGAACACAGAGATCTAGTGCTTCAGCACTTAGCCCGTCTGGGCCTTCGGGTCAACCGGGAGAAGAGCAAACTTTGCCCCGTGCAGAGGATCTCTTTTCTTGGCATGGAGATAGACTCGGTCGCCATGTCCGCGCAGCTTACGAGCGAGCGCGCACACTCACTGCTGACTTGTCTTCGACAGTTCGACGGCAAGAGTGCGGTTCCACTGAAACTCTTTCAGAGGCTCCTGGGGCATATGGCATCCGCAGCCGCGGCTACGCCACTCGGATTGCTTCATATGAGACCGCTTCAGCTCTGGCTTCGCGATCGAGTCCCGAGGTGGGCATGGCATCGTGGCTCGCTCCGGGTTCCAGTAACTCCAGCGTGCCGCCGAACCTTCTTCCCGTGGTTGAACCTCAGCTTTCTTCGGGCAGGTGTCCCTCTCCAGCGAGTTTCCAGGCATCTCGTTGTCTCCACGGATGCGTCTACCACGGGTTGGGGTGCCATGTGCAATGGGCATGCAGCCGCGGGTTCCTGGACAGGTCCCCAGCGCCTCATGCACATCAATTGCCTCGAGCTGCTGGCAGTACGCCTGGCCCTGCACCGCTTTCGAGCACTGCTCAGGGGTCAACACGTACTTGTCCGCTCAGACAATACCGCTGCAGTAGCGTACATCAACCACCAGGGGGGTCTACGCTCACGTCGGATGTCGCAGCTCGCTCGCCACCTCCTATTATGGAGTCAGAAGCACCTGAGGTCCCTTCGTGCTGTGTACATTCCTGGAGCCCGGAACCTGGCAGCCGACGAGCTGTCACGGATCCGCCCTGTCTCCGGCGAATGGCGACTCCATCCCCAGACGGTCCAGCTGATTTGGGACCAGTTCGGGGAAGCTCAGATAGATCTGTTTGCCTCCCGGGACTCGTCCCACTGCGTCCAGTTTTATTCCCTGTCCGAGGGCACGCTCGGTACAGATGCGCTGGCGCACAGCTGGCCGCGGGGCCCACGCAAGTATGCGTTTCCCCCAGTGAGCCTCCTTGCACGGGTGTTGTGCAAGATCAAGGAGGACGAGGAGCAGGTCCTGCTGGTAGCCCCTTATTGGCCCACCAAGACGTGGTTCTCCGAACTCATGCTCCTCGCGACAGCACCTCCTTGGGCTATTCCTCTGAGACAAGATCTGCTCACTCAGAGACGGGGCACTCTGTGGCACCCTCGTCCCGATCTATGGAGGCTACATGTGTGGCTCCTGGACGGCACGAGGCAGGTTTGAGTTCGCTACCACCTGCGGTGGCAGCAACCATCACTTCCGCCAGAGCGTCGTCTACTAGACACCTGTATGCGTTGAAGTGGAACCTCTTCGTCAACTGGTGCTCTTCTCGTCGAGAAGACCCCAGGAGATGCTCGATCGGTGTTGTGCTTTCCTTCCTGCAGGACGGGTTGGAGCGTAGGCTGTCGCCCTCCACCCTCAAAGTTTACGTTGCGGCTATTTCCGCCTCTCATGATGCAGTTGAAGGTAAGTCCGTTGGGAAGCACGACCTGGTCATCAGGTTCCTGAGGGGAGCGAGGAGGCTAAATCCGTCTCGTCCTCCCCTCGTGCCCTCTTGGGACCTCTCGGTAGTGTTAAATGCTCTGCAGAGGCCTCCCTTTGAGCCTTTGCAATCGGTTGAGTTTAAGTTCCTGTCTTTGAAGACAGCTCTCCTGGTTGCATTGGCCTCCATCAAGAGGGTAGGGGACCTGCACGCATTCTCCGTTGACGAAGCGTGCCTAGAGTTCGGGCCGGCTTACTCTCACGTTGTTCTGAGACCCCGGCCCGGTTACGTGCCCAAGGTTCCCACAACTCCCTTCCGGGATCAGGTGGTGACCTTGCAAGCGCTGCCCCTGGAGGAGGCAGACCCAGCCTTGGCACTGCTCTGTCCGGTGCGTGCACTCCGCACCTACGTTGACAGAACGCGGTGTTTCAGGACCTCAGATCAGCTCTTTGTTTGTTATGGGGGGAGCCAGAAGGGAAGGGCTCTCTCAAAACAGCGGCTGTCTCACTGGTTAGTGGACGCCATTGTTTTGTCTTACCAGCAGCAAGGTCGACCGTGCCCCCTTGGTGTGACAGCCCACTCCACTCGGAGTGTGGCTTCCTCTTGGGCTTTAGCGCATGGCGCCTCGCTAACAGACATCTGCAGAGCTGCAGGCTGGGCGACACCTAACACCTTCGCAAGATTTTATAATTTGCGAATCGAGCCGGTTTCCTCTCACGTACTCGCCTCCGCTAGTGCTGGAACCGCTTGAGTGTCTTCGCTTGCTCGCCACTCCACTCCTCAGATTGGATAAGTGCGATATTCCTCAGTTGTCCTTCGTTGAAGCCCTGAGTCCTCCAGCACTTATGATGCGGGCACCACTGCGCTTGCTCTGGTGCCGGCTAAGTGCCTCCATGTGCACGGTTCCCCTTTGGTAACTGTCTCATGTGTATTATCCACTGTAAGTCTCTCTGAGCATGTGTCTTCCCTTGGCAAGCCATCTGCCACCCCTGGAGCTAATTGCCACCTGCGGTTGGCGCTCCAGTATTCTCCATATGCAGCCCCAGTGGCCATATGTGTTTTTGTAAGTCCTCCCTTCGGTAGGCATCTGGTAGCATGTCCCTCCCGGGATATGTTTCCCAGTGTACCTTGGTAATTCTGTGTCAAAGTGGGACCTTTGTGTAATTTTGTGTTAGAGGTCTAGACTTTCGCAGAGCACTGGAAGACAGCTGGAAGATGGCGTGATGGCATAGACCCCCATTCTCCGTCACTCCTTGACGTAACTCGGAGTGACTACGAAAGGGAACGTCTCGGTTACAGATGTAACCCTCGTTCCCTGAGTAGGGAACGGAGACGTTACGTCTCCTTGCCACTTCTGCTGTACCGCTGGGTGACGCCTGAGATCAGTCTTGGCTCCTCAGCGAAGACATACTGCGGTGCGTTTGCTTCCTCCTTTTATACCCACATGGGTGGGCGGAGTACGCTATGCAAATTCCGCAGACCCATGGCATTTTCATGCCATTGGCTCGTTGTTAAATACTCGAAGAGGATTGGCTTTCTATGCGAAACCCCCATTCTCCGTCACTCCTTGACGTAACGTCTCCGTTCCCTACTCAGGGAACGAGGGTTACATCTGTAACCGAGACGATTTCCTGACATTCCCTGGACAGGAGGGGAACCTGGCATCCCTTGAGGAGTCACAGTCTGATAACTGTTGTGCTGGTGCACAGAGCTCTGTGGAAGTGGCTGATAAGGAGGATTCTCAGACACGCACCATGAACTGGCTCATGCAATCGCCAGTCTTAGCGGAAGCAGAGAGTGAGAGTGTTTCTGAGGAAGATGTCATTGAGAAGTCCTTATCCGTAGATGCCTCTGGAGATGATCAGTCAGATGAACGGCAGGACAGTGTTCTTGATGACTTTGTAACTGACCAAATCACTCATGAACACACTGACAAGTCACCAGACTTAGTATACGACATTGCACACTCACCTGTTGATAGATCTGTTGCCCTTAGTGACACTTCTCATCTAGTGGAGGTTAGACCAGACCAAGTTGGTTGTGCGCATCCTCCTAACACACAAGCCCCTTCAGTTGTCACCAGATGTGGAAGACGTGTTAGGAATCCAAATAGGCTTATTTGTGAGATGTCAGGCCAAAGATTGTTGGGGAATACTGAACCCATTTTAGGGTCTGCATTTAGTTTCATTGCAGCGTCGATGGGAGTTTAGTATGTTCAATTAGACTTTGTTCTTGATTGTTTTTGTTTGTTTGTTTTTTCTTTCCCCCTTCATTGTCAGCCTGATCTGTGATCCGTGGTTATTTCCTGACATTCTCTAAACTGTAAGGGCAAAGTTATGTACAACACTGTGAGGTGTAGATGGCATCTCTTTTTCTCTGTGATAAATACGGGGTTTGGTACCACCCTGTGTTTACGCACTTCTTATGGAAGGATTTTTGATATTGAGATTTTGGTACATCAGTGCTCGGGATACACTTTTTTTTTATTTTGTTTTGGTCCTTTCCTTTCTTATTGTCTACCAGATTTTCATGGATGTTACTGCCCAATTTTAACATAATTTAAGGGGGGTGTATGTAACGGAGTAAAAAGAGTTGCTCGTTAAATTATGTTAAAAGTGATACAACTACGCCATCTGGGGGCAGTTTGATTCAGTATGACTGTGGGAATCGCGGCGTACTTACCCACACTGTGATATGAAGAGATCATGGATTGTTGTCCCATGATCTAATTGCTGAACCCAAGATTCAACACTGTCATACTGTGTTTCAGCAATAAAGCAACCTGATCCAAGAGAGATTGTCCGTGGTGATGTGTAGCAGCATCAGTAGAATGGAGTGACCCGTCACAATTATTTTAAATATACTAGAAAACTATGTTTGGCATTAGTGGAATTGCATTAGCATGGTTTAAATCATACTTATCTGATCTTTATCAGTTTGTAGCAGTAAATGAAGAGATGTCTTGTTGATCACAATTTCAGTATGTTGTACCACAAGGCTCAGTATTACACTCAAAAAAATTATATGTAGGCTTTAATTAATTTTAATTTGTCAACAGGTTTCACATAACTAGATTACGTTAAACAAACATAATTTGTTCATGTAACTTCAACATAATAGAATTATGTAATTTTAAATTACCCAATTTAACGAAACGACAAACGTACATACGTTTAGATGTAATTTTATATATAGTTATTTTCTTTATAGTTATTTTCTGTTTATTTCAAAAAGAAGCATAAACACAACGAGGGGTGTCTGTTTTATCTGTTTTGTGACTAACGTTTCTTTAGTATAACCATGGAGTATAAAATTCAATATAAATTCTTGGTATTGCTTTGGAGATCATTTAATTTGTTGGTTGCTGTAAGTTTCAGATCTCTGTTGTATCTGATAACTCTTATAGCCTGTAATCTTGATGTCTTTATTACAAGTGAATTTTTAAAGAGTCATGAAACCCCAAACCAAATTTTCTGAGATTTTAACAGAGGTATGTGTGTTGAACACCATTGAAGACAATGTTAGCATCTGTTAGATTTAATAATAAGGTTAAATAGGTTAAATTTGAGGTTTTTTCCGCTTTTTTCGACTTCCGGGTTTAAAATCTTCATCGTAGGATGTGACGTGGCAGAGCACAACGGGGTGCGTTGATGACTCATCGGCGTCTTATAATTATTAATGAGGCTGAGTTTTCATATCCTATGAGAAGACACTGCTCTTAATTATTCATGACACCACGTGGGTCTTTCCAATGACAGACGTCAAACTGATATCGCGTAGTAGAGGAGACAGAATGACAATCATGGGACGCAAGTGTATATTTTCATGGTGCAAAAGTCAAAGTGGATTAACTATGTTTCCCCGCGATGCTGCCAGAGCTAGACTATGGCTCCGGGCGGTTGGTTGGCCAACAACCACGGACACATCTAATCTTCGCGTGTGCCGCAAACATTTTACGAGAGATAGTTTCGAGAATTGGAGAATGGTGGACTTCGGCCTTCTCGACGACCAATGCAATTTACGTCTCGCGAGTCATGCGGTACCAATTCCCGAGGACTTTTCTATCCCTTTAGAGGTAGGTATGTGTGTGTGTAATATAGTGAATGAGGGTAAAGCTGCGTTTACCTGTACCACCTCCCTACAGCACACGTTTTCTCTTGGAGACAGCCGGGTACATTGACCACAAGTACACCTGTTCCAAGTTTATGAATAAAAACGTTAGGCGAATTTATAGATTGGACTTAGTTAGCTACCATTCTGACACTTCTCCCATCCGCACCGCCTCCGGTTCATCCATGTTTTCATCCACGGTCGCGGCAGGGGCTAATGGTTCAAATAGATAGGGCATAGGACCTGCACCGCCATCTATTTCGTAATCATTTAGCCCCGGGGATTCTGGAGGAGAGAAATCCTCCACCTCCACGGAGCCATGTGAACTGCTACCACTACAAATTTCTATGTCACGGTCCATCTTTGTTATTGGGGTTCAGTGAGCGCGTAGCCTATAGTCTGTGCACAGAACGTTTTTTTTTTTTTTTTGTGAAGCAGAAAATTAATTATATTCAAATATGTGCATTTATAGTGTGTATAAAAAACTATATATTTTATAATGACTTTATAATTATACATGTATATTAATATATTTTAAATAAAAATTACGATTACTGTAGGCTAATATGTAGCAGAGCATTCAGTTACTTTTGAAAGGACAATAATAAAGTGTCAGTGTATTTCATTACACTTTAATTTTGCAAGCTATAAAAAAATCTAGCGTTTCGTCAGGTTTTACCACTGATTTTTTAAGTTACAGTTGATATGCATGGGCAACTGGCGATGACAGTTCCCCTCTCCCCTGCCGTGCCGCGCCACACCCACACCCCTCCCTTCTTCTCACTGCCATCCACGCCCATTTAAGTTGCATTTTTCAAAAAGACTGTGAGCTGGACTTGAGCTGAAAGAGGGGGGTTTCATGACCCTTTAAAGGCTTCCTGACATTATTCAAAGGTATTTTATCATATTCATTCATCGATTTATATACCATTTAATTCAGTGACATTTTATTACATTAATAGACTTTAATTAGCTATTTGCTAACAAAAGCACATATTAGCATCTTGAATGCTGAGATTTACATGCTCCTTCATTCAAAGCAATTGAAAATAAGTCGACAGCCAAACAAAATACTCCACTCTTCTCCACAATGGTAACCCACTGTAATTTAAATGGTTTAATAATTCCTATGTAATTTAACATTAAACACTATTACACACTATCAAGTCTTCCCTTTTTCTAAATTTCTCAAAAAAACATAAAATAACACTTAATTTTAACAGTTAGTCTCTCTTAATTCAACCATATGCAAAGCATGCTGGGAACTAAAAGCATTGCCCAGTTTCAGTTAATGCAACACAAATCAATCATGTAATACAACACAAACGGATTAAGTAAACTTAAGTTGTTCATAGATTTAAGCAGATTGAACACAATAAAATTAAGTTCGGGCTGTCGGCTGGCACTATACTGCCCCCCCTCTGGATGTACACATTTTTTTACTTAACATAAATGGTTTGTGTTTAGACAACACATTAGGATTTTGTACTGTTAAGTTGAGACTCAATTACATAGATGTAACCCCTCACACCCGGGTCCAACTCGACTCGCTCCAAGCGGGCCTTAAACACGGGTCTCCGGCATGAGAGTCAGGCGCTCTAACAAGGAGGCTAAAGACCGCAGCTTCTAGCATCTGTCGCTAGACGCCTATTGAGATCGGGGAGTGAGGTTTACTCGCACAGCCACTACTAGCTGGCCTCCATTAAGGCGGGCGTACACGGTGCGATTTTCTGCTGTTTTATGAGCTCGCCGATGATTTTTTTCAATCGGGAGTAATCGCGTGGAAATCGGTTATGCTCGCATGTCGCGGCTCGTATCGTGTGCGAGGAAGATACGAGCCGAGCCGAGCACCTCTCGACCTCCCGATAATTTTTAAGCATGTCTAAAAAGTTCGGGAGCTGTCGGCTTGCATTCGTGAGGTGTATGCGGTTGAATGAGCCGATTTGTCGATCTGAATTTGACCAATCAGGAGCTGAGGAAATCCAGAGAAGAAAGACGAAAATGGTGTGGACTACTAGAAACACTGCTTTAATTAATGTTTTTATGATGATGACTTTGTGAAATTTTAACTAAACAGCATCTCCCTTGTTCCTACTGGCCAGTATATGGCATATTTCATTCTTAGTCTGGGAGTCAAAGTCTCAAAAATGGGTTGAACCTGACATGGTCTGCCATACTTTTTATTTGTGTTTTTTCTGTTAACTTTGACCCTAAGAACAAATAATTGGAGGGTCTGCTCTGACGGAAATATCGCGAAAAAAAATTGTGGCCATTTTAGTGTACGCACCCTTTATTTTTTATCAGAAAAATGTGAAAAATAATTTTTTTCATCAAATCGTCAGTGGGTTGGGTAGGTTCTCAATAAATGCATTCCAGATACACAGAACACATGTACTGACAACATCCACTGAAAAAATAATACTTAAAACACATTTCTACATGATTTCGCATCAATTTAATGCAAAAAAACAGGCGTTTTTTCACTTTTTTCCCACTATTTTCAGCTTTACTTCATTGGCAATCAACTATTCCTTCAAGTTATGACATCAGGCAATATGCCATTCTTTTCACCAAACACTATACTCATTACACAGAAAAATTTATAAAAATCCAAACAAAATCAATGGATCTGTGATGATTTCACTACTAGTTGGCGATCAACAGGCTCAGAATTGCAATAGAATTTTTGACTTCTTTCAAAATTCTTAAAAACATGCTGGATATTTGGCATCATGGCTCACTTACAAACACACACACACACACACACACACACACACACGTGATCTTAGTAATTTTATGAGTTTGGAACAACCAACCAACGGTTACCAATGGACTTCAAAGCTGCTCATCATTGTCTGTGGTAAGTGATAGTGACTAATATACCGGTAGGTCTGCCCCAGAGTTTTGGGAAAAGAATGGTAATATGGATATTGTAATGGTAATTAACTGAACCACACCTGTCTTCAAACAATAATATTTCTGATGGTTCCTCATCCCAAACGTATCCCTGTAGCAGCATTCATTCTCTACTAGTTTACTTAGCTAGCTTTAGCCGTTTTAGCTAATTCCGGTGGTTTCTTTAAACGGCATTACTCCTCACAGGTATGGGGTAGAGAGTAGAGACTTTTTTAAATGCTCAGAATATTATGCTCTAAGAGAGGTATGTGTCCTATATGTTCAATAAGCTTCGACCGGAAGTTGAGAAATTGCCAAAATTTCAACTGGACTTGTTAGGTAAAGAAATAGATATGAGAATAAATGCTGCTACAGGGATACGTTTTGAGCGAGGAATCATTGGAAATAAACTTGTATGTTTTTCATGTCAGACAGATAGTAGGCTAGGATAACTAAAGGCTACACTAAACGTTAGCTGCCATTAGCAATTAGCTGCATGGCTAGTTGTTACATTCAGGTTTAGAAAGTTTAGCTAGTTAGCTTGTGGCATGAATGGCCACACAGACACAAAAAAAAACAATATATAGCTATATTGGATATCAGACTGTACACAATACTGAACAATACAAATGTTCTGTAAAATGTAAACATACTATATATTATGCATAGTTTATTTTTGTTTGTACAGTATATAGAGTGAGTGATTTGTCAAAAGCTAGTTAACTAGTAGTAATAATAATAATAATTCATTTTATTTGTGGGCGTCTTTCAAGACACTCAAGGACTCCTTACAATAAGTAAAAAGTAAAATTTTGAATTGAATACGATATCTGATTGGAAACCAATGAAGGTTCCCTAAAACTGGAGTAATATGCTCATTCAACAGTGTTTGTGTAATGATCCGAGCTGCTGAATTCTGAACCATCTGAAGTTTATGAATACAGGATGACACTCAGACTCTTAACCTGAGAAGAAAGAAAGATAACAGAGTTGGCGATAGTAAGTGTAAAACTTCCACAATTCCGCAGTTTTGATTTAGTACCTACTAATAAAACTTTAGTTCCTTTTTTTTTCTTTTTATTTGCTTCATCTTGGGTCTGACAGAGAGTAACAATAGCATGTAGTACAGAATAAGTAATATAGATACATATACACTTGCGATGTAACATACATTAATTCAGATTATGAAAAAAAAGACAAACATAAGCACACATACATACAAACACACGTACAAACAAATAAAAATTGAATGAGAACTAAAATTTAAGTTTTGTAATAAAAAATAAAATAAATAAATAAATTAAAAAAAAAAAAAAAATCTCCACAAATTATGTAGTTATTGAGTCCTTAAAGTACTCCAGAAAGGGGCCCCAGACTTTCAGAAATAATTTTGGCTTTTGTTTCATTGAGAACCGAATCTTTTCCATCCTAAGAGCATAAAAAAGGTCAAAAACCCATTGGCGATATGAAGGGGGAGCTGTTGCCTTCCAATTCATAAGAATAAGTCGCCTGGCCAGTAGAGTTCCAAAGGCTACACTGTCAGCCTGGAATATGGTTAGATGAACAGGCTCTGGCAGGATACCAAATAGTACTGTTAACGGGTTGGGGTCTATTGTTAAAGAAAAAACGATAGAAAAGCATTCAAAGATTTTCCCCCAAAAGTTTGACAATTTTGGACAAAACCAGAAAGAATGTGATAACGTAGCTGGTTCAGTTAAACAGCGGAGGCAGGTTGGGTCGAGATCTGGGAATATTCTGCTTAGTTTAACTCTAGACCAATGGACCCTGTGCACCACCTTAAATTGAATGAGGGTGTGCCTAGCATTTATAGATGATGAATGTATTCGGGCAACAATCAGAACCCAAACATTATCCTCCAGCATCAAATTCAGTTCCTCCTCCCAGAGAGCCTTCAGTGGACACATTGAGGGGGACTGTTTTGTATTGATTATAGTAAATATTTTAGATATAACCCCCTTCAAAGAAGTATGAAGATCTAATATATTATCAAGTATATTTTTAGATGACAGAGAGGGAAAGCTTGAGAACTGCTTACGAATAAAATTCCGTATCTGAAAGTATCTAAATAGATGTGAATTGGGTAAGTCAAATCTTTCTTGGAGTTGCGTAAAGGAGGCAAAATTGTTATCTACGTATAGTTGATCAATTCTAGAAAGGCCATTATCCCTCCAGATATTAAAAGCCCCATCCATAAGGGAGGGTGGAAATAATATATTACAAAAAACAGGCGCTGTAGTACAAGGGTCCTTAAGGTCCAACGCCAAGCGAAATTGAGACCATATCCTTAAAGAATGTTTAACAACAGGGTTTTTTTTTTACTAATGTAGTAAGCTTATGGGGAATTGGCACACACAATAAAGATGTCAAAGTTGCTGGAGTGCAAGAGGCAGATTCCAATAGTACCCACTGAGACTCCTTTGATTGCAAATCCTGCTGCACCCAACATAACAAATTCCTAATGTTTGCTGCCCAATAATATGTTTGAAAATTTGGCAGGGCCAGGCCACCCAAACACTTTGGTTTCATAAGATGACTTTGATTAATTCTTTTTGACTTAGCCCATATGAAAGAAGAAATACTCCGTTGCAGAACTGTGAAAAACGATTTGGGAATAAAAATAGGGAGGCATTGAAAAAGATATAAAAATTTAGGAAGTACATTCATTTTGATAATATTCACCCTTCCGATCAAAGAAAGAGGGAGGCATTTCCAGGATATGAAGAGAGACCACATGACTATAAAGAGGACTAATATTGGCTTTGAATAGGTCAGAATATTTACGAGTCACCTGAATCCCCAGGTATTTAAAACGATTTTTGACAACCTTAAAATCAAAATCTGAATATGAAATCTGAAGGGAAGATGGGTTCAATGGGAACAGCTCGCTTTTACAGAAATTTAGTTTATATCCAGAGAAACTACTGAAGACATTCAGAATGGAAAAAACTTGAGGAATTGAAATAAGAGGGTTGGACAAGAAAAGGAGAAGGTCGTCCGCATATAAAGTCAAGTCAAGTCAAGTCACATTTATTTATATAGCGCTTTTCACAATACAGATTGTATCAAAGCAGCTTCACAGTGATAACATGAAAGTAGTACAACACAGATCGATAATATTGTTAAATATTAAATATTAAATAATCCTAAATAATCCCGACTAAGCAAGCCAAGCAAGCGAAATGCAAGGCGACAGTGGCAAGGAACCAAAACTCCATCAGATTGGATGGAGAAAAAAACCTTGGGAGAACCCAGGCTTAAAGAGACCAAAAAGAGACCTTGTGTACTGTTGTGGAATTTAATTTTAATCTTACATATATTGCATATGGTTATTAGATCTTATGTTTTGCCTCCTATGTGTACTATGGAGGAATGTTTTCTAACCGGCTGGGTCAGAGGTCATCTTAGACGGGGAGGTAAATCTAACATGATGAATCCTATGGTGTGTGGAAATTTACAGAGAAGGCTTGGCCTGCAGTAAAATAACCTTGAGGGAGAACTATTTAGATCTCACCCCAGCCTGTGTTCTGGGCGTCACTCTCTTCACAGTGTACCAATCTGTGTTAGCGACTGGGCCTATTCTTGCAAGAATAAACTTCTCTTTCTTTATTAATTTGACTCTGAAGGGTCTCTTACGCAGTGATGTCTGTTTATTGAATTTTTGCCTCAACAGTACTATACCTGCACGGGTAATACCACTATGGCAAATAACAATGGGGAAAGGGGACAACCCTGTCTTGTGCCCCGTTGTAATTCAAAATATTCTGAAAGAACATTATGAAGCCTTAGGGGCCGCATATAAAATTTTAATCCAAGAGACAAATGTAGGGCCAAATCCGAATTTTTCTAAAGTCTGAAAAAGATAATTCCATTCAACACGGTCGAACGCCTTTTCAGCATCGAGTGACAAAACCACCTCTGGATTGTTTGATTGAGAGGAATACAATATATTAAAAAGGCGCCTAATATTAGAAAAAGAATGTCTATCCCGAATAAATCCAGTTTGGTCATGTGAAATTATTTGACCCATAGAGTTTTCCAGACGGATAGATAAGAGTTCCCTTTCGTAGTCACTCCGAGTTACGTCAAGGAGTGACGGAGAATGGGGGTTTCGCATAGAAAGCCAATCCTCTTCGAGTATTTAACAACGAGACAATGCCGTGAAAATGCCATGGGTCTGCGGAATTTGCATAGCGTACTCCGCCCACCCATGTGGGTATAAAAGGAGGAAGTGAACGCAACCGCAGTATGTTTTCGCTTCGGAGCCAAGAGCATTCTTCACTCCACAAGCCATATCACTACAAGCCTCTTCGAGACCCTCCACCTGAATGTCCTTCTCTAAGGAGTCATGGGACAATTTATTAATAGCGGTGAATTCAATTCCATTAAGGAAAGTATTCATTGCGAAAGCATTTGGTGGGGCTTCTGAGGAGTATAAATCAACATAAAACTTTTTGAATTCAGAATTGATTTCTTTATAATTTGCTGTGATGGCTCCTGATTGTAATTTAAGTTGGGGAATCATACGGGATGCTTCAGCCTCACGAATCTGCCGAGCAAGCAACCTCCCCGTTCTATCACTTTGCTCATAAATCCTATGCTGAGCGCGCAGAATCAGTTTTTCAGTCTCTTCGGTTGATAATATATCATATTCTGCCTGTAATAACTGACGCTCTTCAAAAAGCTTAGGGGAGGGATCAGAAGAATACTTACTATCAATACGTGCTATAGAGTGGGATATTTCTATTAGTTTTTTTTTTCCTTTCTTTATTTTTATGGGATGAGTAAGAAATTATTAGACCACGCAAATAACATTTCAAGCTTTCCCAAATAGTTGAGTATGGCATACCTGGAGTGGTATTGACATCCATAAAACTCGATATATTAGAAGAAACAAGTTCAATAAAATCCTTGTCAGATAGGAGACCCGGATTAAGACGCCATTGACAGTATTTAGGGGGCTGGTGTGGAATCTTAAGCTCTAATACAATAGGTGCGTGGTCCGAAATTACGATACTTTGGTAAGAACAGTCCTGTAAATATGGAAGAAGTTTATGGTCCAGAAAGAAATAGTCAATACGAGAATACGTCTGGTGAACATGAGAAAAAAATGAATACTTCCTATCAGAGGGATGCAAGTGACGAAATGCATCACATATACCGTACTTTTGCATAAAATTGAGGATAACTGATGCACATTTTGATTGAGCTATAATTTTTTTGGAAGATCTGTCAAGACTTGGAGACATAACGCAATTAAAGTCCCCAGCCAAAATAAGTGGGTGTGAGTGAAAATTAGGAATACAAGACAGGAAAGAGGAAATAAATATAGGATCATCATAATTGGGTGCATAAACATTTGCAAGAGTCAGGGGAGTCGAGAAAAGTGTTCCTGATACAATAATATATCTCCCTTTCTGATCTACAATAGTGTTAGAGACTATAAAAGGGACAGATTTATGCACTAAAATTGCACAGCCTCTAGATTTAGAATGGAATATTGAATGGAAAACCTGCCCCACCCAATCCCTTTTTAACCTAAAGTGGTCAGCTGAACGGAGATGCGTTGGTAACACTTTATTTTACGACCCGCAAACAACCGGGTAAGTACACAATAATTACGGTGTACGTTTCTGTAATTATAGTGTACTTCCGTGTAAGTATAAGGGAACAATATGTTAAGTTTGGGGTAATAAAGGGGTAACAAGCAGATATACAACCTGCAAATTACTTCGTAAGTACACTGAAATTACGATGAACGTTTCTGTAAATATAGTGTACTTCCATGTAGGTATAAGGGAACAATATGTACGTTTGGGGTAAATAGGGGGTTACAAGCACCACTTTAATTTACAGCCCGCAGAGTTACACTTACCCTGTAACTACACAGAACAAGGGGGTAACAAAGCACCACTTTAATTTACAGCCCGCAATGGTTACACTTACCCTGTAAATACACAGAACAAGGGGGTAACAAACGCTACTTACTATGTAGCAATAGGAAACAACACTATTTGCACTGTAATTACAGAGAATGGTACTGTTATCAATTCCAGTATATTTGCCCTGACATTTAAGTGTCATTGCAATTCAATAAGGTAAGTACTAATTACCACAAGGTACAGTCTAAATTAAAATCATAACAGAAAATAATTAATTTGATTTAACATTAAGTAATCTAGTAAGAAAAGACAATAAATTAGATTTTTATCATATATATATATATATATATATATATATATATATATATATATATATATATATATATATATATATATATATATATATATATATATATATATGAGGAGTTCTTTTCCAAAACGCTATAAATCCATTTCAATAGTTTTCAGGAAAACTACATTTTTTACCTACCCACACATTTTGTGAATATTCAAATTATCCTGTTGAAATGTTTTATTGGTTCAGTCTGAACATTTTGAATAATGATTATTAAATCAAACAACAATATTGTTAATGATAAATTAAAAGTTTTTTTTTTCAAAACGCTATAAATCCATCCGTTTTTTGTCTCATTCTTAGTAAATTCATTTTTAGTAAAGTGTCATACCTCAAACAAATAGTACAAATTTCAACATATGCATGAAAAAACTAATTATTAAAAAAATGATCAATAATGATAACTTTCAAAAAAGGGATGGGCACCCCTCCAGCGCATGCACACACACAGGCGTGAGCAAAGCGGTGACGCTTAAATATAGGTAAAAAAAACAACAACCATAAAATAAACATAGGCTACACGTCGCGACAAACTCTTTTTTTTTTTTTTTTTTTTTTTTTTTTTTTAAATGGCGTTTATCGCGTTTTGGAAAGAACTCTTCATATATATGTTTCAACCCACAGATGTCCAAATTACCCTGTAACATTGCACAAGAACATATTTAGCCAGAAATGTGATACATTTTATTAACAACAGACCTACATTTTTGGTCTGGAATATATTAAAAGAATAGATACCTGTTATTTTTTAACTAATTAAATAATTGGTAACACTTTAGAATACGGTTCCTTCGTTAATGAATAACTACACAAGAACTAATAAGTAACACAATATTAACAATCTAGTAACTATTATTAACAAGAAACTCTGATTAACGAACTAGTAAGTAATAGCGCACAGGCGAAAGTGGTAGTTCACTATTAAGTAATCAATAACTACTATTTTTTTAACACTTCTCAGAGAACTACTGAAAAAGTTTATTAACAATTTAGTAACTACTATTAACTAAAAGAAACTCTTTTTAACGAATTAGTAAGTAATAGCTCACAGATGAAAGTGTTACTAGATACTTCTGTGGGAATTACTAATTATTTGGATCCGTATTATAAAGTGAAGATCATTGGAACTAACTAGTAATTACTCAAGTGTTACTAAAGACATTTTCTAAAAGTATACTAAAGTTCACCAAAAATCTCAAACGTTTGCACAAATCATAACTAGATCATGTAGTAACACTTGAGTATTACTAGTTGGTTCCAATGATCTTCACTTTATAATACGGATCCAAATAATTAGTAAGTAACAGCTCACAGATGAAAGTGTTACTAGATACTTCTGTGGGAATTACTAATTATTTGGATCCGTATTATAAAGTGAAGATCATTGGAACTAACTAGTAATTACTCAAGTGTTACTACATGATCTAGTCATGATTTGTGCAAACGTTTGAGATTTTTGGAAATGCCTTTAGTAACACTTGAGTAATTACTAGTTAGTTCCAATGATCTTCACTTTATAATACGAATCCAAATAATTAGTCATTCCCACAGAAGTATCTAGTAACACTTTCATCTGTGAGCTGTTACTTACTAATTCGTTAATAAGAGTTTCTTTTAGTTAATAGTAGTTACTAGATTTTTATTAAACTTTTTCAGTAGTTCTGTGGGAAGTATTAAAAAATAGTAGTTATTGATTACTTAATAGTGAACTACCACTTTCGTCTGTGCGCTATTACTTACTAGTTCGTTAATCAGAGTTTCTTATTAGTTAATAATAGTTACTAGATTGTTAATATTGTGTTACTCATTAGTTCTTGTGTAGTTATTCATTAACGAAGGAACCGTATTCTAAAGTGTTACCAAATAATTTGCTTGTATATCTGCTTGTTACCCCCTTATTACCCCAAACTTAACATATTGTTCCCTTATACCTACATGGAAGTACACTATAATTACAGAAACATACATCGTAATTTCAGTGTACTTACAAAGTTATTTGCAGGTTGTATATCTGCTTGTTACCCCTTTATTACCCCAAACTTAACATATTGTTCCCTTATACTTACGCGAAAGTACACTACAGAAACGTACACCGTAATTTCTCTGTACTTACCCGGTTGTTTGCGGGTCGTAAAATGAAGTGTTACCGATGCGTTTCTTGCAAAAAAACAAAGTCTGCCTTTAAGCTCTTCAGATGGTTCAAGACTCGGCTGCGTTTAACAGGATTATTAACAGCCTTACAATTCCAGCTAACATACCTCAAAGAATTTGCCATGCTAAAGTGTTAAATAGAATTTAACTATTCCGGGAGAGGATGAAAACAAACAAAATCCAAAGAAAAAACAAAAACAGAAAAACAAACAAAAAAAACACAGAGACCTAAAATAGACAGTAACACATCCGTGTATAAAAGACACCCAAAAAAGAGCACCATGAGAAATAAATGACCTTAAAGATGAGCTCAGCTTTGAAACCGCAACACCCCCCAACCCTCCCTCCCACCCCCAACTCTCCTTCCTCCCTCCCACCCTATGAACAAAGCTAACACTGCCCATGGTGGAGTGTACGCCTCCCTGGGTTAGCACCCAACAATACGCCCGAGTCACTTTAACACGAAACTCGGACATGACTCTGCAAACCACTAACTTATGTTACAACCACATTTATGGTTATGATAGAAACAAGAAACTGAAATTTTAAATATTGTTATAATAGGCTAATGAGCAAAAAAAAAAATAGCCTCAGCACCTTTTTTATTTTGACTATGCGATAACTCTTGAGAAGAATAATTAACTTTAACTCAAAATGACAGCTGGTAATATAACATTAACAAATACAGAGCAGGTAGAAAGAATAACATTAATTTTTTTCAGCAAATCTTAGCCCATAATAAAGCTTTGAAAGTCAGATAGCTACTTGAACCAGCTGACCCTTCGATTACCTCAGCTAGACAGATCATGTCTCATGGGGTCACAATGTGCCTTTTCACATAGGTCATCGCTTCAGCTGGGGTATCAAACTTGTGCTCAGTACCTTCATACGTTATTCTAAAGCCAGTTAGACCTCTCAGCCCATATTTCACATTCGGTCTGGACTTCAGCACTCGTTTCACGTCGTAATACGCTGCCCTCTTTTTAGTGATCTCAGGGGGGAAATCAGGGAAAATATGGACAGGTCTGTCTTTGAATTTGAGCTGTTTGGATTGAATGGCCATCCGCAGAATGTCTTCCTTGACGTCAAATCGGTGAAAGCATATGACAAACGCCCGCGGTCTCTGACCATCCGCGGGTCGCGCTGCCAACGTACGATGGGCTCGGGCAAGAACCGGGGGTTCATGGAGGCTGAATATTTCTTGCAGCGCCTCTGAGATGAATTTTGTCGGCTGTGTACCTTCCATGCCCTCGGGAATACCCACAAGGCGCAAATTGCTTCGGCGGGAGCGGCATTCCAAATCCGTGCACTTAGCCTGAAGGGCAGTAATCTCGTTCCGTAAGGAAGTCACGGTGGGCTCAAGTGCCTGCAGACTAGTCGTCCACTCTGACGTTGCATTTTCCAGACTAGTTAGTCTATCCTCGTGCGCTTTCACTTCTGAAGTTACCGCCGTTAGTGAATTATGCACTTCTTCTCTCAGGGATGAAATATCTTTCCGAAATTCCGCTGCATGTGCGTCAAACTTTTGATAAATTCCGGCTTCCAAAGACTTAATCGCTGACATTATTGTAGCACCCTCCATTATGCTAGTTTCATCTTTTGCTAACTCGGCGGATCCGTTAGAGCTCGCCGAATCAGCCTTTTTCTGTCGCAGAGCTTTTGACATTAAGGCTCAAAGCACGGAAATATCGCACAAAACAATGTTACAGCTGTGATGAGTAAGTTAAGTAGGTTATAACTTATATAGAAAGAAAATATAACAATTAGTTTGCAGAGCTTCTGATCCCACGACCTCACATGTCTGACGTTAAACCGGAAGTCCTAAACTTTAGTTCCCTTTCAGTCGATCACGTGCGGCGTAACATCGACGTGACAACGTAATCGGGACCACTTCAGGGATCACATCACGTGCCCCGCTCCGCAGCGTGGGTATAAACAGGAAGCGGGCGAACGCACACATTGTCTTTCACTTAGGAGCCGAGCTTTCGTCTGACTGAGTTCTGCAGACTGCTGCAAAGTTTAAGATTCCAGAGAAGCAAGACTCTGTATCCAGTGCTGGTGTGACTGTGCGATCAGTGGTGGCCTCAAGGATTTTACAGCTCACAACTGCTGTTTTCACAACATTGCTTGTATGTGTGTGTGTGTGTTTGTGTGTGTGCGTGTGTGTGTCTGTCTGTCTTGGTGGGCGTTTCTCTTTGAGAGTGTACCCCAATTACACCGCGGCTATCCTTGGGTACTTTGGCAGTGAAACAGTTTCTATTTCTATTTTTTTTGTTTTCACTAAAAGAGCAACACAAGCTTGACCCTGCGTTCTTTTCAGGATGACTTTCCGCTCGTGTGTTTATGGATGCGGTCATTCCTTGGCGCCAGAAGATGGTCACAATACTTCCTTTTCGTGTTGGGCATTCAGCACGCTGAGGCAACTTTTGTGAATAGTTCATGTTTTCATTGCGGGAATATGACTATAACTGTGCTGAGATTGAGATTTGCTTACCTCAAGGGAGGTGCAGTCCCCTCGCCTATGCCCTGATCTAGCTTTTATTTTGAACCTCAAAATAAACCTACTTCTGTGCATGGTCAGGGTGATCTGAGGGTGATCTGAGGATTGACGTGAGGACGTCCCCGCTGAGGCAATCTCCTTGGGTCCCTCACACCTTACAAGTGCTGCAACAACCAGCCATGCCCTTTGGGGCTCTGCTTGATGATCAGATGTCGATCACAGCATCATAGGGGGAGCTTCAGTCCTCTGGAGATGAGGATTCGGCTGTGTTGCCCCCTTCGAAGGAAACCGCATGTTCCATTGGTCAGGCGATGTCCACCTTGGTGGTCCAGGAGCACCACTTTTGGCTCAACCTGGCCGATATGAGGGACACCATTAAGAATCGGTTCCTGGATGGCCCACTGTCCCAGTTTGGGTTATTCGACGACGCGGTTGAGAGCTTTGCCCCACCCGTTCACTGGTCGCAGACCCTCCATCTGCTCGTCACTGAGGTCGACCTCCTGGGGCATCCTCTGCTCCTGTGAAGCCCCAGCAGCAGCCACCATCCAGGCCTCAGTGTGGACCGCACAGGTTTATCTGTTTGCCGCCCCGGACAAGTCTCACTACCAGTCGTTCTATTCTCTGACCGAGGGGACCCTCTGCACGGATGCTCTGGCACACAGCTGGTCCCCGGACCTACGCAAGTATGCGTTTCCCTCAGTGAGCCTTCTTGCACATTGTGCAAGGTCAGGAAGGACGAGGAGCAGGTCTTGTTAGTTGCGCTGTATTGGCCCAACCGGATCTGGTTCCTGGAACTGGTGCTCCTCGCGACAGTCCCTACCTGGCCCAGGATCTGCACTCTCAGAGACGGGGCACCCTATGGCACCAGCATCCAGACATGAATGCCATATTCTTTGTTACAGCTTTGAGGGATGAATTCCATAAATACTTGGAAAGCCATGGAGTTCACAATGTTACCTCATACAGATATCAGTCCTTGATTGCCCACCTTAGAAGGCACTATGAAGTAGGTGGTATTTTTAAAATAATGGTTGTGCCACAGAAAGTATGTTCTATTTGCTCAGCATAAATGAATGTTGGCTGCATGCTCTCAGAGTTGAAGGAACTTAGGGAGAAAACGGAAGAGGCAGAGTATGAAGAAGAAATACTCATTTATCTGACGCTTTTATCCAAAGTGACTTACAATTGCTATATATGTCAGAAGTCACACGCCTCTGGAGCAACTAGGGGTTAAGTGTCTTGCTCAGGGACACATTGGTGTCTCGCAGTGGATTCAAACCCGGGTCTCTCACACCAAAGGCATGTGTCTTATCCACTGCACCATCACCACCCTAATACTCTGCATACTTCTTGCAGAATATGACGAAAGTGAGTTGACACCATAGTCTCTTCCTACAACACTGCAACTAGAATACAGAAGGAACTCCAGGACCAACGTAAGCAGGCCCTGAAGGAAGCAAGACAAGCCAGAACAGCTCAAGCCAGAGGAAGTCAACAGATCGCTGGCAGTATGACTGAAGACCCGATACTGCAGCAAGATATCATACCTGGAGGCATCCCAAAGATTGAGTTCTAACCTGTATAACCACCTGGCATGGATGATAACAGATGCATCTCCAGAGTTAGGTAAAGACGGCAGGGTGAAAGTTAGTCCTAAGCAGCAAGAACAAGTTCTCAACCTTGCCCAGGATGTCTGCCAAGCAGTTGCCAAGATCCCAACACCGAAACACGTTGGGACAGCCATTAAAGAAACCAGAAGCAAGTCATCTGTGTCACTCCTAAATAGATTTAGGAACAGCATCAGCTACAAAGAAGTACATATATTTTACAACAATGGCAATGGCAGTTGAAGAGCAGACAACTAGGGATGATGCCTTCATACCAACGAACCTGAAGGTAGGACGATTCACACAGTCTGATAACCTTGACTTCCCAGAGTACCATCTTCCCCAAGTCACCAACATCCCCAATGGTCCCATCTTCCCCAAG
Source organism: Cyprinella venusta (assembly GCA_038021265.1). Classification (NCBI taxonomy): domain Eukaryota; kingdom Metazoa; phylum Chordata; class Actinopteri; order Cypriniformes; family Leuciscidae; genus Cyprinella; species Cyprinella venusta. The sequence goes on along the minus strand of CM075876.1, from coordinate 6,661,785 downwards.
TCACCAACAAACTATTGGAGGACCTGGAACCAAATTTCACTGCTCCTACATGGAAATCATTACAAGCATTTCTCATCCCAGATACCATCCCTGCAACTGTGATCAACTGTGGTCCCTTCTTCCCCAAGGCACCAACAAACCACATCTGATCATCACTGAGCGGGGTGGTTATGGCGCAGTGGATAAGACACATGCCTTTGGTGTGAGAGACCGGGGTTCAAATCCACTGTGAGACACCAATGTGTCCCTGAGCAAGACACTTAACCCCTAGTTGCTCCAGAGGTGTGTGACTTCTGACATTATAGCAATTGTAAGTCACTTTGGATAAAAGTATCAGCTAAATTAATAAATGTAAATGATCAATTCACTCCTCTTTTTTCATCTACTATTCTCTCTTGTTCAGTCCACCCCTGTCCTCTTCACTCTACTCTCCTCATTCTACTCTTCCCTTCTGTTCAATCCTCCACTCCTCCTTACAGTCCTTTCCAATCGTCTGCTGCCTTCTCTTTTCGTTACCTTTTCCTTCACAGCAAACCCAATAAGATCAGAACCAAATCTGCCAATGGAAAATATTGTGCATTTGGGTGAAAGAAATCTAGATGTTTGACACTACTAGGTAACTAGCTTTTGACAAATCACTCACTCTATATACTGTACAGTGCTATATACAAAAATAAACTATGTATAATATATAGAATGTTTACATTTTACTGAATATCTGTATTGTTCAGTATTGTGTACAGTCTGATATCCAATATAGCTATATATTATTTTTTGTGTCTGTGTGGCCATTCATGCCACAAGCTAACTAGCTAAACTTTCTAAACCTGAATGTAACAACTACCCATGTAGCTAATTGCTAATGGCATCTAACGTTTAGTGTAGCCTTTAGTTATCCTTACTAGCCTACTATCTGTCTGACATGAAAAACATACAAGTTTATTTCCAATGATTCCTCGCTCAAAACGTATCCCTGTAGCAGCATTTATTCTCATATCTATTTCTTTACCTAACAAGTCCAGTTGAAATTTTGGCAATTTCTCAACTTCCGGTCGAAGCTTATTGAACATATAGGACACATACCTCTCTTAGAGCATAATATTCTGAGCATTTTAAAAAAGTAAGTCTCTACTCTCTACCCCATACCTGTGAGGAGTAATGCCGTTTAAAGAAACCACCGAAATTAGCTAAAACGGCTAAAGCTAGCTAAGTAAACTAGAGAATGAACCTAGCTACCCAACCCACTGACGATTTGATGAAAAAAATAATTTTTCACATTTTTCTGATAAAAAATAAAGGGTGTGTACACTAAAATGGCCACAATTTTTTTTTTGCGATATTTCCGGCAGAGCAGACCCTCTAATTATTTGTTCTTAGGGTCAAAGTTAACAGAAAAAACACAAATAAAAAGTATGGCAGACCATGTCAGGTTCAACCCATTTTATAGAGCTTTTGAGACTTTGGCTACCCGACTATCTGAAACATCTGCTATTATTATGCTATTGTTTTTGATAGTTATGCATTTCTTACAGATTCTTACACGACGCGATGATCATTACGTTTGTATCTTTGTAAAATCAAGTACAGTTTGTTTACAGCCTGAGCTTTTTTATTAATGCCGACAGAACAATGTTGCCAGATATTGCTACGAAAAACAAGCAAAAACTAACAAAAACAAAGAAATTATATAAAAATCTGAAATAAGTTCAAAGCTTGTGTTTTGGAAATAAGATTAATATATTTCGAACCACTTTAATAACTTCCTAAAGTGTGACATTAATCCAAAAAACAAGTCCAGATACAGTCACCTCTCCATTATGTGGATCTGACAACACGGGATCTGGCACCCGCGCCCTCACTCACAACGCGCTTTGGCGAGCTCACTCAAACCCTATTGCTTTTTCGCAGCAAAAAAAAAATAATTGCAAACACTCACATGAGGTGGTTTAAACGTGAGTGATAACAGACTAAATCTGTTTAGTCGGTGGCGTGAGTGATAACAGACTAAACGGAGACTATTTGGTGAAAATGAAAGCCACCTGTGAGGCGAGCGCCGGTTCCGCGTCTCTCACGGAGAAGCGAAAGCATAAAACGGGAGCGACGACGGCATATCGAGAGAGAAACAGGCCTGATTTTATGAAGTTTTGTTTCTGTTGTGTGTAACGTTGCAGCAGTCATTAATGAGGGGCTGCTGGCTTTGGCTTATACTTTCGTTTTGTATGTGTTCATTTTACTATTAAAATGTTTAAATGTTCGCCGGTTCCTGCCTCCTTCTTTCGACAACAGACCCTGTTCACGTTACATTGGCAAATTTTAAGTGAATTACTCCTCGTTTGTATTTATTTCTGTTTGGTGAATTACTGCATGTTACCTGGATGTTTAGTCAGGCGAAACTATCACAACACAAACGTCCGTGTGCTCGTCTGATTCAGAGATTTCCTCAAGGAGAAATTGCAATCGTTGAAATCCTCTGCAGCAGACGGCTTGTGTCTGTAGGCCGTAGTACGCAGCGAGAGTACAGGCAACAGCAATCCGCCCAGCGCCAGAATCAGTGCGGGGTCATCGACCGCGACAGGCCGCCGCCTCGGCGTCTCCTGCTTCTCCATCAGCCTCAGCTGCTCTAAACTATACTGCGGCTCGTAAAGACAGCCACGAACATCGGATTCGAGTAGCAGAACTTCAAAATCCTCTTCTTCCATATCATGTTTAGTTTCTTCCGTCATTGTCATAACTTATGATCTCCACAGCGCTTGTTAGCTTAGCTTCCAAACAAGATGGCGGATTTATTTCAGTTTCTGCAAGTGAAGTCCCACCCACTTATCTGTAATAGGCTTGTAGGGTGAGTGGGTCCAACACCCTGGCATGATAATGAGCTAACATGTGTAGTTCTAAAAGATTTTAATGAAAACTGATTTCCTGCTTATCGTGACGCAAAATGATGATTTTTACGTCACGATAAGCAGGAAGTTAAACACTTAAATCCTTATTTCTTCCATCTCAGGGGAAAATAAGGGAAAAAACCATGACCATTCAAAAATATGACTGAGTTTCTAAAGATACAAAGCTTAATGCAAATGGGTGAAGTGACCCTTTAAGCAGTGTGGGGATGAGCTGCAGCTGGTGATGATTAATGATGATCAACTGGAGCGGATCAAGGAATGACAACATTCACGCCCACAGCACATGTGCTTTCATACCACAACACAAACACGAGACAAGAAGAAAGCATTGGATCTGTATACCGTGACAGTCGCTTAATGGGAACAGCATCGCGGACATTAATGTTGTGATTAAGCACATCAGTTTGCCTCGGTACGTCCCTGAAAATCTGAGGAAAACTTTGAATCAATGTCACAATGTCTACATGCTGATCCTCTGTCAAATGACACAGTAACTTTGAAGCTAAAATCTCAAAATTAGACAATGGTTTGAAAGGTAATGGGTCAATCTGTAATCTTACCTCATCAACATCAATCTCAGCATTTACAGGAAATTATGGTTCTGTCTTACAACTCGCGACAACAGACGAAATCACAGGCCCTATGTTCTTCTCTGAAGATGCTGAGATGCCTCCTTCCTGGAATGAGCTTTGAGCATATTAATGTGACACACACGTTTCTGCCTCTTACGATCTTTAAATGTGTCCATTTCGGCTATGACTTTACATTTTTGGTAACTCATTTCTTCATTAAAGGGTACATATCATGCTTTTAAATCATTAAATTTTACTTATAAATCATACACTCACCGGCCACTTTATTAGGTACCCCATGCTAGTAACAGGTTGGACCCCCTTTTGCCTTCAGAACTGCCTCAATTCTTCGTGGCATAGATTCAACAAGGTGCTGGAAGCATTCCTCAGGGAGTTTGGTCCATATTGACATGATGGCATCACACAGTTGCCGCAGATTTGTCGGCTGCACATCCATGATGCGAATCTCCCGTTCCACCACATCCCAAAGATGCTCTATTGGATTGAGATCTGGTGACTGTGGAGGCCATTTGAGTACAGCGAACTCATTGTCATGTTCAAGAAACCAGTCTGAGATGATTCCAGCTTTATGACATGGCGCATTATCCTGCTGAAAGTAGCCATCAGAAGTTGGGTACATTGTGGTCATAAAGGGATGGACATGGTTAGCAACAATACTCAGGTAGGCTGTGGTGTTGCAACGATGCTCAATTGGTACCAAGGGGCCCAAAGAGTGCCAAGAAAATATTCCCCACACCATGACACCACCACCACCAGCCTGAACCGTTGATACAAGGCAGGATGAATCCATGCTTTCATGTTGTAGACGCCAAATTCTGACCCTACCATCCGAATGTCGCAGCAGAAATCGAGACTCATCAGACCAGGCAACGTTTTTCCAATCTTCTATTGTCCAATTTCGATGAGCTTGTGCAAATTGTAGCCTCAGTTTCCTGTTCTTAGCTGAAAGGAGTGGCACCCGGTGTGGTCTTCTGCTGCTGTAGCCCATCTGCCTCAAAGTTCGACGTACTGTGCGTTCAGAGATGCTCTTCTGCCCACCTTGGTTGTAACGGGTGGTTATTTGAGTCACTGTTGCCCTTCTATCAGCTCGAACCAGTCTGGCCATTCTCCTCTGACCTCTGGCATCAACAAGGCATTTCCGCCCACAGAACTGCCGCTCACTGGATGTTTTTTCTTTTTCGGACCATTCTCTGTAAACCCTAGAGATGGTTGTGCGTGAAAATCCCAGTAGATTAGCAGTTTCTGAAATACTCAGACCAGCCCTTCTGGCACCAACAATCATGCCACGTTCAAAGTCACTCAAATCACCTTTCTTCCCCATACTGATGCTCGGTTTGAACTGCTGGAGATTGTCTTGACCATGTCTACATGCCTAAATGCATTGAGTTGCCGCCATGTGATTGGCTGCTTAGAAATTAAGTGTTAACGAGCAGTTGGACAGGTGTACCTAATAAAGTGGCCGGTGAGTGTACATTTGTGGTCTATATAAAGCATAACTGCAATGCTTGGGTCTGAATTCCACATTATTATAGCTCAACAGGCCCCTTTTCTACCTCTTTTCTGATGTGCTTCTGTGAGTAACCCGTTTCGAAGCGTCCCCTTTAAATAAAAAGGAGTTGCGTCTTTCCCCGCCCGCTCTCCAGGTCGCTGAGTTCACGTTCGGTTGAACTCCCCGCGTTCGGCCATTATTGTAGTTTGATAAGAGATAAACGATTACTATAGTTTCAAAGAACATTTTTATTCACACGTTAACAAAATGTCAACAAAAGACTTGTCCATCAAGCGTTACGTATTCGAGCCAGAGCGAGCGATTTGAAAAAGACGACGACAAACCTGCAGAACAACGTCTTCATATGGATGCAGTGGTATGTAAAGTTAAGTTAACTATGTTGTGTTATTAGTGAAAGTTGACTATTTCTCTTGTTAAAACACGCACTCTGACAAGATAAATGACTACAGTCTAATCTTACCACTAAAAATCTGTATTGATAATAATATGATAACTTACGTTTAGAAAAGCATCAGCAAACACAGCAGCTAAATGATAGAAGGAATTTACCCCTCATTCAGACGAAGTCGATCGGCAAACCATTCTTTATACTGGCGGAGGTTGTTGAAGTGGGAATCCTTGAAGTGCTTCAGGTCACTACATCCAACAACCGAACATTTTGACTTGCCCTCTCGTAACTTCTGCATCATTGAGCTTGGACTACAAAATCGGAGCGAGAAATAATAATGGCGGATTGCTCTAAGTGTTGGACCGGTAGTCGATGTCCTTATTTGGCAGTTCCGCTGCAAATCCTGTGACATTATTGTTCAAAAAACGTCATAGAAAACAGAAAAATCTGAACAGGTTGAAAAATATGACCAAAACAGAATATAAAGATATAAACGAAGCACCTGAAGAGAATAATTTCATCTTTTCTGTACTTATAAACACTCCAAATATACAACAAAATGCATTTAAGGGCTTAAAAAGTGGATTTTGCATTATATGTCCCCTTTAAAAAAAAAATCTATATAAAATTAATATTTGTGGTGAAATGTGGACTGGAAAAAAAAGAATATGATAAATATTTATCAAAATTGAAGTTAACTATAAAGTGTTTGAAATTAATTCACATTTTCTTTAATAGCTGCCAAAAAGCACGGCCAGCTTTATATTTCTATTGAACCGCGCGGGTGCGTGGTTGTTCAGTGCACTGTGTTGCAGTCTCTGCTGTTCACGCACCGGTGGCGGCGCTGGACACAGATGCCATGACAGCATGATCCGTGTCTAACGGGAGAGGGTGTTGTCTACATGGGACCACAACACTGATGAGAATCTACGACCTTTAAACTGGATTTCACAGAATAACGGTGCAGTCGGAGAAGCGCCTATCGCATTACGGAAAGAAAGAAGACGTTTGGTTTGTTTATCTGGGAGAGATCGACGCATCTGGAGTCGAGTAGGTAAGGTCGGAGGATATTCAGTGTCATCGGAGGCTGTGTGGATGAAAGGGCAGATGCGCACTAGATGTATCTGTTTTACAATACAGAAAGGTTCATGTGTTGCTACCTCATAACGATTCATGCAGGCTACATGCGAGTTTGATATGTGCTTGAATTACGCGAATAAATTCGGAGATGTCTTAATTCAGCTACTATAATCAATATGGCAAAAATGTAAATTCGTGGATTTGGTTGACGTACAGCCTACTGGATGTAACATTGATGTCTGATGTAATTGTGGGGGAGAGAGAGAAATAAGGCAGCAGAAGGCGTCTCTCTTGCGACGGCAGCTGATCTTCCATCACCCATTGCTCAGACTCACTTGATCGCATGGAGCAGACAGGCCCGCCCCGATCTAATGCAAATGTGACATAAAATACAAAAACGAAAAAACAAAACAAAAAACAAAACAAAACAAACAAAAAAAACTATGCGTGCGTGCTGCATAGTATTGTAAGCTAATAGCATAGCATGAACATTGCGTGTGTAAGTTATGAATAATTGATGAAAAATTATAAGACGAACAGATGAAAGATGAATATCTGCAGGCCTTCTAAAATAAGCTTCTTTCACAGGTTTTTGGCACAGTTTAAAAATATCTTTGAAAAAACGTTTAATCTGCTGTCTAGACATCTAAATTTCATCCTTTGATTGGTACCTTTTCAAATAAAATCTGAAAAATAGGCTGTTATTTCGATGTAATATGTCTCGACAGCTGTCTTATCTAATAACGTAAAACTGTCTGTAAATGTGCAACTGTTAAGCTTCCATTTTGAGGAAACCGACATCAGTTAAAACATGAACACATTATGTCTATAGTTCTGTGTTAGGGTACTTGAAGTCTTGCACAATTGTGAGGAATAAATAATGACTATATACTTACAGTCTTAAAGGTGAATTATTGAAGGCTTGCTTTACCAAAGTACATGCAGCAAATTACTGCCATTATAGAACATTGTCTTGCAAATTAGAGGTAAAATACTGGAGACACCTTTGCCTGTGATTTACTGTTAATTGTACAGTTCTTACATTAATATGCAGTATGTTATTTTAAACATGCCATGCACTAGATTAAACATTGAATTAATCTCATTTGCCTTTAATGGACCATCTGCCGTTTTAATTTCTTTACTGATATTTATGTACTACGTGGATTTATTACTTTGACGTTATTTCATTTAATACCACTAAAAGTTATTTATACACATTTTTCTACTGGATCAGCGACTACATAGTCACCACATAAAATAAGGCAACATGCAGTTTATTTTCAATGTATCTTGTTCTCCTGGACTAAAGCTCTTCAGCACAATGGTGACCAAGAAAAGCAAAATTTTACCATAATCTATACCTGTTTTTTTTTTACTTACAGTTTATTACTGTTAAAATACTGTACATTTTGTGGGTGTGTCTTTTTATCTTAAATTGTTATGCCTTTCAACTACACTGAGAAATACAGTGCCCACACTACAAAGAGTAAAAGTAACATTGAAGCAGTGTTGCAGTGAGATAAGTGAATGTGATTGTTGAGCATTAGTGATGAACACCTGCTGTTAACAAGTATAATCACTGAAGGAAAGAGGAACAACAAAAACTACAACTTCCAGATATTACACGTTATTACTCCTATTATTAAACAGTGTGACTTTATTTCTGTCATACGTCTACCGAAGTTCTTTTTGAAATGTTTAATTGAAAATATTTGGTTTGATGTCACCATTATGGAGATCAGTGTTTGCTTTATTTAGTAATTTGCTCTTGCTGTAAAAGTAAAGCTAAATTCTGACTGTATAGCATTTTCCATAAAACAGGTTGCTACTGTAGATTTTTTTTACTAATAGTCCACTTGACAGAGTAAATTAAAAGTAGTGAGTGAATTCACATTATGATGAACACCTGATAAGCAAAATCACTAATAGCATGTGATTAGTGAGACAAGCAAAAACAAAAGACATTCACTGATGCCTTTCTGTCTAATCTTTCATTTTAAAATTCTTGATTTTATCTATAATTTACACTATGACATCCAGCAAATGTTTCAGCGAAAAGTTTTTTTGAAAGCTATTGAAATCACCTAAAATGATGTGCATAGAATATTTTGACATTCTGCATGACTTAGACATCAACAATCAGAACATGAATTTCAACAATGGTGACAATCAAAAGTTTCACGTCACAATGCGCTATATTGCGCAATATTTTAGCCCCATTTCCTTTCCCTAAGTTGTTATTCCACTTAAGGAACTTGTTCTTAATGACTCGCCCATAAAAATAAAGAAGAAAAATGCATGCTGGGTTCCAGTATAGTATAAAACCTTTGATGGTTAATAGTGTAAAATAAAAAGAAACAATAAAAATAGGTATATACTGGTAATTTAATGCAAATGATATGAGTTAACTCAAGTTTTAATTTAGTGTATGATATTTTTAAAGGAGACATATCATGCAAAATCCACTTTTTTAGCCTTTAAATGCATTTTGTTGTATATTTGGAGTGTTTATAAGTACAGAAAAGATGAAATTATTCTCTTCAGGTGCTTCGTTTATATCTTTAGATTCTGTTTTGGTCATATTTTTCAACCTGTTCGGATTTTCCTGTTGTCTATTACGTTTTTTGAACAATTACGTCACAGTATTTGCAGCGGAACTGACAAATAAGGACATTGACTACCGGTCCAACACTTCGAGCAATCCGCCATTATTATTTCTCGCTCCGATTTTGTAGTCCAAGCTCAATGATGCAGAAGTTACGGGAGGGCTAGTCAAAATGTTCGGTTGTTGGATGTAGTGACCTGAAGCACTTCAAGGATCCCCAATCCAACAACCTCCGCCAGTATACAGAAGGGTTTGCCGATCGACTTCGTTTGAATGAGGGGTAAATTCCTTCTATCATTTAGCTGCTGTGTTTTCTGACGCGTTCTAAACGCAAGTTATCATATTATTATCATACAGATTTTTAGTGGTAAGATCAGACCGCAGTCATTTATCTTGTCAGTGTGCTTGTTTTAACAAGAGAAATTGTCGACTTTCACTAATAACACAACATACTTACATACCACTGCATCCATATGAAGACGTTGTTCTGCAGGTTTGTCGTCGTCTTTTTCAAATCGCTTGCTCTGGCTCGAATATGTAACGCTTGATGGACAAGTCTTCCGTTGTTGACATTTTGTTAACGTGTGAATAAAAATGTTCTTTGAAACTATAGTAATCGTATATCTCTTATCAAACTACAATAATGGCTGAACGCGGGGAGTTGAACCGACCGTGAACTCAGCGACCTGGAGAGCGGGCGGGGAAAGACGCAACTCCTTTTTATTTAAAGGAGACGCTTCAAATTAGGTTGCTCACAGAAGCACATCAGAAAAGGGGTAGAAAAGGGGCCTGTTGAGCTATAATAATGAGGAATTCAGACCCAAGCATTGCAGTTATGCTTTATATAGACCACAAATGTATGATTTATAAGTAAAAATGAATGATTTAAAAGTATGATATGTACCCTTTAAAGTAACATACTGTACAATTAACAATTTTCTCCTTCTCCTTAAAATATTACATAAAACCTGTATTTCTTCCCAAGAAACAATCTTTTACAGGATGCAAAGGGGTTTCTCTGAGCAACAAAGATGAGTGTGACATCATGGTTCCTGGTCAGCAGCTCTGGTACTCGTCACCGTCTGCCACGGGAAATGATCTTTGTTGGACGGGAGGACTGCGAGCTCATGTTGCAGGTAGGGTTTTCATGTGCCCGTCCTTCCCTGAAGTGTAAAAAATGTGTCTCAACTCTCAAGCACATTTGTGAATCTTCAGGATGTGTTGCCATTGTGGCATGCAGCTAGTGTTATAGTGACAGCTAGGGTTGGGTATCGTTTGAATTTGAACGATTCTGATTCCGATTCCGATTCCTTGTTTCGATTCCGGTTCCTAACGATTCTCGATTCCGATTCTTTTAAGAGGCAGGGTCAAAAAAGTTTAGCTAACCTTGCTAACCAACGGTCTTTCTGAAGGAAATAATCCTTTCTGAAGGAAATACTCCTTCTGTCACAAATACTCCTTTTGTCACAAATTTTGCATTTTGCCGAGATTTCGTTATTTTTAGAAATGTGAAGCCACACTTTGGACTGCCGACGTAAGCTACTCATGTTCGACTCGCGCAGTTATGACAACACTTCCGGTAGACGCTTCTTTGTGGTGTTGTTCATAGGTTTCTTCTTCCGCTCGGCGGACTGTGAATATCAAAACTAGGAATCGAAATTTTAACTTTTGAACGATTCCGGGAAAAACGAAAAGTTAGTGCCGGTTCCAATCGATACTCAATTCTCGATACCCAACCTTTTATATATGTTACATGCCTTTGGAAATGCTTGACTTATTTAGAGTCAATTCAAATAAAAAACATATGGATAAAAGATAGAGGAGAAATGGAAGCTTTTCTTGCCATCATTGCGAGAGACAAAAGTCAGAATTGTGAGATTAAAAGTCGCAATTACTTTTTGTATTTTTTTATTCAGTGGCAGAAGCTACCATTTCTTTCTTTTTCTCAGAATTGCAAGGCATATACACAATTGCGAGTTATAAAGTCATAATTGCGAGATAAAACATTCTCAGGCAAACAGGCAGTTTTGAAAAAAGTTGTTTTAGCCTGAAAATTTGAACAAGCACAACTTACAGGTCCCACTGCCTTGCTCTCTCCTGCGGTACAGCCCTCCCTCCACAGCTCCTCCCCCACAGCAGAGCCTGCCGTGAACGCGCAGGCTAGTAAGCAGGGACACCAATGACGGCAGCTAAACAGTTATGGCACATTCAGGGACAAAACATCAACAATATACTTTACATTGACTATAAGGCCTGCCCATACTTTGACTACAAACTTAATTGGTCCTCAAATCATTGCGTATTTTGCAATAAATGTAATGTAACTTTATAATGTTGCACCCTTTCTATAAGTTATATTGTAGCGAAGAGGCAGAGTCGTGCGGATCCATATGCAGTGTAGCTTTATTAAGAATAATCATACAGGCAAGGGTCAACGATCAGCATAAATGTATCACAGAGAATCCACAAGAATTACCGAAGACAGGCAGTGGTCGGGGCAGGCAGCAATGATCAAAGTCCAGAAGAGACAGGCGAGGATCAGGGCAGGCAGCAAGGGTCGTAATCCAGAAACACAGGCAATGGTCAGGGCAGGCAGCAAACGGAGAATCAAGGTCTAAGAACAGTCGAGGGTCGATACACAGATAATCAGATAAACACAGGGGAAAACGCTCAGAAATGTCGCCGGGGCAAAACAAGACTTCGCACTGATTGAGAGTCAGCGAGCTGTTTATATAGGAGGCAAAATAGGGAACACCTGTTCCGGTGATTAGCCCTAGGTACGGGGATTATGGGAAATGCAGTTCAATACTCGGGAGACGGAGCTCTATGAGGAGCGGAGAGAGCCACGGAGGAGCGATTCATGACAGAGCCCCCCTCCTGCGAGCGGCTCCTGAAGCGAGGATGTGTGCGACGCCGAGGTCTTCCACGGGGTCTCGGGGCAGGTTTAGTGGGGTGTTGCTGATGGAACTCGGAGATCAATGATGGATCCAGAACATCCTGGGACTTCACCCACGATCTCTCCTCAGGACCATACCCCTCCCAGTCGATCAGATACTGTAGTTCCCTGCCTCGGCGTCTTGAATCAAGGATCTCTCTCACTCGGTAAGCCTCCTCGCCTTCGATGATGATGGGAGGGGAGCTCGTCTCCGCAACCTCGTCCTGGTCCCTCTCTCCACTCGGAGCTCCGGCAGGTTTGAGCAATGAGACATGGAAGGTGGGAGAGATACGGTAAGTAGATGGCAATGCAAGTCGGTATGACACAGGGGTGATTTGTCTGAGAATTTTGAATGGACCCACGTACCTAGGGCTCAGCTTCTTGCTGGGAAGACGGAGGCGTAGGTCCCTGGATGACAGCCAAACCCATTGTCCTGGTTGATAGTTGTGCCCTCCTCTCCGATGACGGTCCGCCTGTACTCTGAAACGTCTGACTGCTCGTTGTAAATGGACATGAGCACCATTCCAGGTCTCCTCACTTCTCCTAAGCCAATCGTCAACGGCCGGTAAATCCGTGGGTTCCCCGGACCAGGGAAATAAAGGAGGTTGATAACCCAGAATGCATTGGAAAGGTGTTAGACCTGTAGATGGTTTCCGTAAAGAATTTTGAGCATATTCAGCCCACACCAGAAAACGACTCCACTCCTGTTGATTTTGGTTACAGTATGTCCGCAGGAAACGAGTGAGTTCCTGGTTGAGCCTCTCTACTTGTCCGTTGGCCTGTGGATGATATCCGGAGGTTAAACTGACATTGATATTTAACTTCTCACATAGAGCCTGCCATACCCGCGACGTGAACTGAGGACCCCTGTCGGACACGATATCTTCGGGTAGTCCGTACAGCCGAAACACCTGTTGCATCAAAGCCTCCGCTGTCTGAAGTGCTGTGGGAAGCTTGACCAATGGAATGAACCGACAAGCCTTAGAAAACCGGTCGACCACCGTTAGAATGGTTGTGAAACTCTGGGAGGATGGAAGATCGGTAACAAAGTCAATTGCTATGTGGGACCATGGGCGTTGTGGTACGGGAAGTGGCTGGAGTAATCCGGCAGGTCTCTGGTGGGAAGATTTTGAGATGTTACATGCATTGCATTGCTTTACGAAGGAGATAACGTCCGCCTGAAGCGTCGACCACCAGAATCTGTTCATGACTAGGTGAGTAGTGGCTGTGATTCCTGGATGGCCTGAGCTGGGAGTATTATGCACCCATTCCAGCACTCGAGTACGAAGAGAAGTCGGTACATATGTGCGATCTGGAGGACAGTCTGAAGGTGGTTGCTCCTCCTGCTGAGCGGCTGAAATTTCTGTCATGATATCCCACTGGATGGGAGCCACGATGACGGCGGGAGGCAGAATGGGTTCTGAAGTGTGAGCATTGGGTGAATTATCAAATTGTCTTGAGAGAGAGTCTGCTTTCCCGTTCTTGGATCCTGGACGGTATGTCACCTTGAAGTCAAATCGACTAAAGAACAAGGACCACCTGGCCTGTCTGGGATTCAGTCTCTTGGCTGTCTTGATATATTCTAGGTTACGGTGATCGGTTAAAACGGTGAATGGAAGATGCGCCCCCTCTAACCAATGCCGCCACTCCTCCAAAGCTGCCTTCATGGCTAGAAGTTCCCAGTCTCCCACATCATAGTTTCTCTCAGCAGAATTTAGTTTTCGTGAATAGTATGCACAAGGGAAAAGTTTCTCTGGACTGCCCTGTCGTTGTGATAGTACTGCCCCGATGCCTGTATCTGATGCATCCACTTCAACGATGAACTCTCGCTCTGGGTCGGGGTGATGCAGAATAGGAGCGGTGGTAAATTTCTCTTTCAACTGGTGAAAAGCTCTTAGACTGCTGGGTGACCATTTCAATTTATGTCCACCACCTTGCAACATGGAAGTGAGTGGTGCGGCGATGACGCTGAAGTTTCTGATGAAACGACGATAAAAGTTTGCAAAGCCCAAGAAACGTTGTAGTTGCTTGACGTTCTCTGGTTGTGGCCAATCTACCACGGCCTGAACTTTGTCTCCATCCATGGTGACCCCCTCAGCGCTGATGATGTAACCCAGGAAAGCGATCTGTGTCTGATGAAACTCACATTTAGGTAGTTTTGCGTATAGTTGATTCTCAATGAGGCGCTGTAACACTGCTCTCACCTCTTTCACATGATCCTCAAACGTCTCAGAATAGATCAGGATATCATCGATGTAGACAATAAGATTCCGATTGAGCATATCTCGGAAGATCTCATTAACGAAGGACTGGAAAACAGAAGGACTGTTAGCTAATCCGAAAGGCATCACGGTGTATTCATAGTGCCCCGTAGTGGTTGAAAAGGCTGTCTTCCACTCATCCCCCTCTCGGATCCGTATCAAGTTATAGGCATTTCTCAAGTCCAGCTTGGTAAAATACTTGGCGGTACGGAGCTGTTCGAGAGCAGCAGGAACCAGAGGCAATGGATAGCGAAACTTAACGGTGATCTCGTTCAAACTGCGGTAATCAATACAGGGTCGTAAACCTCCATCCTTCTTCTTAACGAAGAAAAACCCAGCTGAAGCAGGAGAAGTAGATGGTCTTATGAAGCCCTTGGATAGCTGTTCTTCGATGTAGGTCTTCATCGCTTCAGATTCTGGCTGTGAAAGAGGGAATATTCTTCCTCGAGTAGGAGAAGCGCCGGGAATGAGATCGATTGCGCAGTCATAGGAACGGTGAGGAGGGAGTTTGGTTGCCTGATCCTCACTGAAGGCTAACGAAAGATCTTGATATTGAACAGGGATCTTGGCTGATTCTGGAACTTCGGAATGAGGAATGGATAAGGACACCTTGGTGATGGAGCGAAGACAATCCCTGTGACATGCCTTAGACCACTGAACTATCTGTTTTTCAGACCATGAGATGACGGGGTTGTGTTTCTCCAACCAGGGTAGTCCTAGAATGATTGGGTGTCGTGGTGAGTCAATGGTGAATAGTTGGATGGTCTCCGAGTGAAGGGTGCTGGTATTTAACGTTAATTCTTGCGAGATGTATTGGATCTCGCCATTTCCCAGCGGGCGTCCATCTAACGCTGCTACGGCCCTCGGAGGTGAACATGGAAGAAGAGAGATATGGTAAGTTTTGGCAAAAGATAGATCAATAAAATTTCCAGCCGCCCCAGAATCTACTAGAGCTGTAGTATTAATCCTATCTCCTCCAAAGTACAGCGTAACATCCAGTTCAAACACATTAGATGAATTGGCATTGTAACTCACCGCTTTGGGATCTCGTGACGAGGGTCGTTTGGAACATGTCGCCCTCATGTGGCCAGATTCCCCGCAGTAGAGACACAATCGGTTACGAACTCTCCTCTCTCTCTCCTCTTGAGTTAAATGAGTGTAGCCGATCTGCATGGGTTCACTTTCCTGAACAACAAATGGAACTGACTTGCCTCTGTGACCCTGGGGAACTCTCCGAGCTCGTATAAGATTATCCAGTCGAATCGATAAGTTGATGAGTTCATGTAATGACTTTCCCTCATCCCGACAGGCCAGTTCTCCCTGAAGCTCTGTATTCAGACCCTTACGATAGAGCAGTTTGAGTGGATCATCGCCCCAGCCTGACTGTGCAGCAAGAGTCCGGAAGGTGAGAGCGTAATCAGCTGCTGATGAGTCGCCCTGACGTAACGCCAGCAGCAGCTCACCTGGTTCCTTTCCTCCGTCGGGATGCTCAAACACTTCTTTGAATTGTTTCATAAAGTTATGATAAGACGGAAATGATAGATTGCCTCCCTCCCACAGTGCGGTTGCCCACTCCAGAGCTCTGCCAGTTAATAATGAGCAAATGAGAGACACTTTACTTTCATCTGTTTGATAGAATTGGGGCTGTTGATTAATAAAGATGGAACATTGTAATAAGAAACCTTTACACTTGACGGGACTGCCATCATACTTCTCCGGGAGAGATAGGCGAGGATGGTTGGCAGCATTACTCCCGAGAGGAGGCGAGGGAGCGGGCTCTGGTGAGGGATTCGCCGCAGCACCGGCAGAGGGCGTCAGAGACTGGACAGACTTGACTAACTGCTCAGTGAGTGTCGTGAGTTTGACCAGCTGGTGTTGGTGAGACGCCAGAATGTTAGCCTGAGTAGTCAGCTCTGATACCAAATGATGCATGGCTGCTGGATCCTGTGTCGGCGAAGTCTTCTGTAGCGAAGAGGCAGAGTCGTGCGGATCCATATGCAGTGTAGCTTTATTAAGAATAATCATACAGGCAAGGGTCAACGATCAGCATAAATGTATCACAGAGAATCCACAAGAATTACCGAAGACAGGCAGTGGTCGGGGCAGGCAGCAATGATCAAAGTCCAGAAGAGACAGGCGAGGATCAGGGCAGGCAGCAAGGGTCGTAATCCAGAAACACAGGCAATGGTCAGGGCAGGCAGCAAACGGAGAATCAAGGTCTAAGAACAGTCGAGGGTCGATACACAGATAATCAGATAAACACAGGGGAAAACGCTCAGAAATGTCGCCGGGGCAAAACAAGACTTCGCACTGATTGAGAGTCAGCGAGCTGTTTATATAGGAGGCAAAATAGGGAACACCTGTTCCGGTGATTAGCCCTAGGTACGGGGATTATGGGAAATGCAGTTCAATACTCGGGAGACGGAGCTCTATGAGGAGCGGAGAGAGCCACGGAGGAGCGATTCATGACATATATATAGCTAGTATGATAAAATAACGGTAACTTACGTAACAGTAAGTAATTATTCTAGTGATATGTAGGCTAAGCCTAATTTAAGTCAAGTCAAGTATATTTATATAGCGCTTTTCACAATATAGATTGCATCAAAGCAGCTTGACAGTATCAATCAGAACATAACAATGTTTGTTTCCAAGTGGAAAAACATCCACGTTTGGTAGAGCTGATCAATGGTATTACTGATTGGTAGAGCCAGACCGATATATCGGCCGACCGATATTATCGGCCGATAATAGACATTTTCCAAAATATCGGTATCGGCAGTAATAATGGCCGATAAATACAGACGAAATAAAAACGGACGAAACACGCTTCAATCATCTCTTCTTGGCCTGTTATATTGAAAATATATGTTTTTCAATTTGCAGTATGATGTTATCTATTGCTAAATTATGGCTCATCATAGACTAGCTAACCACAAAGCTAGCTAATGCCACTATCATCAGTGGAAGACTGCTAACGTTAACATTAATGAGCTTGGAAACCACAATGAACTTTTTCTGCCTAAATAAAGTAATGATTACTGTATTTATAACTAGCATATTTCTAGTTACAGTCCCTGCATTGTAAAATGTAAGTTATACTTGCGAGGAGTGATCATTTAGACATAGAGAAAAAGTATCAAACGTATCTTGTGCAGAAAAGTTAGCTTTTCTTTTACACGTGTGTGAAATCCAACAATATTTAATAAAAAAAAATATCGGCCGATATATCGGAATATCGGATTTTAAAACCCAAAAATATTTGTATCGGTATCAGCCTTCAAAATCCTTTATTGGCCGGGCTCTACTGATTGGTTAATTTATTTGACTGAGCAAGCCAAAGGCAACAGTGGCAAGGAACCGAAAAACTCCATCAAGTGACGTAATGGTGTCCTAAAACTCCATCGGTGACCCAATGGAGAAAAAAACCTTGGGAGAACCCAGGCTCATTCGGGGGCCAGTTCTTCCCTGGCGTTTATGAACTAGAGGCCGGATTTACAGTAGGTAATTGTAATGTAAAAATGTATGTGAATGAAATGCGAACCTGTGATAAACGCTGTTGGCGTTCACATGCACATTAAGAATTCATTCTATAGTTATGTGCGTTTGAATATATGTGCGCAGGTTTGTAATTCCCTACAAAACCATGCCTGAACAAACTACTTGTCTTGTCTATAAATTTGATACAAAATTTTGTTTTATTTTATCACTTCAGGGTAGATACGCAAAACGAAATTCACAACGCTTTATCTGTAGTGGGATCCTCAAGATGGAGAGGCTAGTGCATTTCAGCACTGCATTGTCATCGGGTCCATCGCTAGATAAGGTTTGCATTATTTCAGCAACATGACAAGCCAGTAAATTAGCAGGTTTCAATTGTTTCTTTTTTTCTTTTTCGCTTATTTATCGTCTTTTTCCTTTTATCCGTCTTTGTTTAATGAGCAGGTGCCACTCGAGAAATTGGCAGTTTAGGTTGTTTCTCCGCCAATTAGCACAGCTGCGGCACACCGGCAATCTTGAGTTTGAACGACGGTACACGCTGTGCAAGAGAGGGGTGTGATCAGCACGTACACAAACGTGATTGACACTGTTAAGACATTCCTCCTGGCTCTGATTGGTTGTTTCTGAGCAGGAGCAGTGTATTTCTGCAAATAGCAGTAGGACCACTGGGAGGAGCCTGGAGCTTATTTTTTTCACAGATTATCTGTCTCATATTCTACTGTCAGGACATAATGACAGTTTTAACAAATATGTAAAATATATCTTTTTTTCTTTCTTTTTTTTACAAAAGTTGCCTTCAGCAGCTTTAATTCGCAACTGATATAAAAGTCAGAAAGTATGTGAGATATAAACGCCATTGTGTGATAAAAAAGTCAGAATTGTGAGATATAAATGCCATTGTGTGATAAAGTCAGAATTGTGAGGTATAATTTATACCACTCACAATTGTATAATCTTGCAATACCGTGAAAAAGTCAGAATTGAGAAATAAAAAGTCGCAATTACCTTTTTTTATTTTTTTTTTATTCCTTGGCGGAAAGGAGCTTTCATAGAAACCTTGCTACTAAGTACTAGACCACTCTTAGCTTTACCTTATCACTGTCTATATACAAATAAAATTCTGAAGTTTCCACACCCAGACAGTGTTCAATTAGGCTAATTCAAGTGTTTTTATACAAAAAATAAAATTGTCATTACACTGGTTGGTTATTTTTAATTATGTTATCCCAAGGTACATCAGCTGACGAACAATTAAAGGCTTAATAATAGTCTATTTAAAGGGAATGATTAGTGGGGAGTTTGCTAAAATGACAGCAATACAGAGAAGAGTTGTTCTAAAACACAGCCCAATTTGCGGTGCGCTTTCAAAGGCCAGTGAGCTGTCAGTTAAGTTCTATTCGGATGCTAATTGTTTCTCGTACGGTATTTCAAACATTAAACATTTACAGGTCTGTCATTTTATTCCCATCCAATTCCATAATGTTATTTTCAAATTAATATCAAAAATTTCAAATAATGTGTATTTTCAAATTACCTACTGTTTTTTGACTAACAGATCCTGTGGTAATTGAATTGCCATCTGAATCCACATCCACAATAAGACTGTTTGGTTTATTTCTCTGCTCTTGGCCTCTTGGCTGACATGTGGCATTGCTATGGCCTGCTTGTGGCCCAGATCTGGCAAGCAGAAGGGAGGCCCAAGGGCCGCTATTCCATGCTACATGTGGGCCAGATCAGTATTCCACAAGTGCCAGATGTGGGCCGGATCTGGGCCAAAACAGTGTTGCAATGTGGGAACTTAAGTTTACATTGCTAAAAGATCATTACCATTTCCAGCTGAATTAGGTGAGAGGGCTCACACATGTATGAGAGGATTGTTTGGGTTGAGTGAAAAAATGTAGAGAATCATCAAGATGGCTAATGTAGATGTCTTTTTCATCTTTAGTCTCGGAGTGTGGATAAACAGCATGCAGTTATCAACTATAACCCTGACACAGATGAGCACCTTGTGAAGGATCTTGGAAGTTTAAATGGGGTAAGCTTTTAAACAAAAGGCAACATGGTGATTGTGACTGAACTGAAGGGACTTTTACCGTCATAAACACCTGTGCATTTTAACAGTGACATTATCGAAAGACAATCTGTATTCTCTTTCGTCTTGGTTTTACAAATAAAATGGACAGAAGTACCACTATGGTGCTGTTGCAGACTTAAAAGTTTAAAGTTATTGCCGGTGCCATCACTGCAGTACAGAGAGAATCAATTAACCCATCAGACCCAGTCCTAATGACAAATGTGTTAAGGTTAGGATAGGAAACTTTCTTAAAGTCGTCATGAAATCAAAATTGACTAGTTAAATACACAGAAAAAATCCGCTCTGGAATGGCGTTCCTTCTCTGGTGACGTCAGTTTGACCTTGGGTTGAATATCCTTAAACACTCACTCCCCTCCAACCATCAGTCTGCTATGATCGAGGCATGGAGAGGAGGTGTGCTAAAATAGACCCCCTCTCTACATCGCAACACTGTTCCGAGTTTATGGAACATATGGAAATATGTTTATATTAAATAATAAGTTTGATATAATCTTTTTTTGTTTGTTTTATATGATGAAACTCCTTTAACACCTTGATACACGCTCAAAAAATTAATTACCCTAATTTAATAGAAGACATTGTTTATATTAGCTCACAAAGCTTTTGAGAAACAAAAATGTTTAACGTTCAGTTGGACATTTTGAGGATTTTCTGTTATTGGATGTTGTGGTTACCATTAGTGAATAGTAGCGCTGTCAATTGTGATTTTCACTTTTATGCTGATTAATGAGTAAAATAACCCCAGATCACAATATCTCACAAAAACTAAATCTGCTGATCAGCAAGGAGCATGTGCGCTTGTGTCCATGCTGAGCTTTATTGGGATTGACCAATTTCTTTATTGGTCAGTCTAACTCAATTTTGTTAAATCCGCATTCCCTTGGGACAACAAAACAAACAAAATGGGACTTTGTTAACTTTAAATCAGGTAGAAATACCTCCTTAAAGCAAAAACTGCATGTTTACTTTTTACAGTGCATTCACACTCACATATCGCGCATTTCTTTCTTTTGCGGAACACAAAAGTAGATTCTGTCTATGAATATTGTTAAATCTGGTCTAATTTCTTGTGACGTTCCTTATTTATCGCTTTAGATAAAAAAAATAATCTGCTAAATTAATTACTAATATAAATGATTTTTTTTCCCTTTCAGACTGAAGTTGAAGCACACTGTTTTCTGAGACAAAATAATTTTCCCTAATACCTTCATTTGCTGTGGCATTCCAATATCTCAGGCACAATGAGTTTTTCTTCTCTCATTTCAGACCTTTGTGAATGACTTGAGAATTCCAGACCAAACATACATAACCCTCAAGTTGTCGGACATCGTTCGTTTTGGATATGATATCCTTTACCTGATTAGCTTTTCTATGCTTGCCAAAAGCATGAAACCTTAAATCTGGTTGAGGCAGTTTGTTGTCTGTTGTCAAATTTCTAGAGCATTCTCTGTACAATCTTTTGTAGAGACTGTGTTATCATGATTTCAATTCCGGTCTGCTTAAGATACAGGTATTCAGAAGATTTGTACAAATCTAAGTTGTAATGTACTGACTTAACATGAAGAGCACATTCACATGTGTATATTCTTGAGAAGAGTCAACATAAAGTCCCTGAAGAGGCCCTCAAGGTACGGTTCTACCTCTTTTTGAGTGTGTGTCCTTTTTATGTTCTATCTGAAGCATATAAAAAGTAATTATGTATGTTTTATACATTTAATATTTTGGTGGACTGCTGAGTCAGCATGAGAAGTACACCAGTCAGCTGCAGATGGACATAAAATCTGCAGATGGGAAGCAACAGAACCTGCAGGAAGAAAAGACCAAACTAGATCGTTCTGAACGCAAGAGTCTCACAGGTGAGAGTGATGAAGAATGACCAAAGTCAGGAGAAAAAGACTGACTGAGAAAGTGGTAAAAAGATTAAAAAAACAACAACTTTGTAACATGTAGTACAGAGGGTATCTAACAACAAGACTCTTATCTGTCTCTTATCTACAACATTTGTTAATCTCGGTTTATCTGTAAGACTACAGTATACAGTGGCCTGGTTTGTTTGTAAACCCCTCCTAGTCGAGCTTTTGGTCAGGTGACAGATAAGAAAGATAATCCTAATGCCTTAGTCCAGCTGCTGCACTGCATTGACACATACATCAATGAGCATCTGTTGGCATCACATAGCTCATGGACCGCTCAAACCGCAGAGTGCTGAAAAGCTCATTAAAGTTGTGTTATGTTTTCACTTTGAGACTGAGGCTGAAGTGTGTTCTCCATACATGTTTACATCTCTATGTTACTTTTTATGATAATGTTCTTTTCCTTTGTTACCTCTTCTCCTGACCCCTAGACTGAGAGGGGAATGTAACATTTGGGGGCTTGTTCATTCCCGTTGCATGTTAGCACAAGCAATTTTTTAAAGGGGGGGTTGACTGCTTTTTTCTTTGCATTATTGTATTTATGGGGTGCAAAATAACATGTATTTGTGGTTTTTCTTTTTTTTAAAAGTCTTATTTTTCATAAACTTCACCTTTATTGTCAGCCGCACTCTCCTCTGTCCCCTGAACGAGCGGTTCACTTCCTGATTCTATGAAAACACTCCCTCAGAAACACGTAGTGCGCTCAGATTGGTTAGTTTGGCCCGGTGTGTTGTGATTGGCTAAACTGTCGCTCACGTTGTCCGGAAGGTTAACGCCCATTACCTTTACGGGCGGAACATGTATGTCATGAGCTCCGGTCCAGATGTAAATATGTGTCGAACTGCAGTATCAGTTTGAGGCAGAATCAGACCGAGAAACCCGCGATGAAGAGAGTCAAGGCCTGTTCACACCGGGACGAATTTTGCGCGCGATATTCGTCGACGTTTAACGCCTCGTGACTATACAATGGGCGCCAATGTGAGTGTTCACACCGACGCGAAAAACGCCACGCGTAAAAGCGTCATTTTTAAAAAAACGCCTCGGGTTCGTTTTTTTGGTTTGACGCGCCGCGTCAAAACCTATCCGACCAACGAGATTGGCGGGTTTGCTCACGTGTCTGGTGCTTCTGAAGTTACAGTAAAACATAACTTGGGGGCGCTCAAACACAAAACGGTCTTGCTGAGCACACATACGGTGAAGAAGAGATATAAGGCAAGTTGAGCTGCTGGTCTCGGAGCATAAAGAGCTATATGATAATATTTATATTAGTATTTCTGTAATAATAGTATAGTATAGGGTGACCAACAGTCCTGTTTTCCCGGGACATGTGTAAAACGGGCACTTTGTGCTTTCTAGAAATCTGAGTTGAGATGAGAACTGCGCATAGTGTGTAGTGTCAGTTAGATTTTGACAAGTGAGGAAAGGAGATAACCGCTCTGTCGACTCTTTGTATTCTTTCTTTTATTTTATTTTTCTATTGTGACCAGATATTTGTTTGTGTTTTTTTCCTCGCTCGAATCCCCATGTATGAGGACGAGTGTAACGTTTGAGTGGTTTTATTAAACGCGGGGAAATACGACAACTCTCGTCTCTCGTGCATCTGTTCATCCGACAACTAGTGCTATGTTTTTATCTCTGGGCAACATCTCAACTTTGTGTTAAACATGTCCTGTTTTCACGTCCTGTCCTGGCTGTTTTTAAGTGATGAAAATGTCCTGGTTTTCAAAAAAACTGCTGGGAAAGATCAGTTCTACAGCAAAATATAGATGGGCAAACGAGGATGAGGAAGAAAAACAGGATAAAGAGGATGAAAACTAAAGATATAAATAGATTTTGTTAGTTCGTTTTTGTAAGTTTGTGAGAGCTATTTTTTGTTACATTTGGAGGCATTTCTTTTAGTTATTTATTATTTATATATTTATTTTTCTAATACAGAAGACATTTTTTTCTATCATTATTTCATTCGTTTTTTTTAATCTGTCATAATAAAACATTGAGACATGAATATGATCACCCTAGTATAGTAGTCTATTATCTGTTTTACATTAAGCGCCATCTAACGTCAGGGAATGAATTTGCATGTTCACTCGGCTCATCGTCAGCGAAAAACGCTTGGGTGTGAACACAAAAAACGCGTTGAAAAACGCTGACGAATAACGCACGCTGATATTCGTCCCGGTGTGAACAGGCCTTCAAGCAGAACCTCACCACACACGGCTCTTACTAAACGTTTCTGAATGATAATTTGC
Organism: Cyprinella venusta; assembly: GCA_038021265.1. NCBI lineage: Eukaryota > Metazoa > Chordata > Actinopteri > Cypriniformes > Leuciscidae > Cyprinella > Cyprinella venusta. The sequence continues at coordinate 6,637,752 of CM075876.1, read as the reverse complement.
TACATTTTTTAACTTTATACACGTTTGTTTTACACAATAGCATCTGATTGGCAACAATAGCAACTGACTGGCTAATAATGTTATTCTCAAACAGCGTTGGCATGTTTACGTTCTTGATCAAATCGAAAATAACGTCATAAAGCATATATACATGAAAAATACATTTAAAACATTAGTACCTATAGAAAATTCAGGTCCATAATGTTTGTACGCATTTGTCGTAGACACAAAATAGCATATGCTATCTAGTAGCGGCTATAAAGCCAGCGCTGGCATTTGAAAAAAATAAAACACAAGGCTACGTCTGGAATTATACATGCAAATACATTTAAAATGATGAAGTCCTACTTACAGATTGTGGCCCAACACTGCTGCCTCTTATTTTAAAGTCGGAACTGCTTCATGTTTTAGTAACAGTTGTTGAATCCGGTGTTGAACTCGTGGAGATTCTGGAAGCTGTCTTCCGTAAAATGTGCAGCACAGAGAGTTAGATTACGATTGTCATTTTCAGGAACATAATCAAACATAAATTGTATCCATTGTTGAGGAAGTATAGCGTCCATGGGAAGCCCGAAACACAGAAGACCTGACAGCTGACAGCTGACGAGTCGACGTGCCTCAGAAATATGCGCATGCCATTTTCTGCATATTCAAAAAAAAAAAAAGTTTGTTATGGCTTTACAACAGATCTAGAAGAAAAGTGTCATAGTCGAGCTTAAGTAAGTTCAGTGATGCTTATTTTTTTTTTAGAAAAAAAGTTATTAATTTAGTTCATTTACAGATATATATTCGCTCTGGAGAAAACAGTGATGTCAACGCCCAGGTCAGTTCAGTTCTCATATAATGGTGTCAATGCAGATCAGATTGTGAAAATGTAATGTCTATGAGTATACAGGACATTAAGTAGGCTTTTAAGTGTCTATATTACACAATAATATAATTGTTAACCACTTACGCATGGTTAACAAAAAATATTATATAATCATATTATAACCATTAAACTTAGTATTATTCTTTGCATACGAACTATACTATACATTATTTCAAAGGTTTTGATTAATATTATTTCAATTTGTTATCTAAAAACTCAAGCAACCCTCATGTTGACTTTTCTATTTCAGTTTCTTTGTAATACAGTAAAATAGATATTACATATAGAAACATTCACTAGTGATGTCAGACTTTTAGACACTACAGACTTTTAGACACTACTGTAAAAGTAAAAGTATTCATTTCCACAAAATAATAAAAAAGGGCACCCTCTTCCTACATTTTCCAGATAATCATAAACAAGTAAACAGAGCTAATAAGAAGTGAAACAATACCTTTTACCAACTTGCTTTCACAATACTTTTTAGTTACCCACAGGTAAAAATGTAACACTAGAATATTACTAACTGGTAAGCCTACTAAAGTAACTGTTGTTGCCACATAGCAAATAAGCATAGATCCCACTCCTAACTCAAAGGTAAGCACTTCTTACTCAGTGTGCACAAACACACAGAGACAATTTCCAGTCTAAGGTTGGGAGAGTGTTATACACTACAGCATTGGCTTCTGTGAGCGCACATTTATACTCCTCTGCTCAGTATTAGACACGCTCACAAAGAGTGAGAGAGTGAGGAAGAGAAACAGGGCACAACACTGGGGCCCCGAGTATTTTCTCACAACAAATGATTTTAGAACAACCTGGGACGTAACAATACCCAACTCATCATCTCTCTGTCTCTTTCTGTGTTTACATATGTTCCTCTTCAGAGTCCCCTGTACCCCGACCAACACCATTGTATGGACAGCCATCATGGTGGGGTGAGGAGGACTCTGGGAACAAGGGAACACACAATGAAGTACTAAGGTCAGGGGATAATCATTCAGGTAAGCACTTATCCTCCCTTACAGACACTTTCATGAGTTGTGGACATTTGTCTTATTACTATATTCATAGTTTGGTGTGGGTGTCTGTTGACAGAGATCACAAAGGAGATAGCTGAGGATGAATTTAACGTCTCTGTTCAAGATATCCGTGACGGCCAGGCCAAGTCAACGTACATGTACAATCGAGAGCCCAGCTATTTTGAAATTCCAACAAAGGAGTTCCATATGCAACCTAAGTCCCCAACGACGGATTTGATTGACATCCCAACCAAAGACACCAATGTTTCTCTGGTTTCTACTCCTCCAGTTGTCCAGAGTCATGCTTCTTTTACTATCGAGTTTGATGACTGCATGCCAGGCAAGATTAAAATCAAGGATCACGTGACCAAGTTCTCCTCTCGTCAGCGAAGTAAGCAGTTGCAGCCCAGTAATTCTCTGGCAGACACACCCACAGAGGTTCTGTCAGCTGAAAGCAAGGTGGCAGATTGGCTTGTGCAGAGTGATGTCAGCATGATGTGCAGGCGGCCACCCTGCGAGGATGTGTACAGCACTAAGAGTGACTTAGCAATGCATATTCGGACACTCAAAGGTAAGAGACATCTTGCTCTTCCTTAAATTGACTTTCTGTTAGACTCACACTGATACAAAATGTTCTAAAATGTATGTACATACATGTGTCCTATGTGAATACCCTGTTACTCTTTCTGTGGCTGTGCCTGCCTTAGTAGGTCTAGACGAGGCAAGCTGGCTGTAGTCTTCGTAAAAACAAACTTCAAGCTTTGATTGTCACCATTTTAGAAAGAAAAAAAAGGTTATAGAATTGACATACAGGCTATGAGGAATGATTAACTGCATGAATTTTTATTACATTATTTTTTTTTAGAATTATATTGACAGCCATAATATACACTATATTTGCAATCTTAACAGGACACCATCATGATGATGGAACCCAGAGTGATTCAGAAGACCCTGTACTGAATGGAAAACGCAGCAAGTCGCATCATTCCGTGCAATCACAATCATCAGTACAGTCACAGCAGTCAGCTCAGTCAAAGACACCTGAACCATCAGAATCAGTTCTGTCCCAGCCTTCTGTCTCAATGCAAAAAACTCATCCTCAGTCAGTCTCACCACACAAACCCCATCAAGGTGATCTTGATGAAAGTGAGGCACATCCTGTACAAGAAGCCTCCTCCCCTCACCAGACTGAGGTTAAGCCCATTCCCCCTGAGCCTCACACCCAGCAGGCCTTCATCATTGAGTTCTTTGATGATAATCCCAGAAAGAAGCGATCACAGTCCTTTACCCACAACTCTGTGCATACTGACTCCTACTCTGCATTGAAGGCCAAACTAGAGAGACGCAAAGGTCTGGCTCATGGGGAAAGGCCAGCCTCTGTGCATGGGCATCTTCCTCCAACACAGCAAATCACTGTTCCACTGAAAGGTTCAAGCCATGGAGGTTCACAGCGATCAAGCTCACTGAAGAGAGAGAAAACAGAAGACAATGGGACCAGCACATCTTTATTAGGGACCTCTTCTCGCTCTTCACCAGCTATAACCATTAAGCCTTTTGGGAGTGTGGGCAAGAAGTCCAATCTTGCTCAGGAATTTACTGCAGAGTTCTTGAAAGATACAGGAAAAACTTCCCCACCTCCCTTGTCTGCCCCACCTGTGATGGTATCCCCATCACACACTCTTTTACCCTCCCCAGCAGAGCCCTCTGGACCCTCATCTCTGTCGTACCCATCTTCTCCTTCTCAACTTCCTGCATTATCATCCCAATCTCTTCTCCCAATATCCTCCACTGCCCCCGTCCCTTCGCAAGCCCCTGGAAGGGGTCCAGTTTCTAGTGCCTCCCCAGTCTGCTCAGCTGGGACATCTGTGCCCCCGTTTTCAACACTATTAGCTAGTGATGTTGAAACTAAGGGCTCAAGAGTGACACGAACTGAGGAGGAGGACAGTCTGAGTGATGCTGGTACCTACACAATTGAGACAGAGTCACAAGATAAGGAAGTGGAGGAAGCTAGAAGTATGATTGACCAGGTAACAAAGCCTTTTCTTGAGATTACAATTGGTGTAAAATTCTCCTATTGCAGTGTACTGTACAGATACTAGTGATTGGAAAATTGTGGCTCTTTCGAAGCACTGTATTGAGTGAAATGTTTGAGTTGTCTGAAACATAAATATCTTTTTCAGCTTCTGGTGTGAATTTGAGGTGCACTACCTGTTTGACCAATGTAGTCTAAAAATGTTTGAGTAGTGTTTGAGGAACATATTTGTTCTCATTTTACAGGTGTTTGGTGTTTTAGATGCACCAGAATACAGTGGTCAGACTCCTGGAGTTTATAGGCCTGTGATTGATGATGGTAAAGATGAGCAACTATTCTATAGTCACAGTATGGCAGCTGATATAATGTCGACATCATCACAGGGCCATGGTGGGGACCAAGTCAAATCACTGCAGGTATGTTCTGGTCTGACAACAGTGCTCTCATTCATTACTAAATATGGCCCTAACGGTGTCAGTGAATAGTGAACAATTAATGCATTTATGATTGATAGTTGTTGCCCCTCGTGATTTAGGCACATCCTGGTGTAGGAGAGCCTAAATGGGTTTCACGCTCACGCTGGGCCAGCCTAGCAGATGCTTATAATGATCCTGGGGCTACACAAGGATCTATGGGAATTCCATCCAAAAATGGGCCTGCGGAAAGAGGTATTTTCATTGAAAGTGGTGTTTGAACAAGTTGGCAATACACTTTTTGATTTCATTATGAATAGGCAACAAAATAATAACTATTCACTCTTTTGATTTTGAAGATGATAGAGTGACATTAATGATTAGTCAAAGCCTGGATATCTCGGAATCAGATGGCAGTCAAGGTTTCAGGACCAGACGGCAACTTCCTCAGGTTCCACCAGGAGAAAAACTGGAGAACACAACCCCTAGTATCTTGATCCGGCATGAAACTAACGTGGACCTTGAACCACCAGAGAAAGGTTCTAGAGCACCACAGCAGCAGGACTGCAATCAGAGGCTACATGTCCAAGACGATGTGGACCCAGACAGTCTGAGTGACACCAGCCGTTCAGATGACAGCTCCATCCTTGATAGGAGTGGAAGGAGCCAAGAAAAGAGAGGAACTTCAATAACCTCACCTTCTGAAAATGTAAATCATTCTAGAGGGTTAAGAGAGATGCCACCACCCACTCCCAAACCCACCTCATTTTATATTGGTTCTGAAGATGGTTCGTCGAAGTCAGATGCATCCAAAAGTCTAATTCTTTCGCAGCCAGAGAGAGATTTCTCTCCTAAGATACCTCCAACCACTGTCTTGATACGACATTTGAGTGGCCATGAGTCTAGGCGTCCAGTGAAGCCCAACTCGTCAGCCCCGAACCTTCAGGCACATAACAGGGATGTGGTGCCCACCAAAGAGACCTCAACCTCATTTGTTCGACAGGAGAGTTTTACCAAAGATAGGCCAAGTGACAACATTCAAGTCAAGAAACTACCACATATCTCTAGTCATCCTGCTTTGAGAAGCTTGGATACAGAGGAAACTGTCCAAGATACATTTCCCTTTCCTAAGGAAGCAGATAAATCATTGGCATCACCAGAAGAGAAGTTCAAAACAGGAAGCTCTCCTGCACAAGAGGATTCACTGTCTGGTGATTCAGATGTTGATACTGCTAGTACTGTAAGCATGGTCAGCAGTAAAAATGCTCATGTCACTGCACCTAAGAAGCATACGTCTGCAAGTGACCAGCGTAAGGAGAAATCATCTTCCGTTTCAACTGTAAAAGAAAAAGCACGGCAACCTACAGCACGTGAACGGTTATCAGAAAAACGTAGAAATCATGCCTCTGCAGATAATAGCAGTAAAGCTGAAATGAGTCGCCGTCTCCAGCTTCGTCGCAGTGCTGGTAACCGTGGTTCTTTAGACCTTTCGGATAATCAGCATGGTCAACCGCTGTGGCATGAAGCTGCTGCTTCTGACCATGAGTCAAGTTCACGGCCCAACAGCCGCAAAAAACTCACTGCACCCCTGCATAAGGAGGACCCCAGTAAGGTGACCAAAGGAAGCCCTCAGGTGCTGACACGATCCAATAGCCTTTCAGCCCCAAGACCAACCCGTGCCTCGATGCTCCGCCGAGCTCGACTAGGTGAGACCTCAGACAATGAGGGTGCAGAGACGGACCGTGCATCTCAGAGCTCCGACCACAGTAAGACTCCTGCTGAAGGCAAGAAACTCTCAAGGCTGGACATTCTTGCTATGCCTCGGAAACGAACTAGATCCTTCACAGTTCCAAGTGACAACGAATCCACCTCAAGCAAGCATGGCATTTCTAACCATCCTACAGAGGCGAGTAGCAGTGCAAGGAAAGGGGCTTCAAGTGAGGTTAGGCAGGCTACCGGCAAAGGGACTGCATCAGTAGGGAAACACTCCTCCACGCGTACCCGCTCGAACCAAGTTAAACACAGTAGCACAGCTGGTGAGTATCTGTCAGTTTAATACTCTTATATTACTCTTATATGATCTATAAATACAGTTCCTCTAGACAAGACCACTGAAGTGCCATAACATTTTTTCATTGTTACTGACGATATTGTGACTATTGTTTCAAATTACAAACATGAGACTTTGATTAGAAATGTTTCTTCCCATTTTTTTTTTATTATTTAAAACTTGAGGTTCCCACCGTAGACAAAAGGATTCAGAATATTCCTCTACCTCAGAGGAGGAGTTTGAGACCAAATCCAACTCTAAGCAAAAGCGCTCCCATGCCTCAGCTTCAACTCAGACACAGACACCACAGAAGACTGTTCAAATGAGGCTGAAATGTGTCTCTTTGGAAACGGAAGAGGACGAAACTCAGAATGAACACTTCCAAAATTGGTCTACTCATAGTGCAGAGATTGCCAGGTTATTTGGTTTTTGTTGTGGTTGTGATGTAATATGCATGCATGCATTCACTACCCAATGCATTTATGATTGATGATATACTATATAATACTTGTATCCTTTAGGCTGAGTCAAGACCTGGCCAAAGATCTTGCCATTCTTGCACGTGAAATCCATGATGTAGCAGGGGATGGTGACTCCCAGACACCCTCAGGCTTAGGAGCTACCACTTCCCCAGGCTCCATGCCAAATACCCCTGCATCCACTATCTCGACCAGAGAGGAGGTAGGCCTAAAGTTTGTTTGCTTGGTTAAATGGCATCCCATCATATACAATGGCCCATTCCACTATCTTTTCAGTATGAAGCAAAACATGCTGCAGATGTTTGCAATTGCCTCATTAGCACAATGAGGAGAAAACATAGTAGACAAAATGCTAAAGTCAAAGATAACAAAGCATGTTCGGTAAGTCATGGTGAAGTAGCATGATACACCTCCAGATAATTATATTGTGTCCCCAAAGAGGATTAAGACTAAAGTAGGTTTTTTTTTGTAATCTTGCATACTTTTTGTTGTATATTTTCTCTTTTGTGCAGAGACCATATGCATCATTACAGAGGTTCCTGTTACCTCAGGTGCTTAGTTCATCACTCATTATCACCAAAATTAACGTACTAACAGCTGTCTGATGTCCACCTTTGGAACCTGTTGTTGAAATTGCTGCTCTAATTGATTTATTCCCTAATGCATCCCTAATGCATGGAACTTCACTTCCAAACTCACTCTTACGGCTGTATGTTCACAAAACAGGTTATGTTCACTTTAAGGAGTTTGTCCTGCCATGTTGAATGTGAACATAGAACCCTTTGCTATTCACAATTGAATTAGCATGATCATACAGATATCATCCCAGAATTGTGTCTCTGAAGCCTCCATTGTAATCTGAGCTCAGAGATGTATGTCTGTTAACATCAAATTTTACCTGCCATTGTCATGTCCACGTGTTCTTACTAGTGCTTTCCCATCCCTGATTAATCTACAGCTGGTACAGCATATACCCGAGGCAAGCCTGAACTATCAAAAGGTTCCTCCAGGCTCAACTAGTCCAATAGACCAGGACTCAAATATGAACGACCATGACAGTTCCAGACGGCGTCCCTGGAACCGTGAAGAGGTCAAATTTGGTCAAATCCTTTGCTAATTACACTAATAAGCATTAGTCATTTGCTTAGGGTGTTACAACCTTCATAGCCAATGGCAGTGTCTCTCAGACATAGATATATAGATAAACCATAAACCGGTATAGATAAACCACAATTACATCCTTTTTAATTTTAACCTTTGATTCTTAATGTAATCACAGGTAATTCTGGACAATCTAATGCTGAACCCAGTCTCCCAGCTCTCCCAGGCTATCAGAGAGAATACGGAGCAACTAGCAGAGAAAATGAAGTATGATTCCTATTTAAAGGTCAAATAGGTTTTAAGTGCATCATAACCATAAACCACTTGCTAGCAAGCAGAGGGATTGGAGATTAAGGGAATGGAGATTCTCATCCTAGAGAATATGTGAAAATATCCTGCTAAACATTGACTTTGTCAACTTTAGGAGGTCACATACAGTACAGTAGATAGCTTTAAAGCTAATAGACTTGAAAATCACAAAATGCATTTTGAACAAAGTGCTTTGTCTGTATAGTCCCACAAATATTGTGTCTCTTTTAGAGTTCTGTTTCATAACAAGACTGAAGTCTGGGAGGAAATCGAGGCAAAAATCAATGCTGAAAATGAGGTTCCTATCCTGAAGACATCTAATAGGGTAAATTCTGTCCTGATTAAAGGCAATTTCTAGGACCAGACTTTAATTTCAGAGATTTTGTCATCTCTTTGTCATTTCCTTGCTTTGCAAACAGGAAATCTCATCTATTCTCCAAGAACTGCGACGAGTCCAGAGACAACTTGAGGGTGAGAACTTTAAAGGGGTCATGAACTGGCTTTTTAAATTTTATTATATTGTTGTCTGGGGTCAACTTATGATGTTCACTTGGTTTTTGCATTCAAAAACATCAAAATGAATAAGTATAGGCTATTTTGTACGAGCCTACCTGAAAAACAATCGGTTTTTATGGGCGTGTCGCACTGAAGACTTGGAAGTAAACGCCCACTGCTGCGAGTGGAGAACAGTTTTGCATATTATAATGAGTTTAACTCACCCGTCGGTGCACGTGGGGTAAAATGTCCAATGTTGTAAAATGACAACCGGATTCGCCCATACATGTTTGACCCAGAGTCCGTGTGTTGCACCATTCCTGTCAGATCCAATATAGACGGCACAGCACCGTTCTTTACTCTTAATCGGTCTGCAAATCCAGTCTTGTTTACAAAATAATCCTCAGTGAAATGAAGCGAACAGACGACGATGTTACTCTCATCTGCTGGAACGTCATTAAAAATAAAGTTAATCCATGCAGTCCTATTGGAATCCACAGGAAGCTTATGCAGCGACTGTCTTCCACAACCAGGCACTGTACAATATTCTGTATTGCTCGATAGCTCGAACCAGTTTGTCATCATGAGGTAGGCATGTATGTTATTCATCTATGCGTGTAATGCGTGAATCGGTGGGCGGGGCTAAACCGGCCATGTTGAAGTAGGCGTTGATCTTCTTCTGCGGGGGTGGTGTTTTATCATCTTTGACGTCATATTTCCCCACTTTTAAAAATGAGTCGTTTTCAGAGGCTGTGTCAATAAAAGCTTTTATTGGACTAACGTTTTCAGTTCTGAAACTTACAGGATATTCTTATAATATGATGACCTCTTAGTTGTCAAAAGCTCAAGGAAAATTTGATTTCTCAGTTCATCACCCCTTTAACTTTGACCTTGTATGCTACACATTCTGGGGCTTTCCCTATATCCATTTGTCTTTTGTCTTACCTTAGTGATCAACACTATTGTTGAGCCTGGAGGAATCCTAAAAATACCCCCTATGGCACCTTCTCCCAGGGGAAAAACCAAATCTGCTTCCAAGGAGTTTATCAACCCCACATCTAGTAATGCCAATGCAAGTGCAAAGCGAGGTCCCAAAGGGCCCGAGGGAGGGCGATATGTGGTATAAGCATAGTAAACAACTGCACATTTCTTTGGAGACTGCAATATTTGTGGCGTATTTGTAAAAGTATTGTAAGACTACCTGTGGTGCAAATATGCGTAATATGCTTTCTCTAAGACTGCGGAGACACTTCACAAGCTAAAGTAGGTTGTAAGCATTGTTCTTTTCAACAATTGTAATCAGTGGCTTGCTTGAGCGATTGTCCATTTGCCATGTTGTCATTCATGATTGAGTGAAGGCGTGAGTGTTTTGTTGCTGTCTGTTTTGAAAACCATTGTAGCATTCAATTCAATTTCCAACCCAATTCACTGTCACTCATGAAATGCACTTGGCTGCTACAAATCTACAGCATGAAAAAAAGGGTGAATACGCAATACTTAGTGCTTGCCTTCAACACTGGCATAGACTTGCTTTAGCTTGCTTTGCCAGAAAAAAAAAAAGAATTACCAGTTGTTTTAGATATAATGCTATCGTGCTATAATGCAATTGAATATTGCTGCTTCTGAGAACATGGTTACTGTTGAATTCCCAGATTTGGCAAGTTAAAATATTGTTAATAATATCAAAATTATTGTTAAAAGTTATCAACCTTTGGCATAAATGTTTAGTTTGGTGACTGGGAGGAATATGTTTGGTTCACTTTTCTAGTAGCCACTATTCCTATGTTGAGATAATTTTTTGAAAATCTAATAAAAAAAAAAACTAATTAAAAAAATCAACCCGTGGCAAAATTTTAAAGTAACACAATTCCATAGGAAAACCACAGACTTTGTAAAACGGTGGTATTGACACAAATTTCAAAATCATTTCAGTTGGATATATATATGGATATATGGGCTAGTACAAGCTAATTTTTCTCAAAGAAAAAAATAATCGTTCTCAGCTAACGTTGTAAACTATACAGGGAAACCTCTCAGCTGGTACTTTATTGTTAAAGGTTTAAATTAACAACTGATTTCAATACAATTGCACAGAAGGTCGTTTTAATAACAATGATGCATTTGGATGATACAAGAATATACAAGAGTACAATGAATATGTATGTCGCATTCTCTGAATCAACTCATGTTAAGATGTTGTGGATCAACATAAGGGTTCCCACAAATCAATATCTCATGGCCGGGACAAACCTAAGTGAACCAGACTTGTCCCCTCCTGGTCACCGTAGTTTTGCGACTACAACACACTGTATGTCTGGAGTGTTAAGGGTGTTTAAGTTTACATGGTGTAAGCGACTGCTAGGTTATAATTGAATCATGTGTGATGCTGTGAAGTGTTGTTGCTGTGTGTTACAGGTTAAAACTTGAAAAACGGGTTACCTTCACCCTGCCCCACTATATTATATGCTTTTATGATTGTATGCAACAAAGTGATTGTTTTTTTTTTATTTTTTATTTGAGATGACAAAGAGCTATTATTGGTGAGAACAGAAAACAGCTAGATGTATAACAGGTTATCGCCCCTACGTTTACATTAGCCATGTATTCTTTAAATGTCATATATTCTATGTATTTGTTATTGTGAATGTTTTAAAAGCATCAAAATGATGTTTAAATATCCTGAATGAGATCCACAACAATAATGTCATGGAAATTGTACATATTAGTAAGGTATGGAACAGTGTTGAAAACCATTGGGTTAGAGTTCAGATTAGACCTTTGGGGTAAGATGCCCCCCTGAATTCACCCGGAGGGGAATGTCGTCAATGTCGCTATTTTATTTATTTATACTTCTTGTAATTCATGGGGTTTTTATTTTAATAATTCCACAAATTTGTACATGTCAGAAGCTTTTCAATAAAACCCATAGCCTAAATGAGTGAAATTAGTACATTTGAATTCAGTGTGGCTATTATGACATATCTTCAATTAAAATAGGGTCAATGAAATATGTAAATATTCATAAGCCTGTATATAAATCATGGAGTAAATTTACCTTTCAGATGAATCTCTTTTAACTGGGATTTTGCCATAAATTATCTGTCATAAGTTCTTCAATTAAAAAATAATGCTCAATTTTAAATAGAACGGTTGATTTTGAATTTTATAATTATGACTTTTAAAATAAATAATTTATACATTCATAGTTTCCCCCAGAAGGGGCCATCTTACGTTATAATTTTACAACGTTTCTATTTATTTCACTTAATTTGACTGATGCATTATCCTGCACGTTAAACTTATATCTAAGTATTTTAAGTTCCAAATTTGATGTACATTGTTGTTCAGGGGGGCATCTTCCCCCATTTTAGTTTGCAACTGCCCGGAATAGAAATATTGCGACAACCAATATCTTGACAACACTTGTGCGAATGAACAGCACAACTGTACATACAGTACCAAACATCTTTCTGTCTACCAGCGTCCCGTCGACACACTGCATTATAATGACACCATGTTAGTATTGACTTGTATTTGCTTTGTGTCTGTAATTGTGATCTTCCATTACAGCATTTGTTTCGATTTATTTATTTACGTTTACGTATTTATTTGACGTTGAATCCTGGTTTCAATCTTGGAAAAAATGTTTCTAAATATCTGCATTAAGAAATGATTGTATATGGTAGATTTGTTTAGTGGTTTATCAGCTCACCATTAAACGGTTTGCTTTTTTTTTTTACCTGGGTGTTAGGTTTATTGTATCAAATGCAAATGAAATCATTTTTATTGCATGTGCGCCAAATGTTATAGAACTTCAGTTCATCAATACAGAAAATACAGATACAGAAAATCTTTTATTTTGAAAGATAGTCAGAAAGTTATAACAGTAGTGTGTATTTTGAGAGGCTTCCATAAAAATTCAGATCCAGGAAAATAATAGGCTATGTTGGATATGTGTGAGAGTCTTTTTTTAAATCAGTTATAATTTTGTTTTTAAAAGTTGTAAAGCAAAATAAAATTAAATGAAGACTAGATAGCACACGTAGCCTACGTCTGCAGATGAAGATCACTTCATCTGGAAAGAATCTGTTGTTTACTAACATCTGATATGATTTAAAATGTATGTAAAACTGATATCTTAAAATGTCTTAGACATTTTCGAAACATCTATTTGACATCTGACAGAAAACGTACTATATAGACATGAGCAACTCTGTCAGATGTAATAGTCTCCATGATGGATGTGATGGATGTAGAGGCCACATTAATAAAACGATTTTAACTAGTGTGTTCGTATGCTAAAATCCACGCAACGACGTGGAAAAGTGCTCAGGTCCCTTTTTTCCCTCCCACCTCCACCCACACCCCTCTTCGGAGGACAACTTTATTTGTTTATTTATTTATTCATTTATTTATTTTTTATATTATTACAGAAACTGTAATAACTTTTTAAGGACATACACCATATGTTATCTTCAGATTACATTTATAGAGAGCCTAAGTCCCGCCCCTTCGCTTCCGGCTCATGGGACCTTATTTCGGAAAAAATATGAATGAAAGTCAATGGGGAGAGACAACTTATCTTTTTATTCCGTCTGAACTGTGCCCTCAGTTACACATATGATGTTTGTCAATTTAAAAGATGATCCTGAAAGTCAAAAACGTCGCAGTTTGTCATACAGCAGAAGAGTAACATTTAGTTTTATGTAAAAATCGCTCTGTGAACTACATCTCCCGGGAAGAGAAACGAGATCCGCTGCTCGTGTGTGTGCAGTCTGGTACAAAACACTCAGGTAGGACGACGTAACGTTACGATTATAACGTAAGACCGTAGAAATAATGACAGACAGCCTCAGTAAAGTTAGCTTTATTCATTGAGAGAAAATGTGCGCCTTTGGGGTTTGTAGTCTTTGTAATTACGTATTTTCACAGTCTTATACCTCAACGGTTTTACATCAAACTGCGACTTTCTTTACTTTAAAATGTATCTTTTAAATTGACAAACATCATATGTGTAATTCAGGGCACAATTCAAACCAGATCAAAATATTTGTTGTCTCTTGCCATTGACTCCCATTCAATATTTTTTCGAAGTTAGGTCCCATGGTGGTCGACCGGAAGGGGCGGGACTTAGGCTCTCTATAGTCAGTACATGCGATTTCCTGAAATTTAAACTCGCGACTGACACCTGTGGGCAAAAAACAGAACTGCTCTTCCTTTCTGTTCGCTCTCGCAGCGCGCGCTCGTGCGTGCACACTTCACAAGTCATCTGCCGCAAGGAGGTCAACATTATGTTTACAGAGGTAAGACCAGTTAAATACATATATTGTTTGAGATAAGAGTTCTGTTAGCGAGTGTAGGCTACTTGCTGACTAGCAGTGGTGGGTTGGCAGAGTGATCTGACAGAGGGTTTTTCACCGACGTCACGTTCTGGGCGGTAACCCGGATGAGCGGCCATTATGGAGGCACTCGGATGTAAACAACAGCATCGACTGTAGTGATGGCCAGATGAGGCTTCCTGAACCACTGAGACATCGCAGCCCATTGCTTCACCCAAAGGTTCATTACTCGAAGCTTAATTCAGCATTGCTCACTAGTGACACCTAGCTACTGTGCAAAGAAATAGCAGACAAAATAAATCATTCTGAACCAATGACCCGCCCCCACTTTGTTTTATTTATTTATCTTCTTCTCACTGTTAATGTCTCTGTAACCTTTCATTTGCAATAATAAAGAGATCTGTGCAAACATTTGTCTATTGCCTGGATATTAAATAAAACGTGTATCTTTATCTTTCTGCATTTTGTTCAGAGACAGCTGTCACACACACAATTAATTACTTTTTTTTTAAATATAGTGACAGTATGAACAACAAAAGTGACTGTGTTGAGTGAGGGAGTGTAATAAAGTAAGCAACAAAAGTGCTGCAGTTTGGAGTGGACGAAGCAAGAAAGGGCTACAATATATATATATATATATATATATATATATATTGAGAAAATGAATTTAGGTTTTAGACAATTCCTCTTCTTGGACAAAACCTCTCCAGCCTTGGAAAAATATCCTTTCACAAGGAGAGGACGTCAGTGTGCCAGCGGGTGTTGAGCCAAGACAGGGTTGGATTTCCTCTTTCTTGCTGGCTCCATTACCATGAAAAAGGAAGATGTCATAAAAAATAAAAAAATAAATAAATAAATAATCCAAAAGGGCAATCCAAATCAAAAAGCAGTCCAGTCAGAGATCCAAAAATCCAAAGTAATTGAAATAATCTTGTCTAATTAATATAACAAGACTATAATATAGCTACTATAATTGATAATAACAATTATTAATTATTATTAATAACTATTCTAACCTGATACAGGCTAGTGTAGTAATATACAGCCCTAACACATATATGACACACTAACGATAATGAGATTTCTCTGACTCTGACGCGACTACAACTGCTTCTACTGCTCATGAAACAGCCACAGGGTGGCGCGAGCCGAACCGCAGACCGAACCGATGACGTTTTTACACAAACCGAGGCCTCGTTTGTCATCAGTCACGTGATTTTCACGGTAACAACACAAGCCTCGAATCGCGGCTTCATCTGGCACGCCCATTTTTTCTCGACACAAGCTCGGTTCAAGCTTCGAGGCCTCGGTTCAAATGTCACATCACTAATCGACTGCACTGTTAATGTACGACTGAACACATTGTCCGTTTCTCAATATGCCTTTTTGTCTGTACTTGTGTTCTTGTGGACTTGTAAAACGTCATCAGTCGCCCAAGTACTGTCCCAATACACAAGTTTGCATTTAGGCAAGAACGGTTAAAAATCCCGGATGTGTTCTTGACACTCCCATTTTACCGAGGATGCATCGGTTGGTAACTTGTGTGAACTTGACGGCAGAAACATCCCATAATTCATTTCGGCATTCGCGGAAGGAGCGGGAAGCAGAGAGAGACAGGTCAAAATTTACCTGATTATTACCTAATATTACCAGCGTTTTTCCCGCCGTTGGCTAGTGATGTACACAAACAAACAACACAAGCAGAATTAAAATGAGACATGTGTTGCTTTATTGTTGTGAATATACATTACATTGTAGTGTCTGTAGAGGAATCCCTTAGGCTTGGGCGATAAAGCCTGGCTGTATATTAATTCTCGTTATGTTTGGGCACTGCAGACGGCGTCTGTGCGGGGGTACTATTGCGCAATACCAGCAAGAACACTTCGTCTCAAACTGTCAGCAGCGTTCTGTGTGCTCGTCACCTCGTGAGTTCGTTCTTCCAAGAACAACTAGCAAGAGCTTTCTTCCCAAGAACACAAATCCGTTCTTTGCATTCTTGGTTTTGAGAAACGGCCATTATTACAAAAAAAATCTTTGGTAGATGCGAACTCATATAGAGAAGGACCTTATTCATTTGCATAAAGATGGGCATCGGCCTGGATGCTTTGCGGAATATACGTAACATGAACGCGCTTGACGTCACATCCACAGACAGCGCGGGAAAAGTCGGACCCGACAGAAAATAGGAAAAATAGGATACAGGCTTATAGGTGCACCCACTGTGAGCCGACAAGGTGTCAGTATGCTCATCCGGAGATGTTTGAGTCATAAATGGTAAAATAAAAAGGCTATTGTTATGTTTATTTTGGGGAAAAAGCTGCATATAGCCTCTTTAACTTTTGTCCTACCATAACCTATATGACCTACCTATAACCTACCTATATGACATAACGAAATGTTTTAGTAAGATCCTAGATCCTTATAAGGGCATGGGGGATTAAAGTACCATATACAAATTGATACGCATAACACTTCTTTTTCTTCTTTTTCCACGATGCTGCTCTGGCTTAGAAATGATATAGAATCGGGATTGCCTGCCTAGACATAGACTGGTAACAGGCTTGTGCTAACTGCCGACCACTGGGCCAGTCCACAGACGGTTAACAGGATTGTGCTGACTGCAGACTGCTGGGCCAGAACACAGACTGGTAGCTGGATTATGCTGACTGCAGGCTGCTGGACTGGTCCACCGGCTGGTGACTGGCTTGTGTTAGTTGCAGACTGATTGGCTGGGACACATACTGGTGACGGGTTTGTGCTGACTGCAGGCCACTAGGCTGCAGTCAGCATAATCCAGCTACCAGTCTGTGTTCTGGCTGCACTGGATGTGCTGACTGCAAACTTCTGGGCTGGGACACAGAATAAGAGCTGGTTTATGCTAAATGTGGACCACTGAGATCAGGTCCACAAATTGTAAACTGCCTTAGTCTAGTTGTTAGATGCCAGACTGGACCACAGATTATGAGCTGACTTGGGCTGGTTGTTGGATACTAGACTGGTCTGCCGGTTGTGAGCTGGCATGTGCTGGTTGTTAAATGCCAACCCGTCCACAGACCGTGAGTTGACTTGGGCTGGTTGTTGGATGCCGGATTGGTCCACAGACTGTGAGCTTGCTTAGGCTGATTGTTGGATGCCAGACTGGTCCACAGATTGTGAACTGACTTGGGCTATTTATTGGATGCCGAACTAGTCCACAGATTGTGAGCTGGCTTAGGCTGATTGTTGGATGCCAGACTGATCCACATACTGTGAGCTGGCTTGAGCTGGTCATTGAATGCCAGACTGGTCCACAGTTTGCGAGCTTGCTTGGGCTGGTTGTTGGGTGTCAGATTGGTCCGCAAGCTGTGAGCTGACTAGCTGGCTGTTGGATGTCAGGCTGGTCCACAAATTCACCTTTGGCTAAGCCACGCCCTATAATGTAGATTGACCAATCACAGCACAGCCAAGAACCAGCTCCCACAGAGGTCGGACACTTTTTCACTGCGCTCCATTGACTTTCAACACAGGCGGCTCATATTTTTGGTCTTGGCAGGCTATTACCGTCGTAGTTTCATCCAAAATATGGTTAAACGTTGTGCCTCGGGCATTTATAACACAGATACGCGTTTCCCAGAGAGGATGGAGGTGGGTGTCCGTTCTTTCCCTTCCCAAAACCGAAGCCAAATCCTGACAAGTGTCGTCTTTGGATTAAACTCTATGGATGTCCTCAGTCAGCTAAACCCCACAAAGATCAACAAGCACATATTTTTTTTACTTCTAACATTACTGTGAGTGTGAAGTTAAACTAGTTAGACCGTTTTATAATGTTTTAGGTTATGATTTCAGTTCTCATACTGGTTGTTGATACGCTAGCACACGCTGCTAATAAATATATTTATACTCGTTATACTCGTGTAGTCCGTTTGCTTTGTAATAACGATTATAGAAGTGAATAGACCTACCCAGCTTTGCATGAACAGTGTTGCTCCCTGATATTGTTAGTCCCAGCCTCCGTCTCGATTAGTAGGAAATGCGGTGGTTCATTTTTTGACTGAGCAGTAACGTTATGCTTTTGCCTCTATTTTGGATGCCTTGTTGTTTGTTGCGTTTGAATATCTTGAATATAGCCTTCGAACGCATATTGCAGCCCCTTTTACCCACTTCTATCGGACACTTTATTTGCTGCTTTATAAAAGTTTGATAACATTTCAGCAGGAAGAGCTGTTACAGCATAAGCCATGCAGAGCGCAGATGAAGTTTGACGGATGTAGCAACCGTAACTGGACCATGAGCTGACTTAAGTTAGTTGTTGGATGACAGGCTGGTCCACATAATGTGATCAGACTTGGGCTGGTTGTTGGATGCCAGACTGGTCCACAGATTGTGGACTGGACTGGCACTGGACTAGTCCACAAACCGCATATGGGCTGGTTGTTGGATGTCGGATTGGTGCACAAATTATGAGATGACCTGGGCTAGTTGTTGGATGCCAGACTAGTCCACAGATTGTGAACTGGCTTAGCCTGGTTGTTGCCATGTTGATAAGTCCGCACAAACCTTAGTCCAGAATCTTTGTACAAAGCCACAAGGCATGCATGTAATCATCTGCTGTATTACTTGTGCAAATATTTGATTGATTAAAACCCATCTTAAACATCCTTTGTCCTGTGTAATAAGTTCTATGGAGGATTTTATATTGTACAAGTTGTAGATTTAAACTGTCAGTCATATTAAAGTTGTTTAATATTATTTCTGACTAAAACTGTTTGGTGGGATTTAGTGATAGATCCGACTCTCATTTTGCAATTGGTAATGAGATTGTATCATCTAATTTGGAAATGACTCTATATATTTTCGATAATAGCTTTTCGATATTAGCTTTTTCAATAATAGCTTTCGAATTCACAACCTCCTGAATTCTGTAACACTTGGTGGGAGTTCCAGCTTTATTTGCTTTAGAGGGAATTTTTTACTTATTACTGATTTGAGTTGTTGATATTCTGGATAGGCTATCTGTTATTAATTATCCCCTACTGTGAGGTGATTATTTGAAGCGGTACAAAGTTACAGTTATGGATTAAATGCTCTAAATATTTAATTCCTTTGTTTTTCCATTTGATAAAATTAATCATATTTTTGTTTAGTGTGATATCAGGATTATTCCATTATTCCGTTCTGACGAAGCCTACGCACTTCTCCTTGGGCGGAAAGTCGAAGAACTGCAGGTATATTTTTGTGAACAGTGCATTTACCAGATGCGGCCATCATGTGGCGTATTTTCATTGCCTTTTAAAATGAAAACATCCTCATTCCTCATTGTTTCTCGTCAGGCGAGAATTCAATTACAGTTCAAGTACACGGACTTGATTGAGAAACTGAGATCATTTAAGACTTCCTTTGCCCCTCATGATTCAGAAATATCACATCACTGTAAATTTGTCTGCGTGTGCATATTTAGAGGCCCAGCCATTTGATTCATCAATGATTAAAGGGTGTAACGTAAAACAGGATATTCAGATCTATTATTTAGAAAAATATTTTTATAGTAATTTTTGGAATTGTTCTATATAATTAAACATAATGAAAAAATATTAGTTCAAAACACTTCCTTTTTTGAACCTTATTGTGAAGTGAACTGCAAATGAACTAAGAATGAACAATACATCTACAGCACTTATTAAATTAATATTATATTTAATTATTAATTATTAATTATTTAATTATTAAATTAATATTATGTTTATTATATGTTAATTAATTATAATATTAATTTCAACATTTACTGTAATTACATTATTAAACTCAAATGTTGTATTAGTTCACAGTGCATTAACAAATATCAACAAACAAGGAACAGCTGTATTTACACTAGAATAAGGTTCATTAGTCCACATTAGTTAACATGAACTAAGAATGAATAATACTTATTCAGCATTTACTAATTTCTTATAATTTTGCTAAATTTGTAAATCCAAAGCATGTTGTATGACTTAGGCTAGGTGAGGGATTCAAAATGCCGTTACATGTTTTGACGTATTTAAATGCTGAAATTCTGCTACAGCATCTCAGTGATGGCTAATGCTGAATGGCTGCAAATAGAACTTAGAAAAACTCAAATTAATGAATATCAAAATTATCAAGAAACTAACATCAAATCATAAACTGACATGGAGGCTTTATCAGTTTCCGATTAGATTAAACCTCGGAAACGGTGTTGAATAGAGTCATAAATGCTCTTGGTTTGACTATCTAAGCTTTGTATGTGAGGCCTACAGATCAAAGTCATTAAAATGGGACATAAACAAAATCTGTTCAAGTCTTTGCTAAGGTGAATTTCCTTGGGTTTTATTATGGATGGAATTTTCCAGACTTTCCATTTTATGAACTGTATTTTTTTGGTGCATTTGCATTAAGTCAGACAGACAGGAGGAATCAATAGAATCTTAATAAATAACAGACACACACACACACACACACACACACACAACAATCAATAAGAGAGCAGTTATGAGGAAAATGAAAGATTTCACAAAGACCAGTCTATCAGAATGGGCTGCTTGACCAACAGTGTTTGCCTACATTTACATTTTTACATTTTTTTTTAAATTGTTGCATCCCCCAAAGTCTGATGTTAGTGGCAGATTTATCATGCACCACAATGACACATAATAAGCTTAACATTTCAGACAAAATTGTCATACTGTACTACTTGTTCTTACAGTATGTCTTTAAACATTAGGATCTAGTTTCCTAGAAAAAAGGGACTAAATCTACTTTGCTACAAAGGTAAATATATACACTTGGACCATGTATGTCATCTACAAGCAAACTTTAACATCTCTTTTAGTTAAAAGTTAAATAAAACCCAGTTTTCAAGTGGTCCGTTCCATTTAGAGTCTAGACTGGAATTACACTAAAGTCTAGTCTATACTGGCAGAGTATACTGTATTACATGAATTGAAATACTTTTGCCAAAATTTTAACAATCAAGAAGAAGAATGTCATTGCCTTTACATTTGTGTATGACTACCAAACACATACATGTAATATCTACAATGAAATATGAGAATGGTACATCAGAACGAATGCATGTACAAGAACGTACAATATTTACACTTGCTGTCTAGCATCCAGGCCATAAAAAACCCACAGGTTTCTCATAGGTTTAAAAGTAGACAACATAAATCAAACAGTGTCCAAAACGTAAAGAATATTAGGTTTGAGGTTTAAATTCGCCAAATGATTTATTTGGCAACAGCATAATATATACTGACCATACCTTGAGTGGTCAAGACATTAAAAAAAGAGAGAAATTATTGAAGCAAAGTATTTCACAGCCAACAACTTTACAGGATTTCTGAAACATAAAATACATATCGATTTTATCTTATGCTTTGGAATTTTTCTCGGAGGTTCTTGACAACACTTTGTTGACTAGCGTCCGCCTTCTTCCCAGAATCCAATGCATTTTTAACACCATCATCTAGGGAATCACTAGGGGATGGAGCTTTCTCCAGTTTTTTGCTCCTCTCTGTCTTCAATCCTCCCTCTTCCCTCAGACGGTATTCCTCTGACTCCTGATATGCCCGACAGCGGTCGATGACAGCCATGATTGAGATCTTCTCACGAGAAGTTGGAGAACGAATTTGGACAAAGCCATCATCTGTTGTTATTTCCTGTTTCATGCACTCTTTGGTAGGCAGGTCCATCTCTACTGGTGGTGTATCCTCAGGTACTTTCTCAACCACTATTATATTCTTCTCATTCGGAAGGGTAGCTTGAGCGGAGACATAGTAGCCACTGCTGGCGTTTTTACTCTGAAAACTACGCAGATCACTCAAGTACAAACTACCCAATTTTTGGTCCAGAGAGCCAGTACGATTCTTCCGAGTTAGAAATTCTCCTATATCCCTTCCCGGATAAAGTGTGTGAATTGAAGAGTCTGTAGAGCCATTGTAGGTGAGCATGCGGCTAGAAGAGCAGCTAGAACGTCTTCTAGAAGTGCCGTCGAACGTCCTCTCTGCCACAGAACGACTTTGGCCTGCTGGGAACTGAGAAGACGAGCTGCCGAAGTGTGCATATTTCGAGCGAAGCTCACGGACGTCTGGCCAGTTGAAGTTCTCGGGTGGAGGACTAAGAGGGCTCCTGGAATGGGACAGATGTGGGGACATGAACTTTGGGCTACTGACAGAATTAGGAGTGTGGTCTGGGCTGGGAGTCACAAGCTGGGACTTCTGGTCTTTTTCATAATCAGCCTGATCATTTGCAGTCATGGACAGCATCAAGTCTGGTTTACCTGTGGAGTATTAATTAAAGATCACTTTAAAGATCACTTTATGTTCATTTTACAGTGCATTAAAGCCTAAACAACATTAAGTAGAATCACTGCAACCAATATCCATTTCAGCAACCACTTTGAACTGGAAACCAACACAGGCAAAACACAAACTTATTTTTTACACGTACAACATCTGCATTGATTACTTATGACCCATCTATTTCTGAGACATGGAGGAGATCCATGGCCACGCGAACAAGAGGAAGAGCACACAGTCGCCCTTTGCCAAGCATTCTGCTTGCTAATGTCCAATCTTTTAGAATAAATTGGATGATCTTAGAGCCAGGATAAGATTTCAACGTGACATTTAGAGACTGGAACATACACTGCCTGTCCAAAACTTGGCTGATGTCTTTGGTGCGGGACACGGCTGTTACGTCATCCGATAACTTCTCAGTTTTACGGATGGCTAGAACAATGGATGAAAGTAAACCCAACGGGGGAGGAGTTTATTTTATGACTAATAATAAATGGTGTGGAACATTTCCACTCTATCCTGCTCACCTCACACTCTTAGAAGGAAAGGTTCTATATAGAACCTTAAAAGGTTCTAAAGCGCTACGTATTTGGAACCCCTAAAATGCAATGCATGTCAATGATCACAAAATTCAAGATATGGTGGTTAAAAAATGTAATTAATCAATATCACACGACAAGTGCCATTTCAGTTTTTATCCTCCACAAATCAGCATGATTAAAATGTGATATTAAGTTACTACAACAGTTTAATAAACAGTAATTTAGTAACAACTACAAAATGTTGCAGAATAATGTAATATATGAATGAATAATAGCCTTTAAAGAACCTTTGTGCCAAACATGTTCTTTATTGTCATTATTGAACTTTTTTAGCATTAAATGTCCTTTGGAGTTGAGTAAAGAACCCTATGCTACATATATAGAACCCTTTTTTCTAAGAGTGCATGTGGAACATCTATTTTATTTGCCCTGTGAGTTCACATTCATCATCGCTGCTGCTGTACACATCCCACCTCAGACACAGGTTTGGCTTTGTCCAAGTTTAATGATATGCTTAGTGAACAAACAAACTTCCAGATGCTCCCTTCGTCGTGAATTTTACAAACATGTCTCCTGCCCAACTATATTGTTTAGGAATTCTCTATTCTCGCTCGCTATCGGCTTTTGGTAAATTTTCCTCACACCAGGATATTCCTCACACAGGAATCTAAGCAAGAACCTCCTGAGAGGAGGGTGGTGAAACACTGGTCTGCCTGATCAGAAGCTACGCTACGGTATGAGGATGAAGTTGACTGGGACATCAGGGTTCCAGGTGACAACAGCACATTCACAGATGTAGCAATGAGCTTTGTTAGCATGTTTACTGAGGAAGCATCACTATAAAGACCTTCTATTCAGAAAAGGTGGGTGGATAAAACTTATCCTAGCTGTGGTGAATGCGCCGACAGCTGCATACAGTATAATGCAGATCTCTCGTCGGGTAACATGAGAGATTACAAGGCATCGTGCTATGCTCTCTGACGCGCAGTAAAAGCCACTAAACTTAGATACAGAGAACGAGTGGAGTCTCCCTGCCACGTACAACGAGAGTCTATTAGGTGAAAATGAGGACCATACGTGCCTTGGCTTGATGACGAGCTGAACATTTTCTATGCAGGTTTTGAAACTAATCGTGCTATCGCTATTCTGCCGATCAGTGTGTCAGAACGAAGCAGGCATGTTAGCGATGACCATGTAATCACTGTCACTGAGGACGAGGTTTGGAGAGCTCTAAAGAGAGTGAATGTCGGAAAAGCAGCCGGCTCTGATAGTATTACGAATGTGCCATCTAAGACAGCTGAGGAAATTCAGGTTCTCATGAAAACGTTCTATTCGGCAACAATAATTCGGCACAATTTCAGTGTGGTATGGGAACTGCACTCATCAGGCCTGTAAAGCTCTACAGAGAGTAGAGCGCTTAGCCGAGGACATCACAGAGTCAGCATGACATCCATCTCAGATGATACAGGAATAGAGCTGTTAAATCATCAAGGACTCCAACCCTGACAACTGTCTGTTTAGCCTGCTTCCATCTGGTAAGTGCTTCCGTAGTCTGAGGACAAACTGAGAGGCTTAGGAGGAGCTTCTTCCCTCTGGTTAAGACTCCTTAACTTGGACTTGCCTGTAAGTCTCTTGTTCAGTATATTCATGTCTATTAAGCGTCAGTTGCATATAGCATTTTTGTATTGTTGCTGCAATTTAACATGCGTTTGGAAACATTCTCTCTTTTTTCTATATTGCTGAATAATATTACTGTTGTCAGTTTATTAAATACTGTTTTTACACTTAATTTTATTTGTTATGTTACGCACAGTCAGTGGAGCAAAGCAAACCATATTTACATTTCACTGCTGGTTGTATCATGTATATCTGTGTATATGAATCTATTCTGAAAGTTTTGACAAGGTTTGCACAAAGCCACAGGGTGCCTTTTCTTTGTCTATTTTTTGTTGTGGAAAATTAATTCAGTGAACAAAGTAAATTCAATTACTGCAAACACAGACATGGAGCAATGCAAAAAGTGAAAAGTCTCAGTTCTGCTGTTATATTCTGTTGTTGTAATATTGTTGGGGTATGAAAGAAGATTAGTTGAAAATGCAGTTCACTTTTTTAAAATAAAGATCTGATTAAAGTCAAAAAGATCCATCTTACCTTTGGTCTCCTCTGGCTTTTCTTCCACCACCGACAGAAGGTTCCTCGTGGCTGACCATGTCTCTCCAAACTCCTCACTCCTCTGTCTCAGCCCTGGTTGTGTGCACTTAATGCGTTGACTATACTTCCTCGCAAGATTGAAAACTTTGTTTTGGGATGAATCCGCATCTTCTGCTGACTGTGCTTCTGAATCTCCCTCATCTTCAGTTTCTCCTCTCAACCTGATAACTCTGGGAGCTAGAGATGTAAGGGGTCTACATTCATCCTCACATTGCCTCGGTCTGATGGCATCATTCTCACTTGCTGCACGGTTCTCCTTCTCTTTCAAAGGTGATGGTGTGAAGGACTCCTCTCTGATAGTGCTCAGATTTGAATCTTCAGATAAAACCTGTCCATCAACACTTTTGCCTTGTGTCTTTTTACCCAGGTTAGGACTCTTCCTGAGGAGACTGGGACTGGTTCCTCTATAATGAGGAGTTTCTCTGGGCATCAGTGCTTTGAGGTCCCCTTGACATCTAGAGACCTCTCTTTCCATTTCTTGCCAAACTTTGATCATCTCAGAAGAGGGACGGAAAATCTCTTCCGGGTTACTCTCAGTTTGATAAAAGACGGACTGAGGTTTCATGAAATCATCTCCATCAGAGTCGAGCCTAGCGATATCTGTGGGATCACTGATGACAGGTTGCTCCAGAGAGCCTGAATTTGCACTCAAATTGGTCTCTGATAAAGCCGAGGTAACAAAAAGAGGTTCCAAGGCTTCATCAGGTCCAGATGTACTGGAGGTCTTCTCTAGGGCAAGGTCTTTATTATTAGGAATGCTGTTGAAACGACTAACTGAATTCCTGACAAGGCCACTTGGAATGTAAGTGAGGCTCTCTCTACGCTTTAGGCTAAAAGTAGCATCCTGGTGCTCTGCATTCTCATAGTAGCTCCTAATCTTGTCAATGAGGAGTTGATCTTGCCGGGATAGCACTGAATCCCTTCTTCTTTCAATGCTTCGATCGGCGTCAAAAAGTCTGTCGTCCCCCGATGACCCGATCATGAAGTCTGCTGATGGAAGGGCTTCCTGGGTCAAAGGAATGCCATGTGACTCAGGTGAGCAGATGCTAGCAAGGCGGTGTTGACGATCATGGGAGTCTCCCAGACTTAGACTGCTTCCAGTCCTGCTTGGAAGACGTGGAGATGAGCAAACATCCGCGCTTATGCTACTACGACGTGTGGCACAGACAAAGTGTTCAGCAATGGCGCTGGCCTTATCAAGCACAGATGATGGTAGAATGCTAGTGGAGTTTGATTTCTCTTCTGCATTCTCCTCTTCATCTGAAGATTCACCAGGGGTGTCGGTTTGCTGTGACAGAGATGAGGCCTCTTCTGTCTCTTCTTTGGGACCTTTCGGATCATCTTTTTCCCTTGCTGACTCCAGAATATTTGGGACCTGCTGGTCCATCTCTATGGACTCGGGATCACTAAAGTTGTCTGGCTTTAATTTCTCAGTGGATTCCCAGTAAGAGGCTATTTTCAGGTTTTGAGATTTGTCCTTGAGAGGGTAAGAAGAGAATGTCAAATTACAGATACAAACTGAATCCCTTGATTTCTGGGTTTGTTTAAAATATGGCTGGGTATCGCCAATAACCTCATGATATGATATAGTTCAAAACATTGGTAAGCTTTATGGTAACCTGTTGCTTACTAAATTAAAGGAGTAGCTGATAATTTACTCACCCCCATGTCATCCAAGATGTCCATGTCTTTCTTTCTTCAGGTGAAAAGAAATTAAGGTTTTTGATAAAACCATTCCAGGATTTTTCTTCATATAATGCACTTTACTGGTAACCAAACAGTTCAAGGTCCAAAAGACACTTTCAGTGCAAACTGCAAACTGTTCAAAGGGCTTTAAATGATTCCAGGCAATGAATAAGGGTCTTATCAAGCGAAACAATCGCTCATTTAAAAAAAAAAAAAAAAAACAAAGTTTAAGTTTTATGAGCTCAAATGGTCACCTTGCTCTGTTCTGTGTGACTCTCCTGTTCGAACTCGTTCATCAACATGAACAAATCTTTTTCCGAGTCAATTCGTTCATTTCGTTCATTGAATATACCAAATGACTTGAAAAAAGATTTGTTCATTTTGATGAACGAGGTCAAACAGGAAAGTCACGAACGTGCATCACAGAAGAGAGCAAGACGAGCGTTTGTGCTTATAAAACTTTTTTTTTTTAATGAGCTTGATAAGACCCTTTCGCTTGATAAGACCCTTATTTATCGTCTGGAATCGTTTAAAGCCCTTTGAACAGTTTGCAGTTTGCACTAAAAAAGTGTCTTTTGGACCTTGAACCGTTTGGTTACCAGTAAAGTGCATTATATGGAGAAAATCCTGGAATGTTTTCATCAAAAACCTTAATTTCTTTCCAACTGAAGAAAGAAAGACATGGATATCTTGGATGACATGGGGGTGAGTAAATTATCAGCAAAATCATTTTTTTTTTAAAAAGTGAACTACTCCTTTAACTTATAACCAATCAGTACAATTTTAGTTCTAGGTTATTAAAACTAATATAATCACTGTACATAATGAATAAGTTAAGTAAACAACTCACCTGTTCTGAGATATATTTCTCATCCGTAAGATATGCCTCCACCTGTTCTACCGATGGGCCATTTTCTCTGTTCAAATTATTTTCAGTGATCTCACACCCCTCTTCCTCCTAACATAAAAACATGTTTTCAGCATTGATTTTCACACTTTAAAACAACTAGTTTTAAATACAATGCATAAGAATATTTCCACTGTTAAATAAGCAATATCATTAGGGACAAATTATTAAGCGAGACAATTTTAAAGTACAACGATTATTTTCAGTCCAAATACGGTTTAAGTTAGATTCATTAGCACGACCAGATGAATTTTCCCGTGCTGATTTTGGGAGGAAAGCGCACTATTAAAAGTAAGTGCACTAATAAATAAGTGAACACCACACAAGGGGTGGAGGATATGTAGAACTTTGTGAATGATGGGTTGTGCAATTCTGCAGACTTTCCCCGCATAATTCTGTGCATGCAGATTCCTTGTGGGCCTGGATAGAGTCGCACCAGCCATTCACCAGTTCTTAAACTGGAACATAAACTCCACACTAGAGACTTAGTAACTACTTGCTAGTTTGTAACTCTTCAGCTGCGCCATTTGTTCTTAAGGCAGAAGATGGCTAGTAGGTTGTAAGCTCTCGGTAGAGTAACGCGTAGACGTTTACATGAGGTTTATCCTCAGTGATGCAATAGCAGCCTCCAAATACACGAGACAAGGTTGAGAAATGCCATCAATTTCAGTTCTCTTTCAGCTTCATTCTAACTTCTTTTGTCTCAAGTAACTAATGGTAAAAATATCTTTCCATTCAAATACGATATTACTTAATCATGAATAACATAAGAGATACAGTATAAACAACAGTCTGAAACTGTATTTGAAATGAATAAGGACCAATAAACAAATACTGTTGAAGAGCCAACAAGAACATAATTTATTCACATAATGTTCTCTCTTTTAAAATGTGAGTGTAAATCTCAGCATCATAGAACGATTGAAATCTGTCAGGTCAAACAAGAGCTTATTGATACAATTCAGTCAGTCTAGTTCATTTCATCCATTACTCCTGGCCGGAGTCTGCAGTAAATATTTAGTTACGCAGAGGTGAATCTCAACTAAGTTTAATGGTGCGATGCAAAACATATTTAGTAGTGCATAAGTTGTGACTTGGTGCCCCTTTATGTCAAAACTAGGGTAAGAAGTAACTGTAGCACAGCTGGTGCAAACAGTTCATGGTCATTAATTAGAATAATTTTGCAAAATAGTATTACCTTCTATTTCTGACAGTGCACTGGAGAGCCACGCAAACATAGAAATCTTGGCTGCACTTTGCACTTACGTGTATGTGCGTATGTGCACTTACTGTTTATGTACGCAAGTACAATATTTAATTTCTAAGAAAGTACTGGGTAATATAGGGTAACTACATGGGTTAAGTTAAGGGTTTAAGAGAAGGTTCAGGGTTAGTAACCAAGTTATTAACAAGTTATTGTAATTGGTGCAATAATTCTATAATTATATAGAATGTACATGTGGAACCAGACTGTAAAATAAAGTGCTTCCGAAATCTCATTGGACCTAAAGTACCGCTCCTCATGAATATTTGCCAGCCAACACGGCTGTGGAGGGACTGATTGTGAAAATGTAAAACCACAATATGCTGATTTCACGCAGCCTCCATTTTGAAATGGCTCCGGTGGGAAGAAAACCCGAAGTGTCGCCTTTAATCATAGGAGAGTCGCTAATGCGTTTAATGTAGAAATTTGTTATTCTAAAAATGTACATACATTTCTTTCATACTTTAGACTATAAACAGTGAAATTTATACATTTATAAATTTAAAAATATATTCAGAACATAAAAAAGAAGCAGGAACGAACTATATACATATATTGGATATTAACATCCAACAGTTTAAATCGCGGCAGCAGCAGCTTCAGATTGGTAGTCCAAGACATTGTTCATTACTTCTGAGATTCTTCCCACCGGAGCCTCGCTTTCGATTTCAAAATGGCAGCTGCGTGAAATCAGTGTATAGGATATCATTATTATATGACAAATCCCTCAAATCTCAGACGTCGTCTGGTGAAGCATCCCGTTACTCATGATATATTTAATGTTCTAAGTTTTACGTTCTTCAGTCGCAGTGTTGTTCAGCAAGTATGAGAGTGCTCGCAATCAGAGAGTGCAGTTCTGACTGGGTGCTTTTTATTGAATGTTTAATGGGGTGGCTTGAGGGACATAGTAGGGTGGTACACTAAAACGAACCTGAAATTGTTATTTCGAAAATCTATTACGGTTTCCTTAATGATTTTAGAAGGTAAATAAAACGTCTCGGTTACAGATGTAACCCTCGTTCCCTGAGTAGGGAACGGAGACGTTACGTCAAGGAGTGACGGAGAATGGGGGTTTCGCATAGAAAGCCAATCCTCTTCGAGTATTTAACAACGAGCCAATGGCGTGAAAATGCCATGGGTCTGCGGAATTTGCATAGCGTACTCCGCCCACCCATGTGGGTATAAAGGGAGGAAGCAAACGCAACCGCAGTATGTCTTCGCTGAGGAGCCAAGACTGATCTCAGGCGTCACCCAGCGGTACAGCAGAAGTGGCAAGGAGACGTAACGTCTCCGTTCCCTACTCAGGGAACGAGGGTTACATCTGTAACCGAGACGTTCCCTTTCGTAGTCACTCCGAGTTACGTCAAGGAGTGACGGAGAATGGGGGTCTATGCCATCACGCCATCTTCCAGCTGTCTTCCAGTGCTCTGCGAAAGTCTAGACCTCTAACACAGTATTACAAAAAAGGTCCCACTTTGACACAGAATTACCAAGGTACACTGGGAAACATATCCCGGGAGGGACATGCTACCAGATGCCTACCGAAGGGAGGACTTACAAAACACATATGGCCACTGGGGCTGCATATGGAGAATACTGGAGCGCCAACCGCAGGTGGCAACTAGCTCCAGGGGTGGCAGATGGCTTGCCAAGGGAAGACACATGCTCAGAGAGGCTTACAGTGGATAATACACATGAGACAGTTACCAAAGGGGAACCGTGCACATGGAGGCACCTAGCCGGCACCAGAGCGAGCGCAGTGGTGCCCGCATCATAAGTGCTGGAGGACTCAGGGCTTCAAAGAAGGAACAACTGAGGAAACATCGCACTTATCCAATCTGAGGAGTGGAGTGGCGAGCAAGCGAAGACACTCAAGCGGTTCCAGCACTAGCGGAGGCGAGTACGTGAGAGGAAACTGGCTCGATTCGCAAATTATAAAATCTTGCGAAGGTGTTAGGTGTCGCCCAGCCTGCAGCTCTACAGATGTCTGTTAGCGAGGCGCCATGCGCTAAAGCCCAAGAGGAAGCCACACTCCGAGTGGAGTGGGCAGTCACACCAAGGGGGCACGGTCGACCTTGCTGCTGGTAAGACAAAACAATGGCATCCACTAACCAGTGAGACAGCCGTTGTTTTGAGAGAGCCCTTCCCTTCTGGCTCCCCCCATGACAGACAAAGAGCTGATCTGAGGTCCTGAAACACCGCGTTCTGTCAACGTAGGTGCGGCTTCAACTCAACCGATTGCAAAGGCTCAAAGGGAGGCCTCTGCAGAGCACTTAACACTACCGAGAGGTCCCAAGAGGGCACGAGGGGAGGACGAGGCGGATTTAGCCTCCTCGCTCCCCTCAGGAACCTGATGACCAGGTCGTGCTTTCCAACGGACTTACCTTCAACTGCATCATGAGAGGCGGAAATAGCCGCGACGTAAACTTTGAGGGTGGAGGGCGACAGCCTACGCTCCAACCCATCCTGCAGGAAGGAAAGCACAACATTGATCGAGCATCTCCTGGGGTCTTCTCCGCGAGAAGAGCACCAGTTGACGAAGAGGTTCCACTTCAACGCATACAGGTGTCTCGTAGACGACGCTCTGGCGGAAGTGATGGTTGCTGCCACCGCAGGTGGTAGCGAACTCAAACCTGCCTCGTCCCGTCCAGGAGCCACACATGTAGCCTCCATAGATCGGGACGAGGGTGCCACAGAGTGCCCCGTCT
The DNA here is from genome assembly GCA_038021265.1 of Cyprinella venusta. Taxonomy (NCBI): domain Eukaryota; kingdom Metazoa; phylum Chordata; class Actinopteri; order Cypriniformes; family Leuciscidae; genus Cyprinella; species Cyprinella venusta. The sequence goes on along the minus strand of CM075876.1, from coordinate 6,606,026 downwards.
CTGAGTGAGCAGATCTTGTCTCAGATGAATAGGCCAAGGAGGTGCTGTCGCGAGGAGCATGAGTTCGGAGAACCACGTCTTGGTGGGCCAATAAGGGGCTACCAGCAGGACCTGCTCCTCGTCCTCCTTGATCTTGCACAACACCCGTGCAAGGAGGCTCACTGGGGGAAACGCACACTTGCGTGGGCCCCGCGGCCAGCTGTGCGCCAGCGCATCTGTACCGAGCGTGCCCTCGGACAGGGAATAAAACTGGACGCAGTGGGAAGAGTCCCGGGAGGCGAACAGATCTATCTGAGCTTCCCCGAACTGGTCCCAGATCAGCTGGACCGTCTGGGGATGGAGTCGCCATTCGCCGGAGACAGGGCGGATCCGCGACAGCTCGTCGGCTGCCAGGTTCCGGGCTCCAGGAATGTACACAGCACGAAGGGACCTCAGGTGCTTCTGACTCCATAGTAGGAGGTGGCGAGCGAGCTGCGACATCCGACGTGAGCGTAGACCCCCCTGGTGGTTGATGTACGCTACTGTAGCGGTATTGTCTGAGCGGACAAGCACGTGTTGACCCCTGAGCAGTGCTCGAAAGCGGTGCAGGGCCAGGCGTACTGCCAGCAGCTCGAGGCAATTGATGTGCATGAGGCGCTGGGGTCCTGTCCAGGAACCCGCGGCTGCATGCCCATTGCACATGGCACCCCAACCCGTGGTAGACACATCCGTGGAGACAACGAGATGCCTGGAAACTCGCTGGAGAGGGACACCTGCCCGAAGAAAGCTGAGGTTCAACCACGGGAAGAAGGTACGGCGGCACGCTGGAGTTACTGGAACCCGGAGCGAGCCACGATGCCATGCCCACCTCGGGACTCGATCGCGAAGCCAGAGCTGAAGCGGTCTCATATGAAGCAATCCGAGTGGCGTAGCCGCGGCTGCGGATGCCATATGCCCCAGGAGCCTCTGAAAGAGTTTCAGTGGAACCGCACTCTTGCCGTCGAACTGTCGAAGACAAGTCAGCAGTGAGTGTGCGCGCTCGCTCGTAAGCTGCGCGGACATGGCGACCGAGTCTATCTCCATGCCGAGAAAAGAGATCCTCTGCACGGGGCAAAGTTTGCTCTTCTCCCGGTTGACCCGAAGGCCCAGACGGGCTAAGTGCTGAAGCACTAGATCTCTGTGTTCGCAAATCTGTTCTCGAGAGTGAGCAAAAATTAGCCAATCGTCGAGATAGTTCAGGATGCGAACCCCGTGTTCGCGAAGGGGAACAAGGGCTGCCTCGGCGATCTTCGTGAAGACGCGAGGGGACAGAGCTAACCCGAATGGGAGAACCGTGTACTGATATGCCTGGCCTTCGAAAGCGAACCGAAGAAACGGTCTGTGTCGAGGCAATATGGAGACATGAAAGTACGCATCCTTCAGGTCGATCGCTGCAAACCAATCCTGATGTCAAACACATTCGAAAATGCGTTTGGCCGTGAGCATTTTGAACGGCATTCGATGCAGAGTGCGGTTCAAAACGCGCAGATCCAGGATCGGCCGTAACCCGCCGGTCTTCTTGGGGACAATGAAGTAGGGGCTGTAAAAACCGGACTTCACCTCGGCTGGAGGGACCGTCTCGATTGCACCCTTCGCCAGCAGGGTCGCAATCTCCGCTCTCAAAACCGGGGCATTGCCACCGACTATAGTGGAGCGAACTCCCCTGAAACGGGGAGGAGAACGTGCGAACTGAATCGCGTAGCCGAATCTGATCGTTCGGATGACCCAGCGGGACAGACCGGGGAGCTCGAGCCAAGCTCCGAGGAACCGAACCAGCGGGGTCATACGAGCCACAGACGTCCCCCCGGAGGGGCAGCGGGGCGGAGTGACTGGCATGCGCACGGGAGATACCACATGCGGGTGCGTAGTCGAGCTCCGCTCCCCGACAGAAGAGACCAGGGAAGGACCAGCGTTCCACGGGGGTCTGTTCTGCCGGGGGTCTGACGACAGAGGGGGAGAGGAGCGGTGCGGTCCGGGGACGACGCACGCTCCTCTCCGCGCCCTCAGAGACAGAGGGGAATGAGCGGGGCGACACTCTGGAGCATCGTGCGCGCTCATTCCGGTCTGTGTGCTCAGTGATAGTGTCAAGTCTTTCTTTAACCAACTCAGGGTGCTGCCCACCCGTGGGTGAGCAGCGGGGAGCGGAGAACAAAAGATTCTCCCCCGGCCCTCCACCGGGGGAAGGAGGGGGCCTGCTACCTCCTCCTGGGAAAAACTCGATGCCATCACTGAGCAGCCCGTCTCAGGAACGCCGCTTAGCCCGGCGTTTAGCGGGGGGCGGGGCCTGAGGGGGCTGTGACGCTCCTCTACGACCGCCTCTACGGCGCGACCTGGGTGGAGGCTGCTGCTGGGGTCGCTCCGGAGGGAGGGGGGCCGCAGTGGGACGTCCTCGGCGGCGAGCAGACTGAGGCGGCTGCGGCGACGGCTGGGTGGAGGCAGCAGCTGGCCGTCGGGGCAGGATATGTTTAATCGCCTCTGTCTGCTTCTGGGCGGTCGAGAACTGCTGGGCAAAGTCCTCAACCGCACCGCCGAAAAGGCCAGCCTGGGAAAGGGGGGCGTCGAGCAGACGGGTCCGCTCAGCGTCCCGCACTTCCGCCAGGTTGAGCCAAAGATGACGCTCCTGGACCACACTAGTGGCCATCACCTGACCAAGGGAACGAGACGCCACTTTAGTCGCCCGGAGAGCGAGGTCGGTGGCCGCTCGCAGTTCATTGAACGACCCTTGATCAGTCCCGCCCTCGTGCATATCTCTGAGCAGTTTGGCTTGGAAAACCTGCAAAGTGCTCATCGCATGCAGAGCGGCGGCCGCCCGTCCCGCCGCGCTATAGGATCGCGCCGCCATAGACGACGAGAACCTACAGGCTTTGGAGGGATGCTTGGGTGGCCCCCGGGAGGAGGCGCTCTGTGGACACAGTTGCATCGCAACAGAGCGCTCCACCGGAGGAACCCCAGCATACCCACGGGCAGCTGCGCCGTCGAGGGGAGGAAAGGCGGGGGAAGCTGACGGGCGAACGCGGGAAGACAAAGGAGCCTGCCACGTCTTCGTCAGTTCCGCATGCAACTCGGGGAAAAATGGTATTGGGGTCGGCTGTGGCTTTGCAGCGGCGGCTTTGCCCAAAAACCATTCATCCATCCGTGAGTGATCGGGGTGGGCCGGAGGATTCCAATCCAGCCCGATACTCACGGCGGCCCGAGAGAGCATAGCCGTCATCTCGGGATCCGATACGGGCGGCGCTGGCACTCCCGAGGGAGGCAGCGCCGCCGCACCTTCACTTCCCGAGGAATCCAGCTCGCCTTGTGATGCCGCGATCGACATCGCATCCTCCTCTGGAGCGCCGAACGAAACAGACGGTACCTGCGAACAGGCAGACGTCTGAATCGTTTCGGCGCTCGCTGGCTGCAACACTGTTGCGGTGGGTGGGACCCGAGGAGCTAGCGTCGGGGGTTTGTTCCACACCGTCACCGTCAGATCACCCTGGCCGCGAGCCGAAGAGCTTCCCCGGGTAGAGGAAGCTGAACGGGTAGCGGGGGCGGGGACTCTCACAGTAAGATCATTGAGTCTCGATCTAAGTGTTGAGATGGTCATGTTACCACAAAAGGCACATGACTCATCCACGAACGCTGCTTTAGCATGACGAAGACCCAGACATACAAAGCAGCGATCGTGCCCATCAGAGGAGGACAGATATCGACCGCACCCAGAAGAACACGGGCGAACCATCTTTAAAAAGACGTGCCGCGTGCAGCTCTTTCAAAGGAGAGGAGGAAATTCACTCTTTCAGCGCCGAGGCGACCAGGGAGAAGCGCAAAGTCTGGCAGACCACTGCACAGATCGCAGGCAATGCAGAATCTCGCTGGGTACCGCCGTCACACCAACACTGAAGAGGACGCTCGTCTCGAAGAGGCTTAGTGATATGGCTTGTGGAGAGAAGAATGCTCTTGGCTCCGAAGCGAAAACATACTGCGGTTGCGTTTGCTTCCTCCCTTTATACCCACATGGGTGGGCGGAGTACGCTATGCAAATTCCGCAGACCCATGGCATTTTCACGCCATTGGCTCGTTGTTAAATACTCGAAGAGGATTGGCTTTCTATGCGAAACCCCCATTCTCCGTCACTCCTTGACGTAACTCGGAGTGACTACGAAAGGGAACATGGTTTAACATGTTGTATAAATGCTTGTGAGATCCTCCCATGAACATGCAGTATGATTAAAGTCGCATATGCAAAATATTCTATATATTCTATAGAATATTCTATAAAATATTATTATTAATTTTCGAATAATATATTAATAATATTCTATTCTATTCTATTCTATTCTATTCTATTCTATATAATACGCATATTCTAAATACACAGATGCTTGTTGCTGTTGATGCTAAATCTAAATGGATTGGCAGGCCAATTTTTTAGGGGTTATTATTACCATTTTGAAAGCAAAGAAAAACTTTAAAAATTGAAAAAAAAGTTTATCAAACTTTTATCATTAACGATAACAACACTGTTTCTCTCAATGAATTGAAATGCAGCAATACAGTGAACAAAATGAATCATAAGTACTGTACAGTATATGCATTATTTGACGAATTGCAATAAAGTAACTCTAGCAGTGCTGTTGATCTACAGAGTTAGCTTCAGCTATGCGCTGTTAGTGGATTAAGGCATTCTGGGAGAGCACATGCAACATGGCAGGGAGGTCTGGCAGACATGCAGGTCAGGTTGCAGGTCAGGTCGGGGTATGACAGAATCCCCCTTGGTGGCAGAGAACCTCACCCTTGTAAAGTCCATGGAAAGCAAAGCTCGGGCTCTATAGTGCCAGCAGGAAATGGCAGCCAACATGGAACTGGCAAAGTCAGCTACCTGGTTGTCCTCCATTAGAATATCGTCGGAGTCACTTTCCTCTCCTTCTGCTTCGTCCTCATTGTCTTGCCTCAATCTGCCCTTCAGAGATGGCGAGCTATGGACCGCCTCCTCATTATAACTGGGAATCAGGCCTTCAAGAGAGTTTTCTTCTTGTGCGACAGGCTTCTCAGCTGAAGACTCGCACAAAGCATGGGCGCTAACACTAGAAGTGGCTTGTAAAGGCCACTTGTCAGCGGCCAACGCCCCCATGCTGTCGGAATGCTGGGTCACAATGAAGTCACAAAGATTTCTTCTTATGAGGTAAAAGGACATGAACCAAACTGGGATTTTTTTTTTAATTACTAGTAAGTATTTGTTTTTTTCCCACCACTGTTTAACACTTCAACAAATTTGTGGACAACAAAATTAAAAGCACATCAAAAGGAACAAATTGTAGACTTCTTGTCATCTGATGTTGACAAACGTGTGTTTTTTGGCATTTTGGGTTATGTTTTGGTTGATTTATTGGCTTCTTACCTTCAGTATTGCTGAAGAATTTACCCAGACACAAGATTAGCCAGATGGAGAAAAAAAGAAAAAAGAAAAAAAAAGAAAGAAAGAGAGCAAATTAGTGACATTAGCCATCCTTTGTAAAAATGTCATGCTTCCAAATGATGCTTTGTGAACATCCTCAAATCAAGCAAAATAACATGGATTCTCAGGTTTTGCATTTTGGGGGTTCATTAAAACAAACGGGAAGACATTTCATATACTAAGAAATTAAAATCAAAGGTATAGTTCATCCCAAAATGAAAAATCTGTCATAATTTACTCACCCTCAGGTTGTTCCAAACCTGCATGAATTTCTTTTTTCTGTTGAACACAAAGGAAGATATTTTGAAGAATGTGGAAAACTGAACAGTTCTTTGAACAGTTTTTTTCCTACTATGAAAGTCAATAGTGCACCAAAGCAGCCTGGTTACAAACTTTCTTCAAAATATCTTCTTTTGTGTTCATCAGAAGAGCGAAATTCATACTGCTTTCGAACAACCTGAGGGTGAGTAAATGATGACAATCACTTTAACTATCACTTTAAGTTAATATCATTCTGAATTAAAAAAATGATGTATTATGCTAGAAAATGCATAATAGAAGCAAGAGCTGGCAGTTCCCGTATCTTTATTATATGCCAACGGCTAACACTAATGAATTCTTTATTTAAAACATCAAAGTCATAGCTTTATATCCGGTTAGAACAGAATGGAGACATGGAGATTTACCTTTAGGGTTCTTCACAATCTCTTTAGACGGTTCTGTTGGAAGATAAAGTAGCAATCCATTGGAAAAAGTAAATTAATAAAATAAATTCAAGATTTAAAGTTTTACAATTGCAAGACATATATGGGCACCTACCTGACTGCCTCCGGCCTTGTCTAGAGTTAGAAAACTCCTCTGCCTTTTTGAGTCTCTCAGGGCTGTACTTATACTTTTTGTCTTGGAAAAAAAAGTATTCTATTAAAACAGGCCCATGATGACTTTTTACACTTGTTTAAAAACTAATGGTATGAAAAATGAAACCGGTTCATGAGTGATTTTAAATACTTACAAATAGAATCCATCTCCAAGATTGCTTCCTTTGCCTAAAAGAAAACCATCCAAAATGTCCAAATGAATTTGAGATGTTTTCAAATACAAAACCCAGTAATTAATTCCTTTATACATTTGAAGAGTTCAGATGCAAAAGCCTCTAAATGCCATTTGATATTTTCTTCTAAAATTACCATTTTTATCAAGCTTGTTTATTTCGGTAATTTCACTTAAATGACAATTAATAGGTAATCTTCATTGCCATTTAAGTGAAATTACTGAACTTGAATATACAAGCTTGATAAAAATGGTCATTTTAGAAGAAAATTTCAAATGGCATTTAGAGGCTTTTGCATCTGAACTCTTCATTTATTTATAAAGCACAATTAAAACAATGTGATGTTGACCAATGTGCTGTACAACCACATAATAAAATTACATATTAAAATGTATTTTCAGACAATACAACGACTAACAAATATCTGTGAAAAGAGCCTCTTACCAATTAACCTACTGATCCAAATGCTAATTCTAACACATTTTTAAATTTAATTTAAAGCAAGTCTAAGGTGTAAATGTAAATTATTCCAGTGCTTTGGAGCTGCCACAGCGAATGCCTGATCACCACACCACCACTTAATCTAGTCCTTGGAATATCTAGGATCATCTGATTTGCTGATCTAAGAGACCCTAGAAGGAGATGCTCTAGATATGATGGGGCTAAATTATGTAACACTTTATATACAAATTTCAATAATTTAAAATCAATTCTGAACTGCACTGGCAACCAATTATGTGAGGCTAAAATCAGTGTCACATGCTGCTTATACTAGGCCCTGTTAAAAGTCTAGCAGATGCATTCATAACCAATTGAAGGCTATTGAATAGTCCTTGGCTGACACCTACATATAGCGAGTTAAAATAATCCAGTCATACAGAAATAAAAGCATGAATAATCTTCTCAAAATCACTTGGGGACAAAAACGGTTTCACCTTTGCTATTGATTTTAAATGGAACAACAGAATTAATCTGTTTGTCAAATTTAAGAACTATGAACTATCAAACTGGACACCAAGGTTTTTTACTGTATATTTACAAAAGGAGTTAACTAGCCCAGATCAAAATAATTGTTGTGTGTCAGGGGTCCCGAACCAAATTATTTCGGTTGAAATAACTGAAAAATGTCCTATTAGATAGGAAGGATCTGAACCAATCTAGTGCCATGCCCTGAATTCCCACATTTTTTTCCCAGTTGGGAGACAAGGACATTATGATCAATAGTATCAAACGCCACACTAATATCCAGCAAGACTAAAACTACAGAGCAACCAGAATCAATTGCAATTAAAATGTCATTTAAAACTTTCGACAAAGCCGTCTCTGTACTATGGTTCGATCTAAATCTCGGCTGAAAATTTTCGAAAATCTCATTTTGGACTAGAAACGTCTGCAGTTGGTTTAATGCGACTTTTTCAAGAAGTTTGGATAAAAACGGTAGTTTCGAAATAGGCCAATAATTAGATAAGACATTTGGGTCCAATTTTTTTTTTTTTTTTCAAAAGAGGCTGTACAACAGCATGCTTAAAATCCATTGAGACTACTGTGGTTTCGAAACTTCTATTAATTACAGTCAATATACTAGGACCAATAATATCAAACACATGCTTAACTAATCTAGATGGAATAACATCACTGCCACAATTTGTAGGTTTTAACTGCCCAACTACCTCAGTCAAAGAAACAAACGAAATAGGTCAAAATCAATCAAACTGAGATGAAACAAGGAACTGTGAAATCATATGAACAAGGTACAACTTGTGTTCTAATTTCATAAATTTTCTGTACAAATAATTTAAGCAGATCCTCACATGTAATGGTGGACAAAACAGGACATGCAGTAGTGGGATTTAGCACTGAATTCCTCAGTATTGAATAAAATATTAGGAGTATTGTGGTACCTTAAAATTAAATCAGCAAAATATTTTCTCTTAGATGACTTAACTGCATTCTGATAGGCAGTGAAAGACTCACGCAGTACATCATATGATACTTGTAATTTGTCCTTCTTCCACCTACGCTCTGCTTTTCTACAAGCACGCCTTAGGCCGAGTAATCTCATTCAGCCAAGGTTCTGGTTTGGTCTTAACACTCTTAATCCTCAGAGGAGCAATTGAATTTAGGATAGAAGAACATACAGAATTAAAAATATCAAGTGACACATTCACATCTGAATACAAAGGGCTCTCCAAATTAAGATTGATTTCAGATTCAACAAATGCTCAATAACGACTGCATTAAAGTTCCGGACCTGGCGAATTGGAGGTATTACAAATGACACAAGGTACAGTACAAGTAACAGGTAACAGAGAGACATTCCCAACAGAGAGACCATGAGTTAATATTAAGTCCAAGGTATGTCCATGAACATGAGTGGATCCAGAGACATGTTGTGTGAGGTTAAAAGAGTCAATCATATCCAAGTCTTTTGCCAGCGTATTGGAAGAACAACACACATGCACATTGAAATCTCCCACAATAAAGAATGAATCATATTTTAAACAAATCTCACCTACAAAGTCTGAAAACTTCTGTATTGTCATTACAGTACATACCTTTTGTGGTATCACAGCCTGATGGTTCTCCAGAATGAGCCGTTTGATATGATGAGCCCATAATTTCTTCTCCTCCACGGTTTTAGCCTAATAAGAATCAACCATTAAATGAGTTGTTCGATAAAAAAATATATTCTGTCATTATTAACTCAACACCATGCCATTCCATGTTATTTTTTGTGTAAAGGGGGAATTGAAACACCATTAAAAGTAGTTCATAGTACTGTATATAGACAGTCCTCTGAAGTCATTGGGATAACTTTGGGTGAGAAACAGCTAATTATTTTTATTGTATTCAAATGTATTTTAACCATACATTACAATGTTAAGCTTGTGTCATAACTGATTTAAGATGTGCAGTGCAGGTTAAGGTATCATTTGACTTCAGATGACCAAAGCACAGTAATGGACTTTCTGTGTTTTTCTGAATCTGTTGATGTATGGCAAGGGCTGTGCAAAGATTTTTTTTTAGAGTTCTGTATTTGTGTAAACAAGATACATGTTTGCATCAACATGGCAGTGGCAGCACTATCAGTTTATGAATATAAGATTTGGTAACACTTTATTTTAAGGTGACGTTGTTACACGTTACTACGTGCACTTACTACAGCAATAAAAGTGAATTATGCATAATTACAAGCAACTAACCCTAAACCAACATACCTCTATAGTAAGTACATGTAGTTACAGTAATTAAAATAATTAAAATTAAGGGTGAAATAAATAAAATACACAGGGTGTTATTGTTACAGTGTACAGTAATTATATATTTAAGTACTGAGTAATATTAAGCAACTACATGTACTTACTATTGGGTTAGGGTAGGATTAGGATTTGGTTGAGGGTTAGTTGCATGTAATTATGCATCATTTACTGTTACATGTTAATGTTAAAGTACATGTAACATGCAACAAATTATGTAACAAGGACACTGTAAAACAAAGTGTAACCAAAGATTTTTATTCATGTAAGGACACAAGTCATCGTGGACACACCTGGACAGTATGAGGTTGTTTGGGATGCTTGTAATGAGTGACACTGAAGCATAGCGAGTCCTTGGCACTCTCGATTAACATGAGCGCTGAACACTGCATGAAAAAGAGAAAACAACAATTTTAATGGGGGCTTTACAATATTGCTAACTAGACATGAATTAAAATTATTTTCTAGTGAAAGTTGTGCTGTCATACCGAGATGTGGGCCTTATAGACATAATGTTCTCCTCTTCGTTTAGCGATGAGGAGCATGAGGTCAAAGAGAAACAGTGTACGCTCGTTCTTGGCACGATGGACACGAAAGGTGCCCTCGAGAACCAGTTCTCCATATGCAGTCAGATCAGGTCCCTTCCAGTTTATGAGCAGAGACTGGACTTCCTGAGGCAGATGAGGGACATACATATATTGTAAATTGGTTCATATCTTTAATAAATATGCAGGAAAAAAAGAGACCAGCAGGGCGGCATGTGCCTATAAGCGAACTACAGTAGGTAGAAAGAGAGAGATTTATTTTTTTGACATTTGGACATATTTTAGAGTAATTCTATCAATAAACAAAATGTTTCACATGCATCTCATAGACTGTGTTTGATTGTGAGTGTGAATGGGGCGGCACGAGTTAAAGGCTGCGAAACAGGCTCATAACACAAACTCTTTGATGTGCATTTGTGAGCCCACCTGAATACGGACTGCATGTTCGTGTTTTCTCTTCATGTCGTTTATATACCACGCAACACCAGTCATGGTGTATATGGCCTCCTCCACCACCTCATAACCCTCCTCCTCTGGATCAAAGTGCTTGGCAATCTCCTACAACATAAAGGACACATTCAAATTAATTGTGATTAATGACAAAACTACTAACTGCATATTTACAATGCAATAATCTTTGCTTCAATGTTCAGATTTTTTAAACAACCCAACATTACCAAAATTAATTATTGCATAAACAAACAAAGTGAAATAAAAATGTCCTTCAAACCAATCAAACTATATAGGTCCAACAATATGCACATTTTTACATGACATAGGTTAAATAGAAAAAAAATTAAAAATACAAAACAGCAGCAGAAGTGTAGATTTTAATTGGACACACAGCCTTTGATGCCAACAAGCGTTTAACTCTTCAATCACTGTCTTTTAAACACACAATGTTACAATATACAGTGCAAAAAAAAAACAATGATAATCCAACAAAAATGATCATGCATGAATGATAATGGAAGCATTGCTTTACTATTCTCCACAGTATTATTCAGGGAATGGTTGGTTAACCTGAAGTAACAGATGATATTTGAGGATCCTCTGGACCGGCTTGAGAAGATAAGATCCCAGGGGCAAAGATCGCTTTAAAGTAGCTTGCCTCTCCCTGAAGAACTTTGCAAAGGTTTTGTTTCTCATGCAGTCTGTTAGAGCAGCCACAGAGCTAAGGAGAAAGTATGAAAAGTGAAAAAACAGCACAGCACACACTAACAAATATGTCACTATACAAACTGATAAGAGTAACTCCCATACATATAACATTAAATAACCCTCAGATAATTCATAAACGAGTCAATGTTGACAAGGGAAATAAATAATGCTTCAAACACTGAGCTGCACATACAGTAAAGACAACCAACAGGTTACAAAGTTCAAATGTTCTATAGAACATGACAGGCCTGGTTCACACTTGGTATTAATATGCATTTTAGTCGATCGTATCACAAGTTGACAAAGCGAATAGTTGTAAACGGGTTCTAAAACATTTTGAGCTTGCTCACTTTCCACCACTTCCAGAGGTATGTCGAAAACACATTCGGCCGGATTGCTTTCGTAGTGTAAATTGTTCAAATAGCCACAAAAGACCGTCTTCTCTCCGCCTACTGAACTAATGCGTAAAGCACGCCAGTCAGACAGGATATAAACTTTGCCGGCTGAAGAACCAAGTTTGGTTTGGTTTTTGAAGCTGAAAAACGTACCAAGCACAATGTTCTCGCAACATTTCTAATTTCTAACAAATACTCTCACAGCGTTCGGCTGGTCTTGTGTCTGTCAGAGCAGAAACTAAAGTTGCTGCTCTCTGTGTTTTTCCGTCGTCTCCGGACGCATTCATATGTAAATTGCACAAGCCTACTTCATCTAAAACATCGAAAGATCTGTATTAGTCCATATATAGACCCTCCCCTCAAAGAAGTCAGGACAGAAGTAGATAAAAAATGGACAAAAGAGATGGATTAAACTCCAGGTGTAAACGGTCGAAATGTGTCTCCCTCGTTTACTTGTGATCTGATCGACCAAAACGCACCATAATACCAGGTATACACAGGTTCAAAGACACTATGTGACACATTTTATCTAACACATCACATTTCTGCTATTGGCCCTGGATTTGTGTGCTTGTTCAGGCATTAAAGCCCTTACTAATCATGAATTTGATCCGGCCACTATATAAATATAATTTATTGATCTAAAAAAACAAACAAACAAACAAACAAACAAACAAAAAAAAAAACAGTGTTATTATTTAAATGAAAATGAAGCAAATTCACACCCTAATTCTCAATATTGGAATGTTAAAAATTATAGCGTATTAAAATGATAAAATAGTTATAAATGCACATCACCTTTGTATTTGTTTTCTTAATTTAAAAATTAGCAGCCAGTATCATATTACTGTTCATAATATTACCAAAACACCAAAGGTGCTTTTCCTTGATGCAGAAGATCTGAAAACCTAGCCAAAGGCTCTTCAACACAATGTGTCTGCGTTACTTTGGCCATTTACTGTAACTTACTTTGGGTAATTGGTGCAATATTGTGTGTAGATGTCAAAATATTCACGCTAAACATAGGAGAAAAAGATAAGTCAGTAAAGGCACACAACATCACAAATCCACATCACACAATGCAAACATTCAGCAGAGATGAGCCCCAATTACATCATTTGATTTGGACGTTATCATATGCAATAATTAAATTAGCCCTTCTGGAGTTTGAGTATGACGAGGTTGTATTCATGTAAAGATGTTAAAGACTTTAATGATTAAAGGTACACAATGTAACTTTTGGTGTTAACTATGTTCTGTAACTGCATGCGTCTTGCGGAAGAACACTGTAGCCGGAGCTACTTCTCTCTGTTTATGTATACGAGACATGCAGGTACAGGTACTCCACAGTGGGTGTTGTCCCACCCGTTTAAATTAGTAGGGCTGTCAACATTAGTCGTTTAGTCGACTAATCAGTCGATGCCATCTTGGTCGACTGACTTTCTTATTGGTCGACCAGTTACATTTTTTTTTTACCAATAGATTTTTTTAAATGATTAATTCCTTGATATTTATTCCTTTATAAGCAATTATTTATTACTATATTCTAAATATAATTAGCCTTTGTTTTATCCCCATCTTTAAATGCTTTAATTTAGGCTATTTTGTAACAGCGCCACAGTTTTAGCGCACACACATTGAACACTCAGGAACGTGCCTGTGGCCGGCTGCGCTGCTTCGCGCTCGGTAAGGGATGCTGTATTCATTCAGTTAGAACGCTGCTTGTTTTGGCTTTAGTCGACAAAATGTCCAGGAAATCTAAATCTTTTGTCTGGCTGCATTGTAAAACAAAGACGACAAGACTGTGGAGGGAGGCGACCGCGTTACTCCATTATGAGCCCGCACAGCGCACACCTATATTTGAAATCGAACTTGAGCCCGCAAAAGACGTGAGCAGCCCTTTTACCGGCTATATCATACTGATTCAATAGATTGTGTTTTCTTAATGTTTTTCGTTTTTATTTGTACACTTTACGCATTTGAAAATAGCCTAAATAATGCAACAAAACGTAAATAGACCTATATGCCTTCCAAAACACAGCCTATTATTATTCGGATTGTTTTTTAGGCTATTTGGGTTTTTTGTTTGTCTAATTCTCAAAGAATTGTATTATTATTATAGTTTTATTTATTTGTGATTTTTTTCATTGTAGTTTTATAAATGCTCTATGACAATTGTTTAAAAAAATGTTTAATCAAAACAAGTTTTTTTTGTGATTTTTTTTTTAAGATTTCTTTGGTTGACTACAGCCCTATAAAATAGTATAAATACATAAACACTTATTATAGGCATACTGTAGTGATTCAGGGTAAGACAAAAATGCGGTTTGGAAGATGGATTCATGATGTACTCGCTCATTAAATCAATTTTATAAATTCTGAACAAAAAGTTACATAGTATACCCATAACACTTTAGTTAACATAAACATATCATTGAAATATGATCAGATCTTAAGCCATTAAAAGGAACTGTGTCCATTTAAACATCACCTTGATCACAAAGCATCTGGCAATGGCCACAGGATCATTGTCACACATGTCCAGTGACTGAAGCAGCTCACTGGAAAAAAAGGAGAAAACATGTTTACAAACCCCAAAACATCAAAATAATGTTCATTAAAACACCACATGCTCTGAACACTGTAAAGTCAAAACAGACTCCTAAGGCCATTACAGCATTAAGCTGGCAAAAGGCCTTGTGATAAAAGCAAGAAGACACGTCATAAGTTGTTCAACAGCACATGCAGTCTTGCAAGTCAATCATCCTCTTATCCGTGGCCAATGAGAAAAGAACCTCTCTGACTGAATGAGTGTGTGTAAGGAGCGGCTTACATTTCCTTAATAGTAAAATCACTGTGATGAACAGTGTTAAGAGGATTATTCCTTTACAAAAAAATGAACATGATAAAAGATGCTTTTTCTTTGCCACTGGTATAAGAAATCTGAATCTCCTGTTCATGTCCAGGTTCAATCCATGTTTAAAATGGATTTGAAAGCACAACTCAGGGATTAGCTTACAAACACCACAGCGAGCAAAGGAAATTATTCTCACACTTTATGTCATGCATTTATGATGAAGCACAAATGGAAACACGCCAACCATTCACTCACTTACTGTATGGTATTGAGGAGAAAAGTATCACTCTGGGGTAGACCAACACCTGACAACAGGTGAGACAATTACGCTTAAAAACAATGGACTGATGACTGGTTAGAATGAAGAAAGGTGTGTGTGTTTAAGTCTCCATCCAGAGATTTTATGGAAAGGCATGTAAAAATGCCACTACTAACTGACAGAGAGAGAGAAATAATACACATCTCAGTAAAATCTAAAGCCCTGAGTCACAGACACACACATCATATTAATTACCGTCCACTACACAGATTTTTTGTTCAAACAAAAGTTCTATAAAATGAGAATGACTCTTTGACCTAAATCCTATTTGCTATTTGAAAAACCCTTATTCATCCTTATTAAACCGAAAGAAGAAAAGTGTCTTTCTTTCTTTGGGTCTTTAAAATTTCAATCTTCCTATAGCTCAGGTAAGTCAAGGAGGCATCAACGGCAAGGTCATGAGTTTTGATTTGCAGGTAACACATATACTGGTCAAATGTACTTCAACCCACTTTGGATCAAAACATCTAACAGATGCATATAAATCAGGGATAGGCAACTTCGCTCCTGCAGAGTTAAGCTTCAGCTCTAATAAAAACTCACCTGCCTGTATCTATCTAGTAATCCTGTAAACCTTGATTGCCTTGTTCAGGTGTGTTTAATTAGGGTTGGAGCTAAACTCTGCAGGAATGTGACCCTCTCTGATATAAGTTGCCCATCCCTGATATAAATTAAAACATGAAAAGGAGTCATGAGAAATTACTTGAGAGAATTTATCAATTGGTAACATGTTAAGATTATCTATCCCACAGCCAGCCGCCCCTCGAGGCTTCACTGCGATGAAGAAGATCCGTTCCCGCTTAACTCTCGTTTCAAAGAGTGTGTTCCCCCACAGCTCAGGTCTCACTGAGCTTGAGACGTGTTTATCGATTTCTCAGGCCTTGTTTACCAGCTCCGATACTCTCAGGCCAGATCAGGAAGTGCGCTCATCTGCCTCTTCTGGTGTGCTATTGGCCCGCTCTACTTCTGAGGAACTAGATGTGACAGGAATTGAGACAGAAGTGACCAGTGAGCCCCGGCACCCGCATACGTTGGGTTGCTGGATGTCACGAATCGCACCATTGCCAGAGTTTGAGTGACCCACCTTTTCCCACAGTTTGAAAACCCCTGGCTTAATTAAATTGAACGAGTGAATATGGCCCGAGACAACTGAGGAATTTTTTTTTGTTTAAACAAGAAAAAAAAATGAAAAAAATAAATGCAGTTTTATGTACATTTTCAAATACATAGTTCCCACATCACATGACGTCACAACATACGGGCATTTGCTGACCCGGCGCCATTGCTGAGGGCAAAACATTAGAAGAAGCAATACGAGTTGAACGAAGTGAAATGAGTTTCGTGCTATACAGTGAAAATGGTCATCTCCTGCTGGGTCAATGGATGATAAAATCGTGCCGGAGGTTCAGTTAAATCGGGATTTTACACTATACCCGTCATTAGACTCCATGGATGTGAGAAGACTAAGCTTTTGTCCGAACAACGACGGAGATTATGGCTGGCGAGGATAAACAAGAAAGAAACTCACTCAAAACACGCAAGAATTTGTTTGATAAAAGCACAATGTTGTGTTTTATTGCGAGTGTAAATAAATATTAGTTAAAAAGTTAAAAAGTTATTAGTTATAAAGTTAACACATTGCAGTTTGAATAATGTCCTGTATGAACAAAGTGACGAGGTATTAAAAACATACAAAACAACATTGTTTTCACTGTTTGATCTCACATTCCAGCATTGCAATCTCAGATTATGTCCCTAAAAAACCCGCGTATAATGTAGTTCCGCATTACATTAATTAAATTGCACGCGAGTTATTTATTTTTATATTCATGCACCGAACCATGACGCCCGCAAGTACATGCATATTACAGAAAGCACCGGTGGCTGTTTTAAGGGGAACATAGGAATTAAGTTGTGCAGGCTATGGCTTTTTAATAGACAGATTAGCATCATGCTACTTCACTATGATGACTAAGTTACTTTTCCATTGATTGTACTTGAGCAAACGTCACCAAACCAGCCCCACGTCAATCTGATCGTACACCTCCAGTGATTTCCAGACTCGGAATTGATCACATGTGTAAAAACTCCTCACCAATACCAGATAATGGTACACATGAAAATACTGTATCTGAGGCAAAACTGCATAATCATTGCTCAGCGCTTCCTTCGTTACTGCATACGGATCCACACCATTTATGAATGAAATTTTCACATTGTACCTCTCTCTGTCTTGTTTTAATAGTCTGTTTAAAATCTATTTCACTTTGTCTTTTCATGATTTGCATAACAATATAAACAGAAATAAATATTTGTTTGTAAAATGACATTCTCTGATAAAACTTTGTAAACACCTATGGTAAACACAGAGGTTTTGCCCTCAAAGATGGCGTCTCCGGGGAGGTCACGTGACATTAATTCGCCTGTGGGAACTATGTATAGTTTCAAGTCCAGTAAAAGCTCCCAAAACACATCATGCGCTACACATCAGTTACATTTCAGTCAACCAAGCAAACAGGAACTGAAAATATTATTACAATATTTTTAATTCACTATAGACATAGCTACAAAAGTAAGTCTAATCACATATTTAAATAATTTATTTTATTTCATGGAATATTGCAGTGATTATTTAAAGGTGCCCTAGAATGTTTTTTTTTTTTTAATTATTTTATAATGTTTCCTGGGTTGCCCTTATAATGTTAGTATGTTTTTTTAGATCAAAAATAGTCATAATTTAGAAATAAAAGCCTAATTTTAGCCTCTGATTTGAACGCTCTGTCTGAAGGGGCGTGTGTGCTGTGTGTAACAGGCGTCTGCTGTGATTGGCTGACATGCTTGCATACAGTAAGAACTTCGTTGTGCAGTGTAACGTGCGTCATTGAATTCATAACGAGTTTGGCAAGTGTCCAGATAAACTCACGCTGTATGGAAAGATTGTTCTTTGATTGCTTTCTGTATATAATTTATCTACAATTTAAATGTTTTTTTTTCATCCTACTAAAAGAAACAATGTGAAGTTGATAGTTTAGTCACTGGCTTGACTTACTGATGCATAAACGTCATGAATGATTTTGAGAGAAAAATTACCTGTCTGAACTTGAACAACAATTACACATCAGAAGTTGCTTTGTAACTCGATCCGAGGCCAGCTCTTGTCCCAAGTTGAGGAAACAGTCGCCGGTGAAATGTTTGTTATTTCAACAGAAAATAAAATTAACCCATTGTTTCTTCAGAGGCTCGGATGAAGAAACTAAAAAATAACTTTGTGTTCATGTGTAAAGTTACATCCCAACACCGAGCAACTGCCATACTTCGGCTGCGCAGTTCCGCCTGTCATTGAACATGGGCTGGCATTTGCAAATGTTTGAAGTCGTACATATTAATGATCCCGACTGTTGCGTCACAGTCAGAATTATGTGGAGATTCACCTGTTTTTCAGGGGTGTTTTTCAAAAACAAGATTTAAGTAAGATGGAGAAAACAATGGTGTTTGAGACTCACTGTATGTCATATCCATGTACTGAACTCTTGTTATTTTATGCTCTTTATTTGCCCTCGTAATAATTAATCAAAATACCCCCCACCCCCCATTGTATACATTGTAGCGATGTCTGCTTTCTCGTTACCAGATAACAGAAGTTTTTTCTTACAGAAAAGCTCTACCTAAGATACGTATATTTTTGGGGTGGTTCGTCTTTACAGACTTGAGTGTCTAAACACCAGATCTCGAGTCAGTGAAGATTAAAGGGATAGTTCACTTTGAAATTAATTTTTGATATGTTTTGGCTTACCTCAAGGGCATCCAAGATGTAGGTATCTTTGTTTCCACAGTAGTTTCAATTTTGATATTTTTAGGTCAAACCGTTTGAGTCTATCAGTCATATAATGGAAGTCTATGGGGTCCACCTCAAAGATCATGCACAGAGAAGTCCAAATTAAACATGATTAAATGACTCGTAAATGTAAATACACATTGATGGCCTAAGACACGAAACGAGTGGTTTGTGTGAGAAAACGAACAGTATTAATATCGCTTTACCTCTTGTACCCACAGCCACGTCCAAGTGATCTGAGGGCGCAGGCGCTTTGTGGCTGTGTTAACAAGAGGTAAAAACAATATAAATACTGTTCGTTTTCTCACACAAACCACTCGTTTCGTGTCATTTACGAGTCATTGAATCGTATTTAATTTGGACTTCTCTGTGCATGCTCTTTGAGGTGGACCCCATAGATCTCCATTATATGACTGATAGACACAAACGGTTTGACCTAAAAATATAAAAAATTGAAACTACTGCGGAAATAAACACACCTACATCTTGGATGCACTTGAGGTAATCTAAAACATATCAAAAGTTAATTTCAAAGTGAACTATACCTTTAAGAAATTTCGTGAGCTTCAGTTCAGCACACGAAATAACTGCAGTGACCGCTTACAATTAAATTCTGTTGGTGAAGACGCCAATAAATCTATCATTATTGGTGTGAACAGCCTTTAATCTAAATTCTTAGTTTCTTCTTTGTACACAATCTATGCAAAAAGGCATGGCATTCTGATGTTTGTACACGCTTCAATAAACGACTGTTTGATGCTGCTGGTGTTGGTTTGGTTGCAAAAAACAAGCAAATACTGAATGAGTTCTTACCTGTTAAACTCATAGATGTCTTCTATGTTTCCAAATAGAGCACACACCTGTTCTGGCTTGATGGGAAGATCTCCTGTGTCTATGATGTGAGCAAGATAGTCCTGCAAGAGAAAATCAGTCTTGAATGTTTAAGAATTTTTACTTGAATGAAAGCACAATGACCAGTGGCGGCACTAGGGCGGGGCCTGCTGGGGTTATAGGTCGTCAAAAATTTGCATAGCACAGAAAAGCCCAGCCCCGCTGTTACAGTCTTACCCCGCTAGTACACAGTCTTGTGCCTTTGTCTTTTTATCAGATTTTCAAAAATGCTTTTGCTTCAAATTAAAGTTTGTACTGTTATGATTTACCTCGTAGCTGATTGGCATGGTTCATGGCTTACAACTCGTTTTGGGAGTTAACATTTTAATTTTGGGGGGGGGGGGGGGGGAGTAAGGGAAAAAAACACTTCTGAAACCAGTGCAGCTGAAAAAGGAGGCGGGCAATGTTGCGCTCTATAGTCTTAATGGGAGAAGTGAATTATTGCACTTTATTATTGCTGCGCTCAGGAATTATTATTGCATTATTGATCATTGGGAACACTTTACGATAAGGTTTCATTAGTTAATATTAGTCAACTAACATGAACTAAGAATGAACAATACTTCTACAGCATTTTATCATTTTAGTTAATGGTAATTTCAACATTTACTAATACATTATTAAAATCAAAAGTTTATAAGGAAATCTCTCAGCTTTAATTTAAAATGTCTTTATTTTTGTTCTGAAGATAAAAGAAAATTTCGATTTGAGACAGGGGAATACATACAAGAAGATTAAAACAAAAACACTGCATGGATTTTTATCATTAAATGATGGTTGTGTACAGGCACTGCCAACACACATAGCGGTGCAATCAACTTGTAAAAGTGCATATATTATATGACCCCTTTAAAGTCGTTGCTGGGTGCCGCTAGTGTGCTCATCCTCCAGACCCCCTTTAAAACAAGACCAATCATATGTCTATATTCCAAAGCATTCTTGAATTACAACCGTTTAAGTTCGAAATGTGCATTTTCATGTCTATTCAAAAAAGTGGGGGTGACAGTTAAGAGGTTAATAACCTCCATAACTCAAATGTGACCCCGAATCACAAAACCAGTCACAAGTCGCACGGGTATATTGGTGGCAATAGTCAACAATGTATGGGTCAAAATTATCGATTTTTCTTTTATGCCAAAAATCATTAGGATATTAAGTAAAGATCATGCTACATTAAGATAATTTCTCAATTTCCTACCGTAAATACATATAAACATTTATTTTTGTGAGTGAATGCAGACCATAACTGGACAACTTTAAAGGCGATTTTATCAACGTTACGATTTTTTTGAACCCTCAGATTCCAGATTTTCATATACAGTCAGCTTTCAGGTGATCTCAGTTTCAAAAAAAGCTACCCATGTGGATGGTTTTGTGGTCCAGGGTCACAGATATTGTAGTACACTATCCCTTGCCAGGAAAATTAAATTTGCAGGTATTGTCATGCAGATACTGACAAGCCTCATTGTTGCAAGGACAGAGAAATTTGACTAAATGCCATGGCAGCAAGCTGCATGGGGCAAGGGAAAGCGAAACCTCATAAGTTTCACGTGCTTATGGAAAACACCTAAGCGATTTATTCAAGTCTCAGCAGCTTTGTGAATAGGTATTAAGAAGAAACTCTTACCTAAGAACTTTTCCTGCTATTTGGGAGAACTCTTAGTGAAAAGATAATATGTTTTGTAAATACAGCCAAATCCTAAAACCTACATATCCTTTAATCCAAATGTGGACAGATTATTCAGGACTGCATGATCTCAGGGCTATATCATGCATCCGCTCACTAATTATCTCAAATAAATTTAAATAATCTGTTAAATTCTCTCAAAGTGCAAGCTTTTAAATAAATGATATTGTGATGCATGTTCATGTGGTGCATTAAAACTCAACTTAAGCATGTGATAATGCTTTTTATGTTCACACCTCATGACTGTTTGTAATCTCACTTCAAGCTGTGTGCCATTGTGTTGTGTACTTGGAGGACTCAATTGGCACAATCCAATTGTCAAACCTGTTGTTATATAACGTGATAATCCTAGTGCATTGGATGCCTGACAGCTAACGAGTCATAATAAGCAATTTCTACACTTCAAATGCATTCAACATCTAATTAAAAAATGCATTCAAGTGTGAATAAAAAAGCAAGGGAATTGAACATGATGTGTGAGACGTGATATGGCCTGATGGGTTTAACCACATCTCGCCTACAGTGCACTGATCTGACCTCCTAATGGAATAATCAGCTTAAAGCTGATGAACTTTCTTAAAGCTTTTCCTCTGTGTTGTGCAGGGTGGGGATCCATCAGCTGTTGAATGGATGGATGGATGCAGCTCTGAATGCAAGTTTGCAGTCGATTGTAAGAAAGGGACAGGGTTTACGAGGACTAAATGATTGGAGAACAGTACAGCTCAAATTTGCCATTGCCATTTTCCCCTGGTTAAAGGTGTTGTCTTTGAGGCAGGAGTCCACTTCTGTTGCTAAGTCTGGTGGACATCAGCAAAATGGTTAAAGTTCTTAATGGTATTTCTGTCTAACACCTGCATTAACTGATCCAGAGAAAAGGATCTGTCTGTACTGTCTGGCCATGTGAAATAAGTCTGGTCACCTGAATGGTCCTTAAAGGTCCTGTATTATGCCCCTTTTCACAAGATGTAAAATAAGTCTCTGATGTCCCCAGCATGTGTATGTGAAGTTTCAGCTCAAAATACCCAACAGATCATTTTTTACAGCATGTTTAAATTGTCATTTTTTGGGGCTTAGAAAAATGCGCTGTTTTAGTGTGTGCCCTTTAAATGCAAATGAGCTGCTGCTGCCAGCACAGGGGGCGGAGCTTCATGAGCTTGCGCTCAGTCTCTCAGGACAATTTCATTTCACGGAATGATGATAATATCAGAAACTCTCAGTAACGGTGTTCATTTCGAGTCGGACAATAATGCCTACAGAGTCAGAGTGCTGTGTAAAGATGGAACAAGTATAGTTTGGTAGTTTAATTAAGGTTATTATAACGTATTTGTCATCTGCTTGTATGTATCCATTATTTATTAATAGCCTACAAGTCTGCTGTTTCGGACCAGGTCCGAATGATGATCTAACATATACTGATGAGTTTAATAAACTTTATTGTACATCACACAAAAGAAGATGCGTTTATACTTCAACGCATAAAGGTGTCTCGTGGACGACGCTCTAGCGGAAGTGATGGTTGCCGCCACCGCAGGTGGCAGCGAACTCAAACCTGCCTCGTCCCGTCCAGGAGCCATACATGTAGCCTCCAAAGATCGGGACGAGGGTGCCACAGAGTGCCTCGTCTCTGAGTGAGCAGATATTGTCTCAGAGGAATAGGCCAAGGAGGTGCTGTCGCGAGGAGCATGAGTTCGGAGAACCACGTCTTGGTGGGCCAATAGGGGGCTACCAGCAGGACCTGCTCCTCGTCCTCCTTGATCTTGCACAACACCCGTGCAAGGAGGCTCACTGGGGGAAACGGATACTTGCGTGGGCCCCGTGGCCAGCTGTGCGCCAGTGCATCTGTGCCGAGCGAGCCGTCGGACAGGGAATAAAACTGAGCGCAGTGGGATGAGTCCCGGGAGGCGAACAGATCAATCTGTGCTTCCCCGAACTGGTCCCAAATCAGCTAGACCGACTGGGGATGGAGTCGCCATTCGCCGGAGATAGGGCGGACCCGTGACAGCTCGTCGGCTGCCAGGTTCCGGTCTCCTGGAATGTACACAACACGAAGGGACCTCAGGTGCTTCTGACTCCATAGTAGGAGGTGGCGAGCGAGCTGCGACATCCGACGTGAGCGTAGACCCCCCTGGTGGTTGATGTACGCTACTGTAGCGGTATTGTCTGAGCGGACAAGTAAGTGTTGACCCTTGAGCAGTGCTCGGAAGCGGTGCAGGGCTAGGCGTACTGCCAGCAGCTCGAGGCAATTGATGTGCATGAGGCGCTGGGGTCCTGTCCAGGAACCCGCGGCTGCATGCCCATTGCACATGGCACCCCAACCCGTGGTAGATGTGACGTGGAGACAACGAGATGCCTGGAAACTCGCTGGAGAGGGACACCTGCCCGAAGAAAGCTGAGGTTCAACCACGGGAAGAAGGTTCGGCGGCACGCTGGAGTCACTGGAACTCGGAGCGAGCCGCGATGCCATGCCCACCTCTGGACTCGATCGCGAAGCCACAGCTGAAGCGGTCTCATATGAAGCAATCCGAGCGGCGTCGCTGCGGCTGCGGATGCCATATGCCCCAGGAGCCTCTGAAAGTGTTTCAGTGGAACCGCACTCTTGCCCTCGAACTGTCGAAGACAAGTCAGCAGTGAGTGTGCGTGCTCGTTCGTGAGCTGCGCGGACATGGCGACCGAGTCTATCTCCATGCCGAGAAAAGAGATCCTCTGCACGGGGCAAAGTTTGCTCTTCTCCCGGTTGACCCAAAGGCCCAGACGGGCTAGGTGCCGGAGCACCAGGTCTCTGTGTTCGCAAACCTGTTCTCGAGAGTGTGCCAGTAACAGCCAATCGTCGAGATAATTCAGGATGCGAACCCCGTGTTCGCGAAGGGGAACAAGGGCTGCCTCGACGATCTTCGTGAACATGCGAGGGGACAGAGCTAACCCGAATGGGAGAACCGTGTACTGATATTCCTGGCCCTCGAAAGCAAACCGAAGAAACGGTCTGTGTCGAGGCAAAATGGAGACATGAAAGTACGCGTCCTTCAGGTCGATCGCTGCAAACCAATCCTGAGGCCGAACGTATTCGAAAATGCGCTTGGCTGTGAGCATTTTGAACGGCATTCGATGCAGAGTGCGGTTCAAAACGCGCAGATCCAGGATCGGTCGTAACCCACCGGTCTTCTTGGGGACAATGAAGTAAGGGCTGTAAAGCCCGGACTTCACCTCGGCTGGAGGGACCGTCTCGATTGCACCCTTCGCCAGCAGGGTCGCAATCTCCGCTCTCATAACCGGGGCATTGCCACCGACTATAGTGGAGCGAACTCCCCTGAAGCGGGGAGGAGACCGTGCGAACTGAATCGCATAGCCGAATCTGATCGTTCTGATGACCCAGCGGGACAGACCGGGGAGCTCTAGCCAAGCTCCCAGGAACTGAACCAGCGGGGTCATATGAACCACAGATGTCCCCCCGGAGGGGCAGCGAGGCGGAGTGACTGGCATGCGCATGGGAGATACCACATGTGGGTGCGTGGTCGAGCTCCGCTCCCAGACAGAAGAGACCAGGGAAGGACCAGCGTTCCACGGGGGTCTGTTCTGCCGGGGGTCTGGCGATAGAGGGGGAGAGGAGCGGTGTGGTCCGGGGACGACACCCGCACCTTTCCGCACCCTCAGAGATAGAGAGGAATGAGTGGGGCAACACTCTGGGGCATCATGCACACTAATTCCGGTCTGTGTGCTCAGTGATAGTGTCAAGTCTTTCTTTAACCAACTCAGGGTGCTGCTCACCCGTGGGTGAGCAGCGGGGAGCTGCGAACAAAAGATTCTCCCCCGGCCCTCCACCGGGGGAAGGAGGGGGCCTGCTACCTTCTGAGAAAAACTCGACGCCATCACTGAGCAGCCCGTCTCAGGAACGCCGCTTAGCCTGGCGTTTAGCGGGACGCGGAGTCTGAGGGGCTGTGACGCTCCTCTGCGGCCGCCTCTACGGCGCGACCTGGGTGGAGGCTGCTGCTGGGGTCGCTCCGGAGGGAGGGGGGCCACAGCGGGACGTCCTCGGCGGCGAGCAGATTTAGGCGGCTGAACCGACAGCTGGGTGGAGGCAGCAGCTGGCCGTCGGGGCAGGATGTGTTTAATCGCCTCCGTCTGCTTCTGGGCGGTCGAGAACTGCTCAGCAAAGTCCTCAACCGCACCGCCGAAGAGGCCAGCCTGGGAAAGGGGGGCGTCGAGCAGACGAGTCCGCTCGGCGTCCCGCACTTCCGCCAGGTTGAGCCATAGGTGACGCTCCTGGACCACGCTAGTGGCCATCACCTGACCAAGGGAACGAGCGGCCACTTTAGTCGCCCGGAGAGCGAGGTCGGTGGCCGCTCGCAGTTCATTGAACGACCCTTGGTCAGTCCCGCCCTCGTGCATATCTCTGAGCAGTTTGGCTTGGAAAACTTGCAAAGTGCTCATCGCATGCAAAGCGGCGGCCGCCTGACCCGCCGCACTATAGGATCGCGCCGCCATAGACGACGAGAACCTACAGGCTTTGGAGGGATGCTTGGGGGGCCCCCGAGAGGAGGCGCTCTGCGGACACAGTTGCATCGCAACAGAGCGCTCCACCGGAGGAACCCCAGCATACCCACGGGCGGCCGCACCGTCGAGGGGAGGAAAGGCGGGGGAAGCTGACGAGCGGACACGGGAGGTCAAGGGGGCCTGCCACGTCTTCGTCAGTTCCGCATGCAGCTCGGGGAAGAACGGTATTGGGGTCGGCTGTGGCCTCGCGGCGGCAGCTTTTCCCAAAAACCATTCATCCATCCGTGAGTGATCGGGGTGGGGCGGAGGGTTCCACTCCAACCCGATACTCACGGCGGCCCGAGAAAACATGCCCGCCTTGTGATGCCGCGATCAACATCGCATCATCCTCTGGAGCACCGAACGAAACAGACGGTACCTGCGAAGAGGCAGACGTCTGAACTGTCTCGGCGCTCGCTGGCTGCAACACTGTTGCGATGGGTGTGGCCCGAGGAACTAGCGTCGGGGATTTGTTCCACACTGTCACCGTCAGATCACCCTGGCCGTGAGCCGAAGAGCTTCCCCGGGTAGAGGAAGCTGAACGGGTAGCGGAGGCGGGGACTCTCACAGTAAGATCATTGAGTCTCGATCTGAGTGTTGAGATGGTCATGTTCCCACAAAAGGGACATGACTCATCCACGAAAGCTGCTTTAGCATGACGAAGACCCAGACATACAAAGCAGCGATCGTGCCCATCAGAGGACGACAGAAATCGACCACACCCAGAAGAACACGGGCGAACCATCTTTAAAAAGACGTGCCACGTGTAGCTCTTTCAGAGGAGAGGAGGAAATTCACTCTTTCAGCGCTGAGGCGACCAGGGAGAAGCGCAAAGTCTGGCAGACCACTGCACAGATCGCAGGCACTGCAGAATCTCGCTGGGTACCGCCGTCACATCAACGCTGGAGAGGACGCTCGTCTCGAAGAGGCTTGTACAGTGATAAATGGCTTGTGGAGTGAAGAATGCTCTTGGCTCCGAAGCGAAAAATACTGCGGTTGCGTTCACTTCCTCCTTTTATAGAGGGCGGAGTACACTATGCAAATTCCGCAGACCCAAGGCATTTTTGATGCCATTGGCTCGTTGTTAAATACTCGAAGAGGATTGGCTTTCTATGCGAAACCCCCATTCTCCGTTGCTCCTTGACGTAACTCGGAGTGACTACGAAAGGGAACTGTTGTTTTTTCAGTACTAAACAAATGCTAAACTTTGAAAAAAGTATTTTATTTTTGTTATAATTGTGATTTTATAATATTTAGATATGAATCGAACTGAATCCAACTTTAGAAACTATATCTTTCAGTAATTCAAATAGTATATAGGTCTAGTGGAGCTCTATAGACATCTAGTGGTTAAAGTGACATTACAAATTTTAACCAGTATTTTCCAAAAATTGGGCAAAAATTTTACATTGAACCTTGTAAAATTATCCATGGTATCCCCAGGAATGAAAGTTAGAAATCTGAGTCTTTTATAAAGTTTATTTAACATAAAATGCTGTTTTTTTGTAAAAATCTTATTTAAATAAATATTTATTTACTTATAGAAATAAATAAAAAATCATAAATCCTCCAAAAACTACACAAATTTTGTGTAAAAACATTAATAAACAGAGTAAAATTATATTTGTTAAAAAAATATATATTATTCTGTTACAAAATTAAATGTTATTGTCTGGGGTCTGATAGACCCCGAAGACCAGAATTGTGACTTTTTTTGAAAGACCATCAGAGGGTTAAAGGTAGGTGACTCTCAGGACACGCCTTGCACTCCGTAGTTTTGCGATTATATTCAGTTTTACGTCATATTCATGTAACAGCTGCAGCAGTCGCGATGAGAGAACGCGCTTGAGCAACTGTTCACAAAGGAGACATCAATCTAGTCGAACTGGACGTGCATATGAGGCGAAATCACACTGCGTTAAACGCATCTCACGCCGCAGGATCTCCAGACCCGTGTCAACGCATCTGTTAACATGGAAATCACTCGCTCCAGACGCTCTATTTGCATTCGATGTAAACGCAGAAGTTTCGTAATAAAATATTGGTCACAAATGATTGGTAACTTTCTAAATAGTAAAATTATTGCTAATAATTATTAATAATTATTAATAATAATTACTAATAATTATATATGAACATAGTTT
The DNA here is from genome assembly GCA_038021265.1 of Cyprinella venusta. NCBI lineage: Eukaryota > Metazoa > Chordata > Actinopteri > Cypriniformes > Leuciscidae > Cyprinella > Cyprinella venusta. The sequence continues at coordinate 6,577,902 of CM075876.1, read as the reverse complement.
TTTACTGATGCAGATGTTAAAAACATCCCTACTGGGTAAAGAATGTATATCCTATTAGAATTGGTTCAAAGTTAGAGTTGGAAACATCTTGAATAAATGTCTTCTACAAATTTTGTGCGCATGCAAATTGTATAATATCCAAGGTAAACGTTTTTATTAACTTTGTAGTTAATTCTCATACTGTACTTTCAGAAAGTTTTGGAAAATGTACCCTCTCCGCAAAATTGTCACTATAATACACACAAAAAAAGGTTACAATTCCAACAACTATTGCAATTTTACTAAGTACAATCTTTCTTTATAAAAAAGTATATATTTCAAAAGGATTCATTAGTTTGAATATTGCAACAAACAATATAATATCTTAGTTGATAATTCAATACACCTAATTTATTTTTGACAAATCATCCCATAGGCTACTATATATTTATATAGGAGAAGAAATTGGTGATTTGATGTGGCAGTAGTCTTTGTTTTACAGTAAAAACTAATCAACAAAATCTTGTCTAAACATTCATATTTAGTCTGTAAATATATCGTGTGCATGATAAATTTGTATAATTGCTTATATAAAGACATTGTATTTTAACATATTTTAGCCTATTTTTACTCATCTCAGTAGGCTATATCAATATAGTTTGGTAAAAGCTAAACTAGCAGATGTGTTCATGTAAAAATAACATGTTTACTAAAGTAGGTGCAAGTGTGAATGAATTGCACTGTACAGCTGTAGTAAACAACTGCACGTGTCTATGCCGTTCATTCATTCATTCATTCATTCATTCATTCATTCATTCATTCATTCATTCATTCATTCATTCATTCATTCATTCATTCATTCATACACAGACAGACAAGTGTGGACATCTCAAAATGATTTTAAAATTTTCTATTGAAATCTTCATTTTCAAGGTGTTATATGGTTCAATTGCATAGATATGGAGATCACATTGTGACTGCATGTTCAAATTGTTGAATTTTACTGCTTTTCAATGGTAAAAAAAAATCAAATGTGTGTAACTTTTCAAACAGCTGATACTTAGAGGATTGTCTGAAAAATAAATTATACTGAAACAAGAAATGATTCTTGTTTTGAGTTGGGAAAGTTTCAGAAATTTAGTTGATTTGACATGGAATTACTCAGTTGTTTGTAAATGTATGTAAAGGTTAAGACTCATGCTGACCTCCACTATACTCCGCAGATCTCTCACATACATCCGCTCCGTCTCAATGATCTCCATGACCACACGGTCCAAGTAGGTGAGCTCAGGGTTGGGTGCCATGGTGTTGGCAGCAAATGGAGATGAACTGTTGGAAATGGATGAGCTGTCGTTGTTGTTGTTAACAGTGTTGCTGCTATTTTGCTGGAAAAATTGACTGGATGCTTGGGCGAGATTATTGCCCTGAGTCTCATTTGAATCGGCAGCAGGCGTTAACTCCAGATCCACATTGTCTTCAATGGGCACACCAGTGGATGGGATACCTGACAACAGAACGCCGTCCCGAGAGGAACCAGACCCAGATGAGATGGTGGAGACCACGCTTATGGGCCTCTGGACATCTGTGAAGTCAGAGCAATCAGACAGTGTAGCAGTGGAGGCCCGGTCATTACTGCCAACAGAGGCAGTGGACAACCGAGGTGATTCTAAAGAAGAAAAAGAGACAAAGGTACATAGTGAGTGATTTATCTGCACATCACGGACAATCACAATGCATTTCTCACACATTTACATCTAATCATTTAGCAGATGCTTGTAACCAAGGCGACTTACAAATGAGAACAACAGAAGCAATCAAACCAACAATAGTGCAACAATATGTGAATTGAAATGACTAATCATTCTTAACAAGTAGCCAAAATGTCACCATACTGTTATCTGAAACATCACCTCATTTAATTTTAAAACGGCTTTTTCCATTAGAACACTAGTCTTTAATTGCAATTAATTAAGTAACAAATGGACTTACTGACTTATTTCAGACCCTCCACTGGGATGCATTACAGTTTACGGTGCAAATATGTTATTGTGAATATATTTAGTTGAATTGCTGGTTTAGGCAACAAAGAACCAGTAGCATAATTAGTATACCAGCAGTATTTTTTATGTTTACATTATGTACTATATTATATATTTATTAAAATCAAGTATAAAGCTTAAAAAGTTGGTGTAAGCAATTAGGACTTGAACGATAAGGTAGTGTACATTTTACTTGTGAGCTGATGCTCAGCTATTCTTTAATAATCACTTTCTATTTGGCTCATCACAGTTTGTTAATCAATGCATTATGGTCACCGACACAGGATTGCGCCTTTAATTTAATCAAGCTGCATGCTCGTGAAAGTTATGTATCACATTTTGGACCATTCACACTTAACTAACTTTTATGAACACTATTTTTGTTCATGATATTCAATACAATTTTACAAAAGTCTAACATGAATTATAGTACATAACGTATCTAAATAGACAAACAACACATGAAAGTGTCTTACTGAATGATTGTAGTTATCTGCACACCCATAAATCTCTGACAGATTCTGTATAAAACTTGTGTATTTAGCCATTATGTAATATCTTTACATGAAATACACAACACATAGCTCCAAAGCTATAGTTTATGGAGCAAGAGAATGAAAAATTTTACTTATTGCTTAAACTAAATGGATTATCAATATTAGGATTTACAAAGAGTTGACATTACTTGGGTATGTATTGTCATAACTGCAAAATTGAACAGTGAGCAGGTTACCTGAAAGAGCAATTAAATCAGAAGTATTAAAGTCCTGTTTAATTAGGTTGGTTTCTGGTTAAGTATGAAATTACTTATCCTTTCCTAAACCGTGCACATAATAAGTCTCTAAGCTGAAATTCCCAGTAGACATTCATCCAAAATTACCGTTCAGTTTGAGGAATGCATGCATGCATGCATGTCCTTTGAAAATCATATTTTAAGCATGTCAAAAGATTAGGAATAGGAAGAGTTTGAACAAGTAATAAAGCAACACACATTAATAGACTCTGACCAGCAAGGGAATTATCTCACAACCCCATTGATCAGAACTGAACCTAACAAAAAGACAATATTAGCTAATGGTGTATTCACCTTAATATAACCTTGATTAATTATAGAGAACATTTTTTAAAAATGTTCCTCATTTATCCTGAGGAAATCTGAAATGAAGAGTTTCTCATTAAATTACAGCCTTCACAGATACGTTCTTAAGAGCACTTTCTTAAGGTCCAAATTAAGATTCATTAAACCTGTCAAAAGACAGACAAACAATAAACCCATACTTGCTCAGAGTCGGCGTCTTCCAGCATATAAAAGTGAACTTGAGGTCAACAGCAGGACAGAAGGAGGAAACAAATTTTTCGCCTTTCATTTCCATACGAGCATTTTGAAAGTAAACACTTTCCAACAGCACTGACGTCTCCTGCCAGCCCATCCCCTTTACGCTGGACTTTCACCTCTATATCTCCAAACCGTTGGAGGGAGGTCAATGATATTGTGTGTGTAAAAAAAGATTTAAGCCTAGCCTATGGAAATGGACAAGCATTTACAAATCAACAATGTCAATAAAACAAATAATATGGCTTCATTTTTTAAACCACATTTCTTGAGCCAAACTGCTTTGTGTGAGTAAATGCACTACACCTTTTAGACTAACTCTCTAACTATTTTGTGCTTTTATGAAGTATAATCATTTGTCTAGTGGCCAAACTTAAGCTGAGCTGCTTACCTAGTTAGTATTTTAAGGCAATTTCAGAATTTCAGAGACCTAGAAGATTCTGAAGACTGAATTTGAAAGCAGGATCATTTAATGCAGGATTTCATTCAATCCTTGTTTTGGAAGGTAGAAATTCCCAGTTTTCCAATTGCTTCTAAATGACCCAAAGTAAAAAAAACAAAAAAACAATGAGAGAAAAGCCTCTAGACTTACCAAACCATTGTGACAACCTGAGATTAAACCCAGTGAACCACCATTTCTCTTCCCAAATACTCCTAAGAGCAGCAACTTTCAGATGTGGTTGGAGAACCATTCCCCAATAGTATTTGTTATGGCCCAAACAACTATGGATTGGTGATGAATTGCCTCCAGCTCAGAGGGTTTCTTTTGTTCTCATCCTCTTTTCTAGTTTTATTCAAGTGTCCCCCAATATGTGTTCTGGGTACTATCCAAACTGGTACTGGTTGTTTCTCACCCGATTTAAAAGTCAACTGTTACACACCAGCTCATGTGAACAAATAGATTACACCTCTTTATATGAAGGGAGGGGCTAATGGCTGTGCTTGGTTGTCCTCATAAAAGGGTTGAGAAACTGATAATCATTTGTAGCATAGTAAGACTGAAGGAATGCAAAGACTGCAGTGCAAAACCCATCCAGGTTTCTCTTCCTTCACAATACATTTGGCAAGGACAAGAAAAGGTGGCTGGACACAAAGAATACAATTTGGAGTGAACATTCATTTCTAATTAACCATGTAATTTACAGGTTGTCATTCATACAGACTTGGAAAAATGCAACAAAGAATAGTTTTAATCCAGGATTACTAGACAGATTTAAAATGTTTTAGATCAAATTAAAGCTACACTGTGTGATTTTTACCCCCATCTAGCGGTGAAAAGGTATATGACCATCCAGTGAATATTAGTTTCTGTTCCTCTCAATTCCGATTTCGTTTTAACTCATACGGTGGCCAATGTAGTCCAAGATTAACATGGCTTCCAGTTCGACCTCGTCCATGAGTGTTAACTCAAACGTAAACGCGAAAGGCGAAGCTTGAATTAACGGGTATGTCCCTCTTTGGCTAATGTTGTACTTTCAAGATGGAGGGGCAACATGGTGACCGACATTATATCCCCTTACCCGTATGTATTTTCAATGGCATATTATGCACTCACGAGAATACTTTATTACATAAACGAAGTAAATATACATTAATGAGCACATATATTTTTGAAAGAAGTAAGTGTTTTTAGCAAAGGATAAACTAAAAGAGTTACATAGTGTAGCTTTAACACTGATACAATACATGAACTGGTCAACTCATATTGACTATTTGTTCTAAACTCCATTAGTCTGTCCCACAGACACCAGCTGTGACTAGTTAGGAGTTTTTAAAGAGAGGAGCCGCAGAGAGGAGATAAGCAGAGAGAGGCTAATGTCAAAAAAGGAGGCTAATTATGTTGAAAATCACTCTACAAATCAGACGTTGGTTCAATCCAAAGTTAATAATAACTAGATGTTAAAAGTAAGGTAAGCATTTTCTTTTACATTAACACTTTTGGCTGGTTGTACTTATACTGGTTGAAGCTCTCTTCACATTACATATATAGTCTGTGTGTCATGACGGGTGTGTAGAGAGAGGACCCAGATGCAAAGGCAGGTTAAATGTCTCTTTAATAACTCAGAATGGCCGTAAGGCAAAATCAGAAATGAGGAGCCGACAGGCGAAACAGCACCAACAGAAACTTCACAGGCAAACTACAACAAAGGTGAGCGTCTGCACGGGCTCAGGAAATCCACGAGGGATGAGAGAAGGCGTCCGGGGGCACCGGTGAACAGTCCTTAACAGTAGTCAGCCTCGACAGCCAGAGACAGGGCAAGCAGTAGGTGATCAGTGATAGCAATCAGGAGACAGCACATACCATTCGGGACACGACAAGACTGGTGAACAATAGAGAAACATCAGGTACGTAACACTCTACGGAAAAATACTCTGGCGGGGAACAAAGGGAAAGGAGGAGAGGAAATAGGGCGAGAAATCAGAAGGAAGAGAGAACAGGTGTGATAGTTAACGAGATGATGAGATGAGAAACAGCTGAGCAAGAGGGGAGAAAATAAGAAAAGGAGAAGGGAGGAAAAACGACCAGGAGGGGGAGTAGGAGGAAAGGAAGAGAAAGTGGAGGAAAGAGCCCGACTTATGACACTGTGGAAGTCTCAGGAGCAAAAAACATTGTCCAATCATTGCATTCAGTCCAAACGCAGTGATATCATGTCCTACCTGCCATGCAACCTATGTATTTCCATACCTCTGTGCACCTGGGGCATGTTTCAGTAAGGAGGTTCAACCAACTCTGAATTAAAACTTGAACTAAGAGTTGACTTATAGGAAACTCTGAATTGAATTAGTTCAATCAACTCTGAGTAAGTTGACTCTCTGAATTAAGCGCGGGCACCAAGACTATGATCAGAGGAGCTCCGAAATTATGATTCACCACGGCAACAGCACCCGACAAAAATACTTATAGTTACTAAATACTAATAGTTAATACTAATAGTTACTAAAAAATACTAATAGTTAATATGCAAGTTTAATTCTCTTAAATCGCTGTTATAATATCAGAGGTGAACACTGGTAGAATGGTAAGTTATTGAACTAATATTTATTTTTGTATCAAATTGGCATTATAAATAAATAAATAAATAAAACATTTATTAACATTTATAAATCTTGTTCCGTTTGCATTAAGTTTGTATTCCAATTTTTGTATTTTTTGTACCGTTTGTATTTTTCTTACCCCACTGGCATTTCTTTTTACTTTCAAGTACTTAATTTACATAGGCTTTGGGACAGATAATTTAATACCATCTCTAATGACGCTTTGCAAACTCTGCTCTTGATGTGTGCATTCATGTGTTTTAAAAGGAGGTGTAGCTTTGGAGACACATTGGAGGGAGGGTGAGAGGAGCCCTAAAATAAATAAATTATTTGGTTGAACTGCAAAATGTAATTAGAAATCTTTGTCTTTGTACCATTAAAGCATCCTACAAAGCGGTCCTATTAGTGAAATTACACTAGCATGGTTAAATCATACTTATCTGACCGTTATAAGTTTGTAGCAGTAAATTAAGAGATGTCTTATTGATCAAAAGTTCAGTATGGTGTACCACAAGGCTCAGTACTAGGACCGCTGCTGTTCACTATGTACATGTTACCCTTAAGAGATATCACTAGGAAAGCATGGCATTAGCTTTCACTGTTATGCTGATGATACTCAACTCTATATTTCTTCATGCCCTGATGAAACTTACCAATTCACAAAATTAACAGAATGCATAGCTGATATAAAAAAAATTAAAAAAAAACCTGGGCGACTAGCAATTTCCTACTTCTTAATACTGAAAAAAAAAAATCGAATTATTGGACAAAAAACTTCCTCACGTAATAACCTAGAATACTGTCTAACACATGATGGCTGCTTTGTCAAGTCCTCATCGTCGGTTCAGAACCTGGGTGTGCTCTTTGAAAAGAGAGAGAAGAATCAATCTTTCATTTTAAAATCACGTTTCTAGTAGGAATGTCCCGATCCGATCCACAGTATCGGTATCGTGCCGATACTGGCCCAGAACTCTAGATCGGAGATATACAAGAAAACAATGTGGTTTTCTAAAATAAAATAAAAAAAAATCAGGTGCGCAAAAATCTGAAAATACTTCAATATTTTTTTTGCGCTGCATTTTACGTGCCTACAGTTCAAATTAAAAGTTTGGTGTTCAACTTTGCGTTTTAAAAATACTACCGTTTATTTTTCGTTTTATGGGTTAAAAAGGAAAAATATTAATATATATTAATATTAATATTCAACAATATTACTGATCTGACTACACTGACACCTTTATATGAAAACTTCTTATGAGTTGGATGATGACATCACGGTTTTCTCTAGAATGGCAATATATATTGAACTAAATTAATAACTTTTCTTACAACAAAAATTAACCATCAATGAACTTACTCAAGCGGGACTGTGACGCTATTTTCTTCTAGAAACAAAGTTTGTTGTAATATTTTCCCTGTAAAGCTGCTTTGAAACAATCTGTATTGTAGCACTATATAAATAAAGATGACTTGACTATTAGAATTTCATATTAATAAAAGCTGGATGACTTGTGTTGCTAAATGGCATGCAATTAATAAAAATATATATTGTATGGTGAAGAAAATGCTGTATTATGGTTACAACAAATTAAGCTCTTTCTTAATATATGCTAGCCACTGGACAAAACTGTGTTGTTTCTGAGGCATGGCACACACCTGTTACTCATGGTGAATAAAAAAAACAACAACAAGAGATTAAAACAATAAGACTAACCCCATAAAGGTATCCAAACAGTTGTTCACCTGTCCAATGACAAATAGTGACTGTTGCTTCCATGGTTTCTAAGGAAGTAAAACCATAAATCGAGGGTAACGCGTATATGGGCATATATACGCGCATCAATGACAGGAGAAGGAATGACACGGCCCGTTGCACTGGTTAAAATAGACCATTTCTCAAGGATAAAGTACGTACACAAGTCAGCAAAACATCTAACATTATTCCCGTTTTGGGATATTTTAGACTAAAAATCTTACATAAATTGTCCTCCTCAATACAAAAGAATATTTAATAAAGTTTCAAAAAAGTCTAATTTGGATGTAAGGGGATTTGTGACGTCAAAATTGCACCTTCAGTCATCAACCCGAAACTCAAGTTTGATTCAGTCTGATTTTTTAACCAGCTTCACTGGTTATTTGCAGAAAATTTGCTCAAAAGCAGGATGAAAATGGACATCACTAGTGTCAGGCTGGTTTGAAGCTCAAACATACAGACCAATATAATAAAGACCACAGTGATAGCAGCACTGTGTTTACACTTCATGAAAACCAATCTGCGAATGGTTTACTTATAAAGTAATTACCTCTGTATATTAAGCTGTAAAAGAAAAAGTATCACCTTTTATCACTTGCATAGTCAAATGTCAACTACCAAAATGTAACAGTACGCCCTGAAATTCTACATTAAGGACACCTGATAAAGTTCACCTGTTCTGAGTTAAAAGCAAGCTTTCCATTTAAAAACCTTTCTCTGAAGTCAATGGGGTAAAAGATAAAAGTCCCGGTGACCTATTACTAGCTTTGAACTGGCTAGCGGTCTATCAGGCATAAAAGCCGTGTGTGGGGGGTTAGATGGTCATTATACAGCCACAAAGACTCAGGTCTTAACCACCTCTGTCCTTTAATATCTATACTAAAGGTGTCAAGAGTACTGGTACTATATGTAAAATAAATAAATAAATGCCTAAATAAATTTCTAAATTCTTTAGAATAAAATCTTTGCAGGAAACCAAAGAATTTTACAAGCTAGAAACAAACCACCCTAATAATACGGGACCATTTTTGTACAGCTAAAATAACTGGATGCGGATAATAATAAAAAAAAGTGGATAAAGGTCCTAGATCACAGAACTATTTTTTTGATGTAAAATACCACAAATTGCATGAACAAAACCCCCATACAAATCATGTACTGTCTCATATAATCATGACGACACAGTGTTCGTTCAATGGCCAGATTAGAACTGGTCTCCTTACTGAGCCTGGTTTCCCCCAAGGTTTATTCCTCCACTATTGCAGCACATCACGATGCAGAAGACGGAAAGTCTGTGGAAAAGCACAACCTGATCATCAGGTTCCTGAGGGGCACGAGAAAGTTAAATTGTCCCTCACCTTGGTCTTAGCGGCCTTACACACTAACCTCTTCAAATCACTGCAGATAGTAGAGCTTAAAATCCAGTCTCTTAACAAGGCGCTCCTGACTGCAGGCAGGGGATCTGCAAGCATTTTCAGTCAACAAATCATACCTGGAATTCAAACGCATAGGTGCCCTGATACTTGCCCAAGGTTCCCGCCACTACCTTCAGGGACCAGGTGGTGAACCTGCAAGCGATGCCCCTCGAGTAGGGAGAGACCCAGCCCTGGCTCTGCTCTTTCCCATCCACACTTTGCGTCTGAGTGTGGACCAAGCGCAGAGCTTCAGGACCTCAGCACAGCTCTGTCTATTATGGAGGACAGCAGAAGGGAAAGGCTGTCTCCAAGCAGAGATTGGCCCACTGGATAGTGGCACCACAGTCTTGGCATACCGAGCCCAAGATCAGTCAAACCCCCTGAGGGTGAGGGGTCATTCCACTCGGGGGGTTTACACTCAAAGGTGTTCGGGCTCTCGGGCGAGATTCCAATTCGTCAGTTCAGACGGAACTTCTCCATTCTGGTTACATTAGTAACTTAGACAATTTACATGTTATTTTATACCCCTGACATAAACTAAGAAATTACTGTCACTTTATCCAAGTTTTATTATGAACAGTGGTCAAACATCAAAGCTGCAGTCTTAAAACTTTCTAATGCTACACAGTTTGTCAAGATTAAATAAGAACGTCACGGTAATAGCGTGCAGTAAATCTGAGGCAGCCGGCGATCTTTGTATGGTAAGAGTTGCTGTTATGGTAAGAGAACTGTTAAGACCGATAGTGCTGCAGAAAGAAACAATGTCGATCAAGCCAAACTTCACAAAATCTTTCCAAATGCTCCAACTGGAGACCACATAATAACACACAACAATTTTGCTGTTATTGTAATGGATATTGGGAAAAGAATTCAAAAACTGTGAATTCAATACGAACCGGATGACAGTGAAAAATCTGTTGTCTTCCTAACCCTCCTTTGTGTTTGACAGAGTAAGTGAAAACATTCCCATGCCACTGTTTCTGTCCCTATGACTGTATCTTGCCAAATAATTATCCTAAAGCCTCTATGTGTGCAGCAGAAATCAGTTGTTGTAGTAATGAATTATGTTATTGTAATGTATTAAATTCCTCACAAGTATTTCTACCTAAGCATTTCTATTAAACAGTTAATAGCTTTTGCCATAAAAGTTGGCTATTTGCATTTAATCTGTTATACTGCAATACTTTTTATGCATTTAAGTTACATTAAATTAGTGTAAGTTGCTTAAAATTAATGAACTTCATCCTTAATGCATAAATGCACAAGGCTATGCTTTTCATACCAGTTAAGTAACAATAAATATAATGACAAGTGTAAAATGAGAGTTTAAAATCAGCCAACTAATTATGACAGATACTGTATACTGAGCATTCAAAAGAAATTAATACAATTAAAAATTGGCCTTCAACTGTACAGTTTTTACAAATAATACTTTGGCTTCTGAGTTCTTCAAATTGTAAATAATGTACATTTTAATTTTTTTTCAAAACAAGTAAAAATCTTGAACTTGAACTTTAATTTTAATCGTAGCTTTAATTAGAATCAATGTATAATTTATTCAGTGAAGTCTATAGTGTTTTATTTGTATATTTGTTCATTTCATTTCTTTCTTGAATGCTACTGTTAAATAAACCAGTAGCTGAAAAATAAAAAGGCACTGCTTATTTCATTTGTATAAACAATGACGATAAAAGATTTTTTATCATCGCCACTTTGGCCTACATGTCTGCAATTCTTCTTTATTTTATATTTTGTGACCTGGTAGAGCTTTGTTTTTAAAATAGGGACATGTTTGCCATATCGCCCACCCCTACACCTAACAAAACACATTCTTACCCATGAAAGGTTATCCCGTCTCTTCAGGAATTTAAATATAGACGGTTTATGACAGCACTGAATCTTACTGAGTGAGTGACGACATGCTGACCATTACAGGATGGCCAGTGAGCCTACGTGTCTGGAGCGGTGTACTGTCGGGTATTTGTTTTCATGTCACATTCAGTGTAGACAGACTCACTGGTTATAATGGGCTCTATTTGCTTTTGTCACACCGCATCAAAACCACATGCTTACAATTAAAATGAGTCCAAATTCACCATAATCCATCAATCAAATCTTTTTAACATTTCTGATTTTGCTTGGAGCTTTCTGTTTGCGTGACTCTGGGTGCGTCATGTCCTTATGGGCTAATGAGCCAGACTGGTCCACATTGATCTTGGAGCACCTCTTGTTAGCTCTCTGCGTTAGCATGTTAGCATGCTCCCCACGCTTGTCTTTTTCGTGCTCTGATGTCTGTTTCGCTCAACGCAATGTAAGAGCCAAGATAATGCAAGTCTTTTGTCCATTCGAGTTTTGTCCGTCGAGTTTGATGAATTGATGTAGGTGGATCGGCGTCTCTGGCCCGGCAAGCTCTTGGTTGCTAAATGCTTTGTTTTTAATGTGACCTCAAGACCCACTCGTTTTGCCCACTTTGCTGTTGTTTGAAGTTGAGCTTTCCAGAAGTAAATTCCATATTTTGAGCAGGTAGTGAAGATTTTTCTGTTTTTGTTAGGGCTGAAACTGCACCCCCTCCTCCTCTTGTCATGGGTGTCTGCAGACCCACTAGCTTTTATTCATCTTGTTGAGTTTAAAATTGCCGCACCAAAGATGTGCATAGCTTTATAACTTTTGCATCAACCACACTTGTATGAAAGGCAGACTTTGTTATTATTGTCTAAGGACTGACTGCATGGCTGTGTTTGTGCCTCTTCATACATGAGAAGTTATCAATTAACTTTGAAACATAGACTGCTAAAAAAAATGTCAAAGATGAAAGATTCATGTTTGTGAGTAAAATATGCATGCATCAAACCGAAAGAAAACAATGCAGTGAGAAGCGCTTTCTCTTGCTAAATGTGCACACACACGCACGCACACACACACCCTATACCACTGACACACACACACACAGAGAGAGAGAGAGAGAGAGAGAGAGAGAGAGAGAAGACAGAAAGGGTAAAATATGACCTTAAGCACACTGTGATTTGTTACTCGCATAAACATCATTATATTTAGGCCCTACACACACACACACACACACTTTTGTCAACACAGACACACATTGCTCTCAGACACATACTTAGAAACATAATTTTAGATCATTGAGCCATTAAAATGCTTCATAACACACTCCATACTGCTGCCCCTAGTGGAAACCAGGAAAATAATGTGCATTTCCACCCATGTATTGACGTCATCTGGTGGAATACACTTTATAATGCAAATATAATACTTTTGCTTCAAAATGAATGGATGTTTAAGCAAAAATCATGATTCATGTATTAATGACGGCCTTGGATTTAAACAACGTTTTGATGGGTTTCAATGGGCCATTTTTGGTCATTATGGTGCTGAGTGTTACTATTTGATCTACACAGTGTGTGTTATACATATTTTGTAAAATGAGATCACGTTTTTTACATTTATTCAAAAAGTCACAATTTTGTTACATACCAAATTACATACCATTTGCATTAAAACAGCCAAAATGGTCAAAGAAATTAAACTGCAAAAGACCAAAAAGTCCCTAATGCAGCACAAGGGTTAAGAAAGCCTCTTTAAAATTAATAATATTTAAAATAACCGGACCACAAAAAAACAACAACAACATTGAGTTCTGAACTCATGTTAAGCCAGTTGCAATGGAAATGTGTGTAGGCAGAAGAAAAAAAAAGATTTTTTTTAAATCATTCAGAGCATTCAGAAAGAGCCACCATCCAATCAGATAAAATCAAAGTCATTTTCATAATTTAAATGAAGATTAAAAAAAATCCTAAGAAAATATTTGAGATTTTTTTTTTTTGGAAAATCTTTAAGAGGCACTTCCACTATATTGGACAAAGACAAACAGTATTTACAGTATTTAATAATAATAATAATAATAATAAAAATCCAATGTCCTGCTATAATACATACAGTATGCATACACATATTTCACCGCAGATGTGCAAGTCCTTTTCTCTAACACAACTCGCATAAGGTGACATTTTTTTCTAATCTATAGCCATCAATCTGCCCTGCCAATGCAACTGTATTAGAGCAAAACGAAAAAGATACAGAGCACACATCTTTAAGAAAACTACTGGCTAACAGCTTAAAATAAGAAACATCTCTGGTTACGTATGTAACCTTAGTTCACTGAAGGGAACGAGACGCTGCGTGTAAACGCCATGGGAACGCCTTTGCGTGATAAGTCATGAAGCACGTATGAAATCTGTCCAATAGCGAGACGTAACGTCACAGGCGGGGTGACGTATCGACCAGGAAACTATAAAGCAACCCCGAAACACAAGCGCAACAACTTCTGATAGGACTGAAGCAAGCGCTCACGGGCATGCTGGGAGTATGGCATGGACACGCAGCGTCTCGTTCCCTTCAGGGAACTAAGGTTACATACGTAACCAGAGACATTCCCATTCAGGGAACTTCGAGCTGCGTGTAAACCAGGGGCGGTTCTACAGGGGGGCAAGGGGGGGCAGGTGCCCCCCCACTCTAGAGCCTTGCCACCCCAGCTGCCCCCCTAACTTTGATGATCCAAAACAATTTACTTGTAAAAACAAAGTACACTCCACACGCTTCTCACAATAGTGAAATAAACAATACATTTACCAAAAGTGAACAATTTAATTTTTCATTTTAAATGTATTATTAGCCCCTCCCCCTGATTCAACGTGCAGCAGAGCGGCGTTCGTCTGTCTCTCTCTCTCACACACACACACTCACGCGCACACACACAGCGAGTCTACGGTGGGGCGGTGGAGTGGCCCTGGCTGCAACCCGGCCGACTGGAGAGACTGCAGCTACCCCAGAGCCTTGTGAGTTTCCCCAGGTGTAGTTTAAGCACGCGTTTAATTTAGTTACATTTGTAATGAATGTATTGTATGCTAAAGGCGCTTCAGCATCAGCAAAAACACAGAGTCTATTACGTTAGCCAAAATCATCGGTCAAATCATCCCTTCGTCATTTTAAGAGCACTCTTTCCTTTGATTAACTAATTTCGATTTTATTAAAGTCAAGAACGCTTAATAAAATATATAAAATATTGTTTGTATTCATTACGCCGCCGTTACGTTACAACACACAATACAGTGCCAGTTAGGAGAACGATCATTTGATTACCTTTTCGGTTGCAAATGAATACATAAATATATCAAAATGCCAAGTCGAGTATTCACGTAAACACAGTAGATGTAAGTAGCTACTGTGTAACTGTAAGTACTGTAAGTATGAGGAACTATGCTTAGTTGATAACTCACTGTGAAAGCCCTTCACAATTAATATTGAAACTTGTTAAATATTTGTTTGTTTTTAGTTGTCTATGGACCTAATAATTGAAATTTCATTGAAAAAAAAAAACATTTTTTTTCTTTAATAATACTACTATATATTTCTTTTAATGAGGAAAAATGCATTAAGCATTAAAAAAAATGGCTCTTTGAACAAAAAAGGTACCCGACCCCTTAGCTAAGCAGTTCTACAAATCCAATTCCTCTCAGATATCACTCAATGACACCAGGTTATAACTGGGGAAATAACAAATACAATAGGATTAAGTAGTAAACATAACTGGTGTGTGCATGTGATAAATTTTTAGGGCCCGAGCACCGATGGTGAGAGGACCCTCTTGGAATTGCTCTGTTTATATTATTATTATTCTCCAAGATGAATCGTATTTTTTAGGGCATAATTCTGACTTTATATTTGTTATAAGCTACTTATTAGCTACATGGCCCTACAGTGTAAAGTAAGGATAACCAGAGATTTCACATAGGCTATTGACTTTTGTAGGCAAGAGTAGTTGAAGAAAGTAGGAGCCTAACCATGAAAAAGAAGGCTAAAGTGGGGATATTGCCAGCTTTTTAAAGAAAAATAAAAATAAATCAAAAGTAGTACACAGGAGGAAGAGCGTGAGGGAAATGAAAGGCAGTAACGTTAAACTGGAAGACCAGGAGGGTCATTTGTGGACTGTAAGTATACTTTTTTAATTATAATAAGAACTTGAGTATTGTCTGCTGTTTTATACCTGTCCACTGCATCTTGGACACAATTATTGTACTTTTTAAAATACATTTTCATTTAGCTTTTTATACTTTTACTTTTTTTTAAATGCACAATTTTGTTTGAACACTGCACTGGGCTTATTCTTGTTGTGAATTAAAAACCTTTGTAGTGTGTAAGGGCATGATTAAACAATACTATA
Organism: Cyprinella venusta; assembly: GCA_038021265.1. NCBI lineage: Eukaryota > Metazoa > Chordata > Actinopteri > Cypriniformes > Leuciscidae > Cyprinella > Cyprinella venusta. Next base: position 6,562,109 of record CM075876.1, on the reverse strand, counting down.
GTTTAAAAGTGTTTTTATGTTTGTCTTGTTAAAGTAATTCACATATAGGGATTGCCATGTACCGTCTACCCTTGCCACCTTGCCAAGACCTCTTGCCACCCCTTTGCCCCCCCATGAAAAAAATTCTAGATCCGCCACTGGTGTAAACGCCATGGGAACGCTAATACCAACGCTGCCATGCGAGCAGGTGCCCGTCGTATGAAATCAGAGTGCAAATTCTGACTAAAGCACCTGCGCCCCAGGGGTGGAGCTGAAGTCAAGATTATAAAATTTTACAAATGTGTGCGGTGATGACCATCCTGCCGCTTCACAGATGTCATTCAAAGGAACTCCCGATAACAATGCCTTAGAGGCAGCCATACTCCTAGTTGAATGAGCCCGGACAGCCAAGGGAGAAGGCTGACCCAAAGACTCATAAGCCAGTGAGATGATCCTCTGCTTAGACGCAGCAGAACCTCTATTAAGAGGCCCAAAGCAGACAAATAATTGTTCCAATCTTCTCCACAGGGCAGCTCTGTGGACATAGGCGTCTAAGGCCCTCACAGGGCAGAGCAGATTTAGTTTTTCCTGGTCAGGTGACAGAAACGGAGGAGGACAGAAGGCCTGTAGCACTATAGGTCTAACAACGCTAGTTGGAACCTTGGGAACATACCCCGGTCTAGGGAGGATGAAAGCCTTCACCATACCGGGAGCAAATTCCAAACATGAGGGGGAAACCGACAGCGCCTGAATATCTCCTATTCACTTCAACGAAGAGATAGCTAGAAGAAAGATAGTCTTTAAAGTGACAAATTTCTCAGGCACCTCTTCAATGGGCTCGAAAGGAGCTAAACAGAGCCCCTCCAGTACAATCGCTAGATCCAAGGTCGGTACCCTCGTACGAACTACTGGCCTCAGCCTCAGGATACCACGAAGGAAACGAATTACAAGGGGATGTCTCCCTAGAGAAGCTCCGTTCAAAGGGACGTGGTAGGCGGATAGGGCTGCCACATACACCTTCAGTGTGGAGTTGGATAACCCCCTAGAGAAACATTCCTGAAGTAATTCCAGCACTGCCGGCAACGGGCAGTTAACTTGGTCCAACTCGCGCTCTCCACACCAAGAGGTGAACAATTTCCACCTCAAGGCATATAATTTCCTCGTGGATGGGGCTCTGGACTGGAGGATGGTCTCCATGACCTCAGTCGAGAGACCTGACCCTATGAGCTGGGCCCCCTCACAGGCCAAGCCCACAACCTCCACAGCTCTGGGCGGGGGTGAAGTATCACCCCGCCTGCTTGAGACAGAAGGTCCCTCCTGACCGGAATCTTCAGAGGAGGACCTTCGAGAAGGGAAATTAGGTCTGCAAACCATACCCTGTTCGGCCAATATGGGGCCACCAGAAGTACACTGATCCCTTCCCGGCGAACCCTTTCCAAAACCCCTGGGAGCAGAGCAACGGGGGAAAAGCGTACAGGGGTGACCTCGGCCACTCCTGTACCATCGCATCCAGCCCCAAAGGAGCTGGTGGGCTCAGGGAAAACCACAGCGGGCAGTGTGACGTTTCCCTGGATGCGAAGAGGTCCACTTCGGCACAGCTGAAGTGCCTCCAAAGGAGCTCCACCACCTCGGGGTGAAGTCTCTACTCCCCGGGCCTCGGCCCCTGCCTCGACAGGATGTCCGCCCCCTGATTTAAGTACCCCGGGATATAAATCGCCCTCAGAGACAGAAGTCTCCCCTGGGACCACAAAAGGATCCGGCGTGCCAGCTTGTATAATGGACGTGAGCGCAGACCCCCCTGATGGTTTATGTAAGAGACCACTGACATGTTGTCTGACCGGACAAGAACATGGTGACCTCTGAGATCTGGGAGAAAATGTTTCAGAGCCTGAAACACCACCATCATCTCTAGACAATTTATTTGCCAAAGGAGATGATGGTTTTGCCACAGCCCGCTGGCCGAGCGACCACTCATGATCGCTCCCCAACCAGAAAGAGAGGCATCCGTCGTCACCGTTACCCGGCGACACGGGGCTCCCAGCACAGGTCCCTGGGACAGGAACCAAGATTCTTTCCACATAGCCAGGGCACGGAGACCACGTCGCGTGACGCTGATCCTGCAGAGCGGGTTTCCTCTCGGGGAGAACCCCTTGGTCCTGAGCCACCACTGTAGCGGTCTCATGTACAGCAGGCCGCACGGTAACACGTTGGACGCTGCTGCCATCAGACCCAGAATTCTCTGGAATTCCTTTACAGTGAGTGACTGGCCTAGCTTCACTTGATTGACAGTTGAGAGAATCGAGGCTATATGAGGCAGCGACAGACGTGCCTGCATCGTCGTCGAGTCCCAAACCACGGCTAGAAAAGTGGTACGCTGAACTGGCGAAAGCACACTCTTCTTTTCGTTGAGTCTCAATCCCAACCTCCTGATATGGGCGAGGTCGGCATCTCGATGCTGAATCGCCTGATGCTCCGATTGAGCTAAAATCAACCAATCGTCGATGTAGTTTAGAATGCGAATGCCCTGGAGTCGCAGCGGGGCCAGAGCTGCGTCCATGCATTTCGTGAAGGTTCGAGGAGATAATGCTAGGCCAAAGGGAAGAACCCGATACTGATACGCTTCGCCCCCGAAAGCGAACCTCAGGAACTTCCGATGTTGCGGAAGGATGGAAATGTGGAAGTAAGCGTCCTTCAGGTCTATCGTGACAAACCAGTCCTCGGACCTGATTTGTGACACGATCTGCTTGAGAGTTAGCATTTTGAACTTGAACTTCCCTACTGACCGATTTAAGAGGCGCAGGTCTAAAATCGGGCGTAACCCCCCATCCTTCTTCGGAACAATGAAGTAACGGCTGTAATACCCCAGGTCTCTGTCGGGGGGAAGAACTCGTTCTATCGCCCCCTTCAGTAACAGAGCTTTCACCTCTTGTTCCATGACCAGAGCCTGCTCGGGGGCTACCACTGTGGGTAAAATCCCCCGAAAACACGGCGGACGTGACCTGAACTGGATTGCGTACCCTCGTTCGATAGTCTGCAGGACCCATCAAGATATATATGGAAGACTTCCCCATTCTGCCAGAAACTCTACCAAGGGTACCAGTCTCTCGAGACTGGCCTCTGGAGTAATTTTTGAAACAGAAACAGCGCCCTGTGACCGTGCACAGGCAGGGTTTAACGACTGTTCTGTATCGCTCCTCGGAGCAAACGAGCTTCCCTCTGGAAACCGCTCGTTGGGACCGTCTGCGCCCACCCTCACAGGTAGATTCAGCAGAGCGAGTCCCTGAGGGCACCGTGAGAGAGCGGACGCCATGCCCTGCGGCGAACACCCCTCTCTCACGGTGGGGACCACCCTCAGCATCATGTCTTCGACGAGGCCTTCCTGGCAACAATAACCGTCCTCAGATCGGTTCTGTCCCGGGAAGACCTCGCCTGAGACGCTTTTCTTCTGCTGCGCCCTATGTGATGAAGACGGGTGAGGCTACTCCCGCCCAGCAGCCCCCGGGACATGAGTGCGGAGGGGGAGACATTTTTGGAGCGCCGCCACCTATTTTCTGCCTTCCTGAAATCTTTCTATGCCAGCGTTTACTGAACCACCAAACAGACCGTCAGTCGACAGCGGCGCATCCAAGAGAAAAGCCTTATCTTTCTCTTTCATATTAGCTAAATTCAGCCATAAATGTCTCTCTGTGGCCACCAGGGCTACCATAGAACGGCCGACTGATCTGGCCGTCTCCTTGGTGGCACGGAGAGAAATATCCGCCGCCTGACGGAGCTCTTTAATGGCATCAGAGCTGACGACATCCCCCTCACTCATATCTCTCAATAAATCTGCTTGATACGCCTGGAGTATGGCCATTGTATGCAAGCAAGATGCTGCCTGTCCCGCCGCCGAATAAGCTTTGCCCACCAAAACCGAAGTATTTCTGAGTGGTTTGGTGGGCAATGCCGGTGTTTTAAAGGACGATGCCGTTTCAGGAGGAAGATGGCTCGCCAAAACTTCCTCCATCCTCGGCATCGCCCCATAACCTTGCTTACTAGACCCAGAAATATTGGAGTACATTGATGTCTGCTGTGTGAGAATTCTAGCAGACACCGGTTTGTTCCACGATCTACACACCTCGGTGTGTAAATCTGGAAGGAAGGGCAAACACCGGCGTGGAGGTTGCGAGTGAGATGACAAAAACCTCTCGTCTAGTTTGCTTTTTACTCTAGACTGCTGTTTCTCGACTGGCCATTCAATACTAAGTTTCTCCACAGCCCGAGTTAAAACCTCCATCAGCTCATTACTCGCGGGAGATTGGGATGGCGATTCCCCAATCTCCACTGAGTCCACAGACATATCCACACTTTCAACATCCAGCTCCTCAGAACTGGATAGCTGAAGTGATGGAGCCTCGACCCGGGCAGGAGAAACCGCAACGCGGACCCCCGCACCGAGATCTGAGGCGCTGGATCTATCAGGTAAGGGCAGAGAAAGGGGTCCCTCAGGACCCGTCTCCATCCCCGCTGATAGATCCATTTGCGATCCCCACGACGCAAGCCTTCGCCGTGCCTCAGCAGCAGCGGGACCCGAGCCGCGGGGAACGCGAACCGAACCGCTCTCCTCGAAGAGCGCCCAGCGGGAGCGGAGCGTCTTCATGGGCAGACACTCGCAATGCTGACAGCCAGCCCCCTCGAGAGCTGACTGGGCATGCTGTACTCCCAAACAGACAACACAAAGATCGTGTGTATCCCCACCCGTGATGTAGCGAGGGCAGGGATGAACACACTTCCTAAACTGCTGCTGTTTACTCGCCATAATAATAATATCTTTTCACAGACAAAATTTCTTAGAGACAGACAATGATTCATACAGAGAGCGCTTTGCTGAAGACTCAGAAGCTGTTGCGCTTGTGTTTCGGGGGTGCTTTATAGTTTCCTGGTCGATACGTCACCCCGCCTGTGACGTTACGTCTCGCTATTGGACAGATTTCATACGTGCTTCATGACTCATCACGCAAAGGCGTTCCCATGGCGTTTACACGCAGCTCGAAGTTCCCTGAATGGGAACTGCTTTGTTACTGAGCCCAGAATGGCGACATAGTTAAAAAAAATAAAAAAAATAAAAATAAAATAAAAATCAGTGGAGCACACATACTCATTGTTGCTTAATAAAGACAGAGACACGCATTGTGTCTAAAGCAGAACATTACTGACCATGGAATGACCTAAATGATTACCCAAACTCAAGCACAGAAACAAACATGCGCATGTAACATGAGTTGTTCAACGTTATGTTGGCTGACATATGGAATTCTTTTGAAATGTGATATAACATCTATCCAAGCCTGTTGTCGATTGCCCTTGCTAAGTAGTAGCGCCGGCGCCCCATGTAAACCAAAAAGACCCTCATATGCTTATAGGGATGGAATGGACAGGGCTTACCATGGAGACGGTTGTTAGCTCCTATTCCTCTATTTCTTTAAGGAAAGAGTGCTTCGGCTCCCTTTCCTTTTTTTCAGTCATGACCAGTGGTTAACGAAAGGCAAAGGGGGAGGTGTTGCTGTAATTTATAGTGATATCCTCAGAATTAAGTCTCATTTCAAATATAATTATTTTGAAGTGTTGGTGCTTAATGTAAGATTTTACAAAAGAAATTGCTGATTTTCTATCAGAGTTAGTCCTGGCTGGAGATAAAGTCCTAATTGTTGGTGATTTTAATTATCATGTAGATAACGAAAAAGATGCATTGGGGTTGGCATCTAGAAACATTCTGAACTCTATTGAGTTCAGAATGTTTCTAGAGACAGAAAAATGGAGTGCAAATGGGAGAAAACTAAACAAAACAATTAGGGATGTCCTGATCCGATCAAGTGATCGGAAATCGGGCCCGATCACGTGGTTTCAGACTCGATCGGAATCGGATGTTACCTCCCGATCAGGACTCGGATACATGTATAAATTATTCTCAGTATTTTTAACACATCTATTTATGCGGTGGCACAGAGTGCCCCGGGTACACACTGGCTGCGTGGCGTGTCCGTTTTTATTTCGGCTCCCATGTAAACAGGTAAGAGCTTGCAGGCTGCCTGAATGACGCACGTCTCAGGCGCGCACGAGCAGTGAGGAAAACGCGCGCATGCTATAAATAGAACCGACGCCTATTTTTCACGCGACACGCAAGTTCAGTTAACTTGTTAGCCAGGCACAACGTGCAAGCATTCAGAAACATAGCTTCAGAACAGCGCAACCAAAATAACAGACGAACTTCCTCAACCCGCCCCCCTCTCCCTATAGGCCAACCAGCAGCGTGCCCGGGGTTCCACATCGCTGATTGACAGCCACACAGCCATTGAAAGTCGCTACAATATGTTATTTTGTACACGAATACATATTAATAAATTCAGTTTTGACGGTTGAATGTCTAGGTTTTGACATAGTTTCAGATACAAATATAATTTGAAAATAAATAAATAATTATCAATTTTCAAATAGGCTATTGCACCTGTCATACAGAACAAAATATTCTGTGGTCTATTTTGCTGTCAATACTGCTGACAGTGTCTTTATCAATATATTTATGCTTAACATTATAAAGTTAATGACAACAACATTGCCATAGCAAACTAGCCGCAGGACATCACAGCCAAGATAGCACAAATGATCGCAATGAGTGCTAGGCCTATTTGTTTTTATATTAGACTTTTTTTATATTTACTGTTGCACTAAAGTCCAAAAGTGAAGAATTTATATTTATTACCTGATTGTTCAAGCTACCTCACAGAAGTGATCTGTTTCTTGACAGAGTTGTCAAATGTTAAAATAAGGTGAATTAAATTAAATTTAATGAAATCCTGGAATCTGGATCTGTTTTTTTGCTCTTCTTTATTCTATTTGGTATATATTTTAGAAGTATCGGATCGGGACTCGGTATCGGCAGATACTCAAAATCAAATGACTCGGACTCGGACTCGAGGGCAAAAAAACCTGATCGGGACATCCCTAAAAACAATAAACAAAATGTTTGTTTTTTTTTGTATTTCATGGAGAGAGAGCAGGATTGTGAACAGAAAAGCCTTAAAAACGGCCAGATCTCCTTATTTTTCAACCCAGAAAATAAAAACAACCCAAAGTATTTATTTGAAACAGTGGCTAAATGAACGAAAAATAAAGCTTCAACCCCAGACATTTCCAAGCAAAACAGCAGTAATGACTTAATGAACTTCTTTACTTATAAGATTGATAATATCAGAGTGAAAATTATAGCTATAAAAAAATTATAGTAAATTATAACTAAAAAAAAATTATAGTATAGCATCAGGGAGTGCATGGTAGTCTCCCCAAGGAAAAATTCCATTCATTCATTGCTATAAAAGAGGAAGAATTTTCTAAACATGTTAAATCATATAAATCAACAGCATGTATGACCCTATACCGTCTAAGCTATTGAAAGAGATGCTTCCAGAGGTCATAGATCCTCTTCTTAATAGTATTAATTCACCTTTGTCATTAGGATACGTACCAAAAACTTTTAAGCTGGCTATGATTAGAACCACTTATTTAAAAAAACGCATTTGTATCTCGCTATTGGACTAACTCAATTTTAGTGTTGCATTTGATACTATTGACCACAACATTCTTTTAAATAGACTCGAAAACTATGTTGGCATTAGTGGAATTGCACAGTGTTGTAGTCGAGACCACCTCACTCGAGTCCGAGTCGACACCGAGACCGAGTCAAGACCGAGTCCATAGAGAGTCGAGTCCGAGTCGAGTCCGAGACCAGAGACGGTCGAGTCTGAGTCGAGACCGAGACCAGTGAGGGTTGATTACCAAATTTACTTTTATTTACTTAGAGAAATCTTTTTTTTTTTTTTTACTGAATTTACTTAGAGTTTAAAAAATATGATCAGTTTAGAGTAAAAAGGCCACATAGTAGGTGGTGTTAAAAGTAATTTTATTACAATTTGTCATGCACAGTTGCGCTCTAGAAAATCACCAATCACTGGGCGTGTCAATCAATTTAAAGAAATATTTTATTAACATATATTAATAATCATGAAAAATATTTTTAATTGAACTCGAGTGGACTCAGGAATAATTCAGAGTCCTAAAAAAAAAAATGTTCGAGTACGAGTCAATTCCGAGTCCAAATGCACACGAGTCCATGACAAGACCAAGACCTTTAAAATATGGTCTCGAGACCGAGTCCGAGACGAGTCAGAGTCTCGAGTACTACAACACTGGAATTGCATAAGCATGGTTTAAATCATACTTATCTGACCGTTATCTGTTTGTAGCAGAATATAAAGAGTTGTCTTATAAATCACAAGTTCAGTATGGCGAACCACAAGGCTCAGTACTAGGACCGCTGCTGTTCACTCTGTACATGCTGCCCTTGGGAGATACCACTAGGAAGCATGGCATTAGTTTTCACTGTTATGCTGATGATACTCAGCTCTATATTTCTTCACAACCTGACAAAACTTACCAATCCACAAAATTAACGGAATGCATAGCTGATATAAAAAACTGGATGACTAATAATTTCCTACTAAATTCTGAAAAAAACAAACAACAAAAAAAAAACATATTCTCATTACTGGCTAAAAACTTCCTCACATAATAATTTAGAAAACGGTCTAACACTTGATGTCTGCTCTGTCAAATCTTCTAAATTTTAAAATATTGCTGATTACTTTCAAAGCACTAAATTGTTTAGCTCCCCAGTACTTGAGCGAGCTCTTAACGCATTATAGTCCTTCACCTCTATTGCGATCTCAAAATTCTGGCCAGTTGATAATACCTAGAATATCAAAATCGACTGCTGGCGGTAGATCATTTTCCTATTTAGCACCTAAACACTGGAACAGTCTTCCTAACATTTTCCACGAAGCAGGCACACTCTGTCAGTTCAAATCTAGACTAAAAAACATCTCTTTGACCTAGCATAGACATAACACACTATAGACTTCTATAATTCAATGTTAGGCTGCATAGGTTAGGTCAGCCAAATCCATCAAATCCTGATGTACTCATTACATCATGAGAAGAATAGTGTCTACGCTAATATTACTATGCTATATCTCTCTGTTTATCCCGAGGTTTACTGAAGTCCGCTGGATCCAGGCCGTATCCAGATGGAGGACCTGCGCCTGGACATGATGACAACCCAGTCCTGAAGTGTCAACTCACCTCATTCCCTTCCCTTTACCTCTATACAGATAAAACATTGTGAAGATAATTCCGGTTGGCATGGACATGTGGAAGTGATAAAAAACATTCTGTATTATGATTTTTTAAGGCCAGAAAGGTAGTTTTTACTGAGGTCAATTTGTAGAGAAAGACTACACGCCTGCGCACATATTTATTCAAATGTGCATACCTATAGACTAAACGCATGTGCACGCCGTCACAAACGCATGTGCATGCAGTTTTCACAGATTTTTGAAGATTGCATGGAGATAACATTTTTAGCAAAATTATTCAACAGCTGCACCTTGGAATCTATTTCAAGGTTTGCGTTCTTTAGCCACCAGGCACTGTTGTCATGCAAATGAGCAGGTCGGAGCGCATTAAGGGTTTTCTGATAGAAAGGTGTCATGTAAGCAGCCTCGAAGTTAATAACTAAGTTAATAACTAATGATATTTGCAACGGAAGTGAATCAATCAAAACTAATTTTAGCTGGACAATAGCTTTATTCTAGAACTGCTGTAAAGCCTAAACAATCTGTTACTTTAACTCCCTAATATCACTGTAAAGCTGCTTTGAAACAATCCATATTGTTAAAAGCGCAAATATAAATGGGTGACTTGACGTTGGGAAAGCGTACCTATTCCAGGTGGAAAGGGATGATATGGGGGACACATCCTACTTGTAGGGAGGAATATGTGGAACATACAGCAGTGCTACATATTGAAGAATATCTGTGGTCCTATTTAGAAAGGAATAGAGCTAGTACAGATGCAGAGATGGGGCAGAGCAAGATCTGCTAAGAGAAAGACACAAGTTTACCAAAAGGAATATGGGATTACTGACAGGGAATCATTATATAGCACAGTGCAAGTCAAGTCATCTTTATTTATATAGCGCTTTTTACAATACAGATTGTATCAAAGCAGCTTCACAATGATAACATGAAAATAAATACAAGAAGTTTGTTTCTAGAATAAAATTGCGTCATCGTCCACCAGAAGTAAGGCAATCAAAAATATTGTTGAATAATGAAATGTCCCCAACTAAGCAAGTAATGTAACGAATTTAATTATATTTTTAATCTCCAATGAATCTCATTTCATGCAAAACTGAAGATTTGTTTTAGCGATATACAGTATTTATACCATCAGATTTGAATTTTAAAATGTTAACAATGGTAACAGTGGGAACACAGTCTAATCTAGCTAACAAAAATAAACCAAAAACAATGTTGTTCACACACCTCCATGTAGAGTTTATGCCGTTCAAATTGATGATTTTCAAGACACCCAGGTTCACAAAACTCGACGAGTGTTAAAACCAGCTCACTGTATACAGGGTGCCTTCACGCCGCAGATGTAGAATAGTCGTAGAGTGAAATATCTATTCAATTACAGAGAGTTAGAGGCAGCACTGGTGTCCCACCCCTATCAGAACAGACAACACATCACTCATGGCTCAGCTGTGCAGAAACGACAGCTACAGCACAAACACACACACACTGAGTCCCGCAACACACTCACAGTCACCACAATGCATAACAACAGCGCCGAGAGACGACTTCCAGTTCACCTGAGAACTCATTAAGACACAATTTGCAACTGTTGTAAAAGAACCAAACACTAATGATAATGAACTGCACTGTTGTGCAACACATGCTGTGTGCTTTTGTGTTTTGTGTTACAAAGACCTCTACTGTAGTTAAGCAAAGACAAACAAAGACTAGGAGGTATATACAGCTCACAATATGTTTACAAGGTCACAGCGAAATCTCGGAATAATTTAAAATGTTTATCATTTATACATCACATTTAATCAATAATGAACAATTGTGATTCATTCAATTAATGATTAAAGTCATTGCTAAAGCATGGCAATGATTAAAGTCATTGCTAAAGCATGGTATTAAGCATGACAACAATATAAATCACAATTCAACCAGGGCTCAATTGCTTTGATAAATTTGTTACAGCACGAACACACTTACGATACAACTTTTCATCCCAACGTTAACATGATTGTTTGTTGGAGCGCACACGTGTCTTTGACGTATGCAAGTTGTTGGAACAAGTAAAATAATTCATAAACGTATCTTCATTTATTTCAACTTTGTGACTATCATTACTGCTTTGTTAAAAAAGAAAAGAAAATTAAAAACATACACAAAACAATTGTTACCTGTACACAGCTTTCTTCAAGTGATACTGCTCTTTAAATGAACCATAAAGTAGGTAAAAATCCGAAATTGGCAGACAGAGATATCCAACAATGGCTGATTCCAATAAAGGGAAAAAACATGCATCCAAAATAAGACGCTTATAAGACACTACACTATGTCACTCGCTGTACCTCACATGTGAAAGCTTGGCTTTACACTAACCAGAGACGACAGCATGTAAGATCTCTCAATTCACCTCCAGATAATCCAGTCTGTTAATCCAGTTACCGGTTTTAAAAACAGCCCAAGACGTGTGCAGTCTCAGCTACTCGTGGCTCAAAACATACATGTTTGCTCACCTCACTATACATATATATCTATATACACCTTAAATTAATCCTATGTTTTTGTCCTGTGTATGCCCTCAAATGCTCTCCACACAGAGTTTTGAGTTGCAGACTGAAAAAAAGTACAGTACATCATGATCTCATGAGTATTATGCATGTGTGTATTTTACATAAAATGTGGTTCTTTGTGGTTTATAGTTCTAAGACACTATGATTGCATCATTGTTGCGGTGATTGTTATGTTTCTAGCATGTTATATATTTAGCAACAGCTCATCTAATCCTAATTGATGGAGTGCGTAGCTTTTCCTTTATTAACCATGTATGAAACACATCATGATCATATTCCAGGATGACAAAATATCAAGATTTATCAGGCCGAAATTGTGAAAGAACGGTTGCAAGGAGCATTCATGAAGAATCATTTTCACACATGAATTGATGCTCTTCTGATACCAGATCTTAAACTCAGTGAAAGTCTTTGGGATGTGCTGGAGGAAACTTTATAGAGTGCTGGACTCTTGCACTGACAATGCAAGATCAAAACTGATGCACCTCTAAAGAGAAATAAATGTTGTAATGTTATTTCCATCAAGAAGTTCATTCATTTTTGGTGCACAATTTGAGCCTCATGAATCTTAACATTGTCATCCTGGAATATGCCCATAACTTGTCAACCTGGTTAATAAAGGAAAAGCTACACACTCCATCAAGTAGGGTTAGAAGAGCTGTTGGCAAACATATAACATGCTAGAAACATAATAATCACTGCAATAATGATCTAATCATTAAGCATTTGCCTATTTAAATCCAAATAGTGACTTTTTGAGGGCTGAGCAGTGAACGTGTGTGTGTGTCCTACAGGACATTTGGCAGGCAAAAGAGGGACAGTAAAAATCCAAGGGTGGCACAACAACACTGGAAAAATGTCATCACCTGCATTTGTAATTTCAAAATCTATTTCTACTTCATTTAACCAACAAAATTACTTCTTTAAATGAATTCTTTAATTTCTTTTATAAAATTTGTCATGTTGATATTAGAGCTCGACCGATAAAGGATTTTGAAGTCCGATATGATACAAATATTTATTGGTTTCAAAACCCGATATTCCGATATATCGGCCGATATATAAAATTTTTTTTAATTATTATTTCGGAAATGTGCAACAAATTGTAAAACATACATTTACAATATAACAGGCCAAGGAGAGATGATACGTCTCATTGCTATTACTGTCACGCGCTATTAAAGAAATACTTCAGTCACATTGTCAAAAGTTAAAAGGACTACACTGCAACAACATAACGTAACTATTACTAGCTAATTCCGCATCTCTCGGCTTATTTAACAGCAGCAAAACTGGACATGATAGTCACAAATTTTGTCATGCTTATTTGAGTTAAGAGAACTGATGTGGATGTTCTTTTAATTGTTATTCAAGCAACGTATGTCTCGTGACCAACTCAACGAGTGTTGCCAACAGGGACTGTGTAGAGTGCCCTCTGGTGGACAAACTATGCAACTCCAACACTCTTGACATGGTTCAAGTGTGTTTTCTCCGTTTTTTTTTTTTTTTTTTTTTTTTTAATTTTTGAAATATTCATTTATCGGCCATTATAACTGCCGATACCGATAGTTTGGAAAATGTCTAATATCGGCCGATAATCTCGGCCTGCCGATATATCGGTCTGGCTCTAGTTGATATCCTGATTAGATACAATTTTTGACATGTATGAAACCAGATAATTTAGATGTTCTTACATGAAGCAAATTGTTTAGGAATTAACTGTAAAAAAAAAAACACTTTCAAGTGATTTGTACAGTCAAACAAACAGCCTGTGGTATAAACAGTAGTTTCAACGTTTGAGGGCAAGAATGTCAAATGGTGATGGGAAATTCCCCATTACGCTATATTATATGTTCTTAATTTTGTTTTAAATGTCTTCTACAATAGGTTTACATGCATCCAAGATCAAAAAATACTTTCATTGTCATTACATTGTCGTGTAAATGAACAGCCAGAAAAGAACGCAGTAAAAAAGTTTACAGTTTTCATTTGTAAGCGGTGCTGTGTAAGTTAATAACTAAAGATTTTTACAACTGTCTAGATCTGCTGTAAAGCCCTAACAATCTCTATTCAATTCATTTCATATTATCACTGTAAAGCTGCTAAGTGCTATATAAATGAAGCTGACTTGACCAAATGTTAGATGTTAAACTGAATATAACCTTTATAACCTACCATTTAACCTGAATATAACCTATATAACCTATACAAATGAATGACTGTAATTATAAGTTTATCAAATTTTACACGCATACATACAGCACACTCACATAAAACAACACAATAAATAGCAAATCGCAAGTGCTTGATTGTTTATCTTTGCCAAATGTAAACATACTATTATCAGCCATCTCTAAACAGCTAAATGTGGACAATTAAAAATATATCTTAGTTATTATATAATAACTAATTTATTATAAACACTAAAATCATGAATTTCTGTAAAGCTGAAAAAAAATTAAATTAAAACTGACTTGATTGGAAAGATCATGTTCTTCATACAAAGGACATGTTTAAATGAAAAACCTATTGAATAACTAGAGCTAGGGTCTGTGGGTAGCCGTCAGCACAATGCTATGCTATTTTAGTGTGAAGGAGTTATGGGACAGTATTGTGGCAGCACATAAATTGTATTCTTATCTTACCAAGCAAACTAGAAAAAGTGATAATTCCAAAATTTTGGACCAACATTTCAACCCTTTTGACATGAACTTTGACACAAGAGAATGAGACAGAAACCAGACTCAGCATAGCTCAGATGCCTTCAAAAACAATGCTAAACAAACCAGAAAAACTTGACCCACGACAGGAGGATGCTGAAATATCTGCATACTTGGGACAAAAATGTAAATTTTAAGTTTATGAAGATGTTTTTGTTTTTACACCAATTTCAAGTTTCAAGTTCTGCTTCATTCTGGTGTGCTTTGTCTAGTGGTTTTTAATGAACAATGAAATCTTGTGAGAACTTTGAATAGGAAACATGTCTGATGAGGGTGTGTGGTGTCATTATTCAGGGCTTTTTCAATGCCAACGAGCCATTTAGACAAACAGTCCATTTTAAAAATATGTTGTTTTGCACATAAACTTGTAAAATGTAAAGTGTTTGAAATGTTTGTTAAGAGACAACAATAGATACGTCTCTTGTAGTCTATAGTTTTAGGCACAGGTGCTGACTCTAGTCATAACAGTGCTAGAAAAGCTGTTACAGCATCTATCAGTAAGGGATACTTGAACCTTTCTAACCAGCCGTCTGGTGTAAATGTTACATCCTAAAGCACCTACTTTTGTTATCCTGGAATAGTCTTTTTTATTCATTTCATGTCTCATATATGTTGTAGTTTACCTTGCTATTTCATTACAGTTTACCCTTACTTCTGCATATCTGAAAAATTATAATTTATCACAATAAAAATAGCGGTCTCTACCAAATTCAAACGCTCTGCCGACGTTGATCCGTGTTTCGATCCGATTCACGTTTGGCCTGACGAGCTTCAGCAGATAAATTTTTGTTTTTGTTTGTGTTGGAGTGTGTTATGCTGGAGGCAGGAGTTTTTTGGTGTTGTCAGACTCCAGCTGCAGTGCCGTCGCATAGAGTTTATATAAAAGGAGAGAGGCTCGGGAGCGTGCATGCTCGTCACATCCGATGGATTTCACAGAAAATCCGACCCGGAGACTTCACATAGAAATAAGAATACTGGCCTTCAGAGCAGAGGTAATAGCAAAACCTGACAAGTGGATCATTGTAATGTGGGATTACAACCCCTTCACATATAGGCAATAAAAAAAGGATTAATTTTAGAAGAAAAGTTACATATAGTACCTTTAAACATTTGCTTTGGCTGTGAGAAGTTTGACTTAATTTCTATGCAGAGCAGAGGTGCTGTCTTACCTTCACCCATTGGGACGTCATGGGCCGTGCTATGGGATTTCTCTGGCATGGCACTAAGGCCTCACTCCTGTAAATCAGAGTAAAATAAGATGTGAACATCTCATCCAAATTTACTCTCTGACAGCAGATGGTGTAGTATTTCTAATTCTAGTTACCGCTCTACACAAAGAAAACACTACTTTAACAGGCATTATATGGAAGTAAAATGATAAAAAAAAACTTTTATGAAGACAGTCCTACCACAGATACATTAATAACCCCCCAAATCAGTATTTGTTTTTTTTCCTGCAAACATTTACACAGATGTGGTAATATTTGCCAAAAATTTTTTTTTATTTGAATGATGATTTTTTATTTGAAAAGAATTGCAATGCAGTTTGACCAAAATAAAACAAAAAGCAGTTTCAGATTGTGTGTTTGGAGCAAAAACTGTCCAATAGGCTCTATGCACAGCTCCACTACTTCCTGAACTTCAGCCAGCTTCTTGTTTCCTGTCTGTCATTATTGGACACATTGATTAATTCAGGTGTGTTTGATTATTGTTGCCGTGACTACTGAGGTCAAGCACACCTGAATTAATCAAATTGTCCAATAATGATAGACAGGAAACAAGGAGCTGGCTGAAGTTCAGGAAGTAGTGCAGTTGTGCATAGAGCCCATTCTGTATGAAGACAGTCTATTGGTGCATCTCTAATTATGGTGTTTCACTGATTAGTATTTTGTATTAATTGATCTGTTGAAATCCTGTTTAATACTGTCACCCTTAGAGGGATCCTCACTATTTTTGTGTCAGACAAATACCACCCTGATTTCAATAATCAGATTAATCTCTTTGATTGGGATTCCATGACTGGATTTGTCTTAAATGCAGTATATATTTTTTTTTTTTGAACAATGTGTTTATTATTTTGATTGTAGAAGACAGTTAACAGAGAAACACTTTTCAGAAAGTCACTGTTATCACCCCCCCCCCCCCAAAAAAAAAACAAAACAAAACAAAAACATCACTCTCTTCTCCCAAACAGAAATACACAAAGATATCAGACAAACGTCATTCTAAATACAAAGTAGATATTGCAAGATACCCAAAAACCAAGTATACATTGCTGTTCTTCACACATAAGTTACATTTCCATCAAGACATCAAATTTTACACCTCCTGTAATAAATGACCAATAGCATTATTGTTAATGTAGTAATTAAACGGCTTCCATATTTCTTCATATACGTCCATTTTGTTTTTAATAAAGTATGTTATTTTTTCCAAGGCCATACACTGTGCCAAGGCGTTAATCCATGCTCCAATAGCTGGTGGATCAGACCTTTTCCAGCTAAGTGCTATCATCCTTTTAGCTTGTAATATAGCAAAATCTATAAATTTACGCTGCTGATGATTTAGTTTCAAGTTCTTTGGATATAAGTGTAGCAAAATCATTTTTGCATCTAGAGGAATATTCAATGACAAAATTATCTTTGTAATATTAATAACTTCCACCCAAAAGTCTCTAATAATGCTGCATTCCCAAACACAATGCACAAATGATCCCTGAGCTTCTCTGCATTTAAAGCATGTATCAGGGATATTTTTATTAAACCTATTTAGTTTGACAGGAGTTATGTAAGTCTGCATCAACCAGTTATATTGAAGTAGTTTTAAGTTAACGTTAGCAGACTGTTTCTGAGAGTTTTTACAGACTTGTCTCCATTCTTCCTCAGATATATCCTCTCTCAATCCCACCTTCCATAATTCAAGTTTCGGGGTTGATGATTCAGTAGACCCTGATGCAAGCCAATTGTAAAAAACTGATATTAAACCTTTATTATTGCTTTTCTTGGTAATTAATTCCTCCAAAGAAGATAGTGCTGGTAAGTTTAATGATTGGTTCTGCATGGAGAGCACAAAACTCCGTGTTTGTAAATATTTAAAGAAGTGTTTTCTTGGAATATTAAATTTAGTAGATATCTGCTCAAATGACATCAACGTTCCCTCCTCAAAAAGATCACTAATTTTCCTTAATCCCTTTTCAGCCCACAACCGAAATCCCGAGTCCTTCGTGCCTGGTTTGAATAATGTGCTACCCCAAATGGGGCTAAACTGGGATAAAGAGTCAGCTATTTTCATGTACTCTTTAACTTCATACCATACTTTAATCATATTACAAACAATGGGGTGCGTGGTGACTCTTTTCAATTGTTTAAACTTATCTGAGTATATATACAAGTTTAATGGCAGCACATAACCACATGACTCCATATCCACCCAGGATGGTTTGTCTCCAGAGGAAAAATAAAACATTATTGTTCTTAATTGTGCAGCTAAGTAATACCAGTACAAATTGGGACATTTTAACCCTCCAGTGTCAAATGGAAGATAAAGAAGAGAAAGACGAACTCGAGAGCATTTTTTGTTCCAAATAAATTTCCTGAATAACGAGTTGATCTTCGAGAACAATCCAACTGGTGGCTCCAAAGGGATATTTTGGAATATATACAAGAATTTAGGCAAAATATTCATCTTCAACAAATTAATCCTTCCTATCAATGACATTGGTAAAGATAACCATCTCTCTAGATCTTTAGATGTTGATTCCATTATAGCATTATAATTTGTAGAAATTATATTTTCTAATTGGGGAACTATTTTGATACCCAAATATTTAAAGCTGAGTGATATTTTGAAGGTAAATAAGTGTGATGTATTTGGGCAGCTATCTTTATTGAGCAGCATTAACGATGACTTTGATGTGTTTACTTTATATCCAGATATATTCCCGAATTGATTGATCAGATTTAGAAGTGCAGGTAGAGAAGCGTTTAACTGTTTTAAGAATATCACTACATCGTCAGCAAATAAAGCTACTTTATGTTCCTTGCCACCCATTGTTATCCCTTGTATGTGATTGCTAGACCTTACGGCTATTGCTAACGGTTCGATAGCCAAAATGAATAAGAGTGGGGACAGTGGTGAGCCTTGAAGGCACCCTCTTGTAATATGAAATGGCTCAGAAATCACCTCATTGGTTAAGATTTCAGCCATTAGATTGGAATGTAATAATTTGATCCAATGTAAAAAGGAACTTCCAAATCCAAATTTTACAATAACGTCAAAGAGATAAGCCCATTCGATTCTATCGAAAGCTTTCTCCGCATCGAGCGAGAGAAGAGCCGTATCCTTTTCCTCTTTTTGGCTATGCAAAATATTTAAAACACGTCTTACGTTATGGAATCCCTGTCTGCTCTTAATGAACCCACATTGATCATCACCCACAATGCCCGGAAGCACAGTCTCTAACCTTTTTGCCAAGATTTTACATAGTATTTTGGTATCTGTATTTATTAGGCTTATAGGTCGCATATTTCCACACTTTGTGTTCGGTTTTCCTGGTTTTGGTAAAAGAATGATCAAGGCCTCTCTCATAGAGGTAGGAAGACAGTCATTATTATAACATTCTATATACATATCATGGAGTGGCTTAAATAGCTTATCTTTGAAATATTTGTATAGGTCAATGGGCAGGCCATCAGGTCCTGCAGTTTTACCCCCTTTTAATGTAGTAATAGCCTCCATAATTTCAGCTGCAGTAAGCTCACTATCCAACTTAATTTTTAGCTCCTCGGATATTTTAGGGATGTTGATATTATCAAAAAACTCAGAGTAGGTATCAGTCGTGGCCTTATATTCAGAGCAATATAGCTTTTCATAGAAATTTCTAAACGCTTTATTAATTTCCATCGGATCTACAGTTATATTTCCATTTTCATCCTCAATATTAGTAATTGCTCTTTCTGATTCCTGTTGTTTTATACGCCAAGCCAGAAGTCTACCTGGTTTTTCTCCCTGATCGTAAAATTGTTGCTTTAATCTTAATAAATTGGCCGCTGCTTTTTCATGTGTTAATTCATTATATTGAGTTCTTAACAATAGTAATTCCTTTAAAACATTATCAGTATTTTGGCCTGTTTGTAAACTCTTTTCCTCAAGTAAACGAATTTTTGTTTCAAGGGTTTTAGTTTTCTCATTTTTCTCTTTTGTCTTCCTGCTTGTATAACTTATAATTTGTCCTCGTATAAAGGCCTTAAAGGCCTCCCATCTAATTGTAGCTGATGTTTGAATGGTGTTGTGTTCAAAATAGTAATCAATTTGTTCCCCTAAGAACTCAAGAAATCTTTTGTCATGCATCCAGTGTATTTTAAATCTCCATTTAGTACGATTATGAATAAGCTTTGGTTCAACATATGTCAAGGATACAAGAGCATGATCTGATATAAGAATACTACTATATTGACAATTTCTGATACAGGAAATTAGTTCAGCTGATACCAAAAAGTAATCAATTCTTGAGTAACCTTTAAAAGTACTCGACCAACATGAATATTCCCTTTTTAGTGGATTTTGAGCCCTCCATATATCCACCAGGTTAAGCTCCTTTATAAAATGTTGTAAAGCTTTCCTAGACCTTACATGAGAGTTATCGATACCAGATGACCGGTCCTTGCTGGGCTGCAAAACACAATTGAAATCGCCTGCCACAATGTGTTTTCCAGGCATTGTGGAGATTCTCAAAAATAAGTCATTATAAAAGTTTACGTTATCATCGTTAGGTCCATACACATTAACCAGATTAATCCGAGTTGATAGAATATTTCCCTGTACAATCAGAAATCGTCCATTGGGGTCTTTAATTACGTTATCGATGCGCAGAGGGATAGACTTATGTATCATAATTATAACTCCTCTAGAATTAGAATAGTAAGCTGAAGACAGTACTTGACCTGGCCATCTACGTTTAATTTTAATTGTCTCATGATCTAGCATGTGTGTTTCCTGTAGGAATACAATTTTGGCTCTTAGCTGCTTTATTCTACCTATTACTTGTTTTATTTTAGTAAGTTTACGTAGGCCTCTACAATTCCAGGATACGCATTCTACCAAAACATCTGTCATTTGCTATAATATCATCACTAACATAAAGAGAGGTAAATTGCCTTGGTGTAAGTATAGAAATAAAAAGCTATAAAAGGGTACCATTTGGAATAAAACCAAAAAGAAAAGAAGTAGAGTGACCCACCCAAAACCCAGGCCTGCCCCATTAGAACATACAGGCTCCCCCAAACCCCTGAAAAACTTCCCTCCATTATCGGGAATAGGTCCACACTGTACTGAGGAACTATTCTCCTGTAAACCAAAACTCAGCTCAATTGCTTGTCTATGAACATAAATAATCCAAGTAAGATAGGCCTATATTAAACTAAAGTTATCAACAGTAAATTAAATGTGTTATACTACATGCATAACTTTCAGTTCTCATTTGAGAAGTAACTAATTGCGTTTTTTTAAACGAAAAACAAAATTAAAATTAAAATAAAGCTTTAAGCAGGGCTTATTAATAGTTTATACTAGTATTTTAACCAAGTCTGTAAATAGTACAATGTCAAGTTTCCAACAGAATTGGGCTTTACATACCTCTTAGTTTCCAACAGCCTCATCTAAAGAGATTGTAAGTTTAATAAGAGTTTTCAACAAGACACAAGTTTAGTCATCATCAGTCACCGGCTCCAGCTTCTTGATGTAGTTGTTCACGTCCGCTGGTGTATTGAAGATGACAGTGCGGTCAGCGTTGGTCAGCAGGAGCCGTGCAGGGTATATGATGCGGTGTTTGTCTAGTCCGAGTTCCCGCAGCCGCTTCCTCACGCCGTCGTAGCTCCTCTGTTGCTTGTACACCTCCGTTGGCAGGTCAGGAAGAAATCTTATTTTGTTGTTTTGGTACGTCACCTCTTTCTGTATCCGCGCGGCTTTCAAAATGTTTTCTCTATCCTTGTAGTTTAAACACTTGATGATGATGGTTCTCGGATATGTGGTGGAACTCTGGCTCACTGTTATCCGGTGGGCTCTCTCCAAAACCGGTGGCGTTATCTTCAGAGTATCCGCTATCCATTTTTCCATAAAGGAGCAGGTGTCATTGCCTTCTGCTTTCTCGGGTATGCCAAGTACACGCAAATTATTGCGTCTGCTCCTCCCTTCTAGATCTTCGACTTTGTTAGTGAGGTTTTTTGTCTTGCTCTCTAGGTTTTCAATAGTTTCTTTCAGTGTTTGTATCTCGTCTTCTGCCGTAGATATCCGCGTTTCAGCCTCCGCGATGCGCCCGCTGCAATCTTTAATGTCAGTTTGGACATTTCTTATTTCCGTCAGTACACCGTCCATTTTTGTGTTAAAGTCTTGTTTGAATGATGTTATGGCAAGCATAAGGTCCTTTGTCGAAGGATTAACCATGTTTATAACTTGTTCGGCGTCCGCGGGATCAGCAGCGGGTACCTGCTCCGGTGAGGAAGGTTCCCCTTCAGCTATCTCCTGGCCTGACTCCTGGCCTGCATCCTCACGGCTCTCCATCGGTTTTTTTTCTTTAGACGCTTTTTTTGGCATGTTTGAAGTTGAAGTATACTCTTACGCTAACGATTTTGTCTATTTTATGGCCTAACTCTGGAATATAATGCAGGATTTATTGAAAAGCAACTGAGCACGAGGAAACGCGCGTCTGCTCACCGTGCCGCCATAACCGGAAGTCCCAATGCAGTATGTATTTAAGCAAGAAGAAAAAAGCCTCACACCATTGAATAACAACCACACCAATGAATGAGCACAAGAAGGCTGTTGAGAAGATGGAGAGCAGGTAGAGGAGTACAAATTTACTCCTTATTTGAGGGTATTTGAGGTGCCAGGAAGAATATTGTCTCTAGCTACAGAATTGATATTGAATTCTTTCAATGTCATATTAGCTCATATGATCACAGCTACATATATCTCTTCTATTGTTATATCTTATAACTGATACCATAGACAATATCGAATAG
Source organism: Cyprinella venusta (assembly GCA_038021265.1). Lineage (NCBI taxonomy): Eukaryota > Metazoa > Chordata > Actinopteri > Cypriniformes > Leuciscidae > Cyprinella > Cyprinella venusta. The sequence goes on along the minus strand of CM075876.1, from coordinate 6,539,643 downwards.
GCTTGAGAACCACTTTAGCATTTGTGGGCAGACATTAGCATAGTTTAGAACCAATCATTTTTGTTTGTGTAAATGAGGAGATGTACGATCAAACACAAGTTAGGAGTGCCACAGGTATCAGTATCAGGCCCCATATTCTTCCAAACTGTTCTTCACTGGGGAACATTACCAGGAAACATGAAATGAGATTTCATTGCTATTCTAACACCACCCAGCTTTTTATTTCTACGTGACACAATGAGGTCATGACTCTTTTTCAATTCTCCAAGTTAGCAAAGTGTATTGGTGGAATCAATCATAGGACTAAATGCCACAAGATGTTAGAATATGATATGTTGCTCAATGGTTCTACCCTTGTGTCATTCTTTGAAGGTAAGAACCTGAGTATTGCGGTTGATCGGTCTTTTAAATGGTCAGTGTTTATAGAAAGGCCTTCATTCATCTCAAAACTAAATGCTAAACCATGACACACACAGTCTCTGTTCCGATGCTGAAAACAAATTAATGCATTAATAACCTCCAGACTAGATTATTGTAATGTGCTTCTGAGTGGATGTCCTGTTGGCTCTATAAATAAGCTCCAGCTGGTTCAAGAAGAATCAAGAAACATGATCACATTAGCCAAATATTATCATCTCTACATTGGCTACCAGTTCGGTTTTGTATCAGTTTTAAAGTCCCTGTAAGTCAATTCTACAAAAAAGTTCTCAACACATTATAAATGTTACATATGTATTGCTAAAACCAACACATTCTCACCCCAAGGCGTCACCTTTGACCATGCTTCAATATTTGACGTTTTAGGCGCCCTTTAGCGTCACTTACATGACGCGATCCCGCGGCGTCATCTAACTGACGCTAAAGGAAAGCGTCAGTTAAAGGACGCGGTTAGGTTTAGGTGTTGGGTGGCGGTAGGGTACACGCGATCCTAGGGCGTCATCTTACTTACGCTAAAGGGCGCCTAAAGCGTCAAACTTTGAAGCATGGTCAAAATGCTCCCGAAGCGTCAGTTAGGTGACGCCTTGGGGGTGAGAATGGGCTGCTAAAACATATTACAAAGTCTGTGAACTATGAAGTACTGAAATGTGGAGTTAGACCGTTAAACAGTTTTTCACCATTGCAATTTTACGGATTATTTGGGCGGGGCTAAAACAGGGCTCCGTGACGCACTGGAACCCATGAGCTGCTGGACACGCCCCTATTTGATGACGCACAGAGTCTGATCTCTCCCCTAACACGCAGTCAATAAAACTCCCCGAGCACATTCGCATTCACCGCTCCATCGCGAGTGACTGTCAGTACTGTTAGTTACTACAGCTGAGCCTACAGTTTTCTAGCTAGCTATGCCTTCGACACGGACATCCATGGGCTACTACCTGGTTGCGATCATGTACAAAACAGATCGGTATCTTCATTTAAATTCCCTTAAAAACGTTCACATCAAGAAGAGGTTTTTAGAGAGCCTAATTTACCTTGACGAAGAGCTGAGGATCACCGCCAACACCCGCCTCTGTAGTGATCATTTTACACTGGATAGTTTCTAAGTTTCCTCAGAGACAACTGGGATTCACTGATAATCCACTGTTACTGGTGACTGGGGCCGAAGCGACTATCCCCCGCCTCAGCTTTCATCCTCCCGTCACGAAAGCAGTATCAGCTAATTTCACCGTCGACAGCTTTCCCGCGAGTGGGCGTGGTTTCAGCACAGCCAGCGGACACGCCCCCAGCGTTTGAGAACAGAGATAACTGCTCATTTTTTCATGATTTTGATAGCGTATTTTATGTACTTGCCGCCGTTGCCGGCTTTTTTTATCATTCAAATTTGGCTGGGTGGCTAATAACACATTTTTCTGTGGAATGACAAACTCAGAACACATACTTAATTTTGACTTTACAGGGACTTTAAATTTTTGCAAATTGCTTACAGAGCCTTGATCGGCTCTTATCTAGTGTTATAATCCATCACAGTCACTACAGTTGCAAAATCTGGTCTGTTGATAGGAATTTCAAAATCCAGGAGGTAAGTCCTTTTTCTATCTGGCTCCTAAACTCTGGAATAGTTGTCTTAGGATTATTTAGGACTCAGACACACTATGTCGACATTATATTTAATTTCTTCTAACCGAGTCATTTGTTAAGGATTTAATTGATAAAAGAAAATAATATAGATAAAGTTGTTTCATAGCATGCAAGGAATAACTGCACCAACAGCAAGCTTAGGCCTATGATGGACCTATGCAAATAAATCCATTTCCTTTGGTTCAGGACAGGCTATAAAACAAAAGGAACATTAGGATCCCACACCCAGATACCATTTCCTTAGAAACAAATAATCCTGCCAACCAGTATACCCTGTCATTTGTCCTTTCATGTGGTGGTTTGTTTGACCTGTTCAGCAATGGTCAACAGTCAGCATATGTATTTGTCACATTGCCAAAAGAGACTTGAGCCACATGGAAGTAAAGGAACGAACCCTTTCACATGTAAAATATTCTAGCTGACCCCCTAGCGTATGGGGTGAGAATTGTTGCATTATTCCAAATAAATAGATTATGATTCACAAATAAATGTAAAGAGTTTCAAAAAAATATATCAAATTCACAAATAAATATATTAAGATCCACAAATAAATGTAAAGAGTTTCACAAAAAAATCTAAAACTCACAAATAAATAAAATGAGATTTGCAAAAAAATATACAGTATATTTACAAATGTTTTTTTATGCTACAAACACAACTCTGCCTGGCATTTATTTGTGAACCGCTTTCTGTGCGTTTGTAAATCCCCTCACACATTTGTGGATTTTGAAACACTTCAAGCGTCAAGGTGCAGACAAATCCACCAAAAAGTGGGCTCCACCCACCATTTCCTCAAGCCAATCAGATAACGGCCACATTGAGCTGACCAATCGTAGGATGTTCTCGCTACAACCAATCAGTTAGGCTTTACCCTCGGGGCGGGAACTGAATTGGGTTCATTTTGAAGATTTACACCCTTGAAATGGAGCTATAAACTAACACATTTTGCCCATGATGTTGTATTACCTGCAGATATATGACGTGTCTAATCTTCCTTCTTGTCTAGTGCTGGCTACAAGCATAATTTGTGGTGATGTAGGTAGGCCATACACTGGATATACGCACCATCAGATGTAGGCTATAAGCAGCGCGACACGATAAAGGCCTCATTATGCTTCTGCGTCAACTCCACGGCGTAGCTATGTCGTCACTACTACGGCGTTGTGGCCGTTTTATGCTTCTGCGTCAGGTTGCGTTGCATCGTGGTGCATTTCTATGCCAGAAGCTAGGGGGGGTGTGGTTCGCGAATCTCTTTGCTAGTTTGTTTTGTTTTCCGTGCGCTGCGAGCGAAAGAGAGAGAATGTTGTTGCAGCTGGAGCTAATCGATGTTGAACCACGAGACGACACAAACTTTGTCCCCATAGAACCCATAGATGTCTGCATAGAACCAACACGGATGTCCAGGGCCCGTTCCACCCGAGCTGGCATAGCTGTTTGGAATGACTTGAAGGACTTTTTCAGTCTCCACATGGAACTGTGCTATGACAGGATAATGTAGTGTCCCGTGGCAGACTTGGTTTGTACTGCATTATCAACGATGTAACCGTGAATATTGTATTGAAAATAAACAATAAACTGTGTTTCAAAACAATCATTGATTTATTGATTGATTGAAGTTTATTGCGAGCAAAAAAGAAAGAAAAGAATAAAGACATTAACAATGAAATAAAAAAACAACACAGTTTATTTTTAGTTTAATTCTTTATTTACTTTCTTTATAAGTGTATTATAATTATGAGTAAGAGTTTTCAAATGTTAAAAATGGTGCTATAGCGGGAGGGGGAAATCGGAAAAGCTACACTCTTGAAATGATGTATAAACTGACCAATCACAGCCCTTGCTGTCTGCGTCGCCTCGACGCGTAGTTACAAATTTTTGGAGGTGCACATTGAGCTACGGCGGAGGGGTCAGAGAGGGGTTCGCATCGACGCATAGGGGTCTGCGGGGGTATGCCGTCGATTCGACGCAGAAGCATAAAACACGCTTAATTCATTCATAGAAAACGGATGCCCGTTCTTCTTCTGAAGTAGCAGCTACACGGAGGACACATCATTTGCACGGGGTAGACACGATGCAAGAAATGACAAAAGGGATGATTTTGTCTTTTAAAGTACAATCGTGGTGACAAATAGCTAGCTATAGGACAAATATTATGCAGAATACCAAATATCAGCCTAAATTACCATCATTGAAGATGTAACAGCATCTGGGCAACTGGGGTTTTGAGTGGATCATGAAAAAAAAAATTGCATTCATTTTGGATGCTGTAAGTAACTTTTACAATCAAATATTATTAAGTCTGATTCTTATGAAATATTAACTGTGTGATCAAGTGTTTTAACGGAGAAATAAATGCAAATAGCTTGTCTGCTGGGCATTTCACTTTTAGAAGCATGATAAATGTTTAATGTACTATGGATCATTATATCCACGGACCTGCTGCATATTTAAAACTAGACTGAAGAAGTGGGAAAAGCTGTTGGGACAGTAATTTCACCTATACTACACAAACAAACGTATTTATCACAAGCTGGAATCCAGTTATTCATTAGTCAGCAAATTATTGATGCTTTTTGTTTCATCATGAATAACGTGATGCTTCCATAACGCGCTGTTCCCATAACAGAGATGTAGCCTACGCACTAGCATTTTCTAAGGCTTCTCTAGCATTTTCTAAGGCTCATACAATACACAGTCTAATACACAGTCTACTGATCTAACACAGTCTATACACAGTCTAATGATCTAACTCTAACAAAATCCTAATTTTAAACACATTTTACTCTGTAGCAATATTATGGGCCTTAGCCTTACACTTCCTATTTGAGCCAATGCAGATGATTCATTGATACAACCTAACGTGATTGGTTGTAGCGAGAATGTGCTACGATTGGTCAGCTCACTGTGGCCGTTATCTGATTGGCTTGAGGAAACGGTGGGTGGAGTCCACTTATTTGTGGATTTGTCTGCACCTCGACGCTAGAAGTGTTTCAAAATCCACAAATGCGTGAGGGGAACGCACAGAAAGCGGTTCACAAATAAATACCAGGCAGAGTTGTGTTTGTGGCATAAAAAAACATTTGTAAATATATATTTTTATTTGCAAATCTCATTTTATTTAATTGTGAGTTTTAGATTTCTTTGTGAAAGTCTTTACATTTATTTGTGGATCATAATCTATTTATTTGGAATAATGCAACAATTCTCACCCCATACTAGTGTGAACGAGGACCATTATTTGAGAACTCATCACATGATTATTTGTTTCCATGGTGACGCATACAGGAGCCAAAAGCATTATATGACAGATGTACAGTGTTGCTGTACAGTGTCGGATCTGTAAACATTTTGTGGTTGAAAACAATGAAGAGTTGTGATATGACAAACATTGATATTAAAGCTGACAGTTCACCATTCGATTTTTAATTGCAATGTGCCACTGATACGTGTAACTGTCCATTGTTTATGGTTGCCAGGCATGATTGCAAATTGTAATATAAAATTCAAATGATGTGCGTTCACAGGCGTGTGTATATAAACGGGTTGTGTGTTCAGGGAAAAAGCGCTCATGCTGTATATGTTGTCCGTGAACATTAATAGGTCTTTTCATCATTCAGTCAAACTCTTAAAAAAACTCTTTTCATCATTCAGTCCCTAAAAATTAAATATTCCTTCCACCTCCTCATTTGACAGAGGACACGCGGTAGTGCTTAACTCCTAAAACTCACGACATTATGTGAGGTACAGTCACAGCAATGTTACTGTATATGGCACAGATCCACAAAATTCACAAGGTTAAAATAAATTACATTTCAAATAGTTGTTTCTAAATATTAAATTGGGATGGGAGAGTTAAAAAAGACACTTCACTTCTCTTATTTACTGTAACACCTTCTGTGCGACTAAACTTTTAATATGAACTCTTCATCTGCAGACCAGCCAATAAAAAACAAAAAGGAGCCACAGCATCCAAGTTTGCTCTTTCCATGAGGACATCTTGAATCATTTCCTTAAAACAATAAATGCTGTGATGCTTTGAGTCTCCATTCATCATTTCCTTCTACTCTCTGACACTGAGAGTCAAAAGCTTTGCTTGGATCAGCACACTGCTGTGATCTGACCTTTACATGTCAAAACCAAAGCCTATTACGCCACTTTAATACTATAGTATTGCCGTAGTATTGCTATAAGTAATAATAACAGGAAAATGGTACAGAATCTACAAATGTAAACATCAGTCTACAAACCAAAACGTCAATTCATTACACAGTTGGAATAATTTCTTCATGTCTTCACGCTCTAACAAGCAAAAATCATTCCAGTCTAACGAGACCATTTACTTCAATTGTGATCATAAAAATTATTTTGACACCACAACCACAAGCTCAATAACAAACAACAACGATACATCTGTACTGAAGGTTCAGTAGCAAAATCAGTAAGGGTCAGGGAGAGAGAGAACTAATCAACAAAACTAAATTATAGTCCTATTCTAACTGGACTAGTTTTGCCAGATTATATAAAATTGTATTTAAGACATGCCCTCCTTTTTTCTCATCCAATTTAAATCTTGTTTATGTCCATACGTTGTATGAAGTACACATATAGAATACGAAAAGTATATAAAGTATATGCTGGGTTTAACCCATCTTTGGCAAGTGTAATCCTAAGTGATAAGTAGGATTTGTCTTGTTTTGTCCCTTACCTTTCACTTCTCCTATTCTATAAGAGATTGCATGCCTGTATACTTGATTTTATGCACCTGAAAGTAATGGGTGTATCTGAAATAGCCGAATCCGTTAATTAGGAGGTGTCTACATACCTTTGGCCAAGTAGTTTACTTATTATGTAACTGTTTTTAGAAGCCTACACCCAGTCAATGGTTTGATAACACTCTTGCTTTTAAGGGAGAGTTCACCCAAAAATGAAATAAATAAATAAATAAATAATCAGTCATCAATCACTCATCCTCATGTTGTCTGACATCCATTAGACATTCGAACGCATTCAAAACACAAATTAAGATATTATTAATAAAACCTGCGAGATTTCTGACTCTCCATTAAAAGTCCATTATATTCGGAAATACATGGATCTACATGAATAGAGCCAAACTATAAGTATTATTAAGAAACATAAATGCTTCATATGATGAACACATTTAATCAGGATTTTATTTGTATAAACATTGAAAAAGACAGATACATAGAGGACAATATGGTAAATAGAAGCTCAACCATACTTGATGCGCAAGAACAAACCTCATTGGTTCTCGCATTTCAAGCCTAAATAAATCTGTTTATCATATAAAATCTTCAAAAGACTTGCATTAAAGCACTTGATTCATTTGGATTACGTTCACGTTTGACTTATAAACTTTACAAAGCGTCAAAGTTTTGGGTGAGTGAACTCTGACCCTCCTTTCACATTTCATTGAAAAATCTCCTAATTTATGCTTTAAAGATGAACAAACGTCTGTTGGATCTGGAAAGACATGGGTGTGAGAGATGACAAAAATTTTCATTTTTGGGTGAACTATCCCCTAAGTACTGGAGTTTTCACAAAAACCCATCAACCTTAACGACCTTTATTTTTAATTAAAATATTTTCTCCTATCGCAGCTTATTGAGAAGGGTAAACAGAAAATGTAAACACTGTGGCTCTGCCATGCTATCAAAACACTGCTCCGTTTGTCTGACAGAGCCATTCTGAGGCAGGGCAATCTGTATCGATTCGACACAATGTTTTTAGAAATTCCTGTTTCACGCCACTAGCATCACAGTAATCACACCCCTCAGCTCTAAGATGAATGACTGCAACAATGACACACTCAAACTCCAGGTAACTGTCCGTGTGTTGACTGCATTAGAGGATCACTGAAAATAATACTCTAAAAACATAGTTTCTTTTCTTCTTTATCTCTTTATTGAACATGTTAAAAAAAAGACAACAGCAGAAACTGAATAAAAATAAATAGTTAATCAACAACAACATCAAAAAAAAGATCATCTACAGATGGTCCAAACAACAATCATGTTCAAAGGGGGTAGGAAGAAGTTAGAATAACTTTTCTTGTCCTATCCCCACTTCAATAATATTTTAACTACTTAAACTAACTTACCTAAGTTTAGTTGTCTTGTCTAGATATTTGGCTGGGATCGAAGAAATAATTTAAAAGTCTCCTATGGAGAAAATCCAGCTTTTAATGCTGTTAATATATCTATGTGGTGTTTTTAATATGCTTTGTTTAAGACAAACCATGTGCAAATTCACAAGTTGTGTATCTTCTCCTAAAAACTGCAGTGAACCAAAGACAGTCCAAAAATGACCTTACAGTAATAGGTCAATAAATAAGGCTGTACAGTTATAATCATGACGTTTTCATGTCATGGCTATAAACAAATGTATGCATGTTCAGACACGGTAGCCTTTAGCTACTCTGAGTCATTAATGCTTGCATTGGTTTAGTTATTAAAACAGATCATGATCTAAATCAAATCCAAAACAAATCATATTCCTATCATGCAGTGGGGGATTTCCACCATTCCAATCTTTTAAATCTGCCACAAAGTTTAATGAGCCATAAGTCAATTTACTACTTTTAGCTCACAAGACCGAGGTTTCAAACGCTGGGGAAGGGTATACCCTTTCCTCTCTGAAATCTGGTTTGCCTAGTGGTTGTAAACTATCAGTTTAGGTTGACATTCTCAAAACACACCCATGGAATGTTGTTGACACTTACCATGTTGAAGTGACTCCTAAAGCTCCTAAAAGCAGACATGATGTGACATGAAGATAGAAGAAACTAAATCTTGATCTCAGACTTGGCTAAAAAGAGGGATGGGGTTAAATGACACAGCTGTAGAACAACAATGAACAAACAGCCCCTCACAGCCCAGTTCCAGATCACATGACAAGGGCAAAGCACAGACACAAGAGGGCCTATTCTGGGAGCCTCTATGTAGCAGCACACTAACCTATGCAGATCAACAAGAAGATACACAAATAACAAATTCAAATAGTGGCATGCTACAAGGCGATATTTTGAAAAACGAACATTTCTTCTATTTGCAATAATACCGTTGCAGCACGCAAATTTAAGTGCAGCATGTGACGTAAGAACACACTCATTCATGAACACTGATCAATGCACATACATAAAACCAAGCTTTATGTATGAGAGCACATTACGTGATGTGCAGGAACAAAACTTGTTGGTTCTTGCACTTCAAGCAAGAACATTTGAGCTTTGGATTATCATATTTGAATGTGCTGATCAATGCTTATATAGAAATAAAATCAACTAATCTATATACATGTATATGTTCATTACAGAAAAGTGATTGTGTCTCTTCAGAAGCTTAAGCTACCTACTTGATTTATATGGATTACTTTCACATTCACAATGACTATGAACTTTTATAACTTTTTAGAAAGACACAAGCACACCATTTGAGAAATTAAGTATTCAGTCATTTGTTTAAATGGTAGAACAATGCGAAACTGAATTATGGCTTAAATCTTTGACACAAAATATTTATATATATTAAAATATGCCACAAACCCAAAACATCTCGCACCGAAATTTTGGACCCGAAACATCAACATGACTGCCAACATTTACATATCAACATCCACAGGTTTTCAGAAACTTGGCCTTCCCAGTCAGACAGGGGCAGACTGGAACCAAAAAGTGGCCCTGGACTTTCTGGCCCACCACCACCAGATAATATTTTTGGCTCATTAATGTGCAGAATAGTTTTTAACACCACTTATAGCATAACATATAACACAATACAAAAATAAATGCTAACGCAACTGGGTCATATTTGTAAAACAAACAGACATAAAACATTATTAATATAAAATTACCAAGACAGCAAATCAGCTAGTCAGGGGTTATTATCTTGGTGCAGTGTAAGATACACTACCTAGCAGTGCTAGCAGTACAACTCCTGAATCTAGATTGAATATATATATATATATATATATATATATATATATATATATATAGACCATTTCAAAAGATGTAAACAACACTGGTCCAGAAGCACTTCCTGTTTCAGTTTGTAACTGTTTTCTTTATTTCACATGTAAAGAGAACTTCTTAAAGATGTTTGTTTAACTTTTTGATTCAGTTTTAAATGTTCTGTTGGTTGTATTTTATCCCAGCTTTTATGTAGTGTTAAAAAACTGAAACAGGAAGTGCTTCTGGGCCAGTGTTGTTTACATCTTTTGAAATGGTCTATATATATATATATATATATATATATATATATATATATATTTGAAAAAATATATTATATTTTTGAAAATATATTCAGCAGAGTTTTATGAGGAGGAGATGGCTTCTGAGTGTCTGTGTGTACATTTGAATGAGCTTGTGTATATATGAGAAACAGAGTTTGTGTGTATAAGAGATGAAATGATTCCTCTGAATTCCCTAAATACTTATCTGTAATAAACATCTGTTAGTGTAAAGTAAAGTACAAAGCAAATAGTCAAAGACAAATAATATTAATACTCATAAAACCTGCCCAGAAAGCCACATGGATATAAAAGTGCACACTTATTAAACTTTTAAACTCATCCATTTGCGTAGAAAAAGATGTAATATTATGATTTTCGATTTTTTTTAAATATATATATTTGTGTACCGGGTGGGCCGGCCCACATTGGCAAGCGGCCCACTGGGAAAAGTCCCAGTGCCCCAGATGGCCAGTCCGCCCCCGCAGTCAGACAAACTAGGAGAGATACTATTCTGTAAAGAACTAATAATGTGTGAAAGTCAGAGGTATTGTAATTTCTTTCTTTCTTTCTTTGCAATATAATGGTTACTTTTCCAAAAGGATGCAAATTAATCATGCAGTTGACATAGTACGTGACTTTGAAACAAGACACAGCAACATACTGTGATCGAATGCAGAGAATGTACTGAATTCCATCACATGCTGTCCCTCCTTTGACCCCAGATATTCTTTGAACTATGAGATACTATAACAAGCTTGAAAATAATTTTCCTTGGTGTTGTTAAATGGTAACACTTTACAACAAGCTTTCATTTAGGATTAATTAATTCATTAGTTAACCTTAACTTACTTTGAGAAGTATATTTTTTAAAGCATTTATATATACCTTTGTTAGTGTGAGTTAATAAAATCTACAATTGTTCAATGTCTGTTCAAGTTAGTTCACAATGCATGAACTGTTAAAAAAATGAACGGTTTAATTCTACAAGTATGATCAAGTACCGGTAAATCACACCGGATGCCAAACTTTAAGTGGACTTCAGGGAAAATTAAATGACCTGTAATATCTGTATAATATGACCCCATTTCTACACTCTCAGAAAAAAAGATACAAAAGCTGTCACCGGGAAGGAACATTTATCCCTTATTTAGCCCCAAAGGGACCATTTTAGTAACTAAATATACTGTAGTGCCTTTGAAAGGGTTCTGCCCCAGAGACAACTTTTGTACTATTTTTCTGAGAGTGTTGGCTACATGATATTTACACATACAGTTCCTTATTGTGAGCTATCATGTAGAGAGTTCACTAATATACTAGATTTATACCAGAAAGCATATCAGGAGTGTGTTAAAGCTTCCAAGGGAAGTCCAGTGAAGGTTGGTAACTAATACAGGAAGTAATTGTCACAGGATAAATAAGACAGAGAAATCTAAAATAAGCACAGATAGACATCTCTCAGCATGTTTATACACAGCCATTATCACTGCTTCCAAGAAAGCTGACGCATTAGTCATGCCCAAACCGCCCACTAATGTCCCCTTCACACCTGAATCCAGTCCTCAGGTCATTACACACTGCAAGACCTGAACTGGGTATCCAAAATGTGCAGTGGTGGGTGGGTGGGGGGGCTTCAGAACAGGTTTGAGAAACACTGCGATATACAGATCATTTCCATTACTTTGTAGCAATTGATAAATCGGCAGTTCCAAACTTCCGATATCCACCTTTTTCCTGAGCAAACGATGAGCGCGGCCATGATGGATTCTAGCGTCTGTTTGGATGCTGTCATGGGCGTAATTTGAGGGCGGGACGGGTAGGAAAGGTTCCCACCACTTTTTGATATAGAGTGGTGCAGGTGTGACGTCATTTGTAGGCCAACCGCAGCTCGCATCTCACTGGCTCCCTCAACAAAAACCCAATAGGATTTTCCCATAGAAAAAACAAGCTCTGTGATCAACAAAAGTTCATGATACTTGCACGTTTTGTCCACCAAGATAATTATCACATATGAACATAACTTTTATGAATTTTGAAGCCTAAATAAAGTCACCAGAAGTAAAAAGCAAAAGGTAGACCATTAACGAACTACACCACGGTCACACGAACTCAACGTCACCATCACTAAGCTTCCAACAACTCTTTCAGTTTTTATCTAAAAACATTTACCCAGCATTTTTATATTAGAATAGTTTAAAAAGAGCACAATTACAAAGTTTACCTTTTCGGAGCGAAGACGTTTAATCTCGTGGGCCACCTCTGTAGTCACATTTTAGCCACTTGTTTGCAACCGGCTTTTTCAAGACAAGTAACAGCTCCAAAAAATCATGAGTGGGGTGATACTGATGTATTTTATGTCGTAGAATAAAATGTGAAAGTGTCTTGAGCTTGTGTTCACAGCAGACCTTATTTCATCTATTTAAGGGAGAAGTCCGGCGAACAATGAACCTTTGGTCTAATAAAACATCGGTACCAAGTCAATCGTTCTCTGAGATTTCTTTTCATGATAATCGAATGTAAAGAGTTTTATCTCTAAAAACTGTTTAGCGTATAATGCTAATAATGGGGGCATTGACTAAGTAAAAAGAAATCGCTAGTTTATACCACTAACAAGGTTCAAAATAGCCCCACAATAACGCAGTAACATAATGAGGCTCCATACATACAAAACGAAGCATTGAGAACTTTGTAAGTGTACAGACCGTTCAATAAGAAGATACGTTACAGTTAACTTCATGTATACACAGCAGGAGCCATCTTAGGAACTAGTCTCGATAAGTCGGTCCCCGAACGCCGTTCATACAGTTCAGAAGTTCGCTGAACTTCATACAGTTCAGCTCACTCATCACTATGTTCGTCGTTTGACTTATTGAGACTTTTCTAAGATGGCTTCTGTCTGTATACGCTGTTACGGCCTTGCCTGGCTCCTCCTCCTGGCTGTGTGCTGTGTCTCCTACAGGTGAGCTGGGCGCAGGTGTTTGGAGTTGTGGTAATTGGTTCCTGATCGCAGCCTTTAAAGACGCTTCAGATGAGACCAGCAGGGCCCAGCCTTCCTTGCATCTCTCCCGCACCGTTTAGGATTTTTGTCTTTGTTTCTTTTCATTTCTTTTCGTTTAATTTCATTACTGTTGCTTTCATTTTCACTTTTGTAAAATCCAATTTTATTACTGGCTGTGCAAAGTTTATTCTGTTAAAATTCTATTAATTTAATAAATCTCGTATAAACTATTCTGTGTGTGGACTTTCCCTATATTCTGTTGCTTGCTTTGAGCCAGGCTTGTAACAGATTTGGGGATCTCGTCCGGGATTTTGAACCATCGATCGGTAAATACGCGTTGTTTTTTGTTTTGTTTTTTCAATTGGGTTTGAGTTTATGTTTTGGTCGTTTTGATTAATGTGCCTAATTTGTAAACTGTAGGCTATTCGGATTCTACGGTGATCCGCCTCAGTAATATTGATTGGGCATTTAATGTATGGTTATTGGAAAAGACAAACGCGGATTAGTTTAATTAGGTTAATTTTTTTGAAATTGTTATTTGTTTTTTTTTTTTTCAGTCCGACGGTGCGGGAGACAAATTTTGTTCTTTGTGCCTGGGGTTGTTTAAATCAACCCAGGTTATAGGGTGGTTTATTGTCGGGTGGGTGCGGGTTTTCACTGCAGTATTTGCGAGACAAAAATTGATAAATAAATGTAGTCATTGGAGCTTTGCAAACCCCTGCTAAGCGCTTAACGCTTGTTTGTTATTTTATTTTTTTATTTTTGTGCAATATCCTGGGCGGAGGACACAGTCGTGGTTACCTGCTTTAACGCCATTTTGTCGGGGAAGTTAGGTGCCACTGATATCGTGTATTAAAAATCTCTGTTCTTGGGGTATGCATGAAGTGGATCGGCGCAGGGTAGCTCCGTTTGTTTTTTTTAATTTTTGTTTTTGTTTTGTTTTTGTCTTGTAGCTGCAGTTGGCCGCACTTACAGTGATAACTGTGTTTAAAAAAAAAGATATATATATAGGCTATATATATATATATTTTTTTTTTTCTTGTTTGGGGGGTTAAGGAAAAGGGCAGAGTGAATAAATGGATACTTTGGATAGATTTTTTGCAGCTCCATCAGATCAGGTTTTAGATATGTTGACTAAGGATCAATTGTTTGAGGTTAATGAACATTATAATTTTGAATTGGGCTTGAAAAGAAATGTGAAATTGGCACAGTTAAGGCAGGCTGTAAGAATAAAATGGCTGAAAGAAAAATCCTCCCAGCAGTTTCAATGGATGAGTTGGAGCCTGAAGGTGCATCAACGCCATTGGCAAAGGGTGAGTCTCGCAGTAATTTTGGTCTTACATTTGAGCAACAAAAAGAGTTGTTAGAAATGCAACAAAGAGAGAGAGAAGCTGAACGTGAGTCAGAACGTAGAGAGAGAGAGGCTGAACGTAGAGAGAGAGAAGCAATACGTAAATTAGAATATGATAAAATTAGAAGTGAGCAAGAAATTGCTTTTGAACGTCTTAGGTTGATTGCAGAAGGAAAAATTAATGGTGATACTGGTGGCGATGTCCCGACTATACCAGTACGCTCTCCTGATATTTCTAATATGGCTAGATTGCTGCCCAGGTTTAATGAGAAAGATCCGGACGTGTTTTTTTCACTGTTTGAAAGTGTTGCAGAAGATCGTGGTTGGAGTGATTCTGAACGAACGTAGTTACTCCAGAGCGTTCTAGTTGGAAAAGCGCAGGAGGCGTTTATTGCTTTGTCGGTGACTGAAAGAAAGGTTTATCAAAGTGTGAAAGATGCTGTGCTTAAAGAGTTAGTTCCAGAAGCAATATAGACTGCGATTTCGTAATTGGAAGAAGGGAGAAAGGCAGACTTATACACAGGTAGTAAGAGAGCTGAATTGTCATTTCAATCGTTGGTGTGCCGCAGTAGGCATTTCTACCTTTGAAGAGTTGTGTAATTTAATTGTTTTGGAGCAATTTCGAAACATCCTCCCTGATCGAATTGCAGTATATATAAATGAGCGGAAGGTAACAACAGCTGCAGATGCTGCAGTTTTATCTGATGAATATGTTTTAACGCACAGGCAAAATATTAAAGAAAACAATTCAGGAAGGAGCTACCACGAGCAGCGCTTTGGACGTTTCAGTGAACGTTCAGTATTGTCTAATACTCCCGCTAGTCAGTCTGTTGCCAAAGAGCAGTCTCGGGGTAGGGCAGATCCGGATGCTTGTCATTACTGCTTAGAGAAGGGGCATTGGAAGAACGAGTGTCCAGTTTTGAGAACAAAGGGCCAGAGGAACATATCTGGCACGGCAAGACCTGTTGCTCTTGCCGTTTCTGATGTGCGTGCACGGCCTGAGTTCATCCACACAGAGATTAGGTCAAACCCTGAAGGGGGTGTGGCCTCTAACTTCTCCGAGGACAGCCTTGAGGGTTCTAGTCAGTATAGCGGGTCTGATGTAATTAAAGCTAATGTCAATGATTACTCTTCTTTCATTACAGATGGTTTCGTTTCATTGGTGGGCAGTTCTGAAAAGGTGCCAGTTAAAATTCTTAGAGATACGGGGGCTTGTGAGTCTTTCCTTCTAGAGTCTGTTTTGCCTTTTTCTAGTGAGTCCAGCATGGGTCATGTTTTAGGGAGGGGAATTGGGTTGCAGGTTGTAACTGTTCCTCTGCATAGGGTTGAGCTACAGTCAGACTTGGTTCGGGGTGAAGTTGTCATTGCTGTGCGCCATTCTTTGCCTGTAGATGGCGTACATCTCATCTTGGGAAATAACTTGGCTGGAGAGCGGGTTTGGCGTGATGTACCGCATCCTGTGGTGGTTAAGAGTGTTCCATCTAACCCATCAGGTACTGATTGTAGCCTGCAGACCTTACCTGAGGTGTTTACTGCCTGTGCGGTAACACGTGCTATGAACCGTGCTTCAGGAACTGAGGTTCAAGAGAAAAATCGTAAGCCTGATTTACAGCCTATTGTTTTGCCCGATTTGCCATCTTCTCTGTCTATTAATGATTTTGCTGTAGCTCAGAAAGAGGATTCAACATTGAGTGAACTGTTTGCTGGGGTTTTGCCTGCTGAGGAGCGACATAGTGCAGCAAGGGGTTACTTTGTTCAAGATGGGCTGTTAGTTCGTAAGTGGATGCCCCAGACTAAAGAGATGTTTGAGGATCCTGTTTTCCAGACAGTAGTGCCAGTGAAGTTTAGAGACCTGATACTTCAGACGGCTCATGGTGATGTAGCAGGGCATTTGGGGGTGAGGAAAACGTATGACAGACTTATGAAGTACTTCTATTGGCCTTTCCTGAAGAAGGACGTGGCATGCTTCATTAAGACCTGTCATACATGTCAGTTAACTGGAAAGCCTAATCAGGTGATCAAGCCAGCTCCACTTTACCCTATTCCAGTTTTAGGGAACCCATTTGAGCATTTGTTAATCGACTGTGTTGGACCCTTGCCTCCTTCTAAGTCAGGGTGTGTTTACCTTTTGACTGTGATGTGTCAGGCCACCCGTTACCCAGCTGCCTATGCTTTACGTACAATTTCTACAAAGTCGGTGGTGAAGGCTCTCTCTCAGTTTATTTCCATCTTTGGCATCCCTCAGAGTATTCAGAGTGACAGGGGCTCTAATTTTACATCGCATATGTTTTCAGAAGTGCTTAAATAGCTACATGTTAAACATCAGCTTAGTAGCGCTTATCACGCCCAGAGTCAAGGTTCTCTGGAGCGTTTTCACCAGACGCTCAAGTCATTGCTTAGAGGTTACTGCGTTCAGCTTAACAAAGACTGGGAGGAAGGGCTCCCCTGGTTGTTGTTTGCAGCACGTGAGGTAACACAGGAAAGCACCGGTTTCTCACCTAATGATTTGGTGTTCGGCCATAGAGTTCGTGGGCCATTAGCTGTCCTGCAGGATAAGCTGAAGTGTCCTGAGAGTCCCTCTAACTTGTTGGAGTATGTGAACGGCTTTCGCGGGGAAATTGTTCTTAGCTTGTGAGATGGCTGTAGAAAATCTAACTAAGGCTCAGAAGAAAATGAAGAGTTGGTATGATCGCCGAGCTGAGCCGAGAGTATTCAGCCCTGGGGATCAGGTTCTGGCGCTGTTGCCTATAGCCGGTTCACCTTTTCTTGCTAAATTCGCAGGTCCCTATACAGTTGTTCGGCAAGTGCCTGACTTGAATTATCTAGTTTCAACCCCTGACCGCAGGCGTAATACGCAACTCTGCCACATTAATCTTTTGAAACCTTATTACAGCAGATCTCCGGTTTCTGGGGCAGCAGAAACTGGTGATCAGGTGAAGTCAGTTGCGTTGGCTGCAGTTGCTGGGATATCTAGTTTATCTCCACACATGGTGGCAGCATGTGGTGAGGAGGAGGTGGCTAGCCCAGACGACTGTGTGCTCCAGCCTCGGTTGAAGAATTCTGAGAAGTTGTCTAATTTGGACACACTACTTGGCCATTTGTCTAAGGAGAGGGCATTAGCAGTTGAGTCGTTGATTTGTAACTTTCCTGCTTTGTTTTCAGATACACCGTCGTGTACTCATTTGATCAAGCACGACATTGATGTGGGCGATTCTGAGCCGATAAGGCAGAGGTTTTATCGTGTATCCCTTGAGAAACAGCAGCACCTAGAGGCAGAGGTGAAGTATCTCCTGGATAATGGTTTGGCAGAACCCTCTTATTCTAGTTGGGCTTCACCTTGTATTCTAGTCAGTAAACCTGATGGGACGTATAGATTTTGTACCGATTATCGGAAGCTAAATAACATCACAAAGCCCAATTCTTTTCCGCTCCCAAGGGTTGAAGATTGTGTTGACCGGGTGGGTTCGGCCAGGTACGTAAGTAAGTTTGACTTACTTAAAGGATACTATCAGGTTCCTTTGACTCCTCGGGCTCAGGAGGTTTCAGCCTTTATAACGCCGTCTGGCCTATATTCGTACTCTGTTGTGAGCTCTGGTTTACGCAATGCGCCCGCCACTTTTCAAAGATTAATGAACCGCGTAGTCTCGGGTTTACAGGGCTGTGCTGTTTACTTGGACGATGTGGTAGTGTATAGTGACGGGTGGTCTGAACATCTTGAGCGCATCAAGGCTCTTTTTACACGGCTGGTTGAGGCTCGCCTCACTGTAAACCTCGCTAAGTGCGAGTTTGCTCAGGCGACAGTTGTTTATTTGGGGAAGGTGGTGGGTGCAGGGCCAAGTGAGGCCGGTGCACGCTAAGGTGGTGGCTATCGATAATTTCCCTGTTCCAGCTACCAAACCTGAGCTTAGACGCTTTTTAGGAATGGTGGGATATTATCGGGGGTTTTGTGCTAACTTTTCTACTGTCGTTGCCCCATTGACCGACCTTTTGAAGGGCCGTGTAAAATTTGATTGGACAGAAAAATGTCAGGCCGCATTTGATAATGTGAAGTTGTTGTTAACCTCTGCTTCTGTGTTAACGGCTCCCCGCATGGACCAGTCCTTCCAGATGCAGGTCGACGCTAGCCACGTGGGTGCTGGGGCTGTGCTCCTGCAGAGGGATGAGCAAGGTGTAGACCGGCCAGTGTGTTTCTTTTCAAAAAAGTTTAACCGTCACCAGTTGAATTACTCGACCATCGAAAAAGAAACACTAGCTTTAATATGGGGATTACAACACTTTGATGTTTACTTAAGTGGGGGTGCTGTTCCGGTTATCTTTTATTCTGATCACAACCCACTAACGTTTTTATATTCACTAAAGAGCCCAAGTCAGTGCCTTATGCACTGGGCGTTATTTTTACAACCGTATAGCTTACGGATCCGTCACATTCGGGGTGTGGACAATGTCATGGCTGACGCCTTGTCCCGTGCCCCGTGTGAGCTGGAATGAGTCAGTGTCTTGTCCTGTCTGTCTCTCTCTTGTATCTCTCATCTCTTTCTCTGCCTAGTCTCCTTAAAATTTGGCTTTCCAGGTACCGGGACTGGCTGGAGCCTTGGGTTCGAGGGAGGGATTGAGTGGAGGGGAGGGGAGCCTGCTGGATTCAAGTGGCCATTTTGCATCTGTTTTGCAGGCTTGGGGCGGAGTGTCCAAGCCATAACCCCTAGAACAAAAGTTGAGTGTTTTTAACATTTTGATGTTTATTCATATATGGAAGTTTATTCATGTTTTTTTTTGCAATTTGATATGTTATTTACTAGGTTTTTTTGGGTGCTGAAAAAAAAGGGGGTGTAAATTTTCCAGAGTCTCTCTTTGAGAGGCCTCTATCGTAAGGAGGGGGGTGTTACGGCCTTGCCTGGCTCCTCCTCCTGGCTGTGTGCTGTGTCTCCTACAGGTGAGCTGCAGGCGCAGGTGTTTGGAGTTGTGGTAATTGGTTCCTGATCGCAGCCTTTAAAGACGCTTCAGATGAGACCAGCCTTCCTTGCATCTCTCCCGCACCGTTTAGGATTTTTGTCTTTGTTTCTTTTCATTTCTTTTCGTTTAATTTCATTACTGTTGCTTTCATTTTCACTTTTGTAAAAGCCAATTTTATTACTGGCTGTGCAAAGTTTATTCTGTTAAAATTCCATTAATTTAATAAATCTCGTATAAACTATTCCGTGTGTGGACTTTCCCTATATTCTGTTGCTTGCTTTGAGCCAGGCTTGTAACAACGCGAAGTGAACTGTCTAACTTATCTTCTTATTAAACGGTCTGTACACCTACAAAGTTCACAATGCTTCGTTTTGCATGTATGGACCCTTATTATGTTACTGCGTTAGTGTGGGGCTATTTTGAGCCTTGTTAGTGATATAAACTAGCGATTTCTTTTTACTTAGTCAATGCCCCCAGTACTAGCATTACACGCTAAACAGTTTTTAGAGATAAAACTCTTTACATTCGGTTATCATGAAAACAAATCTCAGAGAACGATTGACTAGGTACCAATGTTATATTAGACCAAAGGTTCATTGTTCGCCGGTGTTCTCCTTTAAAGGGATGATGAACTGAGAAATCAAATTTTCCTTGAGCTTTTGACATCTAAGAGGTCATCATATTATAAGAATATCCTGTAAGTTTCAGAACTGAAAACGTCCTTGTTAGTCCAATAAAAGCTTTTATTGACACCAGCCTCTGCAAACAACTCGTTTTTAAAAGTGGGGAACTATGACGTCAGAGAGGACAAAACACCACCCAGCAGAAGATCATCGCCTACTTCAACACGGCCGGTTCAGCCCCGCCCACCGACTTGCGCATTACACGCATAGATAAATAACATAGGCCTACCTCGTGATGACAAACCAGATCGAGCTACCGAGCAATACAAAATATTGTGCAGTGCTTGGAAGACAGTCGCTGCATAAGCTTCCTGTGGATTCCAATAGGACTGCATGGATAAACTTTATTTTTAATGACGTGATGAGGGTAAAACATCGTCCGTCGAATTCGGTTGCCATTTTACAACATTTACAACATTTTCCCCCACGTGCACCGACGGGTGAGTTAAACTCATTGTAATATGCAAAACTGTTCTCAACTCACAGCAGTCGGCGTTTACTTCCAAGTCTTCAGTGCGACTTTCGTTTGTGTTAAATAAGAGATGTGTTGTTTTTGAAATCATGTTGAGTGCTCTTTGCAGCTGTTATCAGTGGCGCAACAGTGTTGTTGTATTGTTACCCATATTCTTCAAAATATCTTTTGTGTTTAGCAGAAAAAAAATCATACAGGTTTGGAACTTAAATAATGACAGAATATACATTTTTGGGTGAATTTTCCCTTTAAACCCTGTTGCAGAGACTCTAACCGTTCCAGTGAAATCACAAAACAAAATGCACACAAACCCTACTCTTGATATACAATTCGAGTCACAATTCGATATCACGATACTCAACTCGATATGATACTATTGCGATAATCCAAGACAAGACATATGGTAAAAGGTTAACAAAAAAACCAAAGTTTAAGTTTTATAAGCTCAAATGGTCACCTTGCTCTGTTCTGTGATGCGCGTTTGTGACTCTCCTGTTCAAACTCATTTATCAAAATGAACGAATCTTTTTTCATGTCATTTGGTTCATTCAACGAACGAATTGACTCGGGAAAAGATCTGTTCATTTTGATGAACGAGTTCGAACAGGAGAGTCACAAACGCGCATCACAGAACAGAGCAAGGCTACCATTTGAGCTTATAAAACTTAAACTTTTTTTTAAAATGAGCGATTGGTTCGCTTGATAAGACCCTTATTCATCGTCTGGAATAGTTTAAAGGCCTTTGAACAGTTTGCACTGAAACTGTTGTTTGGACCTTGAACAGTTTGGTTCCCAATGAAGTCCATTATATGGAGAAAAATCCTGAAATGTTTTCATCGACTGAAGAAAGAAAGACATGGACATCTTGGATGACATGGGGGTGAGTAAATTATCAGGAAATTTTAATTGCAGTGAAATAATCCTTGAATGTTCTTATTGTGTATCCAAATTATCATTTGAATGCAGCTTCAAATACTCCACACGATCCCAGCCGAGGAATAATTGTCTTATCTAGCCAAACCATCAGTCATTTTACAAAAAAAACCCATATTTATATACCTTTTAACCAGAAATGCTCGTCTTGCACTAGCTGTGATGCACCACACATTACGTAATGACGTTTAAATGTCAAGCGTGACGAAGGCGGAAATACCGACCTAGTGTTTACAAAGTGAACGTGCCAACGCAAAAATCAAATGCCACTTAGGCTACAAAATAAATAAAAGGTAAAACATGACGTTGGACGATTTTGACGTTTGAAGATCGTGTAGAGCCTTTTGAAGCTACATTGAAACTGCAATTTGGACCTTCAACCCGATAATCGTTGAGGTCCACTATATGGAGAAAAATCTCGTAATGTTTTCTTCAAAAATGTAATTTCTTTTCAACTGAACAAAGAAAGACATGAATATCTTGGATGACGTGGGGTGAGTAAAAAATTATCAGGAAATTTTAATACTATAGTGAACTAATCCTTTAACCCAGAGTTTACGGATGTACCAACATGACATCATGACTTTTGCGTAAACATACACGCCATTTTCGAGTCAAATGGCGTGTTATCTCTAAGCATTTTGAGCTATCCGCGTGTATGTGTGTATGTCTACGCCATTAACGTCCGCGTCATTCCGCATGTCCGTACACGCCGTCACATGTCCAGTCATAAATGCCATTAACCCCAGTGAAGGTTAAGTTTAGGGATAGGGTTGAGGTAAGTCATATCTTTTTTTTACCTAGGATGGTAAGGGACCAGTCATAAATGCCATTAACCCCAGTGACGGTTAAGTTTAGGGATGGGGATGAGGTAAGTCATATATTTATATAACGTTAAGTCGACGGCGTTCATAAACACGCTGAAAAGCGATTATGCGTCTTGATAGCACGCCAAAAACGGAAATACAAATTGGCGTGTCATACACACGCTACTTCATGAGATCAGTCTGGATGTACCATGCAAAACTTGTCCTTGTTTAAACAGGGTTTTCTCCATATAATGCCCTCGAATTCGAACTCATTTATCAAAATGAACGAATCTTTTTCCGAGTCAATTCATTCATTTTGTTCGTTGAATGAACCAAATGACACGAAAAAATTTTTTTTTTCATTTTGATAAAAGAGTTCGAACAGGAGAGTCACGAACGCGCATCACAGAACAGAGCAAGGCAAAAACAAACTTTTTTTTTATGAGCGATCGTTTCACTTGACAAAACCCTTATTCATCATCTGGAATCATTTAAAGCCCTTTGAACAGTTTGCAGTTTGCACTGAAAGTGTCTTTTGGACCTTGAATCATTTGGTTACCAGTAAAGTGCATTATATGGAGAAAAATCCTGGAATGTTTTCATCAAAAAACTTAATTTCTTTTCGACTGAAGAAAGAAAGACATGGACATCTTGGATGACATGGGGGTGAGTAAATTATCAGCAAAAGTTTTTTTAAAAGTGAACTACTCCTTCAAATGAACATTTCTTTAGAATAATTTTTGTGAAGAATTTTGAAAGAAGAATTAGCGCAAGGGATGTTAAAGTATTGTGAAATTCCTTTCTATGAAGTGAGGAACATCTACTCCAAGCTGTCCAAACAGCGCTCTGTGGTTCAGGTGCAGCATTATAGAGCCCTCTAACAATGAATCCACAGGAATGGAAGGGTTACCAACTCTATCCTATTGTTTGCACTTCCGCTGATTATGTTTTAATGGTTTCATAGCTCTTTTTCAAAACTCACACAGGCAATACAAACACATATAAACCATTAGTCAACCACTTTGGCCTTCCTTGACCAAGACCTTTTGAAATGAAAGTGTACACCTACTGTAAATGCTTAAAATGAGTAGTTAGTATAAAAAAGTGATGTGACCAGCATACCTGGGAGCTCCTTTGGAAAATAAACAAACATGTTTTTGCCCACTAATTACCAAACATCCATTGGTGTTCTTTCATAGTTTTGATGATTTTACTCTTATTGTAAATAGGGATAGTAATGAATGAATAGGTATGTCTAAACCTTGACTGATAGTGTATTTCAAAGAGCAGCAGATTTAACAGTCAAATAACAAGTCTCCAACATCAGGCTAAGGCAAATATTAGTCAATGAACTGAGTTTGTTTAGCAACATCAAGTTGCCCTGGTGAAAAAAAAGACAAACTGTGGTGATAAAAGGAACCAGGGCTGCATCTACTGACCTATTTCTAACCATTATCATTATCTTCTACTCTGACTGGAAGTCGTCTGGAAGGTGGTAAGTAACTTCAGAAAACAACATCAAAGACCTTTGATTCTTTAAGCAAGGATTTGCCTACGAACTGGGGACCAGTGCATTACAGTGTTTTCCTTCCTTATCTGTCAAGGATCAGGAAATGAAAGAGGCCGCCTGGCACACAGTCGGCCACAGGCAGGACCGGGAAAGGAACTGGGTGAGTCCACAATTCTCTCACAGGTTTAACACACTCGCACATGGGACACATTAACAAACACTTCCCCAACCTGTTAGTGCCAAAACCGAATCAGCTGACAAACTAGACAGGATTCGGGAGCTAGAGTTACATTCAGACTGGACATTTATTCCTGAAGATTTTTAGGTTTGTGATGAAAGAGCACAGCTCCTTGACAAGTACACGTCCTGATTAAGGAAAGGTTCAGGCAGTGTGAATGAACAAAAGTCAGCAATTCCAGAACAGTTACCAAACCACTTTTCGAGAAATCTTCCAAAATATCTTTGTGTAAGAGGTTTCAGACATACTCGGTATCACCTGATCTTGAACACAAGGAAACAACAAGTGCTGGCTACAATCTGATCACTGATCACCAGATAAACTCCATTAAACTGATCATGCAATCAAAGAAAACTGTGGTTGGTGCTTTACATGTCAGACAGATGCTCTCTTTCTGTCAAGCGGGCAGATCTTCACCAGAAAACACTGCAATGAAAACCAGACTTCCTGCCACAAGTTAAACATCTGACTACTAATGAATAAAGATGTCCAAACATGCCAACTAGGCAGCCAGCCAGCTCACCTTTTAGGCCTTGTCCACACCACACTAAGTTTTCATTTTAAACCGCATCGTTTATCTCCGTTTTGTCCTTACGCCCACACTGAGAGGGCATTTTTGTCCGGCTTATTGAAAAGGCTATCCCAAGTGGATAAATCTGAAAATGACATTTTCAAGATGAGTAGACTGTGAAATTGGAGGTATTTGTAAACAACGTTGTGTTTTGTCATGTGACATAGTGGTGTACCGACAGATATCTGTTTATACCGGTATTGTGCATGTTATGTTACTTTGTACACTCTTCGTAACACAGTCCTACAAGTCATTTGTCCTGCGGCAAAACATGACGGAATTTGGGTTTTAGACCAAAAAATGTAATGGTAATTGAGTGCGCTATGAATGAATCAGTGAATGATGAGATATTTTGCTAAATAAAAAAATCCTCCCAGAATAGCATGGGAACTTTATGAGTTTTATGAGGTGCTACACATCCACACTAAGTTTAGAATTTTCCCACGTTTCAGTGTGGTGAAACTTTTAGAAAGCCATTGAAAATGCTAGTGTGGATGGACAGTGTTTTGAAACGAAAACACGTATTCAAATCAATGTGTGTAGCCTTAGACATGCAGCCAGTGAATGTGCAAATGTCTAGGTGGAAAAAGAGCTTAAATGGAAGTTCAAGGAGGTTTTTTGCATTTTCCACACATGATGAAACTTACAAAGCCTGAAATGACATGATGTACAAACAGGCTTTAATTTCTATTTGTAAAGATGTCCTAACGGAGAACATTCCTCAGAGATTGAGTCATAAATCCTGCCTCTTTCACAATTCTCTGGCTGAAATATATCTTTGTATTGTTCAACTGAAAGTATTCCTGCTAAGCACTACATACTATTTTCTCCTTCCTTGTAGAAACTTGTGAAACAACTGTTATCTTGTTTCATAGACTGATAGATGTGCTGTGGCCAGTCTTCAGATCAGAGGTCTTTCTACTTTCTAGGTTTTAAACTACTAGGGGGAAAAGTTTCTTTTGTTTAAAATGTTCAATATGGTATCAGACTATTGATCCGGCTAAGTTACTCGTGTTTGAGAGAGCTGCACTTTGGAAAGAAAATCTTTAAAAAAATAAAATAAAATAAAAAGAAGAAGAAGATTTTAAAATCGCCTTATTTTCAACTCCCTTTTCAGAGCTTCATCCCATGTTCCCATCAAAGGTTAAATCTAAGAGGTGAGGTAAAATAATAAAATATGTAGCGTAATAATAATACGCAAATATTTATTCTCAGAGCTGTCACCCACTGTCGCTTACGGATAACGAACATATGGCATTTAACGCACACTTTCAACTTTTGCAATTTGCTTGTGAATAATGCCCCAAAACAATTTACATTCCTCCAGAAAACCCCCAGAGGAGGTAGATAACTTCAGTCACACTTTTACCAAATGAAAACACGATCAAATTCAAATCTTTAACCTTCAAATACAGTTTAAGAAGGTAGGTATAGCTCGTGCAAGCACTTACCAATTCAAGAGAAATACAGTTTAAAAAGCTTCGAAAGACGTCAACCGAACAGTCCGTGATAAAGTTGCATTTATGTTAACAAAGTCTCTGTGGTGAAAAAATCTTGTCGAGGAAAAAAAGGACAGTGAAAAAGCTGTCCTGCTCAAACTCCTCCGTTTGTTGCTTGTAGTTGTAATTATGACAGCCTGATCATGTTCTCCTCCTGTAACCCTCCGCTTTTTTCGAAAGTGAACGAGTGCGCATGCGCAGACTCTTGCGTGCCTGCCTGTGTGTGTGCGCGCGCGTCCCTGTAAAATACTTTTACCAGTGCATAAGAAAAAAATTACTTAACTATATTGGAACTGCAATTAGTTACTTTAACCTTACTTTATACATACATGATATAGCCTACAATTGCTTTTATTGTTAAACCTTTTTTATCTTCAATTTCTTTTTAAAATGTTTATATCATAAATTTTATTTTGCATGTCCACATTATTCGTCACCATTACATTTTAATGAGTTAATTAGAATAAATAAGTCAAAATAGGCCTGTTGCTTTTAAATTAATACAATCTTTAACTATATATAGTTTTGATTGATCATTTGAAAAGATAGATAGATAGATAGATAGATAGATAGATAGATAGATAGATAGATAGATAGATAGATAGATAGATAGATAGATAGATAGATAGATAGATAGATAGATAGATAGATAGATAGATAGATAGATAGATAGATAGATAGATAGATAATACAGACATTTATACTCTTGGGATTTCAAAATGCATGACAAACGTTTATCTCACGAGTCATTTTAATAACATCCCTACTTATAACGCAACAGTTATTTTACTCATGTTGTGTCTTTTCACATAACCTTACAACAAGTCTTCAAATATGTTATTAAGAAGAACATCGAAACAGAACACGTCAAGACATGCCAGAAAACATGTTTGTCCACCAACTCAACCAGCAGGACAGGTGTATGAATTCTGTCTGCACGTCACCGCTGTCCAGAAACCAGAAAAACAGAAATACTGTCAATTCTTCCATGACTCCTGGCAAACATCCCACACTGAGAGAGGAAATCTGTTTAAATGAAAAGAAAACACTTTTTAGGGAATCAGTAGAAGTCAGAATGTAAACTTCCAGTTATTTCAGAAACCTTAGACGCTTGTGTCAGTATGCCAGAATAATGGATCAGCCTGCACTCATCCCAACACAAGTCAGGCCAAAGAAAACTGGAGGGAGAAAAAGAATGACAACCATCACATGGACTTTTATTTGTATAAAAAATACAACCTTTTCAACCTGATCTGAGTCATACAGTGTTGGTGTTTTACATTTATGAGAGGTGCCACTCCCCAATGAATAAATGAACATTGCCAAACATTGAGGGGGTGATTAGGGCTTATAATATTTTTATTTATTTAAAAAATGATTACAAACATGATCGTGAATGGCTATTGCGACAGAACACTAGCCTTCAAGCAAATTCTTCAAGCGAGGCTGTGAGGGATAGACTTGCATCTCTTCAATGGGCTGTACTGTTATTTAATGTTTTCGGATTGTTCTGCTCATGAAACACTGGAAAAATATATTTCTATGAAACGTCAGTTGACAAGAAACTCCCGACAATGTAAACTGTGGAAAATTATAAGTAATCTAGCCGCTTTATTCAGCTTTTTACAGCGGATGCCATTGGAAACACGGTAAGAGGCTTTATGCACAACTTACTTCCGCATTCTCTGTGAAACGGGTCTCATCGCTTCCGGTCCAGATCTTTTGTATGTGCTTCATGAAATTTTTTGCGGTTTTAATCAAGATAACTTAAAAGGAGCGATAAAGATTAGCATAACCAATATCCCTCACATGTGCAGATTTATATTTAAACGTTTTATATTTTTTATTCTTCACAGTAACGTTTAGATTTTTAAATGGAATAAAACGCCAATAACAAAGTGAAATAGGTAGGTTAGCTGATTACCTTACAAATCCATAGATATCGTAGTCAGTTCTTACGGCCATTAACACTTTCTCTGACAAGCGGATGCGATGAGACCCGTTTTCCGGTTTGGTCATGTGACGCTCGACATAAAGCCTAGTCTATCCCTCACAGCCTCACTTTCATACCTGTCATGGCGCTGCTCTGAATAAGGTCTATTGGCTAACTTTTAAATTGGAGAAATGATGTCTCCTAGTGGACACTGGACAAGAGAGGCAGTAACGGAAAAATGCATGATAATCATGCAGGAAAGTTCTCCTCTAGGGGGCGCATGAAGTCTCATACTGATCCCCATTCAAAAAGCGTTTATTCTTTTTGGAAAAAAAAAATGAATTGTTGTTTGTACACGAATACTGTAAGTGTATATGGTTTTATTCGTTCATTCCGAACAATCTGACACAAATTTAAAATTAATTTTGGAAAGATTTTTTCTTTTTTTTTTTCTTTTTAGTTAAAATTACACTGAATGTGAAAGAAATGATTTGCTACTTGAGAATGATGATAAAAATATTCACTATTTTGTAAATTTGATCATCTTGAATGACAAATGTTTCATTCAAAATCTCCTTAATAATCCATAAATAATAATAATAATAATAAAACACAACGTGGATAAAAACTTCTGAAATGTTAAAACATTGTATTGAAAATACAGTGAAGAATTAATTTCACCATTGTAGACGAGCGATTTCAAACAACATTTGGGGAACAACGATGGGCCCAATTTTGTATTAATTTATATTTTATTAATTGTATAATTGTTTGTACTAAGAGTATGTTCTGTCCATGTTTTAACATTTTACTGCTCTATGCACAGCTCCACTACTTCCTGAACTTCAGCCAGCTTCTTGTTTCCTGTCTGTCATTATTGGACACATTGATTAATTCAGGTGTGTTTGATTATTGTTGCCGTGACTACTGAGGTCAAGCACACCTGAATTAATCAAATTGTCCAATAATGATAGACAGGAAACAAGGAGCTGGCTGAAGTTCAGGAAGTAGTGCAGTTGTGCATAGAGCCCATTGCGAGCTAGTGTCATAGACTGATCAGTGCATTCAATTCGAATAGAAAATAAATGCCGTTTCAGTACATTGAGTCACCTTATTTTTGACGTCAAACGTTTTAAAAAAAATATTACAGTAGGTTCGTTTTTCTTCTTTTGAAATGGAAAATGGATGTTTTGCCCTCCATGTCCCCACATCAATCAGTGACCAAAAAACTATGAATTGTCAAGTCACCTTTATTAATTTAGCGCGTTGTACAATACATATTGTATAAATTCTGCTATAAAGGAACTCTAAAGAAAAGTGTCATTGTTAAATTCATGTCAGTTCAATGCAATCATTCAACAACAAAACAGTTAAACAGTCGTGTCCGAACTGTGACCCATTCTGAATGACATTCAGAGGCAAAAATGTATTGTGCATTAAACTTTGTTTTCTAGTTTTAAAGCCCATTTCCCCAGTACTCAGTAACTGGAATATCACTCAAACACTCGATATGAATAAGTTCTCTTTAATAAACACTTTAGAAGAAAAGCTGGCATTTTACATTTAGTGCAACACGAACTCACGGTTTTGTGGGACAAATAATACAATTCATCTCACAAATATTCCATATATAAACAATAAATTGTCACCATGAAAATGCAATTAAAAATGTTACAGAATTATTAATCTAGAAAATTCAAGAAATTCTACTCCCATCAACAATCTTCAGAATGATAAATACAGCTTGTGAATAACAAATAAAACAAAAAGACTATTACAATGCATTTAGTCACACGCTTATAAAACCTGAATATAAAATTCTCTGATTGTAGAAGACCATTTTTAAGGAATGATAAAAATCCAATATCTACTTTATAAACTCTCTCGTGCTATTTCAAAAGCACACACTTGAGTCTCAATGTAACATAATACACTAATTCTAAATATCCACATTAAAAAGAAACACCTTGATCATTAAGACCTGAGATAAAAAGACCTGGTCCAGTGACTAAACTTGTAATATGGCTTCAGGTTAAGGTCAGAAACCTGTAATCGAGTACTTTTGACAAGGGAATGATTCATATGACCCGTCAGCCTACAGTAGATCGGAGTGGCAGACCATGATGTTTTTAAGACACTGGTGTCATGCTTTGGCAGTGGTGCTGTTGTAGACCATCTGTTGGTGTTCTTCACCCAAAGCCACTGGAGGACTGTTGGTGGCCACGCGCTGATGCTCATGTTTTTTTCTCCTGTTCTTGAGGAAGAAGTAACCCAGCACAGCCAGAACGGCCAAGATGCCCACGACCAACACCACAGCCAGGGCAACAGAAGCTGAGGGAGGAGAAAAGACAATCCAGAACATGCCCGGCCTGAACTCGTACTGAACACACTTCACGCTAGAATACACCAGTCACTAGAATAATATATATATATATATATATATATATATATATATATATATATATATATATATATATATATATATGCACAGTATATAGTTGTGCTGAAACAAAAACAAACAAACAAACAAACAATAAAAAAAACCTTTAACCAATATTCGGTCTTGCTTCCTAGCAAAATATATTGATATCTTTAAAACAATACTGTACATTTACAAAATTAATGCAAGAAGCAAAATTGGGTAACTTTTTACTTGAAGGCTTGATGTGTAATACATTATAGGGCTGTCAAACGATTAATCGCATCCAAAATATTTATCCATAAATATTTTATTTATAAATAATATTTTTTTTCTTAAATATACATGCATGTGTCACAAGATAATTATACACAGTGCACCCACATATATTTTGTAAACACAAACTTTTATTTTGGATGCGATTAATCGCGATTAATTGCTTGACAGCCCTGCATTATAATTTTTTGCAGATTCCTTGTCACATCTAAAATTGGTTATTTTAATGCGCTATACTTTCCATTTATCATAACTGTGGCTACAATTATTCATGAGATCATATAATGCATTTGTGGTGAGCAGGACGGCCGAGGGACGTGAGAGAAAGTCGCGAGGCCGGTGGTGCGATTGCTAATGAGCAGCACCTGTGAAGCACACCGGTCTCGCATCTCTCACGGAGGAGCGGAGGCATAAAAGGGGGAGCGATGGAGTGGATGATCGAGAGAGGAACAGGCCTGCTTTTGTTTATGTTTTATATTTTATTTTGGTAAGCCAGCAGTCGTCCGCGAGGGGCTGCTGGCCGGTAGTTATGTTTTATTTGGGTAGCCAACAGTTCCGCGAGGGACTGCTGGCAGGTATTTTGTTTGTTTATTTCATTTAAATAAAGTTTTATTTTTTGATTGTTATCCGGTTCCTGCCTCCTTCTTCCCTGAACCTTGCTACAGCATTATAAATACTTTTTATAATGCATTATTTATTAAGGCTAAGTAAAGTGTTACCCAAAATTATGACAAAAGACGTAGGAAAATATCTTGATTTAGGTTTTAAGTATAGACCAAAAAAAAAAAAAAATGTATTCATGCTTAATACATGAAAAAAAGCAATGAGGCACAAGAGAATTATTTTAAGGTATATATAGGAAAATATAAAAGGAAGATGTATGTAAATAAGATGATTAGATGTTACCTGACTGGCTTTCCCCTAGGCCATCATCAAGCCTCGCAAACAATCCTCTGGCAAACACATCTTTTTCTAAAATATAGACATCAGAAACATTCATCAAATCCATTCTTCAGCCATCATCACTGATATATCAGACTTGAGCACTCTTCATACCTGTGACCCCTGAGCAGTTGCTCATGCATTTGTCTGATGTTTCAAAGTTGTTGTCATTGCCATCACAGCCACCAAAGACGAAGCGATGACACCTTTTGTTGAGAGGGTCATAGTACCAGCGAGTAATGCTGGCTCGACATGGGCCCGTGTCAGGAGGATCTGTGCAGTGGGCTGTTCCGTCACCATAGGAGAACAGGATTAGCAGAGAATTAAAGATTATGAAGAAATAAGCAATCCGTTTCACATGCACAAACTGTTGGTGGGATAACAAAAATATAAAACATTAGCTGTTGATAAATGAAAACAGAGATCGATAATAATGAGCAAAAAAAAAAAAAAAAAAAAAAATGAAAGGCATTCTCCACCCAAAACTCAAAAGCTCTCATATCTCATTAGCCCTTCCACATCATCAAAATGCTGTCATGATGAGATGTGATGTGAGAGAATAATCTCAAAAATCAGACTTTTGCTCAAGACATGCAAACTAAAAGAACTACTTCATAAAATAGACAAATGTGACAAAATCAAATTGCTTCAAAAGCCTTGTTGTATGGACTATCTCGTTTTATCTTTCTGTGTATTTGCCTTTATTGCAGCTTGACACCTTTTATTATATAGACAAGAAAAGCCAGGTGATTCCACTAAATTTCCACTGTGTTACATAAAAGAAAGAAAAGTCTCCAAATGACATGAGAGGGAGTTAATATGGTGGCTTAAATTTTGGAGAGAATTATTCATTAAAGGTAGCCTGGATGCCAGCCCGAACTCTGCCCACAACATTTTTTGGACAGGAAGTTCGGTCTGGACTCGATCCATTGAGGAGTAATTATGATCGGTTCAGAAATCATCGGGCCAATCAAATTGCCAGGGCGGGCTTTATACGATGATGGACAGATTGATCTGCAAGTAATCATAACGTTATCAACAAGCGCTTAACTGATTTCCCTCAGAGATGACTACAGCTGGAGAATTGAGATGTATAGATTCCGCTGTCGCGTCTGTTGTAAAATAAATCGACAGCGCATTAATTTTAATAGACAAACAGAGAACTGCAATCAAGGCATTTGTCGATCAGAAAGATATTTTGCCGTCCTTCCCACATGATTCGGGAAAAGTGTAACTTATCAGCTGGCTCCGATGGTCACTAAGAAGATGGGACGTAATGAAAAGCCTGTGGTCGTTGTGGTTTCTCCTTTGGTCGCACTCATGGAGAAGTAAGTAAAAGAAGCAACACTCGTTATTTAACTTCTAAAATAAATAAATCCTGTAGTTGAAAACTGCGCTATGCAAAGGAGTTGACTTACTGCGTTGCTCTGATTGGTTGTAGGTTTACTGACTATCCAATTGAGTGCAGAGTTGTTGTTTTTTTCCTGGTTCGGTTACGACACGCCTCATAATCAAAGCTTAATGGAGCGGTCTCAGACTCATATTCTCATTAGAATATGAGTATGACGAAGTCAGGCTACATTAAAGGTGCAACAGGTGTTCTGGGAAATGCTAACTTTAGCCTGCTAGCATTGAAGTATACGATCCCGCCTTTATGACAAATGGCCGTCCAAAGGCCTCGCCTCCTCCAAATCAAACACACACACACAGACCAGAAGAGAGACGACCAAAAACAACGTTATTGGATTACATGTGTAAACACACCGATGAGAAAACTTTACCGTTCAGTGAGTAACACAGTCCCACAATAGTAATGTTTGCCTGCCATTCTCACTCTGTCCGCACTGTGTACGTGAAACACACTGACGATGTAACACACCGCAAAGACTACAGGCAACTGACAAAGAGTATGTATTTTATGTAATGAAATAACGGTTTATATCAGCCGGTATAAATAGTCTACTACATTCTTCATTCGTAAAGAGAATCCCAAACTAGGACAACACAAACAAAACAGCATTTGCTTACCATATTTGAATATCAATCATGCAAATCACTTTCTTCATCCCAGGCAGCTCATTTTATGAAAATATCGGAATGCTCAGGTAAAATGATATGATTACAACTGCCAATCAGAGTTCTCGCTCTCACTGACACCGATTCAACACACTCAACTGGGCAAATCTAACCTGACAGATGCTCAGATGGCCCACCAGTGGCTTGGTGTGTCATGGCAATACAATTACAATTTCTCAGCACTCCATAAAACTCACCTTTTTCATTCACCCCAATCTCAAGAAGTCGACCCAGGCTTTTAGTCACTAAAAAGTAAAAGAAGTACATTTAGAAATGGAGTACGTGTCATGAGGTGTGTGTGGTTGTGGTGCAGAGTCTCACATTGCTCACAGTTGTTCTCATCAGAACCATCTTTGCAGTGCTGATGTCCATCGCACTCAAACTCTTTGTTCACACAGCAGCTGTTGGAGCATTTAAACTGCTCTTCTCCACATGAAGTGGAACATTCTGTATGACACACAGACAAAAACACAGACTGAAACGAGCAACACACTCTGGGAGACGTTTTGGGCAGAGGGGAGTTTGAAAGCAAACATACCTTCCACAGTCACCTTTCTCGAATCTCCACCAGGGATTACTGCAGACAGACAATATTTGAGAAGACATTAAATCCTCAATCTCTCATGAACCATTAGAATGTAATGAACGGAGATGTCTCAAAGGAATAAATGATAATCTAATGATTACTGTGAGGGCAAATCCTACAGCTTCTTGTCCTTACAACATTGTTGCACCAGTTTGTCTATCCTAGACAGAAGATGCCCCTGAACACAAAGCGATATCCATACAGATGTTTTGTGTGGATGAACTTGGCCTGCAGAAGTCATATAGACATGTACCGCACCAGGCCCATTTACCCTGCGTCAGTGCCTTACCTCACTGAAGCACTGGTGTAGAAATGGAGGCTAATCTCTGCATCCATGTCTCAGCTTGGAAAGACCAAAAGAGTGAAAACTGCTATAGTAGCAAAAGGAGGGAATAATGCTTTTTGACATGCTTTTAAAATTAAAGGGATACTCCAAACAAAAATTTTAAAAAAGTCAAGTTTTAATGCAAGTATACGGAACCTTTGACACATCAAAAACATGTAAACCCCAGTTGAAGAATCGATGCATTCTGAAATAAAACAGGTGTGTGTGTGTGTGTGAAAGAGAGAAAAAAATACTAATAAGCACTATGTAATATGCAAATGCACTATGATACTAAAGATGGTATTTTATTTATATACAAGTAGTTCCCAATGGGATAGATTCCAAAACAAGTGAAACCACAACTGCACCAAAATAATGAACTGTCCCACTAAAAATATATAATAAAAATATTCACAAATGTTCACCAATATACAAATTCACAAGATAAAAGGCACCACAATTGCACTAACACGTTGGCCTACCGTGAGACTGTGGCTGCGTCAAAAGCTTAGGCAGTGAAAAATGAAAAATCTAAAAATGTTGGAAAACTCTTATTTAAACACTTATTAAAAAAAACCCTAAACAGGATGTTTATTGGCTATTTTCACTTCTTAATATACTGTACATGTTTTCACTGCTTTTGTTTTTTTTTTTAATTAATATGAAGACACTATGAATGATAATAACTAAAGTTAATTTCATCTACACCCTAAATTAAGCTTAGTGATTTATTGTCAGCCCCAGTGCAACCAGATTTATTATTATTATTATTTGTAGAACTCAGAGTGAGTTGTCATTTGAGGTGGTGCTGCCCTCAAATTCGATTCTGGAGCCCTGTGAACTTAACATACAGATACAACCCGAATTCCGGAAAAGTTGGGACATTTTTTAAATTTGAATAAAATGAAAACTATACGACTTTCAAATCACATGAGCCAATATTTTATTCACAATAGAACATAGGTAACATAACAAATGTTTAAACGGAGACATTTTACACTTTAATCCACTAAATGAGCTCATTTCAAATTTGATGCCTGCTACAGGTCTCAAAATAGTTGGGATGGGGGCAACAAATGGTTGAAAAAGCAAATAAATTTAGAAAGGATTCAGGTGGGAGAACATCTATAGCAACTATTTAAGTTAATTAATATCAGGTCTGTAACATGATTAGCTATAAAAGGGATGTCTTAGAGAGGTAGAGTCTCTCAGAAGTAAAGATGGGCAGAGGCTCTCCAATCTGTGAAAGAGTGTGTAAAAAGATTGTGGAACACTTTAAAAACAAATGTTCCTCAACGTCAAATTGCAAAGGCTTTGCAAATCTCATCATCTACAGTGCACAACATCATCAAAAGATTCAGAGAAACTGGAGAAATCTCTGTGCGTAAGGGACAAGGGCGAAGACCTTTATTGGATGCCCGTGGTCTTCGGGCCCTCAGACGACACTGCATCACTCATCGGCATGATTGTGTGAATGACATTACTAAATGGGCCCAGGAATACTTCCAGAAACCACTGTCGGTAAACACAATCCGCCGTGCCATCTCCAGATGCCAACTAAAGCTCTATCATGCAAAAAGGAAGCCATATGTGAACATGGTCCAGAAGCGCCGTCGTGTCCTGTGGGCCAAGGCTCATTTAAAATGGACTATTTCAAAGTGGAAAAGTATTCTATGGTCAGACGAGTCCAAATTTGACATTCTTGTTGGAAATCACGGACGCCGTGTCCTCCGGACAAAAGAAGAGGGAGACCTTCCATCATGTTATCAGCGTTCAGTTCAAAAGCCAGCATCTCTGATGGTATGGGGGTGCATAAGTGCATACGGTATGGGCAGCTTGCATGTTTTGGAAGGCACTATGAATGCTGAAAGCTATATAAAGGTTTTAGAGCAACATATGCTCCCCTCCAGACAACGTCTATTTCAGGGAAGGCCTTGTGTATTTCAGCAGGACAATGCAAAACCACATACTGCAGCTATTACAACAGCATGGCTTCGTCGTAGAAGAGTCCGGGTTCTGAATTGGCCTGCCTGCAGTCCATATCTTTCACCTATAGAGAACATTTGGCGCATCATTAAACGAAAAATGCGTCAAAGGAGACCACAAACACTTCAGCAGCTGGAAACCTAAGGCAAGAATGGGACCAAATTCCAACACCAAAACTC
The DNA here is from genome assembly GCA_038021265.1 of Cyprinella venusta. Taxonomy (NCBI): domain Eukaryota; kingdom Metazoa; phylum Chordata; class Actinopteri; order Cypriniformes; family Leuciscidae; genus Cyprinella; species Cyprinella venusta. Next base: position 6,502,581 of record CM075876.1, on the reverse strand, counting down.
CAGACACTCATAAACTCGATGCCCAGACGTCTTCATACTGTTTTGAAAAGAAGAGGAGATGTTACACCATGGTAAACGTGCCCCCGTCCCAACTATTTTGAGACCTGTAGCAGGCAACAAATTTGAAATGAGCTCATTTAGTGGATAAAAGTGTACAATTTCTCCGCTTAAACATTTGTTATGTTCTATTGTGAATAAAATATTGGCTCATGTGATTTGAAAGTCGTATAGTTTTCATTTTATTCAAATTTAAAAAACGTCCCAACTTTTCTGGAATTCGGGTTGTATTATGATATGCTGTTTTATTTTAAGTCTCTTTATTATTAAAGAATTTGTTAGTATTACAGTTATTTTGGGGGAAATTTGAATAATTGCATTGCGAGCTGATTTAAGGTGTGCCCCTAAATTTTCTGCTTGTGCTCCTAAAATTTTCAGTCAGGGTCAACAGCGCTCCTATTCCAAAAATTTAGTGTGGAGCCCTGAATTTGTACTTTTGACAATAAAACAAAAAATATTAATTGGTGTGGCTTATTTTGTTTACATTTTAAGTGTTTTTTATGATAAAACCCCACCATTGGTATCACTATATGGTATTTGGTACGGGGCCCAGCAAGATGGTTTGTACCCAGGGCCCAAAATGTGGTGCTACGCCCCTGAATTTATCACAGGTGTTCTTGGAAGGCTTCAGAAAAGTGACCAGTCAAGATGACTTCTCCAAAGTCACTGAACTATTTCTTTATGAACCCACTTTGTGTACAGGCGTAATATCACTTTGGAACAGAAAAGGACCTGGAGCAAACAAAGTTGCAAGCACAGGATTCTCTAAAATGTCTGCATGGCCATATAGAGTAGCTGAACCAAGACCCTGTCACAGTGTCTGGTTGTGTTTCCCTGGGTTGTCACTAGAGGTCCTCATTATCATGGTGTCCTTCAAATTTGACTTAATTTCCCAGCATTCTGTCTGTCACTGTCACTGATCAGTTCATTGCACTCAGCTGTTCCCCGTCATCATTGTACCCAGCTGTTCCATGTTATTCATTATTGGTTCTGTGTATTTATACCCTGTCTGTGTCAGTTTTCTTCATGGAGTCCTTGTTTTATGTCCATGCTCTTCCATGTTTTGATGCCTGTATTGTTTCATGTTTTCTTGGATTTTGTTGGATTTTGACCTTCTTACCCCAATAAATTGCTATTGGATCTTACCCAACCTGTTTGTGTGCGTTACGTGACAGAAGGACTCCATCACTTATAGATCCAGCATTATGGGGTTTCGTATCCTTTCCCCCAACAGGGAGAAGGAGAGGAGGGGACGAGTCAAGAATTTGGTGACACTACGCCAGCAGGGCCAGACGGTGGGTTGTCTGGCTCAGACATTTTTGACTTTTTCAGGAGGCATGGGATATGAGGATGCAGATTTGAAAGACCTTTTTAATTGCTGCTTGATGATCCCTTGCCAGCCTGGGAAATGAGGGGGCTGGAGATATTAGACTTTGACGGCTTTGTCAGATATCTTCATTCCCACAGCAGGTGGGAAATTTCAGTTGGGCTTAGATTTACAGAAGGAGTGGCTGACTCGTCGCCAGTATCACCAGACAAGATGGCCTCCACTCCGGTGGTCCGGAGAAGGAGGAAGAGACACAGCCCGTCTGCCCAGTCAGAGATTGTTCACGTCCCGTCTGCCCAGTCAGAGATTGTTCACGTTCCATCTGCCCAGTCAGAGAATGGTCATGTCACGTCTGCCCAGTCAGAGACTGTTCACATTCCGTCTGCCTAGTCAGAGACTGTTCACTTTCCGTCTGCCCAGTCAGAGACTGTTCATGTCCCGTCTGCCCAGTCAGAGACTGTTCACATCCCGTCTGCCCAGTCAGAGACTGTTCACGCCCCGTCTGCCCAGTCAGAGACTGTTCACGTCACGTCTGCCCAGTCAGAGACTGTTCACATCCCGTCTGCCCAGTCAGAGACTGTTCACGTCACGTCTGCCCAGTCAGAGACTGTTCACATCCCGTCTGCCCAGTCAGAGACTGTTCACGTCCCGTCTGCCCAGTCAGAGACTGTTCACGTCTCGTCTGCCCAGTCAGGGATTGTTCACATTCCGTCTGCCTTCATGGATCTGGACTATCTGGAGTGTCTGGCTCAGATGCTGGACATGCCCATGTCTGCTGTTCCAGATCTGGAGCCAGTGTTTGTTCTTCGAGAGCTGGAAGCAGAGCCAGTGCCGTTTCAGAGCCGGAGGCAGAGGCATTTACCGTTCCAGAGCCGGAGGCAGAGCCATTTACCGTTCCAGAGCCGGAGGCAGAGCCATTGCTGGTTCCAGAGCCAGAGGCAGAGCCAGTGCCTGTTACAGAGCTGGAGCCAATGTCTGTTCCAGACCCAGTGTTTGTTTCTGTGTTTGTGTCTGTCCTTGTGACCATTTCTATTCTAGTGACTGTTCCTGAGCCAGTGTCTGCAGTTCCTGAGCCAGTGTCTGTTCCAGAGCCAGTGCCTGTTCCAGTGTTTGTGTCTGTTCTTTTGGCCGTTACAGTTCTTGTGGCCGTTACAGTTCTTGTGTCTGTTCCTGAGCCGCCGGTGTCTGTTCCTGAGAGGGCATCTCCGCCCTGGCCGCCCGAGGGGTCTGCTCCGCCCTGGCCGCCCGGGGGTCTGCTCCGCCCTGGGCGCCCGAGGGGTCTGCTCCGCCCTGGCTGCCCAAGGGGTCTGCTCCGCCCTGGCCGCCCGAGGGTTCTTCACCGCCATGGCCCCTCGATGGACTCTGTGTGTCGCCCTGGCCGCCCGATGGACTCTGTGTGTCGCCCTGGCCGCCCGATGGACTCTGTGTGTTGCCCTGGCTGCCCGATGGACTCTGTGCGTCACCCTGGCCACCTGATGGACTCTCTGTTTCACCCTGGATTCCCAATAGACTCTCTGTTTTGCCATGTCCCCCCTTGTTCCTGTCTCCCTTCACGGACCTGGCCCACCATCCCTCCCCCTGATCCTCCACAGTTCCAACTCCCTCCTGAACTCGTGTCGTGTTATCGTGAAGCGTCTGGTAGCCGCTCCGTAGAGGGGGGGTTATGTCACAGTGTCTGGTTGTGTTTCCCTGGGTTGTCACTAGAGGTCCTCATTATCATGGTGTCCTTCACATTGTTGGTTCGTTGTTGGTTCTGTGTATTTATGCCCTGTCTATGTCAGTTTTCTCCATGAAGTCCTTGTTTTGTCCACGTTCTTCCATGTTTTGATGCCTGTATTGTTTCACGTTTTCTGGGCTGCCTTTGTTGGATTTTGACCTTCTGCCTGACTTGGATTATGATCACGGATTACCCCAATAAATTGCTATTGGATCTTACCCTACCTGTTTGTGTGCATTACGTGACAGACCCACCCTCATTTTGCACTCATATTCTGTAATATTTTCTGTTAACAAAACATTTTGTAATTTGTGGCAGCTCTTACAATTGAATATTCTGCAGGTTAAATCTCATGCTATATGGGAATAAGACAAATAAATTCTGAACTAAACCACTGATGCCACATTTGATTTAAGAACTGCAGCAGAGTTAAAGGTAATCAGTCCCACTTTATATTTGATGTTTTTAACTACCATGTACTAACATTTAAGTTAATAATTTGATACAATACACGTATTCTATAAATACATTTTAAATTGTACTTCTATTATTATAATTACCTGCATGTAATTACAGCTGTAATCAATTTGTTAGTACAGTACATCTATAATTACACTTCCCTTACCCTTTAACCCACCCTTAAACCTAATAATGCCACCAATCCTGTCCTACACTTACCCGTAGCCAACCCGATCACACAAAATGCGTCTTTATAGCACGCATGTGTATTGTCGTGTAATATGTACGCTGAAGTGAGTTTTTACGTGCATATGATACGCATTGGTTGGTTAGGTTAAGTTTAGGTGTGGGGTAGGGTGCGTGTGTATTGTACGTTTGGCTAGAATTAGTGGTGTGGGGTGCGTGTGTATTATACGCAAATGAACTGCGTATCAATTGCAGGCGAAAAACTGCGTCTCATATGCACGTAAAAACTCATTTTCGCGTACAAATTACACGATAAAATACGATGCGTGTTATAGAGACGCATTTACGTGAGAACAGGCTGCCGTAGCCCACCTTAATAAAAGCAAGATTTTTATAATACAATATTGTACTTATTTTTTGATGCAAGTATATAGCAGTTAAAGACACCGGATATAAAGTGTTCTGAGATAACACCATTTCATTACATTTCCAGAAGAGTTGAAAAGTAGTATGGACTATTTGATGATGGTTTATTATATTGTGACAGATAATAGATCTATCAACTGTCATTGTGAAGTAAATAACCAAGTGAAGATTCTTCAAATTTCTATATAGGTGTTTCCATGGGGGATAAAAAACAGCAAACTGTTTGTAAGCACAAATAAATAAGGAAAGTTTTCATTTTAAGGGATTACCTATAGTACAACCCTACCAAAAAACAATGAGATTTGCATTACCTGTGATGTTTTTACAGGCATTTAAACACTCCTGCTCGGAGAGATAGTTGTTGTTATTGTCCTTACACCCTCCAAAGACAAACTTCTCACACTTGCTGGATGCAGCGTTGTAATGCCAACGAGGGAAAGCACCTTTGCAGGGTCCCGCCTTTTTAGGGGTCAAACAGTTACCTAGTGGGAAATGGGATAGAACAGAGTCATGAAATAAGAACAGCAGAAAAAAAATGTTAATTTACGTTCATGTGGGGCATTTTATATTGTGAATGAAATGTATGTTTAAATTTAGTTGGTTAAAAGTATAGCGGAGGATTTTCTTTTTCCGGGTAGGTAGCCTTTACTATTGGTCCACCTAAGAGTCAATCATTCTGGTGATATGTTTATATAGTTTTCACTTGTATATGAAGAGTTCAGATGCAAAAGCCTCTAAGTGTCATTTGAAATTTTCTTCTAAAATGACCATTTTTATCAAGCTTGTATATTTAAGTTCAGTAATTTCACTTAAATGGCAATGAAGATTACCAATTAATTGTCATTTAAGTGAAATTACTGAACTTAAATATACAAGCTTGATAAAAATGGTCATTATAGAAGAAAATTTCAAATGGCATTTAGAAGTTTTTGCATCTGAACTCTTCATATAGTTTTCACTTTCAGGTGTATTATGTGCGATGAGTTATGGTTTCAGCCATTCCTTTGAAAATGGCTGAGGGTCGAAAGAGAAAAAATGTATACGAAGTGTATGATAAGAAGAGAAAGGCCGCAGAATATAGAAACAAGACCAGAGTGATTTTGGGTGAATATTTCACACGCTGGCATGCGCTAAAAGCACAGGTTGGGATTCCCACTGATGCCGGAGTCGCGATGATTCTACTAGACAGGTAAAGTTTGTCATGCTATTTGGAGAAATCCATTTAAAATCATTGCTAGTAAAAGTTAATGTAAGCTATGATTAGCGATGCTAGCCCTGGCACAAGTCATGCACCGCGTAGACACGGTAGACATCTCCATTAGTCTAAAGTAGTCTTATGACCAAATGGTAAATTAGCCTGACTTCGTCTGATACTGCTCCGTAGGGCTTTGATTGAGGTGTGTCTTAACCAAACCAGGAAAAAAAAAAAAAAACCTCTGCACTCAATTGGATAGTCGGTAAACCTACAAACAATCAGAGCAACGCAGTAAGTCAACTCCTTTGCATAGCGCAGTTTTCAACTATAGAACTTACTTATTTTAAAAGTAAAATAACGAGTGTTGCTTCTTTTACTTACTCCATGAGTGCGACCAAAGGAGAAACCACAACGAACACAGGCTTTTCATTATGTCCAATCTTCTTAGTGACCATCAGAGCCAGCTAATAAGTTACACTTTTGCCGAATCATGTAAGAAGGACGCAAAAATATCTTTCCTATTGACAAATGCCTTGATTGCAATTTTCTGTTCGTCTATTAAAATTAATGCGCTGTAAATTTATTTTACAACAGACGCAACGGCGGAATCTATAAATCTCAATTCTCCAGCAGCAGTCAGGGAAACCAGTTAAGCGCTCTTTGATAACGTGATGATTACGTCCCTGCAGATCATCTGTCCATCATCGTATAAAGCCCTCCCTGGCAATCTGACTGGCCCGTTCATTTTTTGACTTATCATAATTTCTCCTCAATGGAGTCCAGGCCGACCAAAAAATGTGGTGGGCGGGGTTCGGGCTGGCATCCAGGCTAATGGTAAATGGTATCACGCTGAAATATTCTAAAACCTTGTGTGTTCATTTTTGATAATTCCAACATGTTCACCACAGTATGTGTTACACAAATGCAACAAGCTACTTCTTCATTGCATTTCATGTCTTGAGTCCTCAGTCAATCAATCAATAAGTATAAGTAAATAAAACACGGAAGGGCATTTGTCATTGTGCCTTGCATGAATGTTTTTGAGTTTATAATTTGCAACACTCTGCTTTGATCTGTGCAATAAAATATAAAATATGTTTTACACTTGTACTTTGTACTCTCTCATGCACACGTTTAATAGGCGTTCCCTCTCAGGAGCAAATAGAGTGTTGTGCATGTCCATTTAAAAAAAAAATGGAGAGGGCGTGTCTTTAAAATTCGGAAAGATCCTCCGCTATACCTTTAACACCTCCTTATTGCCCACATTATGGACAATGTTACATACTCATTTACACCTTTCATTAACAAATCACTTTTGGATAGTACTTTAAGCCGGATTTAGTTTATAGCTTTTACACCTTCAGTTGTGCAAACTGAAACATTTTCCTCATTTTAAAAAGATGAGGCATATTTAAAAATGCTTTCTGTCAGTGTTGTAGTCAAGACCAGCTCACTCGAGTCTGAGTCCAGACCGAGACCATAGAGGGTTGAGTCCGAGTCGAAACCAAAGAATACTGATGAACTCTGAGAGGCATGCAAGACTGCTTTCTTTGCTATTCCTGATGACTTCATCAATAAATTGTATGAATCCTTGCCAAACCGCATGGATGCAGTCAATCAAGCTCATGGAAGTCATACAAGATATTCAATTTGGATCTCACAGCACCACTATTTAATTTGCTGACATATTTTTGTATTTGCAGTTAATTTGTTCAGTTTCTGTATAGGCGACAAAACTTTTGTCTTGCCAAAATTTGACCTTTCTGTCTTGTTTAAATGATAAATCTTGTTTCAGTGAAACTAATTTATTTCAGTGCATTAAACATCATTTGGGAGGGTTTTAGCTTTTCATATGAGCTATTTCTAACACCAATTGATCAATTAAAAGTCAGGTTAATAGCAGGTGTTTCTACAAAATAGATAAGCGACAAGACTTTTGTCAGGGACTGTATATATATATTAATATATTGTATACTGTCTGTAGAGGTGCCATGCTGGAAAGTTTATTATTTATTTATTTTTTTGTTAATTTTCCTGTATGTTTGATTTTGAGCATTTGTTTATGCTTGTTTTTGGTTGGGAGGAACTTTTGTTGGAGCCTTAGGACTCTTATTATGTTGAGCCGAGGGTAAAAAGAGGAGGAAGGGCGGCCATTTTGGAAAAGTAGGTTGTTTGGTGAGGTGGCATGTTTTTTTGGCTAACCTAGCTCAGAGAAAATTGTCCAAAAATGACCTCTGGGAATAGAGACATGGTCTATTAGCCGTTGGAGCCGTCTCATGTGTGCATGTTCTGGTATATAACTGGAGGATAACCTTTTTCTTGCGGGACCTCGAACCAGTGGATTTATTCTTTTTCTCTTTTTGGGGACTTATTCCAACTGGAGGATAACCTTTCACTTGCGGGACTTTGAACCGGTGGATTTATTTTTTTTCCCTCTTTTTGGGGATATTGTTTTCCATCCAGACTTTGGATTGCATACCTACACCAAAGCAGAAGGACTGAGACAGGACTGTTGAGTATCTTTGTCATTCATATTTTGTTTGTTTTTGCTTTGTTTGAGTTTTAAACAAAGAGTCAACAGATTTGTTATGTTTGCAGGTGCCTGACAAATGTATAAAGTGCCCTTATAATTCCAACCCGCTATTCTTTGGTGAATGTGCTGTTTTTTTTTGTAATCCTGCTGTTTTTGTGTAGTACTTTTGAGTAAAAGGAATTAATGGACCACTCCTCTTGTTATAATAATTTTACACTTTTATGAAGGGGCTTTTATGGCCAGGCTGGAGAAAGTGAAGAAGATGAACCCCCACTGTTGAAACCGAAGGAAGGAGAGTTTGAACAACTGGAAACTCAAATAATCAAGCTCTCTTCAACCCTTCAGGCTCTGCAGACAGAGGTGCAAACACTCAAAAGTGATTTCATAGCCAGCAATGATAGCATTGTTAACCGGGAGGCCTGTTTCAGGGATGCTATTGATCAGCGTTTCGAGGTACTTGAGAGTGGAATGAACAGATCTTTGAACCACTTAGAGACAGAAATGGTGAATTGTCTTAAGCGGCGTGATGAACACTGGAAAAAAGAAATGACACGAGTAAAGACGACCAGTACCCCAGTATCGCCCTACCCTTTTAACCATAGGTTTACAGATCCAGGACATATTCCCGTTGCGATTCCTTCTCCGACAACACCTAAGCCTCCTATCAACCTAGAGTTTCCTTCCTTCGGACAAAACCGTGAAACCTGTGATGTTTTGGAGTTCATTGAAAAGTGTGAGAACTTCCTGACACTCAGACCACTCACAAATGTGGAACTGCTAGCCACAATCAATGCAGTGCTAACAGGACCTGTGAGGAGTTGGTGGACAGCTGAAAAGTTAAAGATACACAACTGGGATGAGTTCAAACACTCATTCATGTCTGCCTTCCTTTCTACCGATTACCTGACTGAGTTAGAAGACCAGCTCAAGGCTATGATTCAAGGCCCTAACCAAAGTATACGGGACTTTGCCTACGACTATAGAACTTTGTGCCTGAAATGGAGGGACGACTTGCCAGAAGAGGATGTGGTAAGAAGAATTCTAAATAGTTGTAATCCTTCCCTGGCAAGCAGTCTCAAGCCCCTTTTCCACCAAAGCATTTTGAGAGCCGGTTCGGAGCCGGTGCCCGCGCGCAAACCAGTTCTTTGTGTTTCGACAGCCAAAGAACCGGTTCGCGGCCGCGAGAACTGGTTCCAAAGCGGCACCAACTCTTTGCTGGACTAGAACCGTTCTTTTAGCACGTCATGTTTACGTCGGGGGCTGGGGCGGGTTTTAATGCGTTCTAAACATATTTTCTGACCATCGCAAATGGTCGAAACCGCATCGAAACTGCAGAAACACGCAAGCGTTTTTATTTATTTATTTTTTAAACATAAGCAAAGAAGAAAACAGTCGCGATTGAACAAATAAATGGAAAGAAAAAAGACAAGACGGGTACATAACTTATCAGAAAAGATTACATATCAAACGAAAAGTTTAAAAGACTTACATATTTCAATTGTTTTTAAAGTTTTCTTGGTACACGAGTTAGAGATAATCCCAAAGCAATGTACTTGCAAGCGACGTAAACAGTGACGTAACGACGTCGTTCCCTGAGCGCTCTAGTCAGTGGAAAAGCAAACAGGTTCTGAACAGGTTCGCAAGTTGAACCAGCTCCGAACCAACTTTGAACCAGCACCAGTTCCGAACCAGTTCTTTTTTCAGTGGAAAAGGGGTATCAGAGGTATAGTGTATACTGTGGAGCAGCTAGTTAAAGTGGGATCATTGGACGTTCATGGTGGCAGATGGAAAGGCTCACGTCTCAGAGGGTAGAACACCTGTGGCTTATGAGTGGCATGGAATGGTCTGGACCATTGACACCTACGTAATGCCAAATGAACACCTAGTATTTCCTCTTGTCCTTGGACTGGACTTTCTAAGACAAACGGGGGTACAGCTGAACGTTGCTGCTATGAGCTATGAGCTGAAGGTCAAAGGGCAAGTTAGAGTCTATCCTTTTCTCCAGCAGCCACAGTGGGAGCAGCCGTGCATTCTGAAGAGGGAACCTGTTATCTCCTTGTTCATGGCTGTACCCATGGAGAAGGGGGAAGAGCTGGAGACATCCACTGTCTCAAGCTAACAGAAAAGATATTATAGCAAGACAATTACCAGAAGTCCAGATCTTCCTAAATAAATGGGTGATGGTCTGTGCTGGAACTCTAGGGAGAACTAATCAAGCCGTTCATCAGATCATAAAAACAGATGAAATACCAGTTCGATCAAAAGCCTATAGAGTGTCTCCATTGAAGAAGGAAGTGATGGAAAGGGAGATCGATAAGATGATGCAAGAAGGTATCATTGGGCCGTCTTAATCCCCTTGGGCATCTCCAGTAGTATTGGTTCCAAAGACAGACGGCAGTCTAAGGTTCTGCGTGGATTATTGCCGGCTTAATTCCAAAACTCCCCAAGATGCCTACCCGATGCCTCTCATCCACGAAATACTGGAGTCATTACAAGGTGCCCATTATTTCAGTACCCTCGACTTAAAATCTGGATACTGGCAGGTCGAAATGGAAGAAAGCAGCAGGGAAAAGACAGCTTTTATAACCCCCTTTGGATTATTTCATTTCTTGACCATGCCCTTCGGGCTGAAAAATGCTGGGGCCACGTTTCAGAGGTTGATGGAGAGAGTGTTGGGTAAACTAAGAGGAAAAATTTGCTTTGTCTACATAGATGACATCTTCGTCTACTCCCCAAGCCAACAACAACACTTAAAAGATCTCAAAGCTGTCTTTCAGAAACTGAAGGAGGCTAATCTTACCCTAAACCTAAAGAAATGCCACTTCATGAAAGCAGAGCTCAAGTTTTTGGGACATGTTGTGTCCGAGGTGGGAGTAAAAGTCGACTCGAACAAGGTCACTGCTATCAGTGGGTACCCAACCCTGCAAAACTTGTTGGAACTTCAGAGATTCCTGGGGTTGGTTGGATGGTACCATAAGTTTATCCCACACTTTGCCGAACTGGCTGCCCCCTTGAACCACCTTAAAAGGAAAGGCACGAAATGGACATGGACCAACGAAACCCAGTCAAGCTTTGAGAGTCTCAAACATGCTCTGCAACATGCCACAGTACTAGCTCAACCTGATCTGTCGCAACCCTTCCAGGTTCAGACGGATGCTAGCTCAATTGGCCTGGGAGCGGTACTAACGCAGAACATCAGTGGAGAGGAGAAGGTGATTGCGTATGCCTCGAGAGGATTGAGGGGAGCAGAGGTGAATTATTCAACTTCAGAAAAGGAGTGTCTTGCGGTTGTTTGGGCTGTCGAAAAGTGGCACCACTACCTGGAAGTAGTACCATTTGTGGTGTATACGGACCATGCTGCCCTGACCTGGGCCTTTAACTCACCCAGAACTACTTCTCGGCTGACAAGATGGACCTTAAGGCTCCAGCGGTTTCATTTCCAGGTCCATTACCGCAAGGGACGGATGGATGTAGAGCCTGATGCCTTGTCAAGAGCTCAACCTAGTGATAATGTCCCCTTAGCTGTGTATGTTGGCGAGAAATCCTCCCATTGGAGCTTGGATATCCCATCAACTATGGCAGAAATATTAGAAGCCCAGAGTAAGGACGCTGCAGTGAGTGAGTTAAAGGGGAAGCTCGGGATCACGGACGACATCAACCGCATCAGATGGGAGGTCCAGCAAGGGGTGTTGTACAGAGTGTCGCCCTTTGCTGCTGGCATAAAGTACCAGCTAGCAATGCCCAAGTCTCTAACCACGACCTTCATCAATTACTCCCATAACAACCCACTAGGGGCACATCTGGGTCGAATGAAGACACTTCTGAAAATTCTAGAAGTCGCCTGGTGGCCTGAAGTGCGCAAAGATGTATGGAAATACGTGAAGGAATGCTCAGTCTGCCAGAAATACAAGCTCAGCAACACCAAACCCTCCGGTTTCCTCCAGTCTACTGAACTGGAGGAGCCTGGGTACATGTTAGGAGTGGACCTTATGGGGTCCCTCCCCAAAAGCAAAAAGGGTAATGTGTATCTTCTGGTAGTAGTTGATTATTTCACGAAATGGGTAGAGCTGTTTCCCATCAGAGATAGCAAGACGCACAGAATCTGCCAGATTCTGCAAGAGGAGGTGTTTGCGAGTTGGGGAGTTCCAAAATTCCTTCTGTCAGACCGTGGGCCCCAGTTTCTAAGCCAGCTGATGGAGGAACTGTGTAAGAAATGGGGAATAACAAGGAAGCTCACCACCAGTTACCACCCTCAAACGAATCTCTCAGAGCGAGTCAACCGAACCATCAAGACCATGATTGCCTCCTTTGTAGGGGACAGCCATCGGGACTGGGACAGGTGGCTGACTGAATTTCGTTTTGCTATTAACACCGATCGCAATGAGACCACAGGACACTCTCCTGCTGAGCTAGCACTGGGCAGGCAGTTGAAAGGTCCCCTAGGCTAGAACGACTAGTTGCTCATTCTCCAAAACCAGGACAATCAGGATATTACCTAATAGAACGACAACAACAACTCCAGCAGGATGCACTAAAGACAATGAGGAAAGCGCACACCAAACAAGCCAGGTATTATAATGCCCGACGGAAATTTGTACAATTCCAAGAAGGAGAACTGGTTTGGGTTCGTGCTCATCCTATGTCGAAAGCAGATGATTTCTTTACATCTAAACTTGCCCCTAAATGGGAAGGCCCGGTGAAGATAAAAAGGAAGTTGGGGCCGGAGAACTATCTTGTTGAATGGGGTTCTGGGGAAAAGGTGGACAATGTAAATGTTGTGAACCTTAAACAATACTTTGGGGAGAATCTCCAAACTAGCCTCCGGCAGGGGGTGGGGGGGTACTCTGTGACACTGCCACAGTAAAGCCCTGCACGTTGCTCACTTAAGTAAAAAAAAAAAATATATATATATATATATATATATTAATATATTGTATACTGTCTGTAGAGGTGCCATGCTGGAAAGTTTTATATTTTATATTTAAATAATTTATTTATTTTTTGTTAATTTTCCTGTATGTTTGATTTTGAGCATTTGTTTATGCTTGTTTTTGGTTGGGAGGAACTTTTGTTGGAGTCTTAGGACTCTTATTATGTTGAGCCGAGGGTAAAAAGAGGAGGAAGGGCAGCCATTTTGGAAAAGTAGGTTGTTTGGTGAGATGGCATGTTTTTTTGGCTAACCTAGCTCAGAGAAAATTGTCCAAAAATGACCTCTGGGAATAGAGACATGGTCTATTAGCCGTTGGAGCCGTCTCATGTGTGCATGTTCTGGTATATAACTAGAGGATAACCTTTTTCTTGCGGGACCTCGAACCAGTGGATTTATTCTTTTTCTCTTTTTGGGGACTTATTCCAACTGGAGGATAACCTTTCACTTGCGGGACTTTGAGCCGGTGGATTTATTTTTTTCCCCCTCTTTTTGGGGATATTGTTTTCCATCTAGACTTTGGATTGCATACCTACACCAAAGCAGAAGGACTAATTGTGACGATCTGCAGCTGTGGTGCCCTCAAGAGCCACTGGAGGGCACTCTCTTCCCATGTTCTGTTTCCCCATGGACTCTTAGTGTTTTATTATGTTCAGCTGTGTTTCATTATTGGTTATTAAGTTCCTTATTTAAGCCTGAGTTTTCCCTTTGTCCCTTGCGAAGTCTTGTTACCCTGTAAGCGTACATCTCTGAGCAATTTCTCCGTTTATGTATTCTGTGTTTCCCTGGACTCTCGACCTTAGCTTGTTTCCTGGACTGTTTGTGAACCTGTGCTGCCTGCCTCGACCATTGCCTGTTTAGACTACGAGTATTTGGACTGTCCCTTTGTTCTACTGTTTGCCTGTATCTATGCATGCTTGCAATAAAGATCTGCGCATGGATCCGACCGTCTCTGTCCGTACGTTACAGAAGACTTCGCCAAACGAGGATCCAGCAGACTTTCAGCATCTATCCGCCGTGGTCAAGACCCGAGCTTCAATGCTAGCCTCTCATAGTTCTCAGCTGGCGAGACTAACTTCTCTCCTCGAGGAACTAGCAAGCTCAGTGCAATCATGGTCTCCGCAGAGCACAAGCACAGCGGCTTATCAAGCCCAAACTCCCGCTGCACCTGTTCCACCGCAACCCTGTGTGAGTACCGCATCCAGCGATACTAATACGCCATTTCCCGAGAAGTTTGATGGCTCACCTGAAGCGTGTGAAGGATTTCTTCAGCAGTGCAGCTTGTATATGAATCCTCGGCCCCTGTTTTACGCCTCGGATATAGACCGCATTTCTTTCATCTGCTCACTATTAACTGGAAAGGCTCTGGAGTGGGCAGGCGCGTTTTGGGAACCAGGTCGGATGTCGTTTCCTTCTTTCGACGTGTTTACCGCCCTGTTCAGAAAGGCTTTTGAACTCCCCGCAGAAAAGGAGGATCCCGAGGAGTTGCTCCTTTCCCTGCGTCGGGGAGGTTCGTATGCGGCGAATTTCTCTCACTCACTCCCCAAGCCGCCTAAGCCTCAGCTCGCTAAACTATTTGATCCTCCCTTAAGGACCGTCAGAGGAGCTTCTAAGCATATCGTTCCTGCTAAACCCACTCATCGTGTCCAACCCCTCGAGCCCGTATCCCGCACTGGCCCTGTTAAATGTGCTGTTCCAAAGACAGCGAAGGTGTCGCGGGTAGAACCGGAGTTTGAGCGCGTGCCAGCCGACTCGAGTGAGTCAAGTGCCGAGCCGAGTGAATCAAGTGAGTCAAGTGTCGAGCTGAGTGAATCGAGTGCCAAGCCAAGTGAACCGAGTGCCGAGCCGAGTGAATCAAGTGAGTCAAGTGCCGAGCTAAGTGAATCTCCAGTTCTAGTGAGCGCTGAATCTCCAGTTCAAGTGAGCGCTGAATCTCCAGTTCTAGTGAGCGCTGAATCTCCTGTTCAAGTGAGCGCTGAATCTCCAGTTCAAGTGAGTGAATCTCCTGTTCAAGTGAGCGCTGAATCTCCTGTTCAAGTGAGCGCTGAATCTCCTGTTCTAGTGAGCGCTGAATCTCCAGTTCAAGTGAGCGCTGAATCTCCAGTTCAAGTGAGCGCTGAATCTCCAGTTCAAGTGAGCGCTGAATCTCCAGTTCAAGTGAGTGAATCTCCTGTTCAAGTGAGCGCTGAATCTCCTGTTCAAGTGAGCGCTGAATCTCCAGTTCAAGTGAGCGCTGAATCTCCTGTTCAAGTGAGCGCTGAATCTCCTGTTCAAGTGAGCGCTGAATCTCCAGTTCAAGTGAGCGCTGAATCTCCAGTTCAAGTGAGCGCTGAATCTCCTGTTCAAGTGAGCGCTGAATCTCCAGTTCAAGTGAGTGAATCTCCTGTTCAAGTGAGCGCTGAATCTCCTGTTCAAGTGAGCGCTGAATCTCCTGTTCTAGTGAGCGCTGAATCTCCAGTTCAAGTGAGCGCTGAATCTCCAGTTCAAGTGAGCGCTGAATCTCCTGTTCAAGTGAGCGCTGAATCTCCAGTTCAAGTGAGTGAATCTCCTGTTCAAGTGAGCTCTGAATCTTCAGTACAAGTGTATGATGAATCTTCAAGTCAAGTGAGTGAGTCGCCCAGCCCAGCGAGTGTGTCTAGGCCTGTGACTCGCCGCCGCAGGAGGAGAGGGAGGACTCGTTCGGTTCGCCAGGCTTCGGTGAGCGTACTCGGACTCCTCGCCCCGCCTCTGCGCCTCGCCCTGCCGGCCCCGCCTCTGCGCCTCGCCCTGCCGGCCCCGCCTCTGCGCCTCGCCCTGCCGGCCCCGCCTCTGCGCCTCGCCCTGCCTACACCCTTCAAGTTCCGGGAGGCCTTTCCTAAACCCGTTCACCACCCAGGGGTTCCTCCCGTGAATTTCCCCAAGTATTTTTTGGGGGGGGGCAGTAGGTACTCTGTGGGGGCCATGGAGGCGACGCTGACATGGACCTCGTCCGAGTCTGTGAGGGCCATGGAGGCGAAGTTGTCATGGACCTCGCCTGTGTCTGCTCCGCCCTCGTCTCTGTCCAAGTCTGCTCCGCCCTTGTCTGAGTCTGCTCTATCCTGGTATCCTTCCAAGTGTGCTTCCCCATGGTCTCTTGTCCTGCTCTGGTCCCCAGGCCCCAGGCCTCTCCAGGAGCCTGGCCTCCTGCCTCTCCATGGGCCTGGCCCTCCATCCCAGCCCCCGTTGACCTCCCCCCGGAGCTCTTAGGAGCGTCTGGAAGCCACTCCTTAGAGGGGGGGTTATGTGACGATCTGCAGCTGTGGTGCCCTCAAGAGCCACTGGAGGGCACTCTCTTCCCATGTTCTGTTTCCCCATGGACTCTTAGTGTTTTATTATGTTCAGCTGTGTTTCATTATTGGTTATTAAGTTCCTTATTTAAGCCTGAGTTTTCCCTTTGTCCCTTGCGAAGTCTTGTTACCCTGTAAGCGTACATCTCTGAGCAATTTCTCCGTTTATGTATTCTGTGTTTCCCTGGACTCTCGACCTTAGCTTGTTTCCTGGACTGTTTGTGAACCTGTGCTGCCTGCCTCGACCATTGCCTGTTTAGACTACGAGTATTTGGACTGTCCCTTTGTTCTACTGTTTGCCTGTATCTATGCATGCTTGCAATAAAGATCTGCGCATGGATCCGACCGTCTCTGTCCGTACGTTACACTAATATAGGACTGTTGAGTATCTTTGTCATTCATATTTTGTTTGTTTGAGTTTTAAACAAAGAGTCAACAGATTTTTTATGTTTGCAGGTGCCTGACAAATGTATAAAGCGCCCTTATAATTCCAACCCGCTATTCTTTGGTGAATGTGCTGTTTTTTGTAATCCTGCTGTGTAGTACTTTTGAGTAAAAGGAATTAATGGACCACTCCTCTTGTTATAATAATTTTACACTTTTATGAAAGGTTGAAGTTGTTATACCATGATGCCATCACAATGCGTAATGACGCACAAAAAGTTTCTTGCTTTTCATCTCTGTGTTTGCCATGATTTCACAATCGATGAATATTAACTTGTGGGCGCAACTTGAGGGACGCACGTCCTATGTTTCATCTGTACGCCACTTCTGACGCAAATCCTACCGAAAGTTTTATAAATGAGGCCCCAGGACTTAGAGTGTCACAGGCTGATGATCCAATGCAACAGTCCAACAGTTTAACAGACTGATGATCCACACAGAAGGACTTCTATCCCCTCCCTTGTGGGCACAGGTGCTGCTATTTTCAATGAACACTACATATTCCTTTTTATTATTTTCTGGTCTCACAGCAGTTCTCTGTAAAACTAACATTCTGAATCTGCTTACAATAGGTACTGTGCATCCTGCTGTGCATCTTAATGAAGGAAAAGGAAGTTCAATAGCAGAAGTGGGTGCTTGAATCACCAATCAATTTAACCTAAGGCTGGATTTGGCATAGGGATAAAAACATAAATAGATTATTGACTACAGAGTTCTCTGGAAAAGAAAAGGGAACTAGGCCACAAGGTGTCCAAAGAGAAATTATGGCTAGAAAAGCAACAATATTGGTCACTCCATTTAGTTTAAGATGGGACGAAATGCGAATGCCACAGTGCGTCTACGTATCAGTAGCTTATGTCATCCGTAACCGTTTAAATTTGGTGGTATTCCACCCAAGGGGCAACCTCCCCGTCTCTCTCTTGAAGCCAACACGGAAGTGAATTAAACTGCAATTTATCAAGTGGCCACATGAGGCTGGCTGCAAAAGCGAGTCAAATCTGTATCTCCCTCAAGTCAAAATGTCTAACTTCACAGCAGAAAAAAAAAAAAAAAACATGTTTACAGCCTGGTGGCAAATAGTTGTTTTGGTCTATATCGCTAATTTTGCCCTTCATGACGACTGTGAGGGGGGTGAATTTTTTTACAACTCATCTGTTTAAATTATATTTAAGCCTAAAAGTTCTGCATAATTAAGAGCGTGGCCACTTGAGTGACAGGTGCCGCTGCTTTCATTGCTAGTCGTTTGTCTGCTGTCTGTTAGCGTCACCCTCAGCTGAGTTTGTGCTTTTTCCAGGATTATTTTATACAATTTAATACACGTATTATACCTTCACCCGTGCACGCCGTCGGATTCCCTCGTGTTGAGTATGGAGAGAACAACCAGCGATGTGTTTTCAGCTGTTTCCCTCGCATTGCACTAATGGATGAGTGATGATTTCAGCGCGTTCTCTCCGCCCATGCAATAGATGCACACCCTTGAATGAGCGCGGATTTCTAGTTCATATACTTGAACTTCTGAGGTAATATCTTTGGTTTGACTCATCTGAGAAACCGAGAAGCGGAATCAGATTGTAAAATGGACTGAATAAAGCTCTTGAACAAAGAACTTGACGTGAGATACCGACTGCCATATGTGCTTGAATCACTGTCACATGCACAAGCTTAGAGCAATATTGTAAGTAACTAAAACATTTTTAACTAGCAGAATAATAATGCATCACGATGCACATATTGGACTGCTTGCATGTTGTGAGAAATGTGCTGGATCTGTGTTATGTAGCTACTTGTATACATGCTCTTAACTAATTGTCCCTTGTGAGATTAATAAAGTTGATAAAAAAGTAAATAGTCTCACTTTTAGTTACATCTTAACTATTATAATATTTCAAAGGGCATTATTTAATGTCCGGACCCCCTAGCATTTAATGTCCCCCCCAGGTTCAAAATTGAGCGCCCCTGGCTCCACCCGCGTCCCGCCTCTTTGCCCATTTTAATTTATCCGGTAGTGATGAGAGGTGACTCTTCAGAAACCTATGGGTGACGTCACGGATTCTACGTCCATATTTTTTACAGTCTATGATTCCACCACTAATAAGGTAAGGTAATTTATTCATAAAGCACAATTAAAAACAACGGGTAGTTGACCAATGTGCTGTACAATTTTTTGAAAACATGCCAAGGGCAAATGTACAGAACATTTATACAACGCAATAGATATATATAACAACTCTCACAAAACAAACAAGCGACTAACCTATCAGCAGTTAGAGTTTGACAGAAAAGCCAAAGAAAAGAGATACCACAGTGGAGGCAGTTCTAATATTCAAAGGCAGACTATTCCAGAGTTTTGGAGCAAACACCGAAAAAGAACAATCACCCCAAAGCTTACGTCTAGATTTTAGGACGGTGTCTTTAGGACGGTGTTAAGAGTGTCTGGTCAGAAGACTCTTGATCTTGATGGTGAGTATATCTGTAACAACTGTGAGAGATAAGGTGGTGCCATACCATTTAGCAATGGTAATAATATATGCGTTCCCATTCAGTTCACAAGCTGCTGAGGCAGGCAAAAAGATATGATGCTCTGGCCAGAGGGGGGTGTGAAAGTGTGTGAAAGATGGTGAGAGAGGGTGTTGAGTGATGGTGTTTGGTGAGACACCAAGACAAATAAATCATTCCAATCCAAACAGCTGTATCTAAATGTATTAATTGGGCCCAAGGGGCAGAATATGCCCAATAAAATAATGGTCATGGATGAATTTGTTATGAATTTATTGTGGCAGAAAGAAACAGTGCCATACAATAACATTGGAAGACAAGCTTGCCCTTTCCACCCCAAACTTAACTCTTTCCTTTTGCAGGATGTCATGATGGATTCCATCGAACAGAACCGATTGCGTTTTAAAATGTATAAAATATATCTTGTTCCTGTTAACATGAGTAAAGTGGGTTGAGTGTTTTCCAGGTAAAAAGGCTATTGAGGTAAGAAAATAAATTTTTAATAGAAGTTAATAACAATATTTATTAGTTGTAAGGGCAAATTTCCAACATATTACTTAAGATTTTAATGTTTTAATCAAGCTCACAGGGGGCACACAGCTAAAACCTAGACATAGAAAAATGTGACACAAACATAACTGTAGACATGAATCTGAACAGTCTGGACATCCCAGCGAATCAGTAATTGTTCATACAGCATAATTATGAAAAGCTTTCTTAATGAATATGTAAAAATGATAATATTCTTTTGTTGTTTTGAAAATGTGTATGTGATAACATTGGGAAAATTGGTTGTATTTTCATTCTATTTTAGGATGCTGATAGGATTATTTTACATTTGTTGACTGAAAATTAGGAAACACTAATACTGATGAATTGTGATCTCTCATAATGCTGAATTTGAAGCACTTCCTGATACTCGCTACGTCATAAGAATGGCATCTACGCTAATGTTAGTCTTTCTGCTTATTCCGAGGTTTACTGTAATCAGCCGGATCCAGGCCAAAAACAACAACTGCACAGCCTTTGACACGCTAATTGTCCATGTGTTACTGCCCCGTCAACAAGATAAACAAACCATAAAGCTGAATTATTCCTATGCTTTCGATCGAGTGAGGAATAAGCAACGCATTCTCATCCTTTAACGTCATATAGAACGTGATATGCAAAAACGGCGCTATACTACGCACATGGCACCCGTTATCGTTAATATAACACGCGTGTGATGGTTATGTTTAGGTGTGGGATAGGGTAGGGTAGTCTCATATTACGCTAAAGGATTTATTACGACTTGGGTTCGAGTGTTATATTAACGATAAAGGGTGCCATGTGCGTAGTATAGCGCCGTTTTTGCATATCGCGTTCTATATGACGTTAAAGGATGAGAACGGGCTGGAATAAGCCATGGATTTACTCTGAAAAGAAGAATGTAATTGATCCAGAGTAGAGGAATTAATTTACTTACATTAGTTAATATGTTATTGTTACATAAACTTAACATTGTACTAGTTGAACTATTGACAACTAAAATGTGTGAAATCGTTATTGAAATACGTAATTGAAATATGCTATAAAATAATGTTTCATAGTGAGTGTTTTTACATACACCCTCATGACGTGATTATAGTGGGCTTTTGCCAATATTGCAATTAAACTTTAACTCATGTAAACGCAACAGTTCAACAGTTCACTCGATTCAGTAAATGGTCTCTGTAAGTGCTCAATCCCTCTAGCGCCACCAACTCTCCAAAGTTTCACTTTTATGCAAATAACTTTTGAACAATCCTATTTTGCTTTGAAAAAAACGATACAAAAAATAAGATGGATTACCTGACCCTGGATATCAAAAAAGAGGATAAAATTGTGGTCTGTCAGAGACAAGAGAAAAAAATCCTCTTTATATTATTGTGTACCTCTGAAGATATGGAGATTATTTTTCTTAGATGGTGAGATGATGTAGAGTGATGAGGTTTGGTGAGACACCAAGACAAATAAATCATTCCAATCAAAACAGCTGTATCTAAATGTATTAATTGGGCCCACGGGGCGGAATATGCCCAATGAACTAATGGCCATGGATGAATTTGTTCTGAACAAATTGTAATGAATTTATTGTGGCAGAAAGAACAGTGCCACACCTGTGCAGCACATAACTTTGGAAGACAAGCTGGCCCCATCATTATTGATTCTGTGGGATCCACTGGAGATCTCTTCATTCATACAAAACACTTACATATAATGTTTGACTTTCCTCTGAGTTTCTATTAATTACTGCAATTGTTTACTACAAAATTGAGATGAGTAAAGAGCATCTATTCATAAATCATCTGTCCACGAGTTAAAAATACCATAAACTAACTGATGAAGACCACTCTTATATTTTTACATTACAAGTAACAAACTAAAATTAAACAAATAAAAATGCTTCTTTTTACAGCCCTTGTTTTTATCTAAGAAAAGATTCAAAGTGAACATGTTGTAAATGTAAAATATGTATAGTTACAATTCATGGAGAAAATTGCAATTCAAGGCAAGTGAAAATGTATGTAGAATTGAGAAAGGATTTATGGAAAAAAATAGTAGCCTATATTTCACAGGACATTTCATGCAAACATCTAATTAGGGTTAATTTTTGAAGTTATAAGGGAAATTGAAAACTTTTATGCATGTACAGTAGGCTACAGGTATAATCGTTTAAATGTATTTCTTAAAACAATTACAGTTAAAATATTAAACAACAAGTGCATGTTTTGAGAAATAAAATATTTTCTATTGTCTTACCTTGTTTATATACAGTTTTGCTACGTTTCATTTTAAATTTAGTAACATGCGTGTATTTTCACAATAGGCATAATTGGTTGGGGAATAAGACATTATGTAAGTGTACGCACCATGAGCACAGGCTCACCAAAATTGGCAGCAGAACAGAAGACTGACCAATAGAAAACTGGCGACATTTGGTGTAAACAACATGAAAGCATTGTATCTCTGCTAGTGGTGTAATGGTGTGGGAGATATGTGGTAGACACTTTTGGCCCCTTAGTACCAATTGAGCATCGTTCTAACACCATAGACTCTGAGTATTGTTGCTGATCATGTCCATTCCTTTATGACCACAGTGTGCAAAGAAAAGCAGTAATATCATGACAATATTGACTAAAATCTCTGAGGAATGTTTTCAGCACCGTGTTGGTCCTATGCAACGAAGATTTAAGGCTGTTCTGAAGGCAAAGTACTAGTATTACAACCAAGTACTAGAAGTGTATATAATAAAGTGGCTGGTGAGTGTAGATCTTAGTAATATTTTAAGCGGATTTTATGCAGATCCTACAGACAGCCATCTTTCTCCATCTCTCTCATCAAGCAAAACCAGAAGCGTCTATGCACACACTTACTAGACCAGAAATCCAACATGGCCGGCATATGCAACTAGCCAATTGCTTAGAAAAGAGCACACCTCTTCTCAACAAGGCACACTATTTGGACCACCAGTCATAAATGTAAAACTTAGGGTTAAGGATTTGAGCAAACTAAGGAATAAAATTATCCCTTGTTTTGTTATTTTGTAATATTTTGAAAAGTCATCAAAAAAGTCAGCAAAACATTAGTCTTGTACAGCGGGGAAAAAAAGAGGAGAGCCCTTATTGGCACTGTAGCCACGATCGAGCGCTTAAAACCGTGCCTCCCCATATCTCGTGAAATGTCTTCAAACTCGGATTTATTTCTGTAATAACCCCGCATTTTTGCCTGCACTGTCTCTTCGCCCCAAACACTTCGTCTTCCATCGTGTATGGGCAAATATAATTGCTTATGAGCAGTTGACAAGCATGGATGACAAGACATGACATGTTCCTTTCAGTTCCTTATTTGCAAGTCAATTTTATAGTTTAAGGTACTGTTGAAACGTGCACATCGGATCAATGGTTTTGGCACCTGTTCAAGATGCAGGGGTTTACACAAAGTTACTATTGTGCTAAAGGGATTGTTTGCATTAAAGGGCCTCTATCATGCTTTTTCAAATATGACATTTTACGCAGTGTATAATAAAACTGTTTTGGAATGTAAAGTGCACAGCAGATAAAGTTTCCTGAAAAAAAAAGGAACGATTCTGAACTGCTGAAGCGACTCACCAGCAATTCCAGTCTCACTTCCTGTTATATACCTATGTCACAATGTAACAAATTTGCATAAAACTGTAGTTTTAACTAGGCCTGGAAGAGTTTGGTTAGTGTTGTCGACATGGTAAATCCACTTTGCATGCACTTCCAAAAAGGACGAGGGCCTGGTATTGATACAGCAATAAACGACACATTACTGTTTGTATCAGTGTGTATACAAGCGCTGAAGAAGCCTCTGAAGGGTACCCCCAGAGCAGGGTAGGGTCTTGGAAAAGAGGGGTTTAGAGAGACTGAGGGCCCCATCATACACCCAGTGCAATGCAGTGCCAAGCGCGATGCAAGTGTTTTTTGCTAGTTTCAGCCCGACCCAGTTATCATTTTCACGTCCAGCGGCACAATGTTTAAAGGGGGGGTTTACTGATTTTTTTTCATGGTTTTTCTTTTTTAAAAAGTCTTATTTTTCATAAACTTCACCTTTATTGTAAGCCGCGCTCTCCTCTGTCCCCTGAACGAGTGGATGACTTCCTGATTCTATCAAACCACTCCCTCAGAAACAGGCAGTGGGCTCAGATTGATTAGTTTGGGCTGGTGTGTGGTGATTTGCTAAACGTTTGCTCACGTTGTCCGGAAGGTTAACGCCCATTACATTTACGGGCGCAATGTGCCTGCACTCCGGTCCAAATGTAAATATTGGTGTCGAACTGCAGTATCAGTTTGAGGCAGAATCTACGGTGGCCGAGAGAGCTCACCGCGCTGCAACCTGATGAAGACCAATGCAATTACAAAAAAAACATGTGCAACTTTAAAAACGCGTGCAAATACAAAAAAAAAAAAAACATCGCAAATTAAGAAAAACATCTTCATCAGTTCAACAACACACGTGTGCTCCAAGTACTCACAACACAACCAAATACAGAAACGCGCTGCAAACGTGCACAACACCACCAAATACAGAAACGCGCTGCAAATAACACGGCCCACAACGGAAATGTTTCCGGGGAACCAAATAAGTGACGGACCCAACTGGGACTTGCTTTATTGCTCGTGAGCTTCCCTATGCCCTACTCCCTTCAAAGGGCAGACGGCAAAGCTCTTCAAGTGGGAATTTGGCGTGAGCATGACACCTAGTGTGTCATTTATGTAGCCGTTTGGAACTTGATGAAGGGAGCAACAACAGACAACTTAATGTAATTATTTTTACCTTGGATGTTCCTATGACAACGCAGCACTTTGTCCATCAGCTGTATAGCTGTTCTGACGACAGAAATATAATGATTAACATAACGGTTGCAAATAAGTTATTTATTTTTTATTTGTACTTTATAAAAATCTGTTAAAATATCTGTATGTCACTGCCATACATTACCTAACATTTTTAGGAAACTTTTCTTATGAAAATTTAAACTGAAAATTTAAATGAAACTATTTGTATAGTGTTAACTGATGTATAGATTAATATCTTGCCTTCATATTCTTCTAGATCTTTTTTTATTTATTTAGTTTAGTTTTCAGGGGTCTCATTTATAAAGCGTGCGTACGCACAAAACAGGGCTGGAAACGTACGTACGCCAGTTTCCACGCAAAGGTTGTGATCTATAAAAAACAAACTTGACGGGAGAAAGTGCACACCAATAAGCAAACTTTGAGCCGTGCGTACGCACATTCTGGAGACAAAGGGAATTGGCGACACCGATGGTGATGTGTAGTTAAATGTCTTTTTGGTCACTTTTAGACCGAAAATCTAAAGAAAATTATAGCCTATCTATAGACTACAAAAATAAAATAGCCTACAAATAAAATTTCACTCACCAAGCGAATCACTTGAAGCCAATATCCATCCCTTCTTAAGTGTCTGCGCCAGCACGCGCACTGGGCTGTTTAGTGAAACTGACGCGCATAATCTGCATTAGACGCTGCAGATGAACCGTATATCTTCATGAGTAAGCTAATAAATACAGTGCACGTTCTCAATAACAGTTTAAATAAATGAAATAATGATTTAAACTATGTTTTACTTCTGATATAAACATTTAGATTAAATATGCCATTCTCATTAATGGAGTTAAACATTTAAACTACATGAAATCACTACTGAGAAGTTACAATATATATATATATATATATATATATATTCAATAAATACAAATATATATTTGTTGTGGATGCAATGCTTTTGAACACTTTCCCTCTGGCATGCAGTGTTTTAATGTTTTATCAGATAATTGCTAATCATGATAATAGCAGATTGTCTGAGAAAATAATTCCATGCAAATAATGCACAACCATGTCTTTCCATTAAAAATATAAATTCATTAAAAATACTATTTGGCCAGTGGAAAAGATTGAGAAGATCTTTCTCTGAGATGTATTTGACAATATTTGATTTATACATTCAAAAACAAGGCAAGGATATAGGCAACGAAAAAAATAAAATAATTTATTGTGACACGGCACATCTGTATTTCATATTTTCCTAACGTCTTGTACGTTAACATGGTATCACGTGGATGAATAATCACATGCAAATGATATGTAGATGAGGATATGTATATTTAAACTAGCCGTTGTAAGCTCCATATATGGTTATTTCGGGGAGGAGACGCGTGTGCGCACAATCTTCGGCTGACTGGGATTTATACGCCTTATTCACGGCAGCGCCATCTTTGATTTTTAATGAGAATGAAAGCGAGGCTGTGAGGGATAGACTTGCATCTCTTCAATGGGCTGTACTGTTATTTAATGTGTTTTCGGATTGTTCTGCTCATGAAACACTGGAAAAACATATTTCCAAGAAATGTCAGTTGACAAGAAACTCCCGACAATGTAAACTGTGGAAAATTATAAGTAATCTAGCCGCTTTATTCAGCTTTTTACTGCGGATGCCATTGGAAACACGGTAAGTCTATCCCTCACAGCCTCACTCTCATACCTGTCATGGCGCTGCTCTGAATAAGGTCTATAAAGTGAATTCTGCGCAGGTTCTGGCGTACGCACGGTTTTATAAATCTGAATATTTTTTGGTGTACGCCATTTTAGGCTTTCGGGCGCACGTACACTTTTAGTAAGGATCCTACGCACAGTTTTATAAACGAGACCCCAGATCATTGTTCTTTTCTCATTTGTATTGTGATGACATTGAACATATTGTTAACACATGTTGTGTATTGTACACAAGTTGTATGTCATAATAATTTGAATCTCGGTGTTGTGCGGGGGAAAAGTCAAAAGAAATTAAATAAAACAAAGTAGAATTTTGAGTAAGCAAGGAGTATAGAGCTATAAAAAATATCATATTATAATATTATTTATATATACAATATTATTTTAATAGTATAGTTTATTTATAAAAAAAAATATAGACTTTGACTTCTTGTCAATAAAGGTTTTTTGCTGTAAGCA
Organism: Cyprinella venusta; assembly: GCA_038021265.1. Taxonomy (NCBI): domain Eukaryota; kingdom Metazoa; phylum Chordata; class Actinopteri; order Cypriniformes; family Leuciscidae; genus Cyprinella; species Cyprinella venusta. Next base: position 6,475,992 of record CM075876.1, on the reverse strand, counting down.
CGTCCTGTGGTTCCAGTCGGGTCCGTCACTTATTTGGTTCCCCGGAAAACACTTTGTTATTTGCAGCGCCTTTCTGTATTTGGTGATGTTGTGAACGTTTGCAGCGCGTTTCTGTATTTGGTTGTGTTGTGAGTACTTGGAGCACACGTGTGTTGTGGAACTGATGAAGATGTTTTTCTTAATTTGCGATGTTTTTTTGTATTTGCACGCGTTTTTAAAGTTGCACACGTTTTTTTGTAATTGCATTCGTCTTCATCAGGTTGCAGCGCGGTGAGCTCTCTCGGCCACCGTAAGAATCAGACCGAGAAAGCAGCGTTGAAGACAGTCAAGCAGAACCTCACCATACACAGCTCTTACTAAACGTTTCTGAATGATAATTTGCTACATTTTTTAACTTTATACACGTTTGTTAACAAAATAGCATCTGACTGGCAACAATAGCAACTGACTGGCTAATGTTATACTCAAACAGCGTTGGCATTAGTTTACGTTCTTGATCAAATTGAAAATAACGTCATAAAGCACATACACATGAAAAATAAGTTTAAAACATTAGTACTTAGTAATTAGTACTGTTTGAGTATGGTGCCAATTTTATTGTTTCCACCAAATATTTTACATATTCTTAAAGATATCTTTAAGTCAGGTTTCAGACCCAACCTTAGGTTATCCAGCCACTCTAGTCTCGACTCAGACTCGACTCTCTTTGGTCTCGATCTTGACTCGGACTTGAGTGAGCTGGTCTCGACTACAACACTGTTGCTTCACTCATATTCTAGACAACATTACAACTAAAAAGCCTGTATTATGCATGCCAGGCCAGTAGTTGGTGATGTCACTTTGTCAAGAAACATCCCACAAACACATAATACACATGCATGAACATGCATTACTCATAGTGCATGACGTCACATGTTTCTAAGTGCAAGGTTTTAAATGCTTTTGCGAAAACAGTTTTCAAAAGCTTATGTTCAAGCCCACAAAACGCTGTTATGTAAATGAAAGACCAAAACGCATGAAAAGTTTTCCGTTTTTATTTGAAAACATTGTCGTCGTATAAAACTACCTTACAACTGTTGTCTATGGCCTTAATGTTAATCAACCAACAAAAGGAAAAAGAGAATAGCCTTCTCCCAAATAGAACTATTCTTGTGCACTTGTAGGGACACGTAAGGTGTCCCTTTCGTAATTTTAGGTTTCAGAAGGGTGCTTGCGAGATCTCTTGCGAGAGGCATTTCATTTCGAATGTGCCTTTTTTGATATTTTTTTATCATAACCCTTTCAAAAAATTTTATGATTTATCCCAAAAATCAAAATACTTAATATTAAAATATTTTTGTTGCAATTCATAGCTGTGTGTTTACCTTGAAATAACCTCTAACCTTGTTGGCAAACCATCAAAGAAGAGGAATATCCACATTGTATTCAATGATATCAAACAAAACGTAATTACACTGCATCACACAAATGTGCTGTTGTAGTCATGTACCAGACATGGATGTGTCACAAATCATAAATAAGGTGATTAGAAGGTGAGTAAAAAGCATTTTCATGTGATTCAACTGACTGACCTCATTTAAACTGAAGTATATGTGATTTTAATTTCTCAATTTATTGTAAATTTTCGGTTTCTTCACCGAGTTCAGTCTTTGCGCTTTATTGCAATTTACTATAAAATACATTATCAATACTCTGCTTCCTGTCACACTGCCACTTTTGTATTTTCATTCTATTGCTCCTTGCTGTATTGTGTGTTGTTTAGCAGAGCAGTTATCCATACTGGGCGACTGTGACTCAAACCCTGCAACACGTCAAACCTGTTCTACATTCATAGAGGGAGCGGTAAGCCTTCTCAAACAATAAAAACAGAGTCATACCTAACATTACAGTCATTTGTAAGCTTACGACATTTAGACATATGAAAACCTTAATCTCCTTCCTTTTTAGATTTACATATTTAGCAGATGGTTTTATCCAAAACAACTAACAAAAAAGGAGTTTGTCTTAACAGCCAACAATATTCATAGTGAAAAACTTAGTATGCAACTTTACTTATTTGTTTGAACAGCTAATATTTCAAAATAAAAGTCAAGGTGTAATTTGGCCAAACTATTTCACTATGGTATTCCTAAACATTACAGGAAGAAGAACGACTCCATAAAGAGGATTGAAATAATTATAGCTTGTTTCTCATTTACTGTGGGATAAACCCTGAGCCTCATTCACAGGTAAAAGGTAAAAGTCTGGGAGTGGTTGGGAAAAACATGATCAAAGATAACTCACGCTCAGATTGCTCAGGAGTGAGAACCAGGACAGAAACTTGATCTGAATCAGAAAGGTGTGCAGAATCTGTCACGGTCAGTTTGAACTCATACAGTCCAGGCTTCAGGTTGGACACCCTTAACTGGTCCGAAAAATCAGTTTTCTGTGGAACAGTTGTTTAGAAACAGATCAGATGTTGGATTGTATTCCTATTGTGCCATAAAACAACAGTGAGTCATAGGTGACTGCTACTTGTCACCCATGTGTCAAGTCTGTTGCTACTAGTCATCCGATCTGGGTCTTAAAGCCAAAGCCACTGAGACCACATTGGGAAAGCGGCATTTCATTCCACTGAATTGCACTAAAATGATCATTACTCCTAATTAAAGGGATAGTTCAGCCAAAAATGTCATCATTACTCTTCCACATAACACAAAGAAATATTCTGAAGAATGTTGGCAACCAAACAGTTTACATTTGACTTCAGTATGGAAAAAAAAAAAGTTGTTGTTCTTAAGAAGAAAGTCACGTTTAAAACTACATGAGGGTGAGTAAATGACAGAATTTTATTTGGGTGAACTATTAATTTAAGATCTCAAAGAAACAATTCTTCATTAAGCTTTTAAATTAATCTTAGCAACATGAATGGAAACATAATTACATAACAACAACATTATTAATATCATAACATGTCTGATCATATTCTCATACCTCCATTTGGACAGATTCATCTCCACGGATGAGACTCCATTCATATTTTACGATCTTCCCATCATCCCAACTTTCTATGCCATTCAGAAACACCTCCTCATGAGGCTGGACCACCACATCTCGTCCAGCATTGGCAATGGGAGCTTTGTCCTTATCTGAAGAAATTTCATATTTGTGTTAAAACGACAATCACTCAGATTTCAATTAGAATGAAATTAATTTGATTGCACCTAGCTTGATTAAAGACACATAGTCCATCTTTTATATCTGATCTTCAGAACCCTCTAGATAACCCTTACACCCTTACAAAAAGGGCATTTCTCAGAATCACAAAATGAAACCCCTATATTCCTGTAAAAATTCTAAAGAAAGCCAAAAGTTCCTCCATGGTATCATAAATATGAAATACATCATGAGTTTTACTTTGAGACATTTTTAAAAGACGTCAGAGATTCTCCACAGGGTTCTGATGTGGCTAAGGGCCATGCACAGAATGAATGTTTGCTTTGAATAACACGTATGAAAAACACGGAAAAAAAAACCTAAATTAAATCTAATTAGCATAAAAAGTGACCTAACTGCTCAGATCACATTGATTAGTTTAATGATGTTTTAATGAACTTCAAAGTGGTAGTTGCTTAGCTGTCAATGGAGGGACATAATCGCTCTGATATTGTTTAAAAGTATTGTATTTTGTCATCATTAAATTACATTATTTAATTTTGTTTGGTGAACTATATCTTAAAGTATTTGTGGATGAATGCAATTACCCCATGTAGCCAATTCAAAACTACAAATAAATAAGCTTTATAAAAGGTTTCTATTTTAAAAACAAAAAGAGAGAAACACAAACCCATTTTAAGACAGTCTAAGATGATTTGCTTAGTTGGGGTCTTGGCTGGTTTTTATTTTTTTTTATTTTATAGATATTCTGGACACTCCAGAATGAACCAGCTGAGCAAACTGAGACTAAACCAGCAAAACAACTTAGGCTGTTTTAGGCTTAAGCATGGATGATAATGTTTTATAATAAGCATAATAAAAAAAAATGTGAAAGTAGCCTGAATAAAATTTACCAGATTTGCGGATGTTCAGGTAGTTTTCATAGACTGAATCCAATACATAAATTTTAAACCCCTCCTTATGAAAAAATCTGCAGACATATTTATCCTTGTATAGGCAGTTGAAGAGAAAGCAGCCCTTCTCGTTTCCTTGCTCTACGAAGGCCAAGTTGCATCTTGGATGCCCGCAGCACGCGACAGTGCACGCGAGACTGTCCTCGACGACCGGGTTCGCCAGGAAAACCGCCCCATCGTTGATCGACTCTTCCGTGTCCAAAACAAAGTCTTCCCGACCTTCCATGAAAGTCTTTTTACACTCTTGGTCATCTGCAGACACCTCGCTCTGGGTTTCTCCGGCATAAACACCTACAGTAAAAAGTAAGCACGCGAAACGAAAGCACCACGAACCCATTTCTGACGGATTTAAAGTGAGACCCTGCGCATACAGTCCTCAAAATAACTCCAATCCACTTGGGCTGTAGTGTCAGCCGAACTGACTGGTAAAAATCGCTTATCGTTGTTTCTTGTCACTGGAATTCATTCAAATTCACGGGTCTCCTGTCGCAAGATGTCCTGAGAACCCCATTCGCCTGATTTCTTCCTGCTTCTGCGCTCAGGTGTGTTGTTTTACCTGTGAGAAAATTAAGCACTGACGTAGTTTGTGGCCGTGTCTCAATCCCGTGTCAATGCCCTACATAGACAGCATTTTGGCTAGAAGGTGTTTTGACACTTCATTTCCTTTTATCAACTAAATAAAAAGTTCATTTTAAATTTTATCTATTCCTAAAAGTGGACTCTTCACTCAGTTCAAATACCACGTGAAACCAGTTAAAATGCATTTGTCATGTAGCCTAGCCTGTTTGTCATTTCATTCATCAAACATGCACACACTCACTACCAATATTAACAAAAATGAAACTAAGACTAAAGCTACCCTCAATGGGTTTAAAGTAACCCAACTATGAGGTTGAATAGCAACTGTTAACTGTTATTTTAACCCAATGCATTGGGTTATTTATTTAATAAAACACACACTGTTTTCAAACACAGATTGTTTATTTCTATAAAACAAATACATATGTAAATTTCTATATCATAACTATATATTTGGGAGTCTAGCATTTAATGTACATAAATCCTAAACACACAAGTGTATATACAACACACATAATAAATTCAAAACCATTGGAAATATGTACAAACAGTACACATTCAAAACAAAAATGTACAAATACATAAAATATACAGTGTACAGCACACAAAAATTCAAAATGAACACTATTTAAAACTACACATATGTTAATAACTTACATTAAATTCAATAACCTATATGAATTTGGAAACAAGACAGAATTTAATAACATTAAATTCTAATCACAAATCTTTATTTAAAGGTCTTCGCTGTACTCTGAATGCATTGATGTATTGTTGTGAACATTAATAGTAACTAAAACTATGATGATGATCAAAGTTCTTAATGTGGCAGGAACTCCTCTGGATATATTAAAGTTGGCATGCTACAAAAACTCCCCAAATGGGTGCAGAGGTCCTGAAATAGTTAATGTCATAGATGCAAAACATTTTTTAAACACATCCATTGCTTGAAATAAAGTCTCCCGTTAAACAGTTTTAAATGATGAATAAGTAACTTTAAAGCAGGGCTATATTGAATTAAATAATGGCCACTCTAATGAGTCATTATGCTGTTAAAGGGATTGTTTAAACTCTGTCATTAATTACTCACCCTCATGTCGTTCAAAACCTGTAAGACTTTCGTTCTTCTTCAGAACACAAATTAATATCTTTTTGATGAGTCTGAGAGATTTCTGTCCCTCCATTGACAACTATACTCAACTATCACTTTTAAGCCCTAGAGAGGTAGTAAAGACATCATTAAGGTAATACATGTTACTCCAGTTGTTCCTCAATTTTAGGAACTTACTGTGAATGTATTGGGCAATCAGGGAGCTGTCCATGTCTCCCATAGGTGGTGGATGTGGGGGAACACATGGTCAACAGTGCACGCTAAGCATCCACTGAATGAGTCCCGGGGGGACCCCGGGGGGACTCTTGAACGGGGAATGTATGTTTGTAATTGTGATAAAAAAAAGGCCAGCAGAGCGGGCCTGCTGGTGCCCATTGGCCCCGGTGGGTGTCGCCACAGACCTCACTGTCATCATAGATGAAACTACTGTTATCGGCCTCATTAGCAGAATGAATGAGTCTGCATACAGGGATGAGGTTAAACAGGTTGGCAGGCTGGTGCTCTGAACACAACCTGCTGCTAAACACCAGTAAAACTAAGGAGTTGATCATAGACTTCAGGAAACACAAGGGAGAACCAGCTCCATTGAGCACAAATTCTCAGGTTTATCAATCATCAAAGCAACATATATATATATATATATATATAAACTATTTTCCAGTGTCATTTGCATCAGTGCGCTACATATATGGTTATTCATATCAAAACATCTGATTTGGCTGGTGTTTTGCTCAGATCTATTGAAGTGAGACATAGTGAACTCTGACCTGAGGCCTTCTCTGAGTTTTACACTACTACAGACCATAAAACACACTAGATATCCCAATAAAGAACTCTTCTTGCCTTAGTCTGTCGAGGATATCAACTGGACTTTCTTCTCTGGTGAAATTGAGAGAAACTCACAGCACAAACAATTTTCCTGATTTGAATTTCTTTGATTCTGATTGTAATTAACAGAAGAAAAAAGAGGTTATACAGTGAAATAAGAATTTAAAATATTCTCAAAAGGATTTAACTAAAGCAATAATTGACAAATATTAATGATTAAACAGAAATTTTAAACTTAAAGTTAAACTACAAGGTCAAATTAGTACTTAAAGTTTCATGAATTTTATAATCTTAGATGTGAATTTCAGATTTGTGATAATAACCCTTCCTTTTCCAGCGATATTCCTCTGACTTGTTCTCTTTTGTAATGTCGCTCAGCAATCTCTCTTCCTCACTGCTGATTGGCTAGAAGTGTTTTGGCGCTCTTCCGATCCACTTCCAACAGTGCTTCTCAGAAATGGCTTGCTGCACCCTTTAATGTAACACTCAATGTTTACTGATTCACAAGTGCTTTTTAAAATGGCTCTCCATGCCATTGAGCTCCTGAGTTATATTTGTCTGTAAGAATATGAACCATCCTTGAGAAAGTAGAACATCAAGTGAAAGAACCAATAAGCCCATTGACACAGAGTTTAATAAATAGAGCATTAGATGGGTTAGTGAAGAATATATAGTGACAATGATAAATGTGATCAATTTAAATCAAACAATCAAATGTGTGTTTTAGCCCATGCTAAAGATGTTCATGCAATGAAATTTGCCAGCTTATTTTTGTAAAACACACTATAAATTAAATGCATACACAAGCAGTTGGATTTATATACAGTTACATATAGCAGTGGATCCAACCCCTGGTCCTGAGTCTCTCTAATCTGACATTTCAGGTCATGTCACCTTTATTTATATAGTGCTTTAAGGCCAATGGAAGTTATTTTTCAGAAAATGCTAAATCCAAAGGCCAACCTGTTTGCTTGTGTTTGTTAGCATTTGCCTTTGAACTGGCCTTTATACAATACAGATTATTTCAAAGCAGCTTTACAGTGATAAACAGGAGAATTACGCATTTCAGCTGTTGTTAAGCGGAAGTCAGTTATTAAAGTAGTTCCTTTCATCTATAATGCATTTCTGTAGAAAACGGTGATGTAATCAGGTACTCCAAGATCAGGTTCGGGAAGCACGTTTAGGCTGCTGCATCAGAAATCGCATACGTTTCTACTATATAGTAGCCGAAAAACAGCAACAAAAGTAGTAGGTAAGAATTCACAGTACTCATAAAAGAGTAGGCAAACAGTACCTGGATGACCTACTTATTCCGGCAAGATTCTGAAGTGTGCATATGATGGACACTTTACTATCCCATGAGGCCACGGGACAGGATTTATGAATGGCAGTGAAGCAACACAACTGACACTGGTAGGTCAAATGATAATGACAACATGGCAAATGTAGTTTGTCCTTATTGCATTCACACTACACAGCGGCAGTGAAGAGATTACTTATTCAAAATAAGTACGTACTCAACAGAGTATGCGATTTCGAACAAAGCCATAGTGTTGATAGTTCTCATATGATAAGAACAGGAAACATCCTCAAACTCTTCCTATTATTTCAAGTGGCTCGTGAATCTTAATTGCTAACCCTGGTTTAAACAAATGTTTTTTTTATTTCAAAAACAGTATCATCCATTTTCCTCTCACTGCTATAGACTTCCTCACTCAACAGTGAGCTTTGGCCATTTGTAGGCAGGAGAATTTGTGAAATAAATGTGTCCTGCAGCATTTATAACATTGTTTTCGTCCATATAGACATCTCAGACAGTTTAGATCTTTCATCTCATACTAGTAAAGCATCTGATAGCTCAATTGGTCCAGTTCACATGAGAAAAGAAAGGATGAGACTTAATATCCTCCACACCGGCTACTCCCGCGCCAAGCCGCTCCACTGGATTATACTGCAACAACTACAGAGAAAGAGAGAGAGAGAGATCATTACAGGCAAACTATTTCTTTTAGGCAGTAGCTTGACACCCCCAAGAATTCTTAAGTTTTATAAGCTCAAATGGTCGTCTTGCTCTTTTATGTGATGCACGTTCGTGACTCTCCTATTTGAACTCATCAAAATGAATCTTTTCCTGTGTCAACTCGTTCATTTCATTCGTTGAATGAACCAAATGAAACGAAAAAAGATGTTCATTTGATAAATGAGTTCGAACAGGAGAGTCACGAACATGCATCACAGAACAGAGCAAGGCAAGCATTTGAGCTTATAAAACTTAAACTTAGTTATTTTTTTTAAATGAGCGATCGTTTCGCTTGATAAGACCCTTAGTCATCTTCTGGAATCGTTTAAAGCCCTTTGAAAAGTTTGCACTGAAACTGTCTTTTGGACCTTGAACCGTTTGGTTCCCACTGAAGTCCATTATATGAAGAAAAATCCTGGAATGTTTTAATCAAAAACCTTAATTTCTTTTAGACCTAAGAAAGAATGACATGGATATCTTGGATGACATGGGGGTGAGTAAATTATCAGCTAAAGTTTTTAAAAGTGAACTACTCCTTTAAGTGAAAACAGCATTGGTTCTCGAGTGTACTCATGGAAAGTGAAATGTATATGTTTGTATACAGTCAATAACAAATTGACATTGTTGTATTGTTGAGAATATTTTTGTTAGAAGACAATTTAAAAGAATAGTTTTGAAAGTTAAGATTAGTAAGTTAACATTTAATACACAACACCTAGATTAACAGTTCATGTTTCAGATACATAGGTGGTTAAAAACAGTCTCTGTGTAATTATGATTTGTGAATTGACTTCATTACCCAAGATGCAATGACCAATGGTGAAGGTCCCATGATCCACCATATTAGGTAAATCTACCGGCAATCTTGTGAACGATTTGCTGAAGAAGCTTGCTCTATTACTTTGTTTCCTTTTTATTAAAAGTCTGAATTGAAGCAAAGTCTCGCTTGTTTATTGCTAGTGAGGTGACCTTGGGTGTTATGAAAGGCGCCATTAAATAAAAATAATGCATTATTATTATTATTTGTTATTCCCAGTTGATAAGATCTGTGTCAGTGCATGCAGTCTTGTGCTGATGTATTCATCTCGATTACGTAAAAAAGTATAATTACAAATACGTATTTTGTAAATACAAAAAGAGTCTTTTTGACAGTATAGATTCAAAAAGTTTTTTGGGGGCCTCGCCCAACCACTTCCATCACTGTGTCCTCTCATTTCTGGTTGCATAAATAATTTTTCCACCATGGTAAAATATGTACCTGTTCCAGCAGAGAGCGCGCCTCCTCCGACACAAACTCTGGGATGTTCAGGGATGAGTGTCTACCAATGCCAGCAGGATGACACTGATATAGAGACTAAACATACACAGCAAACTACACATGAACAACAACAACAAACTTAAACAATAATATTTTTAACCTTTAACATTAAGCTGTTGAAATTACATGAAAATACATTTATAACAATGCAATTATCCCTCCAATTCAATTTACCACACTCAAACAATGACTCAATTATTTTTTAAATTATTCACTGAAAATGATTCAAGTGTTGAAACACTCCTACCTTTCCAACTATGAGCTCAAATAAAAGGGCTCCCAAACTCCACCAATCACACGCTAGCGTCTCTTCACAGATTCCGCCCACTTCTAGATGTCACAGAGAAAGAGAAGCTATTGTAAGAGCAACAAAATACTCCATCGATGTGTAAGAATGTTAACTCATAAACCAACTAAATGAGTAAAGTAGCTTTATTGCTACTCATCAACACCGCATAAATATTTAGCACAATCAATCGACATTACCTTATGAGGCAATAAAGCTCCGACTTGTGAGTCAAGTTATTATGATGTCACCATGCAGACAGAAAACAAAATAGAGAAGGACCCAAATCCAAACAAATACTAAACATTAAAAAAACTAACAACAAGCCAAATGCTCTTTCTGTTGTACCAGTGGATAATCTTAAATGTATAAACATTCATATGATTTATGGAAGGTACATGAAAAAAAAAAGGGAATTAAATTACATAAAAAAAAAAATAAATAAACACAACGGTCATGCCAATAACTTTATATTGCTTGTATGAAAGCTCTTCATATATGAACAATATAATATTACTGAAATGAAAACTGAAATAACATTACATAGCCTAAAATACAAATAACATAAGTCCTTCACTACTATCTACTGCACAGTTGCATTCCATATTCTTTGACCTCTTTCCACTTTGGTATCATGAAAAATTAAGATTTTCCATTCTAGTAAATAAACATTTCTTTGAAAACAGAAATTATTGACATGAAACGAGAATTTGTGCTGAGCCTAGAAGCCCTCATAGTGATGTAGCCCTCAGGAGCTGCTCGAGGTCCATCTCTCATGGCCTACAGCTCTTACTTTGAGATCGCATCTAACGCCACTGTCTAAGCCGTCTTACGCCGGTTTCACACTGCACACGTTAGCAGAGCGTAAGCAGCGCAGGAGCAGTGCATATGGTGAGCAAAAGCAGGACATGCACGTTTTGCTTTCATACTAGCAGCGTTGACGTGTGCGCCGTGTTTACAGACAAAGTACTCTATAATGGGTAAGTTGGCTTTGCTTTATTTCATTTCCAAATACATTTAAGATAAAACACTTGTCAAGAAGCTTATTTTATTCATTAATAGGCTATATTATATAACTTATACTATACAATCTTTGTTTTTGTTGACTTTTTTTTTCTTTTTAAATTGATGGTCATTTGATTGACTGTTTAAAACACAATAGATATTATCAGTGCACTTTTGGGTAAAAATGATGTGTATTTTGGCTATGATCAATGCCTTGTCATTTTAATTCAGCGTAAGTCGCGCGGCAAAAATAAACAAGATGCCGAAACGATTGTGGCACTGCTGCTCCTACTCTGCCCCTGCTACGCGCTGCTGCGCCGCCTCTGCGTGCGGTGTGAATGCTCTAATCTCTTAACATGGGTGGTGGAAAAAATATGCTCTGCTAACGTGTGCAGTGTGAAACTGGCGTTGAAGTCTTAAATGAGTGTAGAGCTGCATACCATGGCGGTTCTGCAGGTGTAGCATCTTTCAGGACTTTGACGAGGGGGCTGGCTTTACTTCTGAGGAAGTCAAGAAGACCAAACGGGTGATTGATCTGGAGGGTAGTGCCACAGAGCACACAATTTATGCAATCTGTCACTTTATGGCCTTACTCCCCTTTTGGCTTAATAGCTTGCGGCTCAAGAAGTCCGTCCCTAACTGGCTAGTCTGAAAACGAAAGGAAACGCATCTATAAAAAAGCCACTCTGATATTGATTCTGGTTTTAATTCTCCTTGTCAAAGTCTGCTTGCTCCATTATGTTTGAATGAAACAACAACAGCGTGTCGCTAGACGTAACACACTACGCAGTTGTCCACGTCTGTCGCCAGTTACAATGGCAGCACAAGCGCAAACCAAATATAACACGGATATTACGTTATTGACAGGTGACATGTGAACACTTTTTAAAATTGTAAATTTCTCTGAACTTACAAACACTTGGAAACATTTAGGATAATGGAAGTACACAATTGAAAAAATATATAACACTGTGCATGTGGTTTTTGGATATTTTGATAGAAAATTCTTACATACTCTACCTTTGATTCAATTCAGATTGGATTATGTTGGTAATCAGCACTTACCTAAAGCTAAATTTAGGTTTCAATCTTCTTTTTGATCTGAATGGTATGACTTGTCCCACCCCCTAGAATCCAACTGAATGCGATACTAATGCGAAACAAGAAATTAAATTTTTACATAAATATTTACAGCGGTTCTATTCGCACGGGATTAGTAAGTTTTCGAACCCTTTTACAGAAGGTAAAAGTTGCCGTGATCCTCACTGACATTGTCCATAAACATTACTGAGATGCATATACGGACGGAACTAAAATCCCTGGTAATAATACTTTATCCCACCTCTCCTTGCTAAACGAGTCCTGTCCGAATAGGGATTACGATTACAGAGACCATTTTTAATGCAAGAGCTCATTCTTCCAGAAAGCTACATGCCTAAGAAAGTTAGACAGGGATTGGTAGGAAAGTTAGACTGCATTAAAGGGGTGGTTGAATATGATTTCCCTTTTCTAACTTTAGTTAATGTGTAATGTTGCTGTTTGAGCATAAACAACATCAGTAAAGTTGCAATGCTCAAAGCTAAAAGCAAAGGGAGATATTTGCTTTTGAAGAAACTGATTTTTAAGGACTACAACAAAAGGCTGGTAGGGACTAAACAAGGTTCCTTCCGGGTAAGTGACATCACTAACCCTAAAGTTTACATAAACCTCACCCACGGGAACACGATTTATAGATTATCATGATAGAATATGCTAATCAATGACTAGAAGATAACTATACATAAGCTACCTAAATTAATCAATTAACCATTTCAACATGACTTTTGCGTAAACATACAAGCCATTTTCAAGTCAAGTGGAGTGTTTTCTATATGCATTTTGAACTATCCGTGTATATGCGTGTGTCTGCGCTGTTAAATGTCCGAGTGATTCCGCATGCATGTACACGCCATTAAATGTCCGAGCGAAACAAAGCAACCTGTAGATCTACATCTGGGGAGTGATATTTTTTTCCTAGGATGGTAGGGGAACACTCATAAATGGTATTAACCCCAGAGGCGGGTAGGTTTAGGGACTGGGTTGGGGTAGGTCAGGGGCGGAGTGGGACCAAAAAAATCTACCGGGAAATTTTGTAGACCACCAGGCCTCGTCGCCGGCAGGGCCGGATTAAGAGTTCAGGGGCCCCTGGGCACAATGTCTTGTAGGCCCCCTCTTAGGCAGGCCAAATGTATATTTTTTCCAAGGACAATTTAATACGGCATTTACAGTTTTACTGACTTAAAAGGAACGTTGTTGTACTATGCTGGAGTAAAGTTCATAAATGGTCGTTCTTTCCCCGAGGAACTTGTAAAACTACAGTATGTTGGGTGGACCTCTGTGCCTCTAGGGGGGGTCGGGGGCATGCTCCCCCACAAGAACATGTTGTACATTTTAAGGTTAAATGCCCTTTTAGAGATCAAAATTAAGAGCTTCAACCCATGAACTGCTCGTTGAACAAAGAAAAAGCATTGATTTGTACCAGGACAATAAATTGGGCTCAAACATCTTTTTAGTTATGAGAGTCTCAGTCTGCATTACATTATCAATGGTGTTTTAATGCCAAACAATTATTATAATAATGTAATGATTTATATAATTATTTCTATATGTAAAATCCATATAGCCTATAAGTCAAGTCAAATTTATTTATATAGCGCTTTTTTACAATACAGATTTTATCAAAGCAGCTTCACAGTGATAACATGAACTATATAAATGTACTATATAAATGAAAATGAATATTTCAAAAGCATATTTAGCCAACATTTTACTATAATGATTTCTTCACTTGCAAGAAATAAACCCTTGAGCTTTTATTTAGGAGGAAACACCAGCTTATCGCGTGAGCAAAGAGCACACTTTTCTTTAAATCACCTAGCAGAAACAAGACGCCTATTCTTAAAGTCTTGTGGTGTTTTATAAAGGCACAAAGCCATATCATGGTTTCGATTTTAGTTCGTTGGCAAAATATAACACTAGAGACCTTTATGTTAGGTTATACATTTTACATCTCATATGTGTTAGTAAAGGAGAGAAGAGAGAGTTCGGCAAAAGGCGGATTCGAACTTGTGTCGACGCATCAAAAGCTGCTTTCAAGCACTTCACGCCCTACGCCACTGTAGCTATTCCGTGACGAGCATCTATTTAGACAGACACTTAGTGCAAATATACGCTCTGTTATCGAAAATGTAAAAAAAATAAACAATTTTCTTCCCCTCGCTTGGGCGCATGGAAAACTCCCAACTCTCCCGATTGCCACTCCGCTACTGGGGTAGGTCATATATTTATATATACAGTAGTGTAACGTTAAGTCAACGGCATTGATAAACACGCTGAAAAGTGATTATGTGTGTTGATAGCGCGCCAAAAATGGAAATACGAATTGCTGTGTCATACATACACCATTTCATGAGATCAGTCTGACCATTCAGAAATGACAATTTTAACATGCTATATAAAAATATCTGTGGGGTATATTGAGCTAACACTTCACATGGGTGGGGACACACACTCTGGGGACTTATTTTACATCTTGTGAAGTAAGAAATAAGGTACGAGAGGCTGTGCTTTATCGTGAATAAGTAACGGCTTAAGGGCGTTGTTAGGCTCAACGCGAAGTGGAGTAACCCCTTCAGCCGTTACTTATTCACGATACAGCACTTGCCTCGAGTACCTTATTGGCCTTATAAAACGGTTACCACACAATACAAATATTAAAGCAAAAAAAAAATTGTATTAGTGCAACTTTCATGAAGTAAAATCACTAAAAGCCTTCCTTCCGCTAGAAAAAAATAGTCCCTGACCGTGAACTGCAACAACGTTCCAATGTGTAATATGCATGAAAGCTCAAATAAAAACAACATAGGAACTGTTGCGCAGTGATACAGTACATAGAACTGTTGGGTGTTTTATCATGAATAAAGCACAGCTATTGACAGAATCAAGGTTTGGATGGAACTAACCATTTTATAAAAAGGCATTATACCATCCCTTTAATTATTTTTTTTATAAAACTCCATAATAGATTGTGGTGGATGGTGAACTCAAAGAAAGATGACATACAGTGCATTTAAAGACAGTGCACAAAAACGGTACAGAATGTGTCTATAATGTTAAGACAAGCTAACCTGGTGCGCAGTACATCTTTGAGAAGGCGTTAGGGTCACATGACTCCTCTACATCACTCCAGCTACAGAAATAGGTCAGCTGCACATGACCTGAGAGAGAGAGAGACAGAGAGAGAGAGTCAATCCAACTCTAATCAAATTACACAACAGCCTTAAATAAAGTAATTATGTAATGTGCACTAGTCTTTTACTTATAATTCAAGACTCCATAAAAATGGTTTAATGAATACTGAAAAACATTTCTCTCACACACACACACACGAAATGAAAATGACAAGTACGTGAACTTGAAAAGAGAACTTGGCAAATGCATTTTAAACTAGATTTTGAAAACATTTCTCCTTTTAAGACAAAGGGGGGACAAACCAATATAATAAAAATACATTTAAATACAAGATCACAACATGTTGTCTTTGGTCGTGTGTTTGTCAAACAGAGCAGTTTGTCAATTCTCAAACCTGTCCTGGGGACCCATCCACCACTCCACATTTAGGAAGATTTCCCTGATCGGTCATACCCAACTCAAGTCTTGCAGTTTCTACTAATTACTCTAAAATACTGTCCATTTTATCAGAAAAATTCTAACAATAAATGACATTTTGACACTCTCAGATGTGACATATCGCTGTAGCACTTCCGATTCAAGATATAGCATTAAAAATCATGCATAAACATCAAATGGTACATCGAATGTTTCAAGCAAGGAAAGATGTCAATAAAGCAGCTCGTGAACTATGTCACTTAACATTGCATTTACCTCCGAAAAGTTATCCAATGTTTATCCACATTTAGTTAGCTATTAAAAAAAGCACTAGAGAGGAGCTTACTTACTGTCAATATTATAATGATACTGTATGCTTGAATAAACCTTCTATGAATATAAGCGTTTATGAAAACTACCTTATTTGCAACCAAGATACACTGACACAATAGTAACACTATTTCAGTTTTTATTTCAGTGTAATTATTATATCTAAAAATAAATAGCAGTTGAATAAATAGCAATTTATTTCAACCTCTAATATTATAGTAATGTATAAGTAGTATTTAAGCTTATTGCCATCACCGGCTATTACATGGCAGATACACATTAAACATTTAACAACATATTGTAAGTACAACATAATGAAAACAAACTTGGACAAAAAAATAAAACAAATAAATATGTACATGTACAAAAGGAGTATAATTCTATAAAATATTCTTTTAAAAATGAAAAAAAAAAAAATCTAATAAGTCCTTAAAAGTTTGTCCTGATAAAAAGCGCTGTATCATGTTTACAGCATTAGTTGGGAAATATTTTTCAACCTATCTGAATCGGCAGAGGTCACTCTGACAGGGTTCCTACACTTTTCACACATTTCATCAAATTAATTATCAAACATAAGAAACCACTATAGCTTTATTGGTTAACATTACATGAAACCATCAGGTGGTTGGTTTTGACATTGGCTGTCATGAAGCCATTATAACATTTTAATGACAAATTCAATGTGTACCACCATAGTTGAGGTCACGAAAAATATTCATGACAATTATAATGCCTCATGACAGCCAATGTCAAAGCCAACTACCTGACTTCATTTAAGTTGCCATGACAAAGACACTGTTATGATGTATTGGTTTATGTCAAGATGTCATAACAAAGACATCTTAAATGTCATATTTGCATGCATTAAGTGTCTTTCACTCAATAATGACATTTTGACAGTTGTCATAAACCCTAAACCATGGATAAACCATGCATAAACCATCATAAACCATGCATAAACCCTATTTCATATTCATGAGATATGTCATGTCATGGCTTATGAAGGTGTCATGCCAGTCTTATGCACACCCCTTCAAGTAAAGTATTACCCAAATTTCCAAACCTCTCAGTAGATTTTTCCCCTATTATGCTTATTCAAATATTCCCTTTTACTCCAGGCAAAGTAGCCCATTTTGGAGCCAAAAATAGAACTAATTGTAAAAGAATTTTTTTTCAGCAGAGATCATTTCTATGAGGTGTCCAGAACAACATACTAAAAGTCCTAAGAAATCCTAGTTGAGGAAATATGTTTAATTCACATCAATCCGAGATGTGTGCCAGTAAGGCCAGACAACAATACACCCCAATGGGGCTATTTTTTTCCTTTACTCCTATCAAAATAAAACTTTATATAATGAAAGTATCCATGAAACGTAACAAATTTTGTATTACAAGTTTCTTTGAAAATTAATTTTATTATGCAAATGAGCTATACACTAATCGAATATGCCCAAAATACACCCAAATAGGCTTAATTTTTTCCTTTACTCCTACCACAATAAAACTTTACACAATGAAAGTCTACATGAAAAGTAAAACATTTTGTATTAGAAGTTTCTTTGAAAATGAATTTAAATAAGCAAATGAGCAATTTACTAATCGAATATGCCCAAAATACACCCTAATGGGCTTATTTTTTTCCTTTACTCCTATAGAACTCACAATTAAACCTCACAGAACAATGACAGTGAAACTATACATGAAAAGTAACCTTTTTTGTTTTACAAGTTATCTTGTAAAACAAAAATGTAAGTAGTTAGCAGAGCCGGACAGTATCAGAGTACATTTACTTTAGTACAGTACATAAGTACAATTTCGAGGGATCTGTACTTTACTTGAGGATCATTTTTGGGGAGTACTCTTGACTTTACTCAAGTACAATTGAGAGGGAAATATTGTACTCTTTACTCCACTACATTTCTATCCATAACCGTGAGCACCCATTACTACTTCTAAAAAAAATTAAAATAAGAAAAATCTCAGAAACCCTCAATTTGTTGTTTCCCTCTCAAACGTGATTGGATTGTGCAAGTGCCTAGCCTGGGTTTCCCCATGCTGTCTTGCCTGGACACCATGAACCAAATTTTCGCCTGAGCTAGGGAACCAATCACAGAACGGGGAGGGAGCGGCAAGACGATGACGATGTCTATGCAACACCGAAGCAGTTTGTGTATCTCTATGGATCCATCTTGGCAGTGGACGCTAAGTTACATTTTGATACAGTCTTTGTGTATACATACATTCTGTAAAACTTAAAAAAATAGCCTGGGCTCTTATTTTCCCAAATCATCGAACTGCACCGGCTTGTATTTGAGACAGACATAATTTAGTGTTGAGATGTTCATTGAGTCTATAATATCTAAAAATCTCCAAATGCTCCACCTGAAACTGCGGTCTTCCAACCTTTTACTATCGTGTCAATTGATTTGATTAATACGCGTGAGGGAGAGAGAGCAAGACAGCGCTTGTGTTGTTTGAAGATGTGAGAGTGCGTGCGCGTGTCCGGTGCGCTCTCTCTGCTTCTTATGTGTCCTATCAAGTGCAGCAGTTTCTATTCTACATCACTCACCGATCAAAATAGTCTTTGGCGGGACAAAAATTTGCTTTGGCAGACGCCAAAAAGCGGACGATCTGACGGTTTTAGAAGATTAACAACCCGAAACAAAAAAACAGATCTGGCCTCTAGACCGGCTTTTATTTACCCAAACCTGCAGCCACACCAGGCGTGTAAAAGAGACTATTTGGGACTCGCTATTATTTGAAGTTTTACTTTAAATCTCCTAAATCTCTGACCCATCGTCTTTTTCCTCGTCTAATTTTCTGCCGTTCTACATACGTCATCTGGTATCATTGACCCGATTGGCTATGAGCTACGTACAGACGCATTTGATAGACATTCGTAGCACCCAATAATACGACTCCGGGCATTTATAAACCACCCCTCAAACACGAGAAAATGAACATGTGGTTTCTAGACAATGTTTCATTCTCAATGAGACGTGGTCTGATATCAGCAATCACCTTCAGCTTTCCGCCAAAGTCAACTCCATGGTCAGATTTAGATAAGAGACCAAACCAGGAAACAATGGATGGAGACGCAGCCGGCCCATCCCGGGAATGTGCCGACCCCTGGCCCTATATTCTGAATAGTGACTGAAAAGTGACCCCGAACTCATCTCCAGTGGAACCTCAAACTCTCCCTCCAACGTCAACATCTTCAAAGTTCCATAGTCTTCGGGTCTTTTAACAAATGATGGTGTGGAAAGGGGGAAGTGAACGTATGGACCCAAAAGACGGGGGGTGGCATGTTTTGGATGGGGGAGTTTTGCCAATAATGACCGATCAGCCTGCGGCACCACCAGAAATACTAGATGTAGTCCACTAGTTGCAAGAAAGACTGTGGCACAAAGAGAAGAACATGCAAAAAACATGGACTCCCTTGCACTGCCATTTGCAGAGAATGTCGTGGTACTAGCTGCATGCACAAACTCACAGTTGCCTTATATATCAGATGAATATGACCCAGAGGGGAAAAACTAAGCAAAGAACAAACCGGGAAATGATTTGGGGATGCCAGAACCAAGGGCCACAGAGAAGGGGTCGAGGATAAAATAAAATAAGAGAAAACATAAAATAAAAAACACCCAACCCTCCCCTGAGGCTTGTGTCCCTCTGTGACCCTGAAGACTATTACCGGCGGGGGTTATACCCCTGGCAGGTACTACCAAGCCAGGCAGTTTTCAGGTTAGAGGCCAGTCTAAAAGCAGCATTGCCATCACCCATTGGCAGTATGATTGGATGAAGATTGGGCCGATTTGTCATAAATATGAAGGGTGTTTCTGCCTATGCAAATTATGACATATTCAATAAGTGTAGAGCTCATGTGCATATTCAAATTTGCATGACACTGTTATTTTTCTTTCTGGTTCCAATATTGACACAATCAATCACAAACTTAACATGGATCTGCAGCTTTTACAGAACTGGTTGCAAGATAATCATTTAACACTTAATGTTAAGAAAACACATTGCATGTATTTTCATTCTTCTAGAAGACAACTATCCATACTCAATCCTATCTCTTTCTCTAATCAGACACTTTCAATTGTGACAGCATTTAAGTATTTGGGAGTCTACCTTGATTCTCATCTTACTTATCAAGAACATGTTAAAAACTTGACCAGAAGGCTAAATCAAAAGTTATATGTTTACAGCAAAATTAGATCTTTTTTGTCATTTTCTGTCTCAAAAACCTATCTTCATGCCATCATTCTGTCTACTTTGTCATATTGTTTACCCGTTTGGTCATTAACAACAGATGAGATTATTGAACCAGTAATAAGACTTTATAATAGAGCTCATAAGATCCATGTCAGGCTCCCAGGCTGGACTCACCACTGTACTGCACTATCTTTGTGTAATGCCTTGACATTTCAGAATTATAAAATAAGCCATGGGATAAACCTGTTTTATCAAATCTCAAATGGACAAACTGTAACTGCTCTAACCGAATTGGTCCCAAAACTTAGCTCAAGGTCAATGCACACTACGAGATCTTTTACAAATGGACTCTTGTCTTTACCGGCTTTTAGAAACTGTTATGGACAGAGATCTTTTTTTTATGTGCTTACAAAAACCTGGAATGAGATCCCACAGCACATCAGAAATATCACATCAAGAGGACTTTTTAAGATAACATTTGCTCGCCATTTGATGGACCAGTATACCTGTGACCATTGAGACGGCTTTACAGCCCCTCATGCTGCCCAATTCTTGGTTTGTGTGTCTGTTGTTGTCTCTAGTTGTCTAGTGTGTGAGCTTTGCTGTGTATATGGTTTTTATGTTCTGCAGAGCAGGAACCTGCTGAAAATCAGTTTTATACTGAGCCAAGCCCGATTGTCCTAAATCTTTTCCTGTTTTAAAAATAATAAATAAATTAATTAATTAATTAATTAATTTCAAAAGAAACTTGTAATACAAAAAAAGTTACTTTTCCTGTATACTTTTACTTTGTAAAGTTTTATTGTGGTAGTAATAAAGGAAAAAATTAAGCCTATTTGAGTGTATTTTGGGCATATTCGAATAGCTCATTTGCATAATAAAATTCATTTTCAAAGAAACTTCTAATACAAAATGTTTTACTTTTCTTGTAGACTTTCATTGTGTAAAGTTTTATTGTGGTAGGAGTAAAGGAAAAAATTAAGCCTATTTGGGTGTATTTTTGGCATATTCGATTAGTGTATAGCTCATTTGCATAATAAAATTCATTTTCAAAGCAACTTGTAATACAAAATTTGTTACTTTTCATGGATACTTTCATTGTATAAAGTTTTATTTTGATAGGAGTAGAGGAAAAAAAAATAGCCCCATTGGAGTGTATTATTGTCTGGCCTTACTGGCACACATCTCGGATTGATGCGAATTAAACATATTTCCTCAACTAGGATTTCTTAGGACTTTTAGTATGTTGTTCTGGACACCAAATAGAAATGATCTATGCTGAAAAAAATTCTTTTACAATTAGTCTGTCGTAAAACGCTACTTTGCCTGGACTATTTCATGCAATGTGTAATGCAACTATCTGCAAAGTTATAAAGACGAAAGAGGACATGATAAATAAAGTCATTGTTACTCAAAATCGACTCTGAACAGCCTAAATGAGTCATCAGGAATTTGAATCCCACTTCTGTGACGGCTACACGTCACTAGATAATACATTTTGCCTATAATTCCCGCCTATGTTCTATGTTGTATGCCGGTGAACAACTTGACCCACCCTCAAACACTATAGCTTGTTCTTGTTGTGTATGTCGAGAAGACGCTGGATTCTGCTCTGCAAAAGCAAATTCTTAGAATAACTATTTCTTTCAATATTTCATCATCAGATACAAGCTCAGATTGATATGGTGGTAAAATCGGCAACATCGTTACTGTCTTTACAATCTGTACAATCGCTATAGGGCCTAATTTGGGCGTTCAGCTTGACGCCCAGCAAAACGGCACATTTCAACAGTACGCAGTGAGTAAGTGATTCACCTGTGTTGTTTAGCAGTATGTTGCTGGGGTTCAGGTCTCGACAGATGACTCCCTCCTGATGCAGCGCATCCAGAGCCACAACCATGTCAGCAGCCCAGCTCCGCACCATCGCCTCTGGGATACGAGTGTCTAACGAAACAGCTGCCAATCTATCCAGCTCTTGAAACAACTTCGACACTTTCTCAACCTCCTGCTTTCCTGAAGTGCCCTCTGACTCCAACCCCACGTCTTCATGCTCAACCAAGCTCTTCTGAGATCTGGGAACCGATGCGTCCAGCGTACCCGAGAGCTTGGGGGAAGACAGAGTCAATAAGTCTGCTGTTTTTGATGGTTTGTGTGGAAGTGGAAGCGTAGCCACATCAACAGACGGGTCCAACTCTGCGTTCTCTCCTCTCTGTAGAACATCTGGCCTGCCAAATGTGGGAGAGGTTTTGTCTACAACAGGGAAAGCGATGCCTTCAGGGACAAGCTCTTCCTCTAGCACATCTCCTGTGCCTCCTTCGAGTGCCGGCAGATTGACCAAAAGATCAGGCGGTTGTCCCTCAACCGCACAGCTGACATTCGCATCCTCCGATACAGCCTCTTTAAAGGAAATTACCGGCACCAACTCATTTGAGCATTGATCACCGTCAGACCTCCAGAGATCCGACTCTTCCTGTTGCTTCTCCAGTGGCTCCTCTATACCAGCATCTGAGGGTGAAGACAGTGGCTTGCAGACATCTTCACCCTCACTGTAGAAGAGCTCCTTGGGCGGCGATGGGCTCAGATGGTCAGATGTGCATTGATCCATAAAGCCAGCCAGTTGATCCTCCTCAGTGAAGAAGCTCAGCTCCTGCATTGAAACCGGAGAGCACAGACTATCAGTGTTTAGCGTTGAACAAGCATGTTTCTGTGTGCTGGGGTTTTCCTCTGGCTCCAGCTTCTCCTGCTCGTACTCGTTGCACAGAGTCAGGTAGCTGTTGGTGCACTCCTCTTCAGAAGTGGCTCCCGAGTCTGGTGGTCGGGCTCCTAATGGTCGCTCTCCAAAGCTTAGGACCCGGGAATCCACACTGCTGGAACCGGTGGGCACAGGGTTCAGGGCTGAATGTATAGCTATAGAGTGAGCTTTCTGGATGAAAGGTATGTTGAAGCTTTCGTCGGGACTGCTGCCATGCAGATACTTGCAGATATGAGTCCACAATTTACCACCTGATGAGACAAAGAGGAAGTGCTAGTCAACATCCTGTTTACACACTTAGGCATTTAGTAAAAAGTAAAAACGCCGTGAAAACAACACACACCCTCAGCATACTCCAGTAAAAGAAAGATGGAATCCTCTGAGATGATGTATTTCTCCAGTTGTACCATGTTAGGCAGGGAACGAGGCACAACGGTCTTCTTAACACGCCCACAAGCACTGCTTTTCCTTAAACCCTGAACACACACACACACACGCACACACACACACACACACACACACACACACACACACACACACACACACACACACACAAATCATGTCAGTACAAATCAGGGGTCTCAATCTAGACTGCAGTCCAAAAAAAGCCCTATTAAAATTTTAAAATGTAATAATTACCAGAACTGTCTAAATGGAAGCATCTGTTGAGTTCAGTTGAGATTTATTTTTAATTTGCTGTACTGCTAATCCAGCCACTTTATTTTGGCCGTACAACTGGTTGTTATATGTCAGGTCCTCATATACTCCTATTACATCAAAGAAAGCTTGAGATAAGTCTAATCTCTAAACGGGACTGTGAGCTGCTGAATAGCGCCTAATTGTTGATACTGTGTACTGGTGAGCAATGGCCCACTTTAAGCACTGCATACAGATCAAAAATACATGTTCCTCAATAGCTAAGGTTATTGACGTTTTAGTCATTTCAGGTCGAGTCCATTAAAACTAAGAGCCACTAACTCGAGTGCCGATCTCTTGACGCTAGTATGCTAACATAATTGTGCCACACAATCTCTCCAACATAGACTAGAATGAGTATGAAATATGAACACCTTTTAAAATCGATCTTATTTAGAGGGTACAAATTTGTTTATTGTACTTCTACAGAATAAAAGGGAGATATAATTTTAATGATGACTGTACTTTATTACACATTTTTAAAGTAACTCTCGGCCATTTACCTATTACAATATTGGCACAAAGGGTCTCTATAGACCATTTTACGAAATGTAAACAACACTGGTCCAGAAGCACTTCCTGTTTCAGTTTGTAAATGGTTTCTTAATTTCAAATGTAAAGAAAATATCTTAAAGATGTTTAACTTTTTGATTCAGTTGTATATGTTCTGTTGGTTGTACTTTATCCCAACGTTTATATAGTGTTAAAAAACTGAAACAGGAAGTGCTTCTGGACCAGTGTTGTTTACATTTCGCGAAATGGTCTATAAAGGAAGATAGGTTGAGAGAGCCTTCTCTCTATGTGCCAGTAGTAATACTTGAAATTTGGAAGACTCACTTCTCCATCAGTCTTCATAAGCTGTTGGGATTTGTTTTTAATTCTTGTCCTCTACCCTGACCAAAATACATTTCTCTAATGTACAAATGTACTTTTGGGAATATCTACAGGCAACATCTGTGGGCCCTTGAAGCCACTTACGACTTAATATTCTGTTTATGCTATCACCATAATACCTCCCTTTTATAAATCCAATTTGATCTCAATTTCTAATATTGGTAATCACCTCGTTTAACAGTTGAAATAAGATGGTTATTTATATACGCAGATCCCTGTATACACAACATATGGGTCCATGCCTTCCTTGTGCATTACAGTTTTCAAAAAGAGACGATTTTCATTAAAATTCAAAAATGGCAAAGAAAGGCATTATTACCGACCATGGCAAAATTGGTAACATTGAACTCTGCATGACTCAAAGATTGTAAAGAGAAAGGGCTTATGACAATAGGCCAAATTCATCAAAAGTTGTCTTTTCGTATATAGTTTAATCACTAAGTACGGTCACCAAACCTCTCAGGTCCTTATTATTATTTTCAAATCCATCCATATGGCCCCCCTTTTTTTTCAAAATTGAATTATCAATTTGTTATCCTCCAGTCCTCGATATGGTTTAGATACAGCTGTGGCACGGGGGGCATGATTCAGCGGTGTCTGCGGTGAGAGAGCGAGAGAGAAACCGAGCGGGAAGTAAGTGGCTCAAGTTCAAACGATGAACACCTGTTTGTGATTTCAGTGATTGGCAGAGGAGAGCGCATTTAAGCAGGCCAGGTGAACAGTGCTGGGAGAGAGAATGTGGAGCTTGTGTGCAGAGCTGGATTCTACTGAACAGAGTTGGTCCCTGTTCATGACTGAGAAAGCTGTACGCAGCGGGAAGAGTTTGATCTACAGTGTTTGATTTTGTGTTTGATGCGCTAAGGCGCCGTGGACTGAGATATTGAATTAAAAAGCACACAAAGCTCCAGTATTCGCCGACTCATTGTCTCCTTCCATCTCCCTCACTGAACCTGAAATCTAGATTCATCACAACAGCTTTCTGGTTTTTACTCTTACAGTAAATAGTTGAATCAAATTCAAACAGTCAATTTAACCCTCTAGGGTCCTTGAGATGCCCTGACATTTGTGCTTTTTTCAGTTGCTTATAAACACATTAATGGCACAGGTGTAATTACACTCTATTCAGCACAAATATGGCTACCATTATATGTGAGCAAGGTGTGTGTGTGTGTGTGTGTGTGTGTATATGTATATATGTATGTATGTATGTATATATATATACACAGTATATATATATATATATATATATATATATATATAGTGCCCTCCACAATTATTGGCACCCCTGTTTAAGATGTGGTCGAGGACTTCTAAAAATTCTTCCTTTTTTTTTTAAACAACATAGAACCCAAATACAAAAAAGGAGAAAAATCCAACCTTTTAAGTACATTATTTTGGTGGTTAAAAAAAAAAAAGAAAGAAATTAGAAAAAGGAAAACTTCAAATCATGTGTCCCACAATTATTGGCACCCCTGAAGTTTACACTTTGTACAACCCCCTTTTGCCAACAAGACAGCACTTAATCTCCTCCTATAACATTTCACAAGATTAGAGAACACAGAGAAAGGGATCTTTGACCATTCTTCTTTGCACAATCTTTCTAGATCATCCAGTATCCTGGGCCCTCTCTTGTGCACTCTCCTCTTTAGCTCGACCCACAGGTTTTCAATTGGATTGAGGTCTGGGGACTGAGATGGTCATGGGAGGACCTTGAGTTTGTGACTGCTGAACCATTTTTGTGTAGATTTTGCCACATGTTTTGGATCATCATCTTGCTGAAAGACCCAATGACCGCCCATCTTCAGCTTTCTGGCAGTGACCATCAGGTTTTTATTTAAAATGTCCTGGTAGTTCAAACCGTTCATAATGCCATGCACCCTAACAAGGTTCCCAGGGCTTTTGGAAGAGAAATAGGCCCACAGCATCACAGATCCTCCACCATACTTCACGGTGGGCATGAGGTACTTTTCAGCATACTCATCTTTTGTTTTACACTAGACCCACTTAGAGTATTTGTTGCCAAAAAGCTCACTCTTATGCCTTGTTCACACTACATGATTTAAAACGTCGGGCTAAACTGTGTGGTTCACACTACATGACTTGCTCTCAGTGAAATCAGGAATGTTCAAGTTGTTTAGCTGTTCACACCACACAACACAACGTGATTAATCCACAACAGGAGGTAACTCACTACACGAGTAGACAACGCACTGCATAGAGATACAACCACGATCAGATGATAAGAGCAAATCATTTGTGACTCAGTGAGAGCTGTTTCAGTACTATGTTACAGTCTAAATCCTGAAAATAATTAAATAAATAACGAGTGGACAACAACTCTGTCAGCAAACGGTTCTATCTTGTCTACAAACCACGTTTTGTCACGAAAAAACACGCAATAAATAAAATAAATAATTATTGCGCCCCAGCAAAGAAGAGAACACAACACGTGAATATGGACGTCAGACAGAAACTAGTGCTGCACACTGTTTGCGCGACGATCTGCTCTGAGGGAAAACATGCAAAAAAAGAAGAAAAACTAAGATTTACCTGGTGTCCTCAACCCATGCGTTGCTATGATTGGCTGTCCTCATGACATCACTGAGTTTAATGCCTAGTTCACACTACATGATTTTAAGCCCGATTTAAGCCTGATTTGCAAATCGTTGAGTCATCGACAAGTCAGGGTGTTATCGCGTGCAAATCGCGGGCGATTAGCGGACGATGAACGCTCGCCAATCTGTTAGTATGAAAGAGCCAACAACGCAGCGAAAACGCTCGCAGACGCCTCGCAGACGCGTCGCCGAGCCCAGAAAAATATCTAGCCTGCTAGATATCCAGAGCCGTCGCGCGACTCATGCCTTGTTCACACTACATGATTTTAAAACGTCGGGCTGAACTGTGTGGTTCACACTACATGTTCTCAGTGAAATCAGGAGTGTTCAAGTTGTTTAGCTGTTCACACCACACAACACAACGTGATTGATCCACAACAGGAGGTAACTCACTACACGAGTAGACAACGCACTGCATAGAGATACAACCACGATCAGATGATAAGAGCAAATCATTTGTGACTCAGTGAGAGCTGTTTCAGTACTATGTTACAGTCTAAATCCTGAAAATAATTAAATAAATAACGAGTGGACAACAACTCTGTCAGCAAACGATTCTATCTTGTCTACAAACCACGTTTTGTCACGAAAAAACACGCAATAAATAAAATAAATAATTATTGCACCCCAGCAAAGAAGAGAACACAACATGTGAACATGGACGTCAGACAGAAACTAGTGCTGCACACTGTTTGCGCGACGATCTGCTCTGAGGGAAAACATGCAAAAAAAGAAGAAAAACTAAGATTTACCTGGTGTCCTCAACCCATGCGTTGCTATGATTGGCTGTCCTCATGACATCACTGAGTTTAATGCCTAGTTCACACTACATGATTTTAAGCCCGATTTAAGCCCGATTTGCAAATCGTTGAGTCGTCGACAAGTCAGGGTGTTATCGCGTGCAAATCGCGGGCGATTAGCGGACGATGAACGCTCGCAAATCTGTAAGTATAAAAGAGCCAACAACGCAGCGAAAACGCTCGCAGACGCCTCGCAGACGCGTCGCCGAGCCCAGAAAAATATCTAGCCTGCTAGATATCCAGAGCCGTCGCGCGACTCATGCCTTGTTCACACTACATGATTTTAAAACGTCGGGCTGAACTGTGTGGTTCACACTACATGCTCTCAGTGAAATCAGAAGTGTTCAAGTTGTTTAGCTGTTCACACCACACAACACAACGTGATTGATCCACA
This sequence comes from Cyprinella venusta, assembly GCA_038021265.1. Taxonomy (NCBI): domain Eukaryota; kingdom Metazoa; phylum Chordata; class Actinopteri; order Cypriniformes; family Leuciscidae; genus Cyprinella; species Cyprinella venusta. The sequence goes on along the minus strand of CM075876.1, from coordinate 6,447,387 downwards.
ACAGGAGGTAACTCACTACACGAGTTGACAACGCACTGCATAAGATACAACCACGATCAGATGATAAGAGCAAATCATTTGTGACTCAGTGAGAGCTGTTTCAGTACTGTGTTACGGTCTAAATCCTGAAAATAATCAAATAAATAACGAGTGGACAACAACAACACGTGAATATGGACGTCAGACAGAAACTAGTGCTGCACACTGTTTGCGCGACGATCTGCTCTCAGGGAAAAAATGCAAAAAAAGAAGAAAAACTAAAGATTTACCTGGTGTCCTGTCCTCAACCCATGCGTTGCTATGATTGGCTGTCCTCATGACATCACTGAGTTTGAGTCGCGCGACGGCTCTGGATATCTAGCAGGCTAGATATATTTCTGGGCTCGGCGACGCGTCTGCGAGGCGTCTGCGAGCGTTTTCGCTGCGTTGTTGGCTCTTTCATACTAACAGATTGGCGAGCGTTCATCGTCCGCTAATCGCCCGCGATTTGCACGCGATAACACCCTGACTTGTCGGCGACTCAACGATTTGCAAATCGGGCTTAAATCGGGCTTAAAGATAGATAAACAAGATAAACATGGGACCTCTTCCAGCCTTGTTTGTCACTGTTCCAGTTGTTTTGCAAGTTAAGGCGAGTGGCTATTTTCTTGTGGCCATTGCCTGACTTATAAAGGTCAACACACATCTGCCTTACTTGAATGGTGTGTTCTCTTGTCCACCACATCTTAAACAGGGGTGCCAATAATTGTGGAGGCCACTGTATATATATATGTGTGTGTGATACACACACACACACACACACATATATACATACATATAGTAGAAAGAGTTCACGAGAGTGAATGAACAGCACAGATGTTGTAGTAACATTGCTCGCATGTGCATCTGTCATTCAATCATTCATTCATTCGTTCATTCATTCATATTTAATCAGTCTTTGTGCAGTTTAACATTACAGACACGTTTCAATAACGCAATTAGAACAAAGCGCAAAGAATAAATAACTTACATCAGCTGAATCTGTGCTCCTCGAAATGAAACTACCAGCACTTCTGAGGTAACTTTTCCAGGATTATTACGATAGTATTATTATTCACAGAGCAGCAAGACAAGGTTTAGTACAAGATTCTTATAAAACTGGATGCTTTATCCAGATGATGTGGGCGTTTTAACGGCTTGACTCAACATTTGCGTTTGAATAGTGTGCGCTCTTAGTGGGCGTGGTCACATTAACACGTCATATGCTATAATTAGCTGAAAGGAAAAAGACTGACATCTCTCTTCTCATACAGATTACATAAACTGAGTAGTTGTTTTTTTAAAGGGGGATTGACTGCTTTTTTTCTTTGTATGATCGTGTTTATGGGGTGCAATATAACATGTATTCATGGTTTTTTGTTTTTACAAAGTCTTATTTTTCATAAACTTCACGTTTATTGTCAGCCGCGCTCTCCTCTGTCCTCGAACGAGCGGTTGACTTCCTGAGTCTATGAAACCACTCCCTCAGAAACACGTCGTGGGCTCAGATTGGTTAGCTTGGTCCGGTGTGTTGTGATTGGCTAAACTGTCGCCTACATTGTCCGGAAAGTTAACGCCCATTACCTTTACGGGCACGTCATGACCTCCGGTCCAGATGTAAATATGCGTCGAACTGCAGTATCAGTATGACCCAGAATCAGACCGAGAAAGCCGCGATGAAGCGAGTCAAACAGAACCACACCACATACGGCCCCTAATATACGTTTCTGAATGATAATTTGCTACATTTTTTAACTTTATACACGTTTGTTTAACACAATTGCATTTGACTGGCAACAATAGCAACTGACTGGCTACTAATGTTATACTCAAACAGCGGTGGCAAGTTTACGTTCTTGATCAAATCGAAAATAACGTCATAAAACATATATACATGAAAAATACGTTTAAAACATTAGTACTTATACAAAATTCATTTTTGTACGCGTTTGTCGTAGACACAAAATAGCATAACTAATAGCCTAGTGGCAATAAAGCTAGTGCTGGCATTTGAAAAAAACTAAAACACAAGCCTACGTCTGGAATTATACATGCAAATACATTTAAAATGGTTAAGTCTTGTTGTGGCCCAACAACTGCTGCCTCTGGTTTTAAAGTCGGAACTCCTTCATGTTTACAGTTTCTTGTTGAATCCGGTGTTGAACTCGTGGAGATTCTGGAAGCTGTCTTCCGTAAAATGCGCAGCAGAGAGCTAGATTACGATCGTCATTTTCAGGAACATAATCAAACATAAATTGTATCCATTGTTGACGAAGTACAGCGTCCGTGGGAAGTTCGAAGACATAAGACCTGACAGCTGCGTGAACAACACACTCGATGAGCTGCTGGAGCTGCTGAAATATGGCCATGCCCTTTTCTGCTTATTCCGGAGGGAGTGGTTGATGCAAATGTGTGGGTTAGTGACGTACCATAACCCAGCTGTAGTCCCAATCCAGTCGTTTTTGTAGGCAATATACTTCCTGATTTTTAAAAGACGATATCTCTGCTTATACTGAACTTTCAGCGCTGCAACTTTGCAAATACTGTTCATGCACCAACAGCAACATTACACACTATTTAAAATGAAAAAAGTGAAATCGCAGTCAACCCCCCTTTAATATAAATGACTTCATTCAAAATAAGAGAATTTCAGCTTCATAAAGAAAAATCTTTCGTATCTCTGTGACAAGTACTGACTGAGTTACAGTTCATTTTTCAGACGCGTTTCAGAATGGACTTCACTAACATAGAGAAGGCAAAATGCACATCATGTTTATTTGACAAAAACCACAACACTTTGTTTTCATTGTGAGTATACGCTAAAAAACAAATAGACACTTAACAGGATCAAATGATGTATAACTTATGTGTAACATCAAAATCAGCAGAGTATTTTGAGTCACTTCTGCACTATTATAAGAATAATGTTTTCGTATAGTTTTATAAGAATAAAAGTGAGCAGGTATCACCGACGATACCGCCGACCCCAGAGGGTTACGCAAAAGTGAAGCATTATAGCTTTTAGGGAGTATTATAACTCACTCTAAGTAATTCCTGTAAAATCATTAGGTGTTATTAAATGGACCACTTACTTTCAAAATAAAAGTTTCTTGCGTTCTCTTATCCATCACCAACAACACCTGCACATAAAACACACATATGAATAAAGGCAATTTAAGGCAGTTTAAACAAAGGCAGTTTAAAAAACACCTTGGAAACAGTGTTATATAGATAGAAAAGTAAAAAAATATATATATATAACAAATGAATCCTTTAAACCATAGGTCTTCATAGGTCTCCTGGAGGCCCACTGTCCTGCAGTTTGTACTCCAACCCTAATCAAACACAACCGAACCAGCTAGTCGAGCTCTTCAGGATCGCTTGAAAATCACAGACTGAAGCAGGTTTGATATAAACTCTGCAGGGCAGTGGGCATCCAGGAGTAGGGTTGAGGACCTCTGCTTTAAAACTATTTAAAGGGTTTAAAAGACAGATCCATGAAATCTGTCATGAAAACATTAACAGAGACCATATAGGTATGAGCAGAGATGAGGAGCCCGAGCAACTCCATACCATCACCACCAGAAGGCTTTCCGAAAACATTGCGATTCAAGGAAATAAAAGAGGACTTCTTAAAAGTTTATCATAAGTGCCACATTTCCTGTTGCCAACTGGTGGCGCTATGACTGTGACCCACAATAGCTAAAACCAAGTGATCAGCACCCATGACTACACATACAACTGCAATTTGATCTAGTTTGATAGAAGATATGAGACTTGTTCGTTTATATTTGGTGCTTTTTTTTTTGCAATGACAACACTGTTTGATAGATCTAAAATCCTGTGCTCCCTGTGCATTTTTTTTTAGAGACAACACACTGCTTGCAGCTCAGTATATACTTTTTCCACCAAGATTTTGAGGGCTTTTGGAAAACGTGCTTAATTTTAATTTATAATGTCACAGAGGTAAGAACAGGGCGAGAAAAGAAAGCTCTCAAATTTCATTAAAAATTTCTTAATTTGTGTTCCGAAGGTGAACGAAGGTCTTATGGGTTTGGAACGACATGAGGGTGAGTTATGTCTTATGGGTTTGGTCTTATGAGTTTTGGAACGACATGAGGCAAGTAAATGATGAAATAATTTTAATTTTCATTTTTGGATGAACTATCCCTTTAAATAGGCATAGCATGAAAAAACACCTGCAAATGATAAACTTGTGGCCTTGCAGAACACATTTAAAAAAAAAAAAACGAATCGAGAATTTTGCCCATTACTGTATTAAGCGAGACGCTAAACAGGTTTCTCTTATGCGTCTTTTTGCACTTGAACAGAACAATACACAAAAATGTCAAAATATTCTCGCAAATAGTTGTTTATGTCTCAAGTGAACATAAACAGTTGACAAAGAAAACACATAACAGTATATTGGATCCGTGCAGCTCTTAAAGTGACAGCAGCTTAATATTCCTGCTGCTGTCTCTGATATGTTAATCAAGTTCCTTGTGTAACGTTCTTTAGCCTGTTGATTTTTGTTCATGGTATTCAGCTGCAATTAAATGTTTTAATTAAAGACTTATTGGAATTGAAATTAGGATTTGACAAAAATCTGAATCGAAAAGTAGAATTGTCAAAATTCAAATGATAAACACAGCAGGCAATTGACCCATGGCTAAACAACGCCCTCAAACGCGATGAGCCAATCACAGTGCACAGCTAACCCAATACACTCCGACATTCTCTGCTTCCACTTCCATTGAAATGCATTGCAGTTAGTCAGTTTTCATTCGTTTTTTCTTGTTATTTTAAACTGTTAAGTGTGTTTAAACAGTGCAGTACAGCAATCAAAGCAGTAGCACTACCATTTTTGCAGCGCCGAAAGCAGACCTTTCACTGATGTAATGATGCAATGACGTGTACTTGCTGGCCTGTTCCATTTACGTGTTCTCCGAATGCTAATGACGAGCCTCGTCTAGCCTCTGAAGGAAATGACTTGGAAGGACCCGTCCTGCCAAGGAAGTATCCTTGACATTGAGAAACACGTTTTGTGTATACATAAATCTCCTAAATATCTGACACATCGTCGTCTTCATCGTCTAATTTTCTGTCGCTCTACATACGTCATCTGGTCTCATTGAAATGATTGGCTATGAGCTACGTACAGGCACATTTGATAGACATTCGTAGCTCTGGGCATTCGTAAACCACGCCTCATATACGAGAAAATTAACATGTTGTTTCCAGACGACGTCTCATTCTCAATGATACGTGGTCTGGCGTTAGCCACTTCGCCCTTTTAATTGTGACATATACCATTAACTTATACTGAGATGATTTTGGTCATAACTCCCAAACTTAGAAAAGAGCTTGTGAAGATTGTGATGTGTACCTTATCAATAACGCCCAGCACTCTGTAATGCTTCAGCTCATCAAAGTGAGTCTGCTCAGACCACGAGCCGCCACAGCACTGCGAGCCCAACGCCTGAAGAGACACCAAACAAAGAGACACATGATGGACATGGAAAGGTTGTAATTCATAAAAATGTGCACAGAACAATCCAATATGTGAGTGCACAATGTTTTGAATATTCCTATGAATGACATAAAAAATTCATATGCAAAGTGCATGTAAATATTGTTCACTCACTTTTCACAAACATTTGACAAATTTAAGCCTGTCAGGTTTCAAAATATATTTGTTCAAAATTAAGTTTCTGTTCATGTTCCCATGGCATTTACTTTTAAAAATATTCAAATAAATTATAAATAACAAACAAAAAAACAAACAAACAAAAAAACATTCAAGTTTATGCCTTCATTAAAGGTATAGTTCACTCAAGAATTAAAATTAGCCCATGATTTACTCGCCTTAAGCCCTGTACGCTACTCCTACATCATCAAGTGAGTCTTTTTGGTGCAGGCTGTCTGACGGAAGCTAGTTATTTTAGTTGATATTTTAGTTGAGTTTTAAATATGGATATTTATTAACCCTCAGAGCCGTGTGTAGCAATTTTAAGATGGACGAATGCGGTTTAAAATCTTTTTGGGCTTTAAAATCTCATCTTCCATTCACTGCAATTATAAACCTTGGATTAGCCAGGACAATTTTTATATAACTCCGATTGTATTTGTATGAAATTCATACACCTAGGAATGCTTGAAGGCAAGTAAATCATGGGCTAAAATTTCATTTTTGGGTGAACTATTTAATCCTGATTTGTTCCTCAGTTTATAGTTACTCTATATAATAACTTTATAGTTATTTGTTCTAGAGCCCGACCGATAAAGGACTTTGAAGCCCGATACCGATACAAATATTTTTTGGTTTTAAAATCCAATATTTCGATATATCGGCCGATATTTGTTTATTTTTTTATTTAATAAAAGTGCAACAAAACATTAACAGATTTCCCTAACATTCGTTATTTGTAGTTATTTATGTTTTAACTAAAATAATATAATGCATTTTAAAAAGAAACTTGTTTCCTTTATTGTCACAACAGAACAGACTGATGATAGTGGCATTAGCTAGCTTTGTAGTTAGCTAGTCTATGATGAGCCATAATTTAGCAATGGTTTAGCAATTTAGCAATATTTTCAATATAACAGACCAAGGAGAGATGATGCGTCTAATTGCTATAACTGTCACGCGCTATTAAAGAAATACATCAGTCACATTGTCAAAAGTTAAAAGGACAATCAGTCAACTACACCGTAACAATGTAACGTAACTATTACTAGCTAATTCCGCTTCACTCTCGGCTTATTTAACAGCAGAAAAAGTGGACATGATAGTCACAAATTTTATCATGTTTATTTAAGCTAAGAGAACTGACGAGGATGTTCTTTTAATTGTTATTCAAGCATTGTATGTATCGTGACCAACTCAACGAGTGTTGCCAACAGGAACGGTGTAGAGTGAGTGCCCTCTGGTGGACAAACTATACAACTCCAACACTCATGACATGGTTCAAGCGTGTTTCGTCCGTTTTTATCTTATTTTTTAAATATTCATTTATCGGCCATTATAACTGCCGATACCGATAGTTTGGAAAATGCCTAATATCGGTCGATAATATCGGCCTGCCGATATATCGGTCTGGCTCTGATTTGTTCCTCACTTTCCTCACTTTTTATGATCCAATATGCATGTGCATTGCATTAATGAGGTCTCAGGTCAGACACACACACTGACCCTGCTTTGAGTGGAGCTCTGGCCCATGCTGTCCTTGAGCTGTGCAGAAATGAGCTCGGCACGCATCAGATATTCTGCCGTCTTTTTCTTCACAGCCTCCCTTCTGCTGGGACTCACCTCTCCTGAAATAAGCAATACACACATAGTAAACATGTTTCTTTGTTGGTCCTCATCAAAAAGTTAATTTGCTTGGTGTGAAAGCTGTTTTTCAAACATGGATGTGTATAACCACTACCAATGATAATAGAAACCCCATAAATTACAATTTATTGGTTGACAGTAAAAAGTGCAAATATTTTTGTGCAAATCTGCTGGCAGCAGATCACTACTACATCCACTGATAGACGGATCCGATGATAGACACCTGCTTTAAAACGCTCTCATGTGTATCTGTACAAGTGCTTGGTGAAGACAACATGTTCTTGAAAAGTTGATCATCGTAGCAAATTACAGGCATATGCATGTTGAGCGCGAAAACACAAGCGCCAATCAGAGACATATGTTAAGCACATCAACACAATGGCCAATCAGAAGCATATATGTTGAGAGCATGAACACAATGGCCATTTAGAAGCATTTATGTTGAGAGCGCCAACACAATGGCCAATCAGAAGCATATAAGTTGAGCGCATGAACACAATGGCCAATCAGAAGCATATATGTTGAACATTTGAACACAATGGCCAATCAGAGACATATGTTGAGCGTGTGAACACAATGGCCAATCAGAAGGATATATGTTGAGCGCGTGAACACAATGGCCAATCAGAAGCATATATGTTGAGCGCGTCAACACAATGGCCAACCAGAGACATATGATGAACGTGTGAACACAATGGCCAATCAGAAGCATATATGTTGAGCACGTGAACACAATGGCCAATGAGAAGCATAGCATATATGTTGAGCGCATGAACACAATGGCCAATCAGAAGCATATATGTTGAGAGCATGAACACAATGGCCAATCAGAAGTGCGCGTCAACAAAATGGCCAATCAGAGACATATGTTGAGCGCGTGAACAAAATGGCCAATCAGAAGCATATATGTTGAGCGTGTGAACACAATGGCCAATCAGAAATATGTATGTTGAGAGCGCCAACACAATGTCTAAAATCAGAAGCATATGTTGAGAGCACCAACACAATGGCCAATCAGAAGCATATGTGTTGAGCGCATGAACACAATGGCCAATCAGAAGCATATATGTTGAACATGTGAACACAATGGCCAATCAGAAGCATATATGTTGAGGGCATGAACACAATGGCCAACCAGAGACATATGTTGAGCGTGTGAACACAATGGCCAATCAGAAGGATATATGTTGAGCGCGTGAACACAATGGCCAATCAGAAGCATATATGTTGAGCGCGTCAACACAATGGCCAACCAGAGACATATGTTGAACGTGTGAACACAATGGCCAATCAGAAGCATTTCGTGAGCTTAGAATTATAAGGTTCTATCTTCGTTTAGGGTAGTTCTGAGATATTGAGCATCAAAGTTTTTACATCCCAGCTGGCAAAACTGTTATGTAGTATAATCTTCTATTATAGCTCAACAAGACCATCACCCTACAGGTACTTTGTGAATAAAATATCAAAATCCTGGCACATTTGGAAATGGAATTTTTTTAGGATGACCCCAACGGAGATAGAACCTTTTAAGTCTGAGAGCTCTGATTCTGTTTGGAATTATAAGGTTCTATCTCCAATTTTACAAATAAAACCCCACATTTCAAAGAATAAATGTATATAACCATTTCATTGATTTTAATCAATTTATATATTTAAAATACAAGCACACAGCTTTATATACTATAAAATAATAGTATAGTATCAAAGCCAAACAAGTTTGTAAGAAAAAAAAAATTCAAAGAACATGGACATAGAGTAATTACACAATACTACACCTCACTCCTCTGTACTGTAAAAAACATGTAGGAAACATCTTATATTAAAAAAGTTTAATTTTATATTATTATATTATATCACTTATATTAAAAAAGTTTAGATTAACACACAAAATATTGTAACATCATGAAAATTATGTTTTCATCCCTTATTATTCTGTATGTCTGTTTTGTTATGTATGATGTACTTCATGTTATGTAATTTATGTTGTCATGACTTTTTCCAATCTTCTATCTAGATTATTACTTTCTAAATACTGTAGTATGCTTTGTCAACTGCAGGCATGTACTTGAACATGGATATATATTAGACAAATTAGACAATGGGACCCACTGAGGCACTGTCCATGACTCAACAGGATAAACAGTCAAAGTTGCATTGCTTGGATATTGAATCTACTGGAGATAGAACCTTATAATCCCAACTTGGTTAATGTTTTGTGAGATGGAACCTTTGTATTTTATTAATAACTACTAACAAAATATATTTTTTTTTACAAAAATAACACCACACAGGCATTAATAAACACCTAATACCTGACAATTGCATTGCTTAGCACCTGTACAGTACTTCCTAAATTGAAGGGTGTTTTCGTATAAAATTATTTTCTCTGTAGTTGTCTTTATGCCACATTTTCTATCTGTGCCGTTGATTTCCCAGATACCTTTCCAGTACCGCAAAACAAAGCGGTGTTTATACAAAACACAATCTTACTCACAATCTTGTCCAGGCTACAGAGCTAAGAGGTGGGTTTTGATTGGTCCGTCCGTGTTCATTCAGGGTTTTGATTGGATATTGAATCTACTGGAGCTAGAACCTTGGCCGTTTCTCAATATGCCTTCTTGTCTGTACTTGTGGACTTGTAAAACATCATCAGTCGCGGCCCAAGTACTGTCCCAATACACAAGTTTGCATTTAGGCAAGAATGGTTAAAAATCCCGGATGTGTTCTTGACACTCCCATTTTACCGAGGATGCATCGGTTGGTAACTTGTGTGAACTTGACGGCAGAAATATCCCATAATTCATTTCGGCATTCGCGGAAGAAGCGGGAAGCAGAGAGAGGCAGGTCAAAAGTTACCTGAATATTACCGAATATTGCCGGCGTTTTTTCCGCCATTAGCTAGTGATGTACACAAACAAACAATAGAAGCAGAATTAAAATGAGACATGTGTTGCTTTATTGTTGTGAATATACATTACATTGTAGTGTCTGTAGAGTAATCCCTTAGGCTTGGGTGATAATGTTTGGGCACTGCAGACGGCGTCTGTACGGGGGTAACGTTACTATTGCGCAATACCAGCAAGAACACATCGTCTCAAACTGTCAGCAGCGTTCTGTGTGCTCGTCACCTCGTGAGTTCGTTCTTCCAAGAACAACTAGCAAGAGCTTTCTTCCCAAGAACACAAGTCCGTTCTTTGCATTCTTGGTTTTGAGAAACGGCCCTTATAATCCCAACTCGGTTTATGTTTTGTGAGATGGAACCTTTTTATTTTATTAATAACTACTAACAAAATATTTTTTTTTTTACAAAAATAACACCACACAGGCATTAATAAACACCTAATGGATCAGATTATGTCAAAAACTCAATTTCGACCAAAAGTGGAGATATAGCCTTATAATTCTAAGCTCACGATAAATCTTCAGCACGTGAACACAATGGCCAATCAGAAGCATAAATGTTGAGCGCATCAACACAATGGCCAACCAGAGACTATGATGAACGTGTGAACACAATGGCCAATCAGAAGCATATATGTTGAGCACGTGAACACAATGGCCAATGAGAAGCATATATGTTGAGCACATGAACACAATGGCCAATCAGAAGCATATATGTGGAGAGCATGAACACAATGGCCAATCAGAAGTGCGCGTCAACAAAATGGCCAATCAGAGACATATGTTGAGCGTGTGAACACAATGGCCAATCAGAAATATGTATGTTGAGAGCGCCAACACAATGTCTAAAATCAGAAGCATATATGTTGATCGTGTGAATGCAATGGCCAATCAGAAGCATATATGTTGAGAGCACCAACACAATGGCCAATCAGAGGCATATATGTTAAGCGCATGAACACAATGGCCAATCAGAAGCATATGTTGAGCGCATGAACACAATGGACAATCAGAAGCATATACATTGAGAGTGCCAACACAATGGCCAATCAAAAGCATATATGTTGAGAGCGCCAACACAATGGCCAATCAGAAGCAAATATGTTGAGCATGTGAACACAATGGCCAATCGGAAGCATATATGTTCAGCGTGTCAACACAATGGCCAATCAGAGACATATGTTGAGCACCTGAACATACGTCAACACAAAGCAAGCACATGTGACCAATAGGAGACAATTACAGCTGTGCAAGTGTAAAAACATGCATTTAATGACATACCTTGTACACCCTGCAACAGAAGATCCACACCTCTACGATAGTAGGAAAACGCCACAGCAAATTCCTGCTCCACCTCTTTCTGGACAGCTAGAGCGATCAGCCCACTGGCCTTTTCCAGGTAGTCCTCCTTCTCTGTGGAGCTCCTGAGACTAGAGGCAAAGCTCAAAGTCCCACTGGTGTAGCTGGACTCTACTCCCACCCGGCTCGGGGACGTCACTGGCTGTGGGACTGGAGACGAGTTGCTTTGTGTTGCTTTGTGCTTGATGCTGCCTGATGCCATTCCATCGTCCACAGCGGCCAGAAAGTCTCCATCAACCTCCAGAGAATTCAGCTCACTGTGACCGCTGCCACCTGCCATTAAACACACAAATTCAGCTACACGACTGGATATGATGCAATTAGTTTGTGCAAAAAAAAATGCTGCAAGCGGCAACAAAAGGCCCAAGCATTGAGGTGCCACCACTACTAAATAATAAAACAATGCACAATAGGCCCATCCATGTGATTAGCCTCCTTTACCAAATTTACAACATCAATTTGATCTAAATCTGACAATGCACAATGAGACTCTTCTTCTGTCCCTTTCTTGTCATTAATTTGGCTTGACGAAAACAATAACTGTACTGGTGGTGAGTCTGGTGACTGTAGTTAAAACTGTTTAGTCAAAAAAGGCGCTACAGAGCCCAACTGCACGTTCTTGTTTTAGCTTTTGCCTATGCCTCCAAACAGCCAAACAACTGAAATTTTAAGTATGCTAACTTTAAAACACAAGAGCATGCAAAAAAGCATTTTGAAGTTTGATGAGTTAGCATGGCAACACTATTAAAGAGATCACACATCCCTTTGTAATTTTACATGAGACATGTCTTGAAATTATTCTAACAGCTTTTAAAGCAATTTGGGTCACTTGAAGAGAATCTTTCAAAGCCTGTTGTGTGTGTCATGCTTCCTGCTGCCAGTTGTTGTACTATGACAGTTACTTACAATAGGCCTTTATGACAGTCTGCGTGTCGTCGTCACATCCGGCTCTGATTAGTAACATAAATTCAATTTCAACCTGCATTATTGTCAATGGACAGATGCCAGTTTTGAGAGGACAATTAAACTAATGTAATTGAACTAAATAAACATCAATATCTAAAACTGTTTATTTAGACTTACAAGATACCCTATGACACGATTGTTTGCGCTGCCGGTGTTGCCAGTCATAAGATTCAAATCCAAGATATGTATCGAACCATATTGTTTTCAAACGTTAAATAATTTTTTTAGCTTTTGATGGAAAACCACAGGGAGACCTCTTCGCTTCCCTTCGTTGACAACAGATTTTTCAAACGATTCTCATTAGAAGTGTAAATTATAAGTGACTCAAACACAGCACTTGCAGAGCAGCATTCATTTAATGCGAATCGAAACTGAAAACAGATCAAAATTTCATATAATTACATCACAAACACTGCGATTAGATTATCACACTAAGCCATCTCACATACTCACCACCATGCAGTATCAAAATCTTTAAAAAAGCACTGTTTCAATGGCAATTTTCACTCGCATTTAAATGTAAACTGAGGTTAGCAAAAACAACAGAAACATATACAACAAAAAAATCTGATGTAACAAACTTAGACTAATAGGGTACATTACCTATATTTTAAAGAGCCCCTATCATAGCATTTGAAATGTTCCTATTTTTGTTTTAGGAGTTCCCAAAAACAGTTTAACATTCATGATGCAAGGATAAAAAACACTTTATTTGTCTTATAATATGCATTTAATTTTAACTGATTTGCTCTCCTACTCCCAAATGATTCGTACAACGACTCATTTTTCCAAACCACTCCTTTGCGTGACGCTAATCGGCGGTGATTGGTCAGATGACATACCCAGTCAGTTATTGTTTGTTAGCATAACGCATAAACATATTGATAAAGCACTGCAGTACTACAAGACGCTCCTATTCTTTATGACAACTCTGATAACAGCGACAAACATTTCACATATTTAAAAAAAAAAATTGACATTGAAGACCTAGAAGCTGCGCTGAGCTTAACTTACACACACACACACACACACACACACACACACACACACACACACAGATACACGTGCACACACATACTGCCTCGCGCCCCGATGCAACAAAACCGTTCAAAACCCATAAAAGCAACAATTATTAAGCCTCAGGTGCTCTTCGTTTCGGAGTCACACTTGTTATCTTCCCGGTCAAAAGTGACCGGACACCTAAAAATGAAACTTTCTCCATCCCAGTAAAACCATTGCAATTTATTTTTGTTCTATAATATTTATTCTTTTTAATTTAGTATTTTGAGAGAATTTAATTGAATTTATTAATATTTATGGATTCTTTTTGCCATGGAAAAATCTATATATTTTTCTATATATATATATATATATATATATATGAAGAGTTCAGATGCAAAAACCTCTAAATGCCATTTGAAATTTTCTTCTAAAATGACCATTTTTATCAAGCCTGTATATTTAAGTTCAGTAATTTCACTTAAATGACAATTAATAGGTAATATCCATCGCCATTTAAGTGAAATTACTAAACTTAAATATACAAGCTTGATAAAAATGGTCATTTTAGAAGAAAATTTCAAATGGCACTTAGAGGCTTTTGCATCTGAACTCTTCATATATATATATATATATATATATATATATATATATATATATATTATTTTTTACAAAAAATATTAAAGCAGTATTTTAGTTTAATATAGAGTATAGGCCTTCAGAAAAAAATATTTTTTGAAGAAAATTAGCACCATCTGGTTACAGTACAGAGAAAAAGCGTAGAATCATGGTGTAACCACTAGATAGCATGTACAGCTTTCTATGGAGAGGCATGTGAAATCCCCAGCTGTTTATGAACACATTTTTTTGTTGTTGTTGGTGGATTTGAATATATAGTTGAAACAATCTCAAAAACTTTTTCTTATAAAAAAATTGACAAAAAACAAAAATTCACATTTTTTTTTTCATTTTTTACAATTTCCCATTCATTTCCTATGGGGGTCATTTTTGACCAAAGACCACAAGTGTGACTATTTTTTTTAAGACCACTTAGCATGCTCAGATCATGACCTCAATTTTTTTTGTGTTCACATACATAATGCCATAAAAGTCACCAAGTTTCATAACACTGCGATGAAGCTGTGATTTTTAAAAATTCAAAATGGACTTTTTGTAATCGAAATTTATTGGTGTGTATGTGTATAAAAGTGTGTTTGTATGTGTGTGTGTGTTGGTGGGTGTGTCTGTTTTGGACTCTAGATGTTGTAGAGTGTCACCCCTTTCCTGCAGTGTACTTTTTTTTTAGAATTGTGGCCAATTTGTAGATTGTACATACAAAAATTCAGAGATTTTTTTTTTTTGTCAATTTCCCATTCATTTCTTATGGGTCGGTCATTTTTGACAAAAGAGCAAAAGTGTGACTCGTTTTTTTTTTACGAACACTTAAATTGCTCGAATCATGACCTCAATTTTTTTTTACGACCACTTAAATTGCTTGAATCATGACCTCAATTTTTAGGGGCCAAGCACCGAAGGTGCGGAGGCACCTATTGTATCTGTTCCGGTTCTTATTATTAGGGGCCAAGCACCGAAGGTGCGAGGCACCTATTGTATCTGTTCCGGTTCTTATTATTATTATTATTATTATTATTATTATTCTTCTTCCGACTGGGCGTCTATGGCAGCCCATAGACCGCTTTGCGGGAAAGTTGTTTTGGTTTGACATTCTGATAGAGGACAGTCCCACCATTAAATACACCAATTTTGGTGTCTCTAACTCATTCCCTCTAGCGCCACCAACTGTCCAAAGTTTCACTTTTATTATGCTAATAACCTTTGAACCGTAAGGCCTATCAACGAAATTCTTTTTTCCTCTTGTTCCTGAGCTCATGCCGATTTGATCGCACCCTATGACGTCATTTTGCGTCATAAAAAATGGCCGCCATTTTGAATTGTCCAAAAAACCTACTTTTGCGAACTCGTCCTAGGCCGTTTGTCCGATTTTCACCAATATCGCACCGGATCATCTCCAGGCAGTGCTGACAAAAAGTTATGGAATTCAAGTTGATTCGATTAGCCGTTTTCGATAAACGCACAAACTAATTTTACGTAGCTCTTGCAAAAACAGACGTAAGGCTGTATCTCCGCAACGCTTCATCGTATTCAGACCAAACTTGGTACGTGTCGTCACAAGCATGACTTGAGGCTACATGCAGCGTTTCGGCGCAGCGCCACCTACTGGTTCGGAGATATGAAAAATGGCTATTTTTGCTCGTAACTTCTGAACGGTTTGTCCAAAAATCAAAAACTTGGTCTCGTTAGATTCAGGGCGTCATGCCGAGTCGACTGATATCCATTTTTCCCAGATCGGCCATTTTGGCTGTCGGCCATTTTGAATTATGTGCTAAAATGCTGTATTTTTTGAACGCATGAACGAATTGTTACGAAACTCGGTATGGTTCATCAGTACGATGCCCTAAAGGAGCCTGAGAAGTTTCGAAACAGCGCCACCTAGTGGTGAACTTTTTTTTTCAAACGCTTATAACTTTGGGTGTGATACACTTATTTTCACGGGAGTCATCTTTTTGAGGTCCTGAATCGTTGCCGAGTCCAACGATACCAAATATGTTGGGTTTCGTCTTACGGTTGGTGTAGCGTAGCGATTTAGCGCGAAAAAAACACTTGGCGATATCTTCGAAACCGCTGTTCCGATCGAGACGAAACCACCGCCAGAAACACGGAACCATAGCTTGTTAACTATACGCTAATGCCCAAATGCGAAAATATTGATAGTAAGGGGTAGTAAAATTCAAACAAAGTCATGTGTCGGTCATTTTTTATGTGTTCTTTCATATAAATGTTTATAACTCGGAAGCGAATTGAGATATTTTCACCAAAATTGACAGACATATGTATGGGCTCACTCTGAGGACACAAGAAAAAAATTGTGGGACTGAGCCTCTTGGTGGCGCTATAATAGAACAAAACGTGAAATTCCCATTGACTTCAATACAGTTTTGTGATTTAAAAACGCTATATTAAACAAATGCATTGGTGTAATATTACGAAACTCAGTTTGTGCCATAAGCAGCATGCCCCGAAGGTATTAAAAAGATTTTGAGACAGCGCCACCTGTTGGTCAAATGTTATAATTAATTTCTGAAAATGCTAATATCTTTTGAATAAATTTGCCTATTGCAATGAAACTGATCTTAATAGATTCCTTGGGTTATGCCGAAAACATAGATATCAGGTTTTCCATAATCAGCCAAACTTCCTGTCCGTCATCTTTATTTCTTTGAAAAACCTTCTTTTTCGAACTCCTCCTAGACCGTGTGTCCGATTATCACAAAAATTGAATCGTATCATCTCCAGACCGTGCCGACTAAAAGTTATGGATTGCGTGACGATAGACAAAACCGTTTTTGTATACCACAGCATCAAATTTGAGGCATGCTGCCAAAATGACTATTTAGGCTTTATCTCTGCAATGCCTTCACATTTTGACACCAAACTTTGCATGTGTCATTGTCACCTCACTCTCACCACATCACATCTATTTCGTAACTGCGCCACCTATTGTTCGAAAGTGATAAGCCATTAAATAATCTTATAAGTCAATGTTTATGTGATTTTTTAGCCATTTGCCCAAAGTTTTCTCAAAATGCCCTTAATTGCTCCTTGCTGCAGTTGTTATGCCACTCCTTGCCATTTTGGCATATGTTGCCGCTTCTTGCGCTTGGCCCCGGTAATGGCTGCTTGCAGCTATATTTATTATTATTCTTCTTCCGACTGGGCGTCTATGGCAGCCCATAGACCGCTTTGCGGGAAAGTTGTTTTGGTTTGACATTCTGATAGAGGACAGTCCCACCATTAAATACACCAATTTTGGTGTCTCTAACTCATTCCCTCTAGCGCCACCAACTGTCCAAAGTTTCACTTTTATTATGCTAATAACGTTTGAACCGTAAGGCCTATCAACGAAATTCTTTTTTCCTCTTGTTCCTGAGCTCATGTCGATTTGATTGCACCCTATGACGTCATTTTGCGTCATTAAAAATGGCCGCCATTTTGAATTGTCCAAAAAACCTACTTTTGCGAACTCGTCCTAGGCCGTTTGTCCGATTTTCACCAAAATCGCACCGGATCATCTCTAGGCAGTGCTGACAAAAAGTTATGGAATTCAAGTTGATTCGATTAGCCGTTTTCGATAAACGCACAAACTAATTTTACGTAGTGCTTGCAAAAACAGACGTAAGGCTGTATCTCCGCAACGCTTCATCGTATTCAGACCAAACTTGGTATGTGTCGTCACAAGCATGACCTAAGGCTACATGCAGCGTTTCGGCGCAGCGCCACCTAGTGGTCCGGAGATATGAAAAATGGCTATTTTTGCTCGTAACTTCTGAACGGTTTGTCCAAAAATCATAAACTTGGTCTCGTTAGATTCAGGGCATCATGCCGAGTCGACTGATATCAAATTTATCCAGATCGGCCATTTTGACTGTCGGCCATTTTGAATTATGTGCTAAAATGCTGTATTTTTTGAACGCATGAACGAATTGTTACGAAACTCGGTATGGTTCATCAGTACGATGCCCTAAAGGAGCCTCAGAAGTTTCGAAACAGCGCCACCTAGTGGTGAACTTTTTTTTTCAAACGCTTATAACTTTGGGTGTGGTACACTTATTTTCACGGGAGTCATCTTTTTGAGGTACTGAATCGTTGCCGAGTCCAACGATACCAAATATGTTGGGTTTCGTCTTACGGTTGGTGTAGCGTAGCGATTTAGCGCGAAAAAAACACTTGGCGATATCTTCGAAACCGCTGTTCCGATCGAGACGAAACCACCGCCAGAAACACGGAATCATAGCTCGTTAACTATATGCTAATGCCCAAATGCGAAAATATTGATAGTAAGGGGTAGTAAAATTCAAACAAAGTCATGTGTCAGTCATTTTTTACGTGTTTCTTCAAATAAATGTTTATAACTCGGAAGCGAATTGAGATATTTGCACCAAAATTGACACACATATGTATGGGCTCACTCTGAGGACACATAAAAAAAATGTAAGACTGAGCCTCTTGGTGGCGCTATAATAGAACAAAACGTGAAATTCCCATTGACTTCAATACAGTTTTGTGAAATACAATGCTATACTAAACAAATGCTTTGGTCTAACATTACGAAACTAAGTGTGTGCCATAAGCAGCATGCCCTGAAGGTACTGAAAAGATTTTGAGACAGCGCCACCTGTTGGTCAAAAGTTATAATTAATGTATGAGAACGCTAATAACTTTTGAACAAATTTGCATATTGCAATGAAACTGATCTTAATAGATTCCTTGGGTTATGCCGAAAACATAGATATCAGGTTTGCCATAGTCAGCCAAACTTCCTGTCCGCCGTCTTTATTTCTTTGAAAAACCTTCTTTTTCGAACTCCTCCTAGACCGTTTGTCCGATTTTCACGAAAATTGAATCGTATCATCTCCAGACCGTGCCGACTAAAAGTTATGAATTGCATGACGATAGACAAAACCGTTTTCGTATACCACAGCATCAAAGTTTAGGCATGCTGCCAAAATGACTATTTAGGCTATATCTCTGCAATGCCTTCACATTTTGACACCAAACTTTGCATGTGTCATTGTCACCTCACTCTGACCACATCACATCTATTTCGTAACTGCGGCACCTATTGTTCGAAAGTGATAACCCATTAAATCATCTTATAAGTTAATGTTTATGTGATTTTCTTAGCCATTTGCCCAAAGTTCTCTCAAAATGCCCTTAATTGCTCCTTGCTGCAGTTGGTCTGCCACTCCTTGCCATTTTGGCATATGTTGCCGCTTCTTGCGCTTGGCCCCGGTAATGGCTGCTTGCAGCTATATTTTTTTTTGTGTTCACATACCCAATGCCATAAAAGTCACCAAGTTCCGTAATTTTCTGAAGAAGTTGTGATTTTTAAATATTTAAAACAGATTTCTTTAATCGCAATTTATTGGTGTTTTTGTGTATAAAAGTATGTGTGTTTTGAAACTTTTGAAATTTTGAAACAGAAAAATTTTCGGTCAGAAATGACCGAAGAGCACCTGAGGGTTAATAATACTTACAGGTTGTGATTTATAGGAGGAAGCTGATCCATATACACTGGGTAAGTAAGTTACTGAGCCCTCATTCAGGAACAACCGCTTGCGAATTCACATTTGAATTCATTTATGATTTTGAACTAACGTTATTCTTCAATAAAATGATGATGAACTCTAACCACCGATTCTTCACATGCTCGTCCCTGGTAAATGAAAACAAAGTGGCTGAACTATCTTTGCATTGTAGAACACAGTGTCTTCTCGACATGATGCTATGATGAAGTATTTGAATGTGTAGACTTCAAGAGTCGACTCTCACATTTTAAAGACAATAACTTTATATACGGTGCACTTTCAGATATAAATCTTTGCAGGATGTTTTCATTCCCTTAGAGCTATATTCCACACCATATGAACAGTCATTTTCAAAAATCCATGATAGGGGCTCTTTAAGCATTAATAATTCCCTAATTCAGTCACTTTGTTTAATCTTTTTTTCAAATAGTTAAAGAGTACCTATTATGGCATTTAAAATGTTCCTAATATTGTTCTGGGAGTCCCCAACAACAATTTTACAAGCATGCAATGACAAAAAACACTTTTGTTGTCTTATAATATGCATTTATTTTTACCTGAATTGCCCACCGACTCCCATATGAATCGTTTTAGCGAGTCCTTTGTCCAAAACCCGCCTTTGCGTGACGCTAATCTGCGGTGATTGGTCAGATGACCTAGTCAGTTGTGATTGGTATTCTCTGTGCAGAAAAACGGAACTCCTATTACCTTAAATGGGTTCTCAACTCCAGTCCTCGCGACCCACTGCTCTGCATATTGTGTATGTCTCCCTCATTTAACACACCTCAGATCCTCAGCTCGTTAGGATAGAGCCGGCTCGCGAATCTATACTTTATAGCGTTTAGGTTTGTGAAGCAATCATCTTCAAAATGACGCGAACACAGAACAAGGTTTGGGCTATACTTGTGTGGTATAGCAGTACTTGTATATATGAACTGCAGCCACTTAGTCTTCAAATACTCCTCACTTGGCAGGTTAAAAAAGTTCACTTCAAAACACAGCGTCTCGTCGACATGATTGTTTTTCGAAGCCCAGATCTCGAAAAACGACAGAGTCCAAAAAGGTGCGGTGGGTCCAAATCTCCATGCTCTCAGACCTCCCTGGCCAGCCCAGGCAGGGTGGCCCGTCCTGGGTCAGTTTCAGATTTGCCCGCCACCCCTGGAGCTCCGGTTTTCCCTAGCGTCTCCGAGCGCAATAAGTGGGCGTTTCTTATTCAAATAACTTGTCAAGTTGACGTCAACCAGACAAAGGAAAAGCATCGTTTTTCGAACGATTCATATCAGCAACTCAGAGTCGACTTGTTTTTGTGTGACAATAACTTTGTATACGATGAACTTTCATGTTTAAAACTTTGCAGGATGTTTTCGTTCACTTAGATCTAAGTTAAACACTACATGAAGGGCAATTTTCAAAAACCCAAAATAGGTACCCTTTAAATAAAATAGTTTTTACAGAGACATGACATTTTGACTGGTATTGGTACAAACAACTGAAGTTTTGGCTTATTATTTACACATGCAGGATCATCTCACTTACACTCATGTTTAGATGGGTTGGCCACTAGTAAATCATCCACACAACTGATATGTTTGGGAACTACAGAAAGACAACATTGGGGGAAAAAAAGAAGAAAAATCAGGCAAAAGCATCAATTCAATCAATAAATTAAATTTTCTGAGGCAGTGATGAAATAGCAAGATAAACATATCCAGACACTAAACTAGAGTGAGCTTTTTATTTTAATGGAGGTCAATAAAGGAGAGATATTTTTTTTTACATTTTATACAGGTAGGCTATATGCACGCATAAGCTCTGCATTTGACACAAGGATGCTCTTCAGTTTCTGGTTGGGGAGATTAAAGCGGAGGAAAACAGGATTATGGCAGAGTCTTCAAAATTTACTGTTCTCCCGTCTTTGAAATGAAACTTTCATATGTTTAGATGTCATTTTATATATAGTTATGTTTATTTAATATAATTTTAAAAAGAAGCATAAACACAAAGAGGGGTGTCTGTTTTGTCTGTTTTTGTGACCAACGTTTCTTTAGTATAACCATGGAGTATAAAATTAAATGTAAATTCTCGGTATAGTATTGGACTCTACGATCGGCGGAAGTTATCGAGCATCCTTAGACCTTCACCGGAAATACCGCCGTGCATAGAGCCCATGTAAATGGTATCCGCAAACGATGATTGACTGTCGTAGAACTGAAAGCCAATCAATGATTAAGAATCAGATTTGCCAATTAATATGTTGAAAAATGAGTCATTTGCTGGGCCTGGTGTCAATAAAAGCTTTTATTGGACTAACAAGGACGTTTTCAGTTCTGAAACTTACAGGATATTCTTATAATATGATGACCTCTTAGATGTCAAAAGCTCAAGGGAAATTTGATTTCTCAGTTCACCACCCCTTTAAAGAAGCAAATTTGATGAAGAACTTACCTTCAGAGCTGCAATCTAAGAGACTGTCAGCTAGGAAATCAGAGAAGGGCTCGGCAGGGCCAATGAGCTCAGAGCTGTCTTGCACCTCACCACCCTAAAAAACACAACAATTGAGATCACCATGTTTTAGCGCTGCAAAAAGGGGAGGAAATGATAAAGAAAAGCATGAAAGGAAACATACAGCTAATATACAGTATATATGTAACTCTATATGTCTATACAGGTCTTCCTTCACTGTTCTCACTCTTGGTTTGATTAGCTGGTTGATTACCTGGATACCTGAGTTTGAAAAAAAAAAAAACCTACATAAGTCAAAAGTTTGGACAAATCTACTATTCTACTATTTTTCCAACATTTTAAAATAATTTGTTTTCATTACAACTATAAAATAATAATAATAAAAAATATATAAATTATTATTTCCTATATTTTTTGATAGGAAATGTATAGATTAAAAATATCAAACAAAAACTATAGTTCTGTCAGGACCATTATCGTCAAAGAAGATGACAGCTAGCATACAGTTTGGATTGGCGGTTATGATTATGTTCTGGGCAACAGCTCCAGCGAGTAAACAGAGTGCGGGTGAGAGACCTCCACAGAGTAAACAGATCAGAACCAACATAAAGATATTGCGTTGGACATTATCATCAATGTTCAATAATTTAATGTACAATATTATTCAATAAAAATGAGTGATTTGAAAAGGAATATCAGAAGGCCAAGTCATGACTGGAAGAGAGGAGGAGAAATTTACTTTTTGGGAAAAAAAATTCATGACAAATTTCTTTGAAACAAAAAAGCATGTTGAATTGAGGTGAATGAACTCTTCTAGTTGGATGGGGTTGAGGTCAGGGCTTTCAAGTTCAATCAGCCAGACAAGTGCTTTCTCTCCAAACATGTCTTTATGGATCTTGCCTTATTGTCATGCTGGAATAGAAAAGGCCCATCCCAGAAAGCGTAGTATTGTCCACAATGTCTGAAGCATTAAGACGTCCCCTCACTCGCACTAAGGGGCCAAGCCCAACCCTTGAAAACAACCCCACACCATAATCCCCCCTCCACCAAACTTCACAGTTGCCACAGTGCAGTCAGACAGTTAAAGTTCTCCTGCCAAACCCACACTCACCCATCAGAAACAGAGAAGGATGATTCATCACTCCACAGTACACGTTTTCACTGCTCCAGTCCAGTGGCGACGTGCTTTTACACTACTCTATCCGACACATGGCATTGCAATTAGTGACGTGAGGCTTGGCCATGAAAACCCATGTCATGACGCTCCCATTGATTTTTTCTTTTCTGATAATGCCAATGGAAGTTCGGTTCTCTTCAGCTGTGGAATCAGCCAGAGCCGATCCTGACCTCCCTGTGGCCCTAAGCAAAAATCTGTTAAGGGGCCCTCCTACCTGACCTATGGAGCCATGTAAAGCATTTGCCACACCTGTCTAGTTAGTACTAAAGAAAATGTAATTCCTGATATCAGAAAGACTCTTTTCTCAAATCTTTTATATTAATATCAATAACTCACATTTAAAATAGTACAATTAATTAATTATTGATATATAAAAATGCATGTTGTGAATTAAAAAAAGCTAAAATGGCTTGCCATTGCTTGTCACTGTGTTTTAAATGATAAAAGCAATAATTGATACTTGATGGTCATTTACTGAGGGATGTGCATTCATATTGACCAGTATGTCCAGCCAATCAACATTCGAAATGCAATATTGGTCAATGTCAATAGATTGCTTTCCATCTTGCTTTATTGGAGAGTTGTAACTAAACTGACTTGGAGACTAAATGATCATTGTCTTGTTTTAAAAGCATGAGCGCCTAATGAGTAATGCCATCACGCTCATATTGTGCCGGTAACTGGGCCCCATAGATGTTTCACTGGAAAGTGAGCGTTTTATTTCGTGCACGCGCATATGAACTCATGTTATTTTGTTTTCGTCAAAAACCTTAATTTCTTTTCGATTGAAGAAAGAATGACATGGACATCTTGGATGACATGGGGGTGAGATTTTTTCAAAAGTGAACTACTTCTTTAACATATATGTGTGTATGTATGTATGTATGTGTGTATGTATGTATCTATGTGTATGTATATGTATGTGTATATATATTTATTTATTTATTTATTTATTCTTTGAGTAAAGTTGGCAGAACAATCTGAGGAGAAGAGCCTTGGTAAGAACAAGATGGTCAGTCTGTCTGAGCTCCAGAGATCCATGTGTGGAAATCTGAGCTTTATAGTAGAGTTACCAGGCGAAAACCACTCTTCAGTTATGATAATAAAAAAAAAATAAATGATAGCAGTTTTTTGCATAAGGCTGCAAGATAAAAAAATGAAAAATTAAAGGGGTCCAAATACTTTCTATGAGTGCAGTCTAGACTGAGTTATGTGTGATCTCCAGAGGGTGTCCTATAACTTATTAAACAATGAAATTCATAAAACTGCACGCCCATAGCTAAAATGCACATGACTATATTTGTGATCCTGGATCACAAAACCAGTCACAAGTCGCACGGGTATATTTGTGGCAAAAGCCAAAAAATAACATTCCATGAAGATATTTTTGTAAATTTCCTACCTTAAATATAAAAAAACATTTATTTTTGTGAGTGAATGCAGCATAGTTGCGAACATAGATGGACAACTTTACAGGCAATTTTATCAATGGTTTGATTTTTTTGAACCTTCAGATTCCAGATTTTCCAATAATTGTACCTCGGCCAAATATTATCCTATCCTAACAAACCATACGTCAATTGAAAGCTTATATGATGTATAAATCTCAATTGATTTTTTTTTTTTTTTTTTTACCCATGTGAATGGTTTTGTGGTCCAGGGTCACATTTGATAAATTAATAAATGTAAATATTCTCGAAACCAACCTGACAGCTTTGATAGCATCTTAGGGGCCATTTACAGCTGGCCACTTCATGCCTTTTCTGAGATCGCATAGCTATCCGATCGTGAAAAGACCAGGTATGAATGCCCCCCGAAACGCATTTGAGACGGATTAGAATCCGATCACTCAAACCACATCAGGAGGTGGTCTTGGCCGCATTCCAGACGAAACTGGACATGTGTAAATGCATCTGGTTGTTGAAACCACATATGTAAATTTTACTCCTCCCAAAAATGCTAAAAAATAAACGTGTGAGAGCGTGTTATAGGCTATATGTCATGTTATTTTAGTCAGATATGACGACGCTACTGCGACAAACATGAGCAGCTGAACGCCTATCAAGCCAACGAGCCACAATCTATCGCAAATCAAAGTGAAAGTAAGACGCAGACGATTAACACTACCATAAAAGTAGCCCAAAGAAACAAAATGATCTTACCAGGACTGTTGCCGCTCTCTTTATTGCTGTCTTTGCTGATTTTGAAATTAACCGATGATCAAATTCGGCTCATATCTGTTGCTTTTGGTGACGTGCACTTCATTAAATCTGCATATAGCGCGTGAATTGAAGATCGGATTTATATCCGTTTCGCAAAAACACATTTATGTGACCAGGTGTAAATGGAATCGTTTTGATAAATCAGATAGCTATCCGATCTGAGAAAACGCATGAAGTGGCCAGGTGTAAACAGCCCCTAAGTTAATACATACCTTAAAGAAATCCTGTATGTACTGGCTGCCATACAGAGCAGGAATATTAGCACTGAACTGCAGCAAATCCTCTGAGCACTGTCTTCTCTTTTCAATCACAGAATCATCAAAACGACCTTAAAACACAAAATACACGTTATAATGCACTTACTCTTCAGGATTTTTGTTCTGTAATTTCATTTTCAAAGCTGCACAACTAGTCATTTTATTAATTTATTTTTGTTTAACACTTTTAAGGAATTTCCATGTATGCTGACACACACACACACATACACACACACACACTTACCAAAGACAATGGCTTTGGCAAAGGGGGGGAAGAGCTCTGACTGTCCAAAGAGGTTTCGGTGGATCTGCCAAAGGTCTTGATGAAGCTTTTTGAAATCGCTATACCTTTTCCACACTGTGATCTATTTGTAACAAGTCAGACACATAAAGACAGTGTGTGTTAGTAACTCACTCCAGTGCTCACTGAACATGCCATGCTTTTTAAAGTTTTTCAAACAATATTTCTAGCTTGTAAAACAAGTGTTCTTCTGCAATGTGGCAATTTTATGAGCGAAACAAGAGTTTTAAATCTATCGTTATTTTCAATTGCAAAAAAAATCAGTTTCATTACATTAAGCTGCATTCATTACTATAACTACTAGCAAAATTTCAGAGAAGCTGCATTAGCTACACCGGTAGACTAAAAAAACTCAACCTAAACTGCTATTTAGCCTAAATAATGTTAAAATGGTTTTAATGGTAGATCAAATTATTATATTTTGAAAAAACAATCTGAGTTTTTTTTCCTCCCCAGAGGAATAATGCGCACAGATGAATCATTCACAATAAGACTGGAGACCTGTATACTATTAATAAGAGTAAATGTGCCATTTTGATTGGCTATGTTAAGGATTCTCACCTCCTGAATGTCCTCTGGGTTTTTCCGTGAGATAATCTGGAAAGAAATAGAATCATCTAGTCATCAAAAGAGAACAGCAAATATCTTTGATCTATATTATGAACAATAATACTGCTTTAGTCAGCTCTTTATTGTGCATAGTGTGTGTAAGTGTGGAACAAGGAAGAGAATGCAAAAACTGAAACACACTGCACCATTCAAACATTTGTTTTATATGAAATAACATATTTACAGTATTGATATTTCATATTTTTGTCAATGTCTGATTCAGTCTGATCTGATGCTTTTGTTGACGTGTGTCTAAGTTTGAGGAATATAAATAAGAAAAACAATAACAAATCAAAGATTTATGATTATGATATTGCACAGCTGACTGTGACTGTTAAAGATGCGTTAGATTTACTTGACATCAGTAAACACAGCGCGCGCACACACATACTTCCATACATGGAATTACATATGTGACGTGAATAATAAAATCATCAATTGACAGATTAATGTTTTCCTAGTTATGTTGGTATTCTTGATAAACATTAGCGTTAGCACATGGGCACTACACCATGGTAAAAACCGTTAAATCTTACCCGGGCCGTGACTTTATACACCGTATAGCCTTTCTTGTGTGTCGTAGGGTCGGTGACCGTGTAGAATCGCACAATTTCGTCTTTGTTCCGCGCGGAGATCATCCTGATACAAGCATCGCCATAGCAGGACAATTACCGTACAATAGACAGCTACAGCTGAGCTCATGAATATTAATCAGGCCGTGCTGATGACGCTATGTGCGTGGAAATCTTCCGGGAAGCGTCACATTTAAAGGGACAGTTCACTTCAAAATACAAATTCTGTCATTCACTCACCCTAAACCATTTAGACTTGGTTAATCATCGAGAACAAAAACAAACCAACAAAAAAACAACAACAACAACAACAAAAAAAAAACCTAAATAAGATTCAACGAGGCCAAAGGTACACCTCAAATATAATTCGCTCAAAATTGAAAATTCTGTGAAGGTCAAGCTTATTTATTTAAAGGTACATTATGTAGGATTTTTGCAGTAAACTATTTTAAAAAACCACTAGGCCAATGTTATATATTTTGTTTAATTGTTTACTTAAAACATCACAAATGTTTCAAACTAAATCGTGAAAAATTGCGAAATTAAATAAAGGAAACGGGGGGTGTGAGGAGTCGCCAGTCAATGGCGACATTTCCGCGTTACCCCTGGTTTCCACCAGGTTTGTCCTCCTACTGCCATAGTAACCATGGCGACAGACGTTGACAACCGGGTTATGCCCGTTTTGCCTAGCAGGACACCCACGCTGTTGTTGTTGAAAAAAAGAGGACTAAAATGAACAACTTTCGAGATGCCGAGAGCTCCACGTCCGCCACTAACTTCAACTTGACAGAGACGCGAGTGTTGCATGCACTTTATTAGACAGGTGAGCAAATGTTCATAAAACTAATCTTATTTAGTTCAACATGATGAAAAGTTAGAATATGATCCGTATGCTATTCTAATGTTGATCTAGCAGCTTACTTAGTCTCATACAGCCAACCTAACTAACAACATTTAACACACTCAAATGTCATTTAGTGTGATAGTGTAACTGTTAGAGCAAGTGAAGCAGCGCTGCATGACCTCATGTTTCATTCGTCTAATAAACTGACCTGTGAGTATTAATTCAGCATTTGTGGGTAAGTTCAGTAGAATAAAATATCCTTATTCCTTTATATCTGCGGGACTCGCGTTGCATGTGGTTCTGGTATACGTCTAGCAATCACGCCCTGCTTCATACCACAGTCTTGTTAAAAACATTATTGTATTCACTCATCCATAAAAGATCCATCAGCTTGACGACAAGACCCATAATTCCGATTAATGTGGAATATACATCATCAACATACACCTTTGTTATTGTAAGAGGTTAGCGACCCCTGGTGGTGAAAAATCCTGCATAATATTGTACCTTACCTTATGGGCATTTTGGATGCAGCACAAATAGGCACAACTGACATGCACAGTACATCTTAGAAGTAATAATCTAAGAAATTATTTTAAGACTATTTAACAATTGAATTGTTATTTCTGGTTATTTTTCATCTTTGGTAATCTATAACAACGACGACCTGAAGACAGCATCGAAAACTTTGGGTATAGGAAGTGGTCACTATCTAGAATCACAGAGTGGACTCCACTCAAAACATTTCGGTTAAACAGACCTTTCAAACTTTGTTCTTTACGGATTATCTTCCCACTGTTTGTGACTACAGTATTTTATTTAATGCATTTTTATGTTTCCCACTAAGATTCACAAACCAGCAGCTAATAAAAAAGGACAGTTTGGGAATGACAATTATTTTTAATTTCAGGTAAGAAAAAATTACCTATTTTAGGTTATGCACTCATAATTAACACCCACTGACAGGTGAAGTGAATAACATTAGCTATATTTACATTTTGTTTCAGTCAGAATAAAATAATTCTGATCGATGACTCTAAACAGTGTTTTCATTTGGATTCTTACCTGGTCCCTGCTCAAACGTCACATGTTCATGTTGTTACAAATATTACTAATTGTGAGACACATTGTAGGGCTAAGTTAGAAATGTTTTGTTCTAAAAACGTTCTGGGAACATACCACAAAGTTCTAGTAATGTTTTCAGCGGTTAGTTTTATTTTGGTTCCCAGAATGTTCTCCTAGAAAAGGAACACAGCAAAAACTCCAGTGATAAAAGTTAATGAGATAATTACGTGATTAATTGAGTGATGATTGAGCATTATTGAAGACACCTGATGATAACAAGCAGAATCACTGAAGGAGAAAATTTAAAATTGAAAGTCACCGTTATGGAGATCAGACAGTGTTTACTTTAGTTGGGCTCTTGACCCAAATATTATTAACTTTAGATTTTGTTTGTTTTGTTTGTATCTGAGTTATAACTGCCAGATGAACAAAGAAAAAAATAGATCTAAAGGTGTTAGTTATATTATGACATTCATCATTAGAAGTTTATTCTGATGGTTAAAGCATAACTTAGATTCTGCATAAATATCCAGAATATTAGATATAATTTAATAGTTTTCATTAAAGTTTTTTTTTAAAAAAAATCTTTATTTTAGGCACACACAGACCTCAAGATTCAGTCAATGCCTCTCAACTATGGTGACGAGTAGAATATTTATTTAGGAAAAGTAAATTACATAGACAATTCCAATCATAATTTATTCATGCCGCAATGCATGATGGGAGCCATTAATGAGTTTTGATTGGTGGCAACAAGGATTATTATTGTCACCACAGTTGAGATGCACAGGCTGATTATTGATGTCTGTGTTTCTAAATAGAGAGGAAAGTGATTTGATCAGAATCATTTTTATTAAATATTTTAGATAATCAGAAAAATAGTGATTATCATATGCTGTAGAACCACTAAACTGTTGCTATAAAGTTAAACCAAATCATCTGAATAAGTGTCATTTTTCAGATCACAGCATGATAATGTCAAAACATAATCAAGACTAGATCACACTTTTCTTTGTTCATTTGACTGTTATAAATCAATCCGTTTTGTTTGAGTTCTTTAATGGTCTAGTGCTAGATCTTTTGCCAAGCATGTAAGAGGTTACAGGTTCCACGTTTTTTCTCTCTCATCAAAACTGAATATGTTCATCAGTGGTTACAGTCTATATCAAGCAGGGACACGTTTTTTGCATTCTAATTTGTAATTTCATTGGAATGAATAGAGAGTCTCCACAACTGTGATAGATCGAAGAGCACATCCAAGAGAAGACTGCACACACGTGCACGTCAGGGTACACCGAAGGGTACCCGTTTCACACAGCCTACTGCATAGCTACGGTTTGAGTTTGACGCAGAAATAGGCCTATAAATTGGGCTTAATGATGCTTTTGTGAAACGCAGCCCAGATCATAGTTTCTCTTGCCACAACAAATGTGCTTTAGGAACACAGAGTTGGATCGACCAGATAACCCATAGCAAAGCAAAATTGAAGATGAGATCTCCTTTATGTCACATTTACATCTCCTAGATATAAATGAGCACTAATTGAGACCAAAGTGGTTTTCTCATTCTTCTCAAATGTCTCTCCTGAGAATTAAGTCTCACATTGGGCACAGTGCAAGTTCTCTAAATTCTCTCACAGCTGTCTCTTTTCCAGATCTCAACTAAGAGAAAAACGAGACATACTGTGCCGCTATCAAATATGTCTCAATTTGATCTCAGTTATATTTCAGTGAGAAATATGTCTCGTACTGCTCACTATTTGAGTTCTCAGATTCTCTTACAGTTGTCTCTTTCAGCAAAAAGAAAAAATAGAGTAGTGCAAGCTCTCAAATTAGTCTCAATATGTTCTCAATATATTCTCAAGTATTGCTCATGTAGCTTATGTCTTGCTCCTAAGTGACCCTTAGGAGAAGTAACTCAGAAACAAATGATCACAGAATGATATGAATATGAGAAGCTCAAATTGATCTCAAGAGATGAGATTGAACAGATGAGCAACACATTTTTCCTATGGGAAATACTAATGTCAAAAAGTAAAGGGACAAGAGCCCAACTAAAGCAAACACTGATTACCGTAATGGTGACATGCAATGAAACCTTCCTTAAAACATCACCATCTAAATGTCTGTAAATCTAAATAAGACTGCGTGCAGATGTACAGTATGACAGAAATAAAGTCTGGAAATAAACTAGTAATACTAAGTGCAATAATGTGTAATGTCTTGAAGTCAGTAGTTCTTGTGTTTCTCTTTTTTTCTATTCTTCTGAATGCATCACTTTATTTTCTGCGTTTAGACGAGCGTTTTGGATGGGAAATCCGCGTGCAGATGGTGTAATGTTCTGCTTTATATTATTCAATAAAGACACTCATGAACATTTCTGCTGCTAGCTCCATGTGTTAGCAGGCTCTCTTTTTTTGTCTCTGTTCACTCGTCTTGTTCACTACATGTAACATTACTCAACAGGAAAGGCTATACTGCCACCTTGTGGTTACTCAATAGAATGCCTATCTTTACATCCCCTTTCCAAAGTTATAAAACAAAGTCATTGAACATTTTAACTTAAATTTAAACTTTTGCTTGCGATAAAGTCTTACAAAAAATGCAAAAGTCAACATATTGCAAAGCACTCGTACCTCAAAGAAATAACAATAACAATAACAAGGCACTCTACTTTAAACAACGCTGTAAAGCCTCATATTTTTTCAATAAGTCTCTCAGGTGGTTTTCTAGGTCTAGCAGACCTTCTGAGTGGTTCAGTCATTTGAGAGTCTGTGGTAAGAGGCTCAGCTTGGTGTGCATTTGGTGTATCACTTTGTTTTTCAGACTCAGCTTCACCGTGTTTGTCAATGTCCACATGAGTCTTTAACAGACTCCTCCTGTTTCTCCTCACTTTATGTCCATCCTCTGTTTCCACAACGTAAGATCTAGGTCCGACTTCACTGAGCACTGTCGCTTTTCTGTCCCAGCAATTAGGTCCCTCGATTCTCACTAAGAGAATCCTTTTCACTAAGAGGTTCCAGACTTTTTGTAGCTCTGTCATAGGCCATTTTTTGTCTGATTTTGAGTTTCTTTTTGTTGTTCATCCATTTGTTATTGTCTCGTCCTGGTTGCAATTGCGGTAGTGTGGTGCGGAGCTTGCGTTTCATAAGAAGCTCAGCAGGGGACGCTCCACACTCCAGAGGTGCAGCTCTGTAGCTTAGTAAAGCGAGGTGAGGATCAGTCTTACCATCCTTGGCTTTCTTCAGTAGCCTTCTCAGCCTGACCATTGGCTTGTGGGTACAACGGGCTTAAGGTAACATGTTTGAATCCGTAGTGCTTTGCAAACTCTTTAAACTCTCCACAATCATACTGCGGACCGTTGTCACTCACAACACATTGTGGGATTCCATGTCTGGCAAAGAACCCTTTCATGTGCAATATGACAGACTGTGCGTTGGTGCTGGAGAGTTGTGCAATCTCAGGGTAGTTCGAGTAATAGTCTATAACAAGAAGATAGTCCTTGCCATGCAGATGAAATAAATCTGTGCCTACCTTCTGCCAAGGAGCATTGGGTAGTTCGGCCACCAGCATTGGCTTCTTGACTTGTTTGTAGTGGTGTCTGAGGCAAATGTCACATTTCGCAATTGTTTCCTCTATGTCTTTATTAATACCTGGCCAGTAGATTGCTTCACGTGCTCTTCTCTTGCATTTTTCCACTCCCAGGTGTCCTTCATGAAGACGCTGAAGCATGTCCTTGCACATGGTCTGAGGAATAACAATCCTGTTTTTTCTCAGCAGGTCCATACACATAAGTGTGAAATTTTCCACACCCAAACACTAGGCCCAGCGTCTCCTTCTCGATCTGAGCATAGCGTTTTTCTGTCTCAGTCAATGATCTTGAGGCATATGCTACAGGTTGCCATTTTTCTTCGTTCATTTGAAGCAATACGGCTCCTAGTCCGTCTTTTGACGCATCAGTGGAGATTTTAATTGTAAGCTTTACAATGTAAGCTGTGGAAAATTGTAAGTAATCTAGGAGCTTTATTCAGCTTTTTACAGCGGATGCCATTGTAAACACGGTACGTCTATCCCTCACAGCCTCACTTTCATACATGTCATGGCGCTGCTCTGAATAAGGTCTATTGTGAGCCACTAGTAGACCGCAGACGGTTGGCATTCACTGTACTGTATTAATAGAAAGCCAGTTGATATAAAGATTTGTAATACAAAGTATTTTTCCAAAATTAAGTTTAAATATTATTTTAGTGCCGTGAACACGGGGCGGAAACATTTATGACGTTGCTGTGCTTACGTATACTACCTCATTATAGTGTTTAATAATGAGGAGGACTCTCTAGCCCACAAGCCTCTGAAGGACTGGGAAGGACACAGCCTCACAGGAGGATGCAGCCTTTCATTTGAGAAACACCCCTGGTTTGTTGAGCTTTCAGCTCTGCTGGTCAAGTACACCTGGCTGCAGCCTGCAGATCGGGGTGGGGCTACACCTGGGGCGGGGCTACACGTGCAGCTCCGCCCATAACAATTCTCATTGGTTACTGACAAAGTGATGACGTCGATCGAGGCGGGGCCGCACTAGGGCGGGGCTGCATGTGCAGTCCCGCCCAAAACGCTTCTCATTGGTTAGTGGCACAGCAATGACGTCGACGCCATGCACTGTAAACAGGAAATGGGGTTGAAAAACTCACGCGCTAAATCGCGCTCAAACCTCTCACGTAGATTTAATTTAGAGCTAACTGTATTCTGTGATTAGAACATAGAGACCACGAATCATCTGTTTTTCTCCTGCTCTTACAGCAACACGTTCTGGTGTGACATGTAAGATAAGGCTTGAGCCTTATCTCCAGTCTCTCTCCAGTTTCACTAATTACATTAGGAATTAAAATGAAAGACAAAAACTAAGAAATGATTTTAAACACTTTAATTATCTTGGGTACATTTTTCATCCACAAATGTAAATGTTTAAATACACACTGTCTTCAAGAGAGAATTTGCATTGTAGCCCATTACAAATCCCTGTGGTTCATGAAGAAGCCTCTCTCTCTGTATGTATGTATGTATTTATGAAGAGTTCAGATGCAAAAGCCTCTAAATGCCATTTGAAATTTTCTTTTAAAATGACTCTTTGTAAAACTTGTATAGGCTATTTAAGTTCAGTAATTTCACTTAAATGACAATTAATAGGTAATCTTCATTGCCATTTAAGTGAAATTACTGAACTTAAATATACAAGCTTGATAAAAATGATCATTTTAGAAGAAAATTTCAAATGACATTTAGAGGCTTTTGCATCTGAACTCTTCATATATATATATATATATATATATATATATATATATATATATATATATATATATATATATATATATATACTGTGTTGTCAGAGTAGGGTGACCAAAAACACACAGCACATGTTTCAACCCCTCAGCATCAATGGTCAGCCAGTTGAACAAGTTAATGTTTTTAAATATCTTGGGACAGAGATGGACGCATCTCTGTCTTTTTCACAGCATGCAGACACTGTGTATAAGAAAGCCCAGCAGCGTTTACACCTGCTGAGGAAACTTAGAGACTTTAATGTGAGCAAGACCATTTTAACTAGGGTCTACCAGTCACTCATTGAATCCATACTCACTTTCAATATCTCAGTCTGGTATAATGCCCTCACTGTCAAGTACAAAACCAAACTTGCACGTATAATAAATCAAGCCAGTAAGATAATAGGCTCCCCTCAAACTCCCTTAACAGAACTTCACACCAGGTCAGTATTGAGGAAAGCCACTACAATCACACAGGATCCCACCCATCCCCTTAACCAATCCTTTCAGTTAATGCCATCAGGTCGACGCTACAGAGTCCCACTTGCTAGGAAAAACATATACAAAAAATCTTTTATTCCTACGGCCATTACTTTATTGAACAATCAACGATAGAATATATCACATTCTTGTATTTGCACGTCCGTATAGCCATTTGTTGTGAAATTGTCTTGAGTGTATCCATGTTTTTTTTTAATGTGTTTTTATGTTATTTGAACCTGTCTTGTCGAAGACAAATTTCTGTCACTTGTGACAGACAATAAAGCTTTTCTTATCTTCTTATCTTATCTTCTTATATATATATATATATATATGGGAGGTGATAAAGTGATACATAAGTTTTTTGTGCTATATATATATATCACGCTGAAAGCACGTGCATCGCATTTGAGTTAAGTGGTACAGTAATGATGTCGATGCTTCAAAACGCATGCGCAAATTTGAAATAATACTTTTAATAAAATGATTAAGTATTAAAAATCTCTAAAGTAATAATGAAAGCAGCAAAAAGGAGTGGAGCACATATCCATAGTTTCAACCATGCCTGATCCAAGTTCAGCATAGAAGGAATTACAGAGTATTGTGTAATATCTTTGTAGTCTTTAAAAGTTTTTCACATTCTGTTGCACTTCACCATGTAAATAACAAAACAACTGTAAACATTAATGGCACCTAAATATATTTCTTATTTTAAGCATTCCTCTTTAATAGTTCTATGTGCATTATATAGGTTATTATAAAACATTTATGCCAATAAAATTTGAAGTTAAAATAACTACATACAGTACATTGTCAATCTCTGCAAACCATATTATGCATGCAAACTCAAAAAAAAAAAAACTCATACCAGTGATAACTTTTATTTCAAAACAAGTTTGAAAAATTGTGTAAAGAGATATTCAGATAATCACCTACACACAAATACATGCACACACACACACACACTCATCATGTACACACACACTTACACTCACTCTCACACACGTACACTCTCACACAATCTACTCAGCCTGAAATTCCCCTCCATCATTGAAAAAAAACTAGCCCTCAACCTCCTTCACGGAAGAAAATGCATGCAGGACTCCCTTTCTGCCATCACCTACACACCCAGGTAGGCAGTCCTTGTGTATTTCAGTACAGTGCAAGCACAGTCAACGAGGGCACCTGGAACTCTTGCACTTCAGTTCACAACACCTAATTTAGATAAAATACAGAACAAACAATATTGAATCATTTTGAAGAATGGCATTATCAGTACAGAGTCATACAAGGAATTTCTTTTTTTTATACATTTTAAACATATTATATAGGAAAATGTTAGACAAGATACACAAGTGTTATTGGCTTTGTCTGTAGTACCCAAGTACCTAAGAGACTTAATTGTTTATGAAGAATATAAACTCTAAATAAAAACTTTAATTTGGCTTGAGCAAGCCGATCCTAAAAGTTTTGAGGGCAATATAGTTTATCAAGCACAGACAGATATATGGATATGACAGATAGGTAGAGATAGATAGGCACACAGAGATGAATAGATAGATTCGGATAGGATAGAAAATTATTTTTGATGTGGTAATACATCAGCCATATGGCATGCTGGTGTACTGACAGAATGGGCACCTTCTACTGCTCATACCCCCCTCTTGCTTAAGACAGTTGTGTACATTTTTGCAGGAGGGAATGGCTCTTAAAACCTTGGATTTATAAAGTAAACAACAACAAAAATAAGTGAGAGAGATGGAGGACTAGTGCATGTGTTAGAGAATAATTATCAGCAAACACCAAAAAATATATAAAGTAAAATAGCAAAAGTGGTACCCAGGGAATATAAATAAGGATGACAATGCCAAGGATAAGCAAAGAGAATGAAGTATAGAGCATAAGAATAGACTAAGCATATTTTTACATGTTCAATTAAATAAATGTAATCTTATTAATTACAAAATAGTTTACATTTAATCAATTTATTTATAGAAATAAAGTCTTACAATATAATTTGTATATTGTTACTATTAACTGTTAAATCATGTTTTTCTTCTGGTTCATTTTTATCACTAATACTCCCAATCCCACCAAAACCACACTAATATACATCGCGCACACACACAGGCCTACGATGCTTTTAGGAAACGCTGCCCCAGTTATTTGTGCTGAGTAAAGTTACACAATCTTATTGTTATACCACTTAATTGTATCATCACACTAAACGCCACTTCAGAATTAAAAATTGTAAATAAAATCAGAGGAAAAAAAGAAGAGTAGCCTGTATTCACCATGCAGCGATGAACAGCGGAATTGAAAACAAGCTAGAAAGCGACGTCATGAGTTTACGGGCGCGGCCCCACCTCGATCGACGTCATCACTTTGCCCCTAACCAATGAGAAGCATTGTGGGCGGGGCTACACGTGTACCCCCGCCCCAGGTGTAGCCCCACCCCGATCTGCTGGTCAGGGTCAGGGAGGAAGGGTACTATTGTAAGCTAACAGGAGATGGCAGTAATGCACTGATCTGAAGTGTGATCTTCCAATAAACAGAAGAAGACGACTCACGACTCAGAAATGAACTATGGAAAAGAAGGACTTGTGACAGCGGTGTGTGTAGCAGGTCAATGTTCACCCATCAGTGTTCACCCGTTTATGATTTCGGGGCATGACATAAGGTGTTGATGAGAGAAACATGAGGACTGTTCTGAGGCTGAGGCGGCTAATGCCAGAAGGTGAGATGAGATTATTTTGCCCAAAGTGATACACTATACAGCAACGAATATATTCACGTGTTGAACACAAACATAAGTCTGCAGACTGCAGTGATAAAGGTTTCGGACAGTAGTGTGCTGCAATGTTGTCAATGTGCTTAGCTCTTCGACTGTCACTCAAATAAAACTTTAGGTCAAGTCACCTTTATTTATATCGCTTTTTACAATACAGATTGTAACACAGCAGCTGCACAGTCTAATCAAATAAATATTAAATACTATGCATGCATCATGCATTAATGCACATAGTCTGTTTACACTTTTTACATGTAATTGTGTAAACAATATATCCGAAACAGGGCTATATATTTATTTTATATACATTTCCAAGTGCATTATTTCATCTTAAAATAGCTATATTTTAGGATACATTTATGACATATCACTTTGTTCTATAGAACCTATTTAGTTTGAATTCATTTTTAGTAGCTATACATTTAAATAATAAATATCTTAAACCTACGAAATGTCAAGTGGCTCAAAAAATATAATAACAACAACGGTAATGGGTTCAAATTAAGGATCAAAGGCAAGTAATAATCATGATTTTATTGGACAACACTTGTAAAATATATACTGTCCGTAGGAGCAATTCTGGAGGAGTGGGGGGGATTGGGGGTTATGGCAGTAAATGCTTCTGGGGTCTGGGGGTATGATTTTTTGAAAAATAAACCATTAAATGACACTTTCTGGAGAGTTTTGTGCAAAGAAATGGAGAAAATGAGTCTTACATGATATGTGAAAAACTGCAAGGTTAAGAACATAGGCTACTTTGCATTGTTGTAGTATCATGTATTATGGCATTTAGCATTTACATTACTGTTAATCAGTCATATACTGATTAACTCAAATAAATGGTTGATTTAATTTCCATTAACTATAAAATACTAAAAAAATTAAAGCTGCAAGCAGCGATGGGCGGGCCCTCGCACCTGTAGCGCGTCGGGGTGTGAGGCGGCCGCGTTGCTTACTCTGCAGCTCAGCCGGTGTGGCTGTGCATTTGCTACGTTGCTTCGTTAAAGGTCACTTCCTGTTGCCAGCAGGTGGCGCTATAACTGTGGGTGAATGTCGGCATGTAGATTTGTTCAGGGCGGGACTCTTGTCAAATGTGTAAAATTTCGTGCAGATCTGGGCATTTATAGCCAAGTTACTACAACTTCCTGTTCCATGGCGAATCATCGACGCCACGGACACGCCCATCGAGGAAAATGCACAGATAGCACAACTTTACATCTTCAATGCCTTTAGAAGGCGCAGAAGAAATTTGAAGTCGGTCCGACTAAATCCCTAGGAGGAGTTAGTTAAAGGACAAGTTCGGTATTTTACAATTAAAGCCCTGTTTTAAGATCGTCCCTGATGCAATAGAATATTTAAGACTGTTTTTTAGACAGATGCTGCTGTCACAAGAATTTTAGGTTTCTGTGTTAGCACCCCCCCACCTTTATAATGAAAGCATAGGTGCACTCGATCAATCATTCATTAAAACGCATAAAACTTTAGTTTACAAAGACGTGAAACTCACCGAGTGGTCTGGGGTGTTCACTGACATGCTCACACAAAAATCGCTGCAAAATATGCTTTCCAACAGGTTTTATCGTAGTTTTTGTCCAAGTCTATTTTCTTCCTGTTTTTGGTTGAAGTCCACAGTAGTAAATTGTCGAGTTCACGTGCGCGATCATTGGTAACTAGATAACTAAGGATCGCGCACGCAAACTCGACAATCGACTGCTCTGGACTTCAACCAAAAACAGGAAGAAAATGGACTTGGACAAAAACTACGATAAAATCTATGGATAAAACCTGTTGGAAAGCATATTTTGCAGCGATTTTTGTGTGAGTATATCAGTGAACACCCCAGACCACTCTGTGAGTTTCACGTCTTTGTAAACTAAAGTTTTATGCGTTTTAATGAATGATTGTTCGAGTGCACCTATGCTTTCATTATAAAGGTGGGGGGGTGCTAACACAGAAACCTAAAATTCTCGTGACAGGAGCATTTGTCTCAAAAACAATCTTAACTATTCTATTGCATCAGGGACGATCTTAAAACAGGGCTTTAATTGTAAAATACCGAACTTGGCCTTTAAAGTATGTAATGAGTAAATCATCCAAAAATAGCGGTAAAATTAGAAATGGCTGACTTCCTGTTGAGTTTAGGGCATCACTCCAAGAGACTAGGGCTGCAGCTATCGATTCTTTTTGTAATCGATTAATCTAGCACTTAATCGATCGATTAATCGAGTAATCGGATAATTTGTTTATGTGTGTTTTTAAGCAACCAAAACAAATA
Organism: Cyprinella venusta; assembly: GCA_038021265.1. Classification (NCBI taxonomy): domain Eukaryota; kingdom Metazoa; phylum Chordata; class Actinopteri; order Cypriniformes; family Leuciscidae; genus Cyprinella; species Cyprinella venusta. The sequence goes on along the minus strand of CM075876.1, from coordinate 6,407,271 downwards.
ATGTATTACGAAAATGATAAGGTGTTTGGCTTTTATTTCTTAAAAAACTAGAGGTATTTATTCCAACTGAAACATTTGTCTCCACAACTAATTATTGCAATTCTTACCCATTTAGTGTTTATAAGTGCCAGTGCCAACTATTATATAACAATACAGTTAAAACAATTTACTGTAAAACATGTTACATGTAGCCCATAACATCTAAAACTTTGAATACAAACTTAAAGTAAAGGCCATTTGGCCTTAGTTTTGTCTTCTTAATACAACATTACAAAAAAAGGATTGCACCTTCTACAAATTACCCACCTGAAAACAAAAATAAATTAATATAAAATATCAAGCCAAACAGGTACACAAATGTATACAATTTATAAAAAAATTAATGTAAATAAAACATTTATAAGAATCAGACTTTTTCAACTGTAATCTCAAGACAAACATCAGAGTGTGTTTGTGTCTCACAATATTTGTTCCTCCATCACGTCCCAGTGTATAAGTTACAGTGAATGCATGCTGAAATTTTTGTTGCGTGACTACATAAAATTGTAAGCATATGATGATGAATTGCCGCGATTGGTCTGACTGACGCGTGAGAGAGACATGGGTGCACGCGCTCGCTTACCTCTTTGCCCTCGTGCGCGAGCCGCGGTTAGGAGCTCAACATCTCGTATGCGCGCTCGCACTACAGGATATTTTAACTTGCGAATTAATGTGCGGCTGTAAAACTAGTCGATCACGAGTGGCTCAACAGGTAGATCTATAGACAAACTCATCTTTCAGGCATTTGACCGAAGGGATTGACACTTCAGCGTGAGAAATCGGGGGTATGGCGTGAGAGTGAGAATTGGCTCAATTGCGCGAGTCTCACGCTGAATGCGTGAGAATTGGCAGCCCTGCCAGGTATACTTTGCAGTAGACACATTGCATCTTGTTTTCTTCCTTTATAAACATATAATGATCCCAAACCTTAGACATTCTCTGCCATTTATGAAGTCACATGAAGTCAAATGTATCATGCGCTATGGTGTGCTTCCTGAACAACGGTCCGAGTGAAACAATCAGATCCCTGTGTGCGCGTAAATTGCGCATCGTAGGAATTTAACGAGGCTTCGAGGCAGATTTTTTGCCTCGAGGAATTTTTGTAATCGAGTAATTCGAGTAACTCGAGGAATCGTTTCAGCCCTACAAGAGACTTTTCTGTGTGTCTGGACACGGTAGATGTACCACAGAAATTTCGTACCTGTCGGTCAAACATGCGGAGGGAGCTGCGTCTTTTAAGGTCACTTCCTCTTGCCACTAGATGGCGCTATGACTGTGGGTGAATGTCGGCATGTAGATTTGTTCAGGGCGGGACTCTTGTTAAATGTGTAAAATTTCGTGCAGATCTGGGCATTTACAGCCAAGTTATTACAACTTCCTGTTTCATGGCGAATCATCGACGCCACGGACACGCCCATTGACGAAAACGCGCAGATAGCACAACTTTACATCGTCAATGCCATTAGAAGGCACAGCAGAAATTTGAAGTCGATCCGACTAAATCCCTAGGAGGAGTTAGTTAAAGTACGTAATTAATAAATCATCCAAAAATGGCGGTAAAATTAGAAATGGCCGACTTCCTGTTGAGTTTAGGGCATCGCTCCAAGAGGCTTTTTTGTGCGTCTGGACATGGTAGATGTACCACAGAAATTTCGTACTTGTCGGTCAAACATGCGGCCGGGGCTGCTTCGTTAAAGGTCACTTCCTGTTGCCAGCAGGTGGCGCTATGACTGTGGGTGAATGTCGGCATGTAGATTTGTTCAGGGCTGGACTCTTGTCAAATGTGTAAAATTTCGTGCAGATCTGGGCATTTACAGCCAAGTTACTACAACTTCCTGTTTCATGGCGAATCTTCGATGCCACGGACACGCCCATCGACGAAAACGCGCAGATAGCACAACTTTACATCGTCAATGCCTTTAGAAGGCACAGCAGAAATTTGAAGTCGATCCGAGTAAATCCCTAGGAGGAGTTAGTTAAAGTACGGAGTGTGTAAATCGTCCCAAATCGGTCGCCAAATTCAAAATGGCAGACTTCCTGTGGAGTTTAGGGTATGGGTTCTTGAGGCTTTTTTGTGCGGCTTGAAATGATACACGTCCCCACCAAATTTCGTGCATGTAGGTTGAACGTGGAGGAGGGGCTAATTTTTTCCAATTTTCTAGGTGGCGCTAGCGTGCCATTTTGCCACGCCCATCCGCGAAACCCACAAAATACGAAATTTTTCACCAGTCCTGACATGCGTGCCAAAATTGGTGAGTTTTTGAGCATGTTGCGGCCCCGAAAATGGCGCTTACTTTGCAGAAAAAAGAAAAAAAAAATAACCCTAACAGTTTCAAGAGGGCCTCGCACCGTTGGGTGCTCGGGCCCTAAAAAAAAAATAACCCTAACAGTTTCAAGAGGGCCTCGCACCGTTGGGTGCTCGGGCCCTAATAAAATCAACCTATCCCTTGTGGAAAGGTTGCTTTAGTTGCTAAAAGTAGGTCTAGCAATTATATTTCAAGTAATTCACTCAGTCTCAGATCAAACACAAATATGCTGATTGAATAGATTGCTAGTATATTTTGAGTACCCAGCTAGCAGTTCTTTTAGCAGTTTGCTGATAAATGGTGTCTGAAGTAAAATGCTCAAAACATCTCCTGAGAAAAATACCAACCAAGTCTTGGTTATTTAATTTTGGTTTAGTCTTATTTTCCTTACCTTGTCATTCAATGCCAGGGCACTTTTTGTACATTTCTGGAACTTTTGCGTATTATAGATGACGTATTATAACAAAGGCCTGCAGAAGATGCCAACAGCCTGGTGATTGTTGTTATTACACCTTACAGCATGATCAAATATGCATAGATGTAATATATTGATGTATTCTTTTGTGTTGGCATAGGTTTATAAATGATTTACATTACAAATCTGGTGAAATGACGTATGTTGCATTCCCAGATGAATGTTATAAGCAATTCAAACGAATATGCAAAGATGGAGTTAAAGTTTTCTTTTTTAATATAATTTTAAATATGATGTAGTCATGTGATGGAAAAAATGCATTTTCACAATCCATTACTGCAGTCTTCAATGGCACATGATCCTTCAGAAATCATTTCGAAGATGCTGATGTAATTTTTTTTGTTGTTCAAATTTAGCCATTAAGCCTTTCTCACAAGATGTTATTATTATGTATTTGTGTTCTGCATTGAACAAAAGAGCTGCATAGTAATGATACAGTTCTGTCTGTTGTAGTGCGGTGGACCATGTGTGGAAACCGATCCTGCTCAAACTCTTCCACCCGGAGACTGGAGTCAAACACACACATCCATAAACATCTTATTTCCAAGATCACTGCCACAGGTCCAATCTCAGTAGCTGAGTATATGAGGGAGTCGCTCACTAACCCAGTGTCGGTATGTGTCATATGACAAGCTCTTTTATACTGTATATTTATGGAATTCATTACAATTAGGGCTGGGTAAAAATGTAACTTTTCAGATGAATCACAGTTCTTATTTGAACAATTTAATTAGGGTGATCGATTGCCTTTTTTCATTACCGGTTCTATTCAGAGTATGGGCCAATAATTATATGATATCTCTGCTGTTTTTTTCTTGATCATTGTAAATATATATATATATCTTTGTGTGTGTAGAACTGATGATCACTATTTTTCACGTGTTAAACACTATTCGCTAAACACGCACTACTTAATTATTGAATGAAAAATAAGTATAAACTTGGCTTGTGGTTAATGTAAAGCAGCAAAAGTTATTCTAGAAAAAATCTTGGGTGCAATCTTGGGTAATTTTATGAAATGTATACATTTATTTGGAAAAGATTAATTGCCTTGATTCTGATTACGATTTTGATTCATTTTAATAAACTGCATTTGGATACTCTGCCTTCTCGGAGCAGTTCATAAAAATTAGATAGTAATTGTTCTTTCGCCAAAAATCTAAATTCTGTTTTCTGAGTTTTCAGGGATATTATGTGAAAAATGACATGCTTGGAGCAGGTGGTGATTTTATTACATCACCAGAGCTCAGTCAGATTTTTGGTGAGGTAAGCATTGTTTTTAATATTAATTGAATATAAAACCATACATTTATTAAAAAAAAGTGTGTGTGTGTATATACAGTATAAATGGTCTTTTTTCCACAGCTGTTGGGTGTGTGGTGTGTCAGTGAGTGGATGGCAGCGGGGAAATCCAGTGTGTTCCAGTTAGTGGAGCTCGGACCAGGTAGAGGTTCATTGGCCAGTGACATCCTGAGGGTAAATACTCCAATGGATTTTGTGTGGTTGGCAAAAGCACCATAAAATGCATTAATATTGGCTTTTTGGTAAATATGAGCAAAACAGGATGTGTAAAATTGCTTCTTGGGCTTTCATTCAAAACCTTCAGAAAAATCTAACTTTTAAATCCAAATAAAATTGTGTGCCACAATGATAACTTCTCCTGTAATGCTTAATGATATTGAAGAACACCTAGGAAGGGATCTGGAAACATTCCTCCTTACAGAATCTCTCCATGTTCTTTAGATTCTAAAACTAAATCATAACTCCATAAGAAACCTGTAGACTCTCCTCTTCAGTTTAGCCTACAGGTTAGATTTATTTATATATTTTTTTCAGTGCATCTTTTGTGATTTCTTAGCTGTCACTCACTACACATGTGTTAAAAGTTCAGCTTTCAGGCTTGAAATTGATCCATTGAGTTCTCTAAACCTTTTGTCAACCATGCAGTTTAGCGCAGAAGCTCATCTGACCGTAGAGCACAGTCCCACTGAATGCTCCAGTAACGTTTGGGAGCAAGTGTTCCTCATTAAAGGAGTAGTTCACTTTTCAAAAACTTTTGACTGATAATTTACTCGCCCCCATGTTCTCCAAGATGTCGATGTCTTTCTTTCTTCAGTCGAAAAGATATTAACATTTTGGGTAACACTTTATAATAACTGCACGCTATTAATCATTAGTTAAGCATGAGTAAACAGTTAATTCATCATTTATAAAACATTAATAAACATTAATAAGCAGTTTATAAATATAACTATAAATGCTTTCTTCTTGATTTATACGCATATCTATAATGCGTTTAATAATTGTATTTTCATACTTTGTTAATGATCAATTAATAATTTCTAAATTAAGTATATTATTTACAAACCAGTTGTTTAAGAGTTGTCAAGTCATTCATAAGATCACTTAGAAAGTGTAAGTAAATGTAGTAAATACAGGTAGTTCTAAAGCATTTAGTAGTGGTTAGTTAACTATTTTTGTGAGCTAATCTAAAGTGAGGACTATTCATGCTTTGTAAAGCATTTATAAAGGCAATTTAAAGACTCCTAAATCTTCTAAACAGTAAAATGTAACAAACACAACGCAGTGATACAGAACATAGAAATATTTAACAGCCTTTAAAAATGCTTTACAAGGCATGAATAGTCCTCACTTTAGATGAGCTCACGAACATGGTTAACTGACCACTAATAAATGCTTTATAACTACCCAAATTAACCCTGAATTACAGCATTAATACATGTTAATAAAGCATTTATTAACACACTAAGTAACCATCACTATATGTCTTAATGATAAGCTGTATGATTGTACATTTAAATAGTTTAGCAATCATTTACTTACAGGCTCTGAGTAATCTTACGAACCATTGACAACTCTCAAATAACTGGTTCATAAAAAATGCTTTTCTTCATTTAGAAATGATACATTGAACATTAATAAAGGATGAAAATACAATTATTTAACAAATTATAGATATGCTTTTAAATCAAGAAGAAAGCATTTATAGCTGTATTTATAAACTGCTTATTAATGTCTATTAATGCTTTATGAATGATGAATTAATGGTTTACTCATACTTAACTAATTATTATTAGTGTGTAGTTATTATAAAGTGTTACCCAGGATTTTTCTCCATATAATGGACTTTAATGGGAACCAAACGGTTCAAGGTCAAAAATACACTTTCAGTACAAACTGCAAACTGTTCAAAGGGCTTTAAATGATTTCAGACGATGAATAAGGGTCTTATCAAGCGAAACGATCGCTCATTAAAAAAAAAAAAAAATAACAAAAGTTTAAAGAGTAACTAAACCCCTGGTCAGAGCCTGACTCCACCCACTAGCAATATTTGAAAAATGCTGAAAAAATGGGCAGACCCCAGCGGGGCCAGGGGGCGTGCACCTGAGACCCGCCGTGAGTGACAGCTGCTGTCAGACTCTAAAATAGAGAGAGACTGGAGTGACGCAAGTAGCTGCCTTTGCAACAGAGCGGTCATTTGAAGTCGAGGACTTTTCTCCCTCACCTTCAATTCATGAGGGTGAATTGTATGTAGACACAGGGCCAAATCAAATTGAGCCGCTGGCTCAAACTGCGGTCTTAACTCCCGCATCGCGACCGGAATCTGATGAGTTTTGTCGTCGAGTTGATCTCAATAGCGCGCGCTCTGTAGGCATATATTCATATTGATATTCTGCCGCTATGTGAAAAAATCCAGCAAAATGCGCTGGCTCGTTTGTCGACCCCAGAGGATTAACTTTATCCTAACCATAAATTGTGATTAAAATATCCATGATCACTCACATCAAGACGCCGCTGCGGTGGAGGAGTCCATGCAGGAGGAGCAGTGTTTGGCACTGCGTGTGGATCTGTGTGGAGAAGCCCATGTCCACCTCTATTCCGTTACTATCCTGATCACTGTACTAAACACTGATAAATCTATGCTAACTTGAAGCTATCCTAACTGTACTATGCTACTAGCTACACAAAATAATCTAAATTATCTATATAATGCTATGCTAAATAGATGCAAAAATACTCTATCCTGATCGTTTTCAAAAATAATCTAAATAATCTAAATAACTATATAAATGCTATGCTAACTAGATCCTGATCGTTTTCAATACTCATAAATCCAACTCCTGACTCGCTACAGTAGTTTTGACGGAACCAGATGCTTTTATACCAGGAGCTGCCAAGGGCGTGGTGAGCTCGCACCAAGGGCGTGACAGAGTGGCGTCAGAGAGTTCACTACGTCAGAGAGAACCCCTACTGCAGGAGCTTTCCGTTTAACCTGAAGAGGGCAGCTCTCAGACGTTTTTACACCATATATTTGAAAATCAAAACACTTTAGTTTATACTCAATTGTCAAAAAATGTACTCGAATCAATGAACAGCATTTATGAAGCTCCATTCTTACAGATCATTAACTAAAAAAAGTTGTTTTGGTGTTTAGTTACTCTTTAAGCTTTATAAGCTCAAATGCTCGCCTTGCTCTGTTCTGTGACACACGTTTGTGACTCTCCTGTTCGAACTCGTTCATCAAAATGAATGAAACTTTTTGTGAGTCAATTCGTTCGTTTCATTCGTTGAATGTACCAAATGACTCTGAAAAAGATTAGTTAATTTTGATAAACGAGTTCGAACAGGAGAGTCACAAACGTGTGTCACAGAACAGAGCAAGGTGAGCATTTGAGCTTATAAAACTTAAAGTTTGTTATTTATTTATTAAATGAGCGATCGTTTCGCTTGATAAGACCATTATTCATCATCTGGAATCATTTAAAGAGTACCTATTTTGGCATTTAAAATGTTCCTAATATTGTTCTGGGAGTCCCCAACAACAGTTTTACAAGCATGCAATGACAAAAAACACTTTTGTTGTCTTATAATATGCATTTATTTTTACCTGAACTGCCCACCGACTCCCATATGAATCGTTTTAGCGAGTCGTTTTCCAAAACCCGCCTTTGCGTGACGCTAATCTGCGGTGATTGGTCAGATGACCTAGTCAGTTGTGATTGGTATTCTCTGTGCAGAAGAACGGAACTCTTATTACCTTAAATGGGTTCTCAACTCCGGTCCTCGAGACCCACTGCTCTGCATATTGTGTATGTCTCCCTCATTTAACACACCTCAGATCCTCAGCTCGTTAGGATAGAGCCGGCTCGTGAATCCATACTTTATAGCGTTTAGGTTTGTGAAGCAATCATCTTCAAAATGACGCGAACACAGAACAAGGTTTGGGCTATACTTGTGTGGTATAGCAGTACTTGTATATATGAACTGCAGCCACTTAGTCTTCAAATACTCCTCACTTGGCAGGTTAAAAAACTTCGCTTTTGCGTCGCACTTCAAAACACAGCGTCTCGTCGACATGATTGTTTTCCGAAGCCCAGATCTCGAAAAACGACAGAGTCCAAAAAGGTGCGGTGGGTCCAAACCTCCATGCTCTCAGACCTCCCTGGCCAGCCCAGGCAGGGTGGCCCGTCCTGGGCCAGTTTCAGATTTGCCCGCCACCCATGGAGCTCCGGTTTTCCCTAGCGTCTCCGAGCGCAATAAGTGGGCGTTTCTTATTCAAATAACTTGTCAAGTTGACGTCAACCAGACAAAGGAAAAGCATCGTTCTTCGAACGATTCATATCAGCGACTCAGAGTCGACTCTTGTTTTTGAGAGACAATAACTTTGTATACGATGAATTTTCATGTTTAAAACTTTGCAGGATGTTTTCGTTCACTTAGATCTATGTTAAACACTACATGAAGGGCAATTTTCAAAAACCCAAAATAGGTACCCTTTAAAGCCCTTTGAACAGTTTGCACTGAAACTGTGTTTTGGACCTTGAACTGTTTGGTTCCCATTGAAGTGCATTATATGGAGAAAAATCCTGGACTGTTTTCATCAAAAACCTTCATTTCTTTTCGACTGAAGAAAGAATGACATGGACATCTTGGATGGCATCATGAGCAAAAGTTTTTTTCAAAAGTGAATTACTCCTTTTAAGCATACAATATGAATTGGAAAAATGCTAATAAAAACAATAAATTAAAGGGTAAAACATTGTTTTAAAGGAGAGTTCACCCAAAAATGCAAATTGTGTCATCATTTACTCGCCATTTATCATTTACTATGTCGTTCCAAACTCATAAGATGGGTCATAAAGAGATCATAAAACTGACCCAAATGAATTGAGCAGTTTAGTCCAAATTTCCTGAAGAGACACAATCACTTTATATGATGAACAGATTTAATTTAGGCTTTTATTCACATATAAATATTCATTAACTCACACATCAGTTGAGGTAAATGGAAGCTCAAACCTGTTCGCTTAATGTATGTGAACCAATGAGGTTCATTCTCGTGATACCAGCGTGTTTGAGCTTCAGCAAGAACCAATGAGGTTCATTCTCACGTGTTAAATGCTTAGTTCACCCAAAAATTATGTCCGTAATTACTCACCCTCGTGTGTTTCCAACCCCATAAGACTTTCGTTCATCTTCGGAACACAAATTAAGATATTTTTGATGTAATCTGAGAGCTGTCTCACTACTCCATAGGCTTCAAGGTAATTGTTATCTGCCCATAAAAAAAGGTTATAAAAACATTGTTAAAATAGTCCAAGTGACTACACGGACTCAACCTTAAGTTTATTAAAGGAGTAGTTCACTTTTCAAAAAACTTTTGCTGATAATTTACTCACCCCCATGTCATCCAAGATGTCCATGTCATTCTTTCTTAAATCGAAAAGAAATTAAGGTTTTTGATGAAAACATTCCAGGATTTTTCTCCATATAATGGACTTCAGTGGGAACCAAACGGTTCAAGGTCCAAAAGACACTTTCAGTACAAACTGCAAACTGTTCAAAGGGCTTTAAATGATTCCAGATTATGAATAAGGGTCTTATCAAGCGAAACGACCGCTCATTTAATAAATACATAACAATGTTTTATAAGCTCAAATGCTCTCCTTGCTCTGTTCTGTGATGTGCGTTTGTGACTCTCCTGTTCGAACTCGTTCATCAAAATGAACGAATCTTTTTCCAAGTCATTTGGTTCATTCACCGAACGAATTGACTTGGAAAAAGATAATTTATTGATAATAAATTTTCAGCAAAAGTTTTTTTTCAAAAGTGAACTACTCCTTTAAGCGACAAGAATTATTTTTGAGCACAAAAAAAACTAAAATAATGACTTTATTCAACCATCTCTTCTCATCTCAGTGTAACAGCACAGCGCTTATGGGTTGTACACCAGAACATTGGCTCATTATTGGCCAACACTGGAGTGTGGAGCTGGCCAATAGTTCTGACGTACAATCCAGAAGTGTTTCTCGTTCATTGAAGACCATCCCTGTATAAGCTCTATTTTGAAGCATCTGACTTCTTTATCCTCTTTTCATGCCTGTTAAGACGGCCGACAATAGTATGATCCAGTTGTATTCTAATGCGGTCTGTGAAGGAGGATTTCTTTAGGTTGGACCTACTGAACAAATATGCCCAGTTTTGTTGAGTCAGTCATCTTGTTTGTGACTGAGGGTCTGCTGAGCAACTTTTGCAACAGTGAAAATGCCTCGGCAATACAAATGTAATGTAAAATATTGGTCATGCCTTTAAAGCACCTTCCATTTTAAAATAGAACGAGAGAGGGCAAGTCATTTTTTCACCATGGAAGGCAGTATTGTTTAAAACGCGTAACGCAAGTATAGCAGCCTATGCACAAAACATAATGACAGCACAAATCAAATTTAGAGTACCAAAGGAATACTCTTTGTGCTTACAAGTATGGGGATGCCCTACATTTCATATGAGCAAGTGTTGTGTTCTTATTTGCCAGGTTTTCAGTCAGTTAAAAGCTGTCCTTGGACAGACTGATGTCTCTGTTCATCTCGTGGAGGTCAGCCCAAAGTTAAGTCAGCTTCAGGCCAAATGTCTAACTGGAGATCAGACGTGGATGTGTAATGAGGATCAGCTTGTTTACCGCAGTGGCACCACATTTACTGGCCTGCCTATAAACTGGTACCGCAGGATAGAGGATGTCCCTCGGGGTACGGACACATTAAACTGACACAAACATCGCTCCTTGATACGGTAATGATGCTTGCTTGTTGTAATCAAAGTTTGTTTTGCTTTTGCCAGGTTTTAGTGTCTTCCTTGCCCATGAGTTTTTTGATGCTTTACCCATTCACAAGTTTCAGGTACACTCTTAGCATAAGTTCATTTTAAAATAATAATTTTCAAACTTAAACATTAGTATTACATTAAAGGATTTTTTCTTTTTCTTTTAGAGAACAAAGAACAGCTGGCGGGAGGTGATGGTTGATATTGACCCTGAACATCCAGAAAAACTGAGATTTGTGGTTTCTCACAGACCCACACTGGCCTCCAGCATGCTTATACAGGCGAGCTCATCCTTCCTTCGCTGAGAACATGTGCCATGTGGCCGTGTAAAAGCATCAGTTAATTGAAATGCTCTCCAAAATAGTAAGGTTAAAAAGAAGTATAAAATATACAATAAAAAAGTGCAAATATGTACATTCCCACAACACTTTAACAACAATTAACTTTGCTCTGCCTCAGACGGCAGACTAAAAAGATGCGTCTTTGAGCAAGACTAAATGCCTTCAGCGTGGGCGAGAGGGTTATATTATGTCTAGCAATAAATAATGTTGACATAAGGGGAAACATCCTTTTTGCATGTTTACACCAATGTAATGATAATCCAACATTAAAGGGTTAGTTCACCCAAAAATGAAAATGATGTCATTAATTACTCACCCTCGTGTCGTCCCAAGCCCGTAAGACCTCCATTCATCTTCAGAACACAGTTTAAGATATTTTAGATTTAGTCTGAGAGCTTTCTGTCCCTTCACTGAAAATCCCTTACTTTACATTTTCAAGGGAAAAGTAATGAAATAACAGTAACTAATAACTTAGTAATTAGTTACACCCAACACTGGAAGTATGGCGCACGCAACTCATCCATTGTAGCATCAATGAATCTGTGATGGACTGTGTGGTCTGTTGAAGAAAGCTGTTGACTCCCACTTATCTGAATTACTTACACCTGGCTTGACATAGCTGGTCCTCCTGAGCCTGGTTTGGCCTTTGTGAAACTGATAAAGCCAGGATGCACTGATCACACTAGGTCAAGCCCAGCTTTATCTCTTATCCTGGATTTCTAAATTCTGCTTTTGTGAAACAGCCCTCAGAAGAGAATACAATGCTGTACAAAGTTGTAATTTTTGTTATTTTTGGACCAAAATGTATTTTACATTTTCAATGAAGGGACAGAAAGCTCTCAGACTAAATGTAAAATATCTTAAACTGCGTTCTGAAGATGAACAGAGGTCTGACGGGCTTGGGACGACATGAGGGTGAGTCATTAATGACATCATTTTCATTTTTGGGTGAACTAACCATTAATGCCTGTGTCTCCAAATAATATCAGATCAATTTAACTTTTTATGAAATGGAATGGTTAGTTCAAGTTGTCGAGGTAAAACCATAAGAAAATGACAATATTCAGGATTCAAAAATTAATAAAAAAAAATACTTGGCATTTATGTTTTATAAGATTTCTATGTTTCATCCTTTTGTACATTGTTGTTTGTCAGTGAACCCTGTCAATTGTTATTTTCAGAAAGATGAAACCAGGCAGCATGTGGAAGTGTGTCCTGAAGGGGGAGTCATTGTTCAGAAACTGGCCAATCGGATTGCAGATGACGGAGGCGCAGCATTGATTGTAGACTATGGGCATGATGGAACAAAAACTGATACTTTCCGAGTAAGTGCCATATGATATCTATCTCTCTCAGGCTTTTTCTGATGTGGTCAGTGCTGGATAGTTGTTGTGTTTGTGTCTTGTGGAAGCTTGTGGACATGATCATTTGCAGGGCTGTGAAATGTATTAATTTGGACTAACATGGACTTTTTTTAAGAGGTCATATTGTTGTTATTTTAATAGTTCTTTATTTTGTTCATTGGTTTTAAATAGAATAGGTTAATATGCTTTAATGTTAAAAAAAAACCTTCACATCCAAACACATGACTTGATGAAAACACATCAGTTCACTGAAGCCTTGTCTTCTCTCATTGTGTTTGCCTTTGGGTGCGCATTATGCTAATATTTCACATTGTGACCGTAATTTCTGGACTTGAATCAAGGTGTTTTAGGCAGGACTGGATCAGTGTTCTCTGTTTGAATACATCACTTTTTGGGAGACTATGAGCTTTGTAACTTTGCAAATCTTATACATGCACAAACAGATTACACACTAAAGGAAAACAGTAGAATACTTCAGTCAACCTAATAAGCCTGATTTATCATTGAGAAGAAGATCTAAGTAAACCCTTTAATTGTTTCTGCACTATTTGGTGTGATCAAACCTATAGCAAATGAAGTGTGGAATGGGACAGATCTCAATCAATGCTTCATTAACATACAGATCATGGCTCCTACAACAGGGGAGGTAAATTACACCGGTATAAAAGTTTAGGATGTTCAGTCAGTGTTCAGTCATTTACTGTCACCACTATATGATGCATACTTATTATTTGCTCACATTTTCCCCCTCAAATTTCCTCGAGGACTTTTTGATATTGGTATGAGAAAGTCATATGGATTTGTAATGGTTCATTTTTTATGTCCCTCCCCTCACCAAATCTGAAAGTCTTATTTACTTGGATGTATGTCATTGGTTACATTTAGCAAGTGCCTACAAGATCATTTATTATTAACATGTTTTTGGCATGAATTTGTTGTTAAAGTGGTAACGCTTTACAATAAGGTTCATTATTCAACATTAGTTAATGTATATTAACTAACATGAACTAACCATGAGCAATACATTTGTTACAGTATTTGTTAATCTTTGTTGATGTTAGTTAATAATAATAAAGCTGCTCATTGTTTGTTCATGTTAGTTCACAGCGCATTAACTAATGTTAACAAGATTTTAATAAAGTATTAGTAAATATTGAAATTAACGTTTACAAAGATTAATAAATGCCGTGTAAGTGCTGTTCATGCTAACTAATGTAGTTAACTAATGTTAACTAATGAACCTTATTGTAAAGTGTTACCGTTAAAGTTTATGTTTGTGGCAGGGCTTTAAAGGCCATCAACTCCACGATGTCTTGGAAGCACCTGGCATGGCAGACTTGACAGCAGACGTGGACTTCAGTTACCTGAGGAGAATGGCAGGGGATCAGGTGACCTGCTTGGGACCCGTCACACAAAGATCCTTCCTGAAGAACATGGGCATTGACTCACGCCTGCAGGTGAGAACGACTGAAGTAATGTCTGTGGGCTTCTTTCAAAAGCATCCTGAGCAATGTGAAACAAAACTGTTTTTTTTTTGGACATTGACCAACTGAAACCTGGTCTAAAATCAATGGCACAATTTCTTTTTTGTTATTTAAAGAGCACTTTAGTAATGTGCGCCTACACTTTGTCCCGTAGATAGTCTGCGCACTTTAACATTGCGCCTGAGCAGAGTTCCGCTAGAGATGCGTTCAGTTTTCCTCCATGTAAAAAGGAGCAAAAATTGAGAGCGCAGATAGCCAAAAAATTGAAGAAAAAAAAAGCAAAATTGAGAGCGCAGCTGGCTTTTAAAGGGAGTGGGAGATGAGACTCTGATTTGGTTTATTGCACGTTACACCCAAAGCAGCCATTACTCATTAAGAGAATAGGGACAACCCTTTTAGACCATGCGCTGGGTGCACCTACCGTTTTTCCAGTCATTAAACTAACTAGCAAAAGTGGATTCGGACACGCCATAAGTGCACTTGTGCTTTAGACCATGTGCTTAGATCGTTAAAATAGGGCCCTGAGAGTGCATGAGTTAAAGGCCAATGGAACCATTTTAAATGAGTGTCAGGTACCCTTCAGAAGTTTGGGATCAGCAAGTTTTTTTTTTTTTTTTTTTTTTTTTTTTAAAGGGCACCTATATGCCCCTTTTTACAAGATGTAATATTGGTCTCGGGTGTCCCCAGAATGTGCAATGTAGTTTCAGCACAAAATACCCCACAGTTAATTTATTATAACCATTGGAAAATGTCATTTTTGGGGCCTGTTTTGGTGTATGCCACCTTAAATGCAAATGAGCTGCATATTCCCGCCCTGCCTTTGGATGAGTGCGTAACTTGCATACCTATGGCAGTCGGTCTAAGCTGAATGGCTGAGAGTGAGAGACCCATTGTTTTTTATCTCATTCAGCCTTACATGTTTGAATCGGAATATATAAATAGTCTCTGATCAGACCCAGATGACGAAGAGACTCCAGCAGAATAAACACAAATGAGAATGGACCAGGGGCCTGTTTCAGAAAGGAAGTATTTCAGAAAACTCTGAGTATGTTAACCCTGGAATGAGGGAAACTCTGGGTTTTCCTTTTCAGAAAGGGGGGTATATCAAACCTGAGAAAGCAGAGTAATTCAAGCTCGTTTCTGAAAGAGAGGTAACTTATACTCAGAGTCAGTTACCATGGTAACTTACTCTGTGAACCTAACCTGGTCGGGAGCAGATTTTCTTCAGTAAACCAAGAGTTTCTTGCGGTCTCCACCCCTTTTTTAAAGAGGAAGTGCTGTTTAAACACCAATAATAATACTAAAATGTATTTACACGTTCTTTATGGTTTAATTGACTAAATCTGTTTTGCAGCGCTTTGCCAAAAAATTATAGGATTAAAACGTTTGCTAAACTTTTATTTGATTACCACCGTTTTTGATAATATATTTCTATTAAATCATTAACAAAATTGAAATAAAAAAAATTAATAGAACTCAATTATTTTTCAAACATAATTTAATAAGTTATGATAAAAATAAGATGTTAATCTTATTCATAATCAATTATTGAAGTTAGTTGATTACATATGTTTTATTGAACAAATGTTTAATTTATTTAACTGTAATTTTAACTGATGATAATAATAACCGTAATTTAATAATGCAGTTTATATATTTAATAATTGTTTAATACCATAAACCTTGAGACGTTTTTTTCTGAGACGGTTCTCATACTGTGAAACTCTCCCCACATGGGGGAGTCCCCTACCCCACCCCCTGTAAAACAAGTTACTCAGCAACTTTTACTCATGTTTTAAATTAACTGCTTTTTACATGAGTAGATTTTTAGACTGGTATTTTTACTTTTACTTAAGTAAAAATTTATCAAAGTAATAGTAGCCTACTTTAGGTTGATTACCATTCTTCCAGTTTCACCTCTGATATTATAACAGTAAGTTAATCTAAAATAGTTATGAATTATTAACAACAAATGACATCTTCAACGGTGTAGTTAGATTAATGTAATAATTACTATCTCTAGAAAGTATTGGTCTACATATTACTAATTACTAAATTACCTGTATCAACCTCAACCACTTGATTAATACAAGGAGGAGAGACAAGAAACTGCACTTTTAATGCTTTCAAATTAACAATATACAATTGCATAAATTATTCTTGAATTGATTAAAGTGTGTAGAGGGAGAAGGTTACATAAAAAATATACCTTTTAAAAATGTATATTAAATCCACTATTGTTTTATACTGAATCGGTCTTTAGTTTACGCAGTAGCCTATTTAATGTAATTGCATCATTTTATTTTAAATTACAGAAGAATTAAGAGTATGACGACGACGACATCCTAACATCCTACGACGACGACAACAACTTTAGACACATTTGTTGTTGAATCGGCTGACATCGACTGAAATGACTATTTGCTCAAAAATCATAAAATACACTTACTGTTACTGGAGGTGTCGTTGGATCGCGAACAGTAGACGATGATCCACACTTGAGGATTAACTTTGAAGTGAGACCTGCTTTCAATTGACCCTTGTTCACAAAACAGTCAGTCAGAAAATGATTTGCTCAAACTTATTTACGAAGGAAAGGCGCCACTTAAACTTCCAAAATACAATACATCCACTGTGTTTTCAGTGGCTCTGATGTCGGAAATAAATGAAAACTACTACGTATCTCATTATTACATCTCATCCCACAACAGAACACTTATGATTCTAGGAGACATTACCGGCTGTCGTTGAAACAATGGAGGATGATGTACAGATCACCGAGGGCGGGGTCTCTGCCACAACAACACTGTCAATCAAACCCCTTGCTCAATTCTACGTCACAAAGCACTGAATCTTAGAACAGCTCGTTCTGAGACAGTGCACGTAATTTATTAAGATTGGAAAAAAAAGCTGAGTGGATTTTTATCATTCTAGGGCGCTTTTGCTCATACACTGCCAACACACATTTATGTTCAAACACCATGTAAAAGTGAACTTTGCATAATAGGTGCCCTTTAAGAAATTAATACTTTTATTTAGAAAGGATGCAATATATTGACCAAAAATGACAGTAAAGACAATGTTTCCAAAATAATTGTTTTGTTTACATTAAGTTTCTGTTAGGGTTAGGATACAGTAACTATCTGTATATGAAAACAATACAAGTGTAATTATGTAGTATTTTGATAACTGACCCAAAACAATGCAAATTTTCAGGGAGAATTGCTTTATCTCATGACCGTTTGTATTTTCATGTTGTGTTTCAGGTCCTCCTGAGGAGCAGTCATGACCCGTCCACCAGAGCTCAGCTCATCAACAGCTACGACATGCTGATCAACCCTGAGAAGATGGGCCACAGGTTTCAGTTCTTCTCTGTGCTCGGTCGAGGTCGGTTGGCTCAAAGTCAGAAGAACTCGACGGCGGTGCCCGTGGCGGGCTTTGCTGAGCTCACTACGCAATGAAAACACTGGAAATGGACCGCAACGTCCATGTGTTCTGAATAACTACACAACTACTGATGTACCTTGGACTTGTTTTTATAGTATCAAGCACATTTCTCCCTTTATGTCTGAAATCAGCCCCTATACCCACATTTGCTGTTCTCTACTTTAGCCCACTAAAAGTCCACCTAAAGGAGTGAAAAAAAACATGTAAGCAAAATCAAAGTTTGAAATCGAAGGATACGGTCTCATTTCTGATAAGCCACCATTTTATTCCATTAGTACGAAAGAAATTACAGTAATTTATGCCTTACTAGAAATAACTGTCAATTGAATAAAATTGCTTCTCTAAATGAAGACAGTTGGGCAATATCTGTAGGGTATGAAACGCCAAAAGCCTGATACTCCAAAGGTTTGACGAAACTTGCACCTCTCTATCAGCTGATAAACAAAGCATTTAATGTTGCAGGGATCTACCATGTTCTACCTGACTACCATGATTTTAGTAATACCACATCTGAGTTCTGGACACATGCATAAACTATGGTAAACTTTCATAAGGGCAACTATAAATGAGAATTAAGGGTGACATTATGACTTTTTTTCTCTGTAAATGTCTAGTTCTAATACATTTTATTTGAAGCAAAGTTAATTTAATAATAAGCCTGATGAAAGATCAATATCAATGATTCTGTCAAAATTAATCATAGCCCTAGATAAATTAGGTGTTAACTTTTAACTTGCCTCTATTTTTGCAAAGCCCTTGCTCATTTGCAGCATTCAGCTAGAACTATCACTCGGGTGTCTGCACTGCAGCATTCACAAAATACTTGTGAATTCCCCCATTTGAAATTTGCTTGATTTCAGACTTGTTTCCACAAAATGTTTCATACACACTAGGACTATTCAGTTGTGTTTCTGCAGGGCTGTGACCCACAGTTTAGTTACAATCCTAATGTTTAATCAGGATCTCATCTCTGCAGGTCATGGCTTCCCACTCCAGACACATAATATAATAGCCCTGATGTGTACAGCATATTTTAATAGCTTAATAGATTACTTCAATTATGAAACATTGAACTGACTTGAGCTGAATAACGACAGTTGGCTTTTGTAGAACTGCTTTACATTTATTACCGCAAAGTTGCTTTGAAACAATCTGAATTATATAAAATTTGCTATATATATATATATATATATATATATATATATATATATATTTAAGTGACTTGACTCTCTCCAAATGTGAGGAATAAAGTGAAGGGAACACAAATTATCAATGTTCTCTAAATGTAAATATCTAAGGAGAACACGAGTTGTTTTTATAAACAATTTAAAGTTTCAAAATATAGCTATTACTTTTTAAATGGTTTTACAAAAAGCTTTCCAACCACAAAAATATAGACATGTTTACTGTAACTTCTCATTATACTGGATTAATTTCATCTTTAATAAAAAAGCAAAATAAATAAGTTATGTCTTGTTTAAGGATATCTTGTCTAAGGATATTTGTACTAGGAAAATTAAGTTTTTGCAGTGCATGCTATATTTAATGGAATTACATGTGCTCTGATTTAATACCTTTAAGACCTGCAGAAACCCTGATCCCATTATTTTTTTCTTTTTTTTCCCCAGGTTAGTCGTATTTATTATAAAAAGAAACACCAAACATTTTCAAGGGAAATGTTAAAATGTAATTTTTTTAAAGCATAACAGAATCAAGCATTTTCCAATGAATGTAGGAACCCTGGATTTAAAGGGATACTCCACCGGTTTTCATGTTAAACTGTGTTATTCCCTTAACTAAGACGAGTTGATGCATACCTCTCTCGTCTCAGTGCGTGCACTCTATCGCTCTGTATTGCCGCAAAACTGTGTTAGGCGACCAAACACTTCCTCGTTTTCCCTATTTAAACACAGTTACTCGATTAGTGTAACTCGACCTAGGCTGGTGACACAAAATAAAACGCGTTTTTCTAAGCGTTTAAAATTGATGACTATATTGTATGGCGGAATACCATGAAAATTGCTTTAGAGCATTTCGACTTGGCGCAATAATACCTTCACTCGTGAAAAGTCCTCTTACCGGCTCCGGCTTCCTCTCCCCCTCCCTCTTATTTCCGTCAATACCATAGGTCAATACAACCAACGTGACATGCGACAAGCGGGAGCCGGTAAGAGGACTTTTCACAAGTGAAGGTATTATTGCGCCAAGTCGAAGTGCTCTAAAGCACTTTTTATGGTATTCCGCCATACAATATAGTCATCAATTTTAAACGCTTAGAAAAACACAACGTTTTATTTTGTCACCAGCCTAGGTCGAGTTACACTAATCGAGTAACTGTGTTTAAATAGGGAAAACGAGGAAGTGTTTGGTCACTTCTCTTTTGGGCCCATATTTAATGCACTGGGCTAAGCTAAGTGCTAACACAGTTTTGCGGCAATACAGAGCGATAGAGTGCACGCACTGAGACGAGAGAGGTATGCATCAACTCGTCTTAGTTAAGGGAATAACATAGTTTAATATGAAAACCGGTGGAGTATCCCTTTAACAAAACAGGCGTGAAACAGCCTATATTGACTGAACCACTTAACAACTCTAAAGGTGTAATATAACAGAAACATGGCACAGCATCCATCCCTGTCCCGTATATTACAGGTACAGTCAGTGGGCTGGGATGTAATGTGTCCGTGAAGCAGTTTAGGAGGTCTGGTCCATCAAGCTGGAGAAGAAATTGAAGACTTAAGTTTTTATTTTCTTCCTATTGACACTCTGACGCTTTTTGGTTCCTCCAAACTTCCTCTTGTTGAACGAGGCCTTTTTCCTCCTGAGAGTTTGGACATCTCTCCCACAGATCCAGTCATTCCGTTGAACTTCCCACTTCAGCTGCTTAACATCTGATGGAAGAGACATGGGAAATTCAGGAAAAATTTCATTGCACAAAAGCAGCAAATCTGTAGTTCCTCCTTTCAATATACTCACCGGCTTTGTCCGTGTTGGCCATTGCATTCATACCAGTGTTTTCAAACTTCAAGCCTGCGTTTTCTTCCAGCAAACACCCAAACTGTTAAGGAAGACATTTTTGGTTCATTCAGCTGCATTAGAAATGTGCTTAACATCTCATGTCTTATGATCTAGGGTGCATTAATAACTAACAATTAACTGTAAACTGGTTAATAAAAGGGTAGGATTAAGCCCATCCATATATTGGTCTGTGTCATAGTTAACAGCAGGAATGATCCAATCTTTTTTTACGAGTAATTGTACACAAGAAATAAAGCAGGTTTAAAGGCAATAGGTGGTCACATCAAATATTGATTTCATTTAGTTTATTAAAAAACATGTCAAAAACAGTTCTATGGATCTTGTATTTAACCCAAAAACCATCTACCTCTTCAGCTGATGCAAACACTGCTTGGTCCTTTGTTCTTTTCCTTTTCTTTTTAGGTTGAGCGCCTGTGGGACAATGGAATCACACACACAAACACACACGAAAGAAAAAAAAGTCGATTCAGTCGATTTGGAAAAACTAAGGGTAAATCTCGCATAAACATTATTACATTATATACAGTAATGAGTTTGTGTAGATCTGCTTCACATTTACTGCTTTGAAATACTGAAAACACAGTAGCTGTAAAGACCAGGTACCATCCCCAATGGATAGAATAAAGAAGGATTTCACCAGGTTGTGTGATATTCACCAAAAAAAAGGGATTCTTTAATTGGACCCAGTCATCCAGCTGATAAAATTATCTTTTTTCTTAGATTTTCTATGGAAATCATTTCTTCTCATTTAGCATTTTCTGTGAAATTACAAAATCATACTTATAAGCTTAATAATGAAAATTGCTGCATTGACGCACCTGCTTCTTCGTCGTCATCATCAGCATCTTCAGTTTCCATGAACTCTCCACCTTCATCCTCCAACTCATCTTCAAAATCCTCCATACTGCCCAGAGAGACCTCCTCATCATCAAGGTCATCAAGGTCAGAGTCAGACGCAGAGTCTTCTGGATCTTCACCTTTCTTTGACTTGGGAGTCACATTGCTGCAACAAAGATCATTTGGCCACGTTAACTGCTATTTACATTACTGGATGAAAAATGTTATGATCATTGTGCAAAAGAATATATATATATATATATATATATATACATACATACATACATACATGTATATATATATGATGGGACGATGGAATCACACACAAGAAAAAAAAGTCGATTCAGTTGATTAGGAAAAACATGCGTGCTGCATATTTTAAGCGTGCTGCATTTTGATTGGCTTTGATCACACACCGAGGGGGAGTGGCGGAGAAATCCTGTTTTCTGCCATTCAGAAATCAAGCATGCTCGCATTGTGATCTTATTATGATTTCGATTAACTGCACAATCCAACACATCAGCACCAAAATACCGGTAAACTCAACTCGTGGTCAATTATCAAAAATGCATAATTTCTGATTATCCATTTGATTATGCTTTCTTCTTTGGATGAGAAGAGTGAACAGCACTGAACATACCTTGCAAAGTCCAAGTCATCATCCTTGAACTCAGTGAAAAAGCTGTCTCCTTCAAAGGCATCTGAGGAGGCAAAATTTCAGGCTGGTTACTCACAACAGGAACATCAAAAGTATAATGCTGAATGGTTGAATTGATTTCAGGGCCTACCAAGAACCCGATCAAATTCGTCATCGTCAACGTCCTCCACACTCTCATTGTCATCCTTGCGGTTTGGCCTTTTCCACCGCTTCTCTGCATCGCGCTTCTTGAAGTACCTGAATGACACAGAACAGCAGAGTTGCATTGTTCATTACATTGTTCCACTCTTATGTAAAAGTATTTGTATTTGCTTGAAGCTTCTACTAACCTGTAGAAGAACACCTCATCCACAGGTATCTGACTCTCCTCTTTGGCCAGATATTCATCACAGTTAACTGCACAAAAAAGTGTTGTTGTTCTGACCCACCATAAAACGTAACTTTCATATATAAATAAATGAATAAATAAACAAGTTTTAGTTCTAAAATTACAGAGCAAATTGTAATCATTTAAAGGTGCCATATGGAATGATTGAGGTAAAAATATCCCAAAAATGAGCTACACGCATCAAAAGAATGAGAAGAAATAAGTGCATTCATGTCATTAAAAAACTGACAAGTTATGGTGCTGCCGAGATATAAACCTAAATTAGCATGCTAAATTACTAGCCCCGGCCCGGCAGGTGTCGTAATACCAGTTTCGGCCATGGGAGGCGGTATACGGGCGAGCAACATTACCACCAGCCAAACTGCAATACACGAGTAAGTCGCGCCGGCTTGTGTGTACTTGAACCAGATGTCAGTCGTGTGGAAAATACAGCCCACTACTACATTTCAGTTCAGGGAAGAGTTCAAAAAATGATTGGTCGACATTATGCATGAGGAATACATTTTGGTAAGTTGTAGCATACTGTATCTTTCAACAGTGTTCATGTTCTTTTTCCAATAGCTAGTAGAGATGATCGGTTCACATGCGCTAGGGATCTGTGGTGTAATATGTACTTGTGCAAGCACCAAAACGGTATTTATTGTTTGAATTGCGTAATAAAATTGACAGAATTTGAGAGCTTAACTAATCTGCTTGCTAAGTGTCAATTGCGTGTGTCTCACAGTGAATTTGTGAGAGTTGGCAGCTCTGAATGGCGCTAGCTTGATCAACATCAGTGAATGCTGTCTGTCAAATTAATGCAAACTAACAATAAAAGTGTAATATGAACAAAACGAATACTGTAAACTTAAAATAATAGCCCAGGCTTTTATTTTCCCATATCCTCGAAATGCACCAGCTTGTTTTTGAGACAGGCATTTATGAGACGGTCTTCATCATTTAGTGTTGAGATGTTGTTCATTGAGTCTCTGATCTCTAAAAATCTCCAAATGCTCAACGTGAAACTGCGGTCTTCCAACCTTTTACTATAGTGTCAAATGATTTGAATAATGTTTGCGAGAAAGTGAGAGCAAAACAGCACGCGTTTGTGTTGTTTGAAGACGTGAGAGTGCGCGCGGCCACGGCAAAACTCACTTTTTCTGGAGCTATACTGCCCCATCTGTTATGGAATATGGAATATGATTTGATTTATTGTGCAAGATGGCACCTTTAATTTGTCTACAAATAAAGTCCAAAAATAGAATCCATTATAGAAACGTTAGAAGTTCTGTTCATCAAAGCTTCATTACGTCAACCTTCATTAGAAATTTTTCAGTGCAGGGCTTAGACTGCAGCCAAATGGTGGCAAATTGCAATCTTTTTTCTAGCCGATGCAACAATTTTGTTAGAGGTCACACTGGTGTCACCACCACATTGCCCAACTGCTAAGAGGCCATTTCTGTAGCATATGAGAAACATCAAATGGCAAACTAAATAAAAGCAGAACGAAACCGCGCTTCTTGTTATAGAGAAGAAAAAAGAGTGAGCTCAGAACAGGTATTTATGTTCAAAACTTAAATTTATGTTCATGTCTTTCGCTCTTCTTTCAGTGTTCTGCACTTGCTCTTCCAAATGTTGCAGTTCGAGGTTTATGTAAATTAGGGCGGGCTTAAGTGTCACCATTGGCCCACTTGTTTGGATTGACAGCTCCTCCTTCTCAATATATATGCTGCCACTTGTAATATTATAAGAAAACATGGAATTAATTTCCACCGTTACCCTGACGACACTCAATTATATATTTCATCACGACCAGACGAAAACACTAACTCATCTAAATTGACAGAGTGTCTCAAAGATATAAAATGCTGGATGACGCGTAATTTCCTGTTATTAAATTCAGATAAAATAGTCTAGATGGCATGTACCCAAAAAAGCCCCTTTTCCATTTCCACCAAAGCATTTTGAGAGCCGGTTCAGAGCCGGTGCCCGCGTGCGAACCAGTTCTTTGTGTTTCGACAGCCAAAGAACCGGTTCTCGGCCGGGAGAACTGGCTCCAAAGCGGCACCAACTCTTTGCTGGACTAGAACCTTCTTTTACCACATCATGCTTATGTCGGGGGCAAGGGGCGGGTTTAGATGTGTTCTAAACATCTTTTCTGACCATAATAAAGGATCGCAAAGCCAGGAGAAACATTTGCAGAAACACGATGGAGTCTGCCTTTGCTTGAAGTTGGCGCATACGTTTCTATTTTTTTTTTTTTTTGAAAACATTATAAGCAAAGAAGAAAACAGTCACAATATAGAACAAATAAATGGAAAGAAAAAAAGACACAAGACAGGGTACATAACTAATCAGAAAAGATTACATATCAAAGGAAAAGATTAAAAGACTTTAATATTTCAACTGTTTTTAAAGCCTTCTTGTTAACGTTACACGAGTTAGAGATAATCCAATAGTAATATTGAACTTGCAAGCGTTTCTAGCGACGTACAGTGACGTAACAACGTCGTTCCCTGAGCGCTCTAGTCAGTGGAAAAACAAACAGGTTCTGAACAGGTTCGCAAGTTGAACTAACTCCGAACCAACTTTGAACCAGCACCAGTTCCGAACCAGTTCTTTTTTTGGTGGAAAAGGGGTAAAAGTGAAAGTGAGGAGCATTTATGGCTACTTGTCGGGAACCAGTCTACCTTACATATTTCAAGGGTGCTGAGTTAAAAAAAAGTGGTACCCAAGCAAAATTTTGAGTTTTTTTACCTTCTAATTTGCATATAAAAAAATGGCCGCCAAATTGCCTATCTTGCTCAGTCGTTGGACCATTTTCCCCTAGTTTTTTTGTAAGTAGGCAATCAAGATGAGGAAATTAAGTTTCTAGATCGATAGTCAAGTGTCAGAGCAAAGATATATTGGAGGCTTACTGCCTTTTTTATGTATATACGTATATTTGCAAACTACCAACTTTTAAGACGAGACACTAGGTGAATAGGGTAAATTTTTTAAATAATAGATATCACCATGAAACTTCCTCAGTTGATTACTTACATAAGTATATTAAAAAATGTATTATAAGTTTTTGAAATTTGTATGTTTAATTACGCAAATTAGGTCGTATCTCATTAAATATGCAGAATTTTACATATATTTCCGGTAGATAGATCTGAACATATGATAAAGCCACCCTGGTCTTTCATCCCAGAGACACTGTCCCCGACCGCCATGGTCAACTGACACGCCTCTGCAGCATCTGACACATCTCTGCAGCATCCCGTAGCGGTCGGGGACAGTGCCTCCGGTCTGCCATCCCAGAGGCACTGTCCCTGACCACTACAGTGGTCCCTCATTTTAAGAAGGGGGACCGGAGGGTGTGTTCTAACTACAGGGGGATCACACTTTTCAGCCTCCTTGGGAAAATCTATGCCAGGGTACTGGAGAGGAGAATACGGCCGATAGTGGAACCTTGAATTCAGGAGGAACAGTGTGGTTTTCATCCGGGCCGTGGAACACTGGACCAGCTCTACACTCTCTACAGGGTGCTGGAGGGTTCATGGAAGTTTTCCCCGACCAATCCACATGTGCTTTGTGGATTTGGTGTCCCTCGCAGCAGCCTGTGGAGGGTGCTCCGGGAGTGTGTGGTCTAAGGTCCTTTGCTAAGGGCTGTCCGGTCTCTGTATGACCGACGCAGGCAGGGCTGCCCTTTGTCTCCGGTTCTGTTCATCATTTTCATGGACAGAATTTCTAGGCGCAGCCAGGGGCCAGGGGTGTCAAGTTTGGGGACCTTGTGATTTCGTCTCTGCTCTTTGCAGATGATGTTATCGAGTTGGCCCCTTCAGACCAGTACCGCTGCTCCTCCACATCGAGCGGGGTCAGCTGAGGAGGCTCGGGCATTTGTTCTGGATGCCTCCTGGGAAGAGCTGGAGGAAGTGTCTAGGGAGAGGGAAGTCTGGGCATCTCTGCTTAGTCTGCTGCTCCCGCGACCCGACCCCGGATAAGCGGAAGATGATGGATGGATGGATATTGGAAAAAAATTGCTCAAAAACAGAATAAATGCTCAGGCCCTGAGTAATAATATATAATATTTCAAGCTCATGAAAACAGATTATTTGGTAACACTTTACAATAAGGTTCATTTATTAAACATTAGTTCATGCATTAACTAACATGAACTAACCATTTGTTACTGTATTTGTTATTCTTTGTTAACATTAATTAATACAAATCTAGCTGTTCATTGTTTGTTCATGTTAGTTCACAGTGCATTAAAGGTTCTCTAAGCGATCCTGGGTGTCGACGTTCGGAATATTTTCAAACAAATCGGAGGCTAGCTAGACCCTCCCTCCTCCGCATCTCATCTCCTCCCCCTCCCTTCCGTGCTTCCTGAAATAATTGTGAACGTCGAACTGGAAGCCCTTCTGCCGCCGGAGTTCTCGCCATCGTTCAAAAGCTTTGCTACCGATGTATATTCGGAACTTCGCACGTTCTTTATCCGACTCCTTCTTCTTTTTAATTTGTTCTTCAGAACGACGTCTCTTTGGTCGTGTGTCGGTCATTTTTCAAACTTCCCTCTGACGCTTGTCTCTCCTTCACACACACACACACACACACACCCTTCATGTGCACGCGCACTAACCCCCCAGACCCACCCTCAAATACTTCTTGCCAGTGATTGGCTGGAACACTGTTTGTTAGGTTTCGTGGTCCGGGTGAGACATGATTTGTTTTGTTGCCGTTTGTGGAGCCTGTGGTGTCTACAGAGACCGCGTTTTTTTACAGTGTTTTATCTGTGTTTGTAGCTCCGGAAAATTTCTTCATTAATCCATGATTTTCTTCTTTTCCACTCATTTATAAACAAGCACTTTCGATTTTTATATCATGTGAACTTATCCTCGATACTATTCCTCATAAAAAAACAATTGGATTGCTTTGATATCGCTACTTATATCCAAACTTCCGAATCTCGGCTACTAGCCTTTAGCCCGCTAGCATTTCACGCATGGCCTCTCGCCTATTGGCCGTCTCATTTTACACCCGTTTCACTGAAAGGATACGGGTTATATCCGGCATTTCAGTCCTAAATTAGAAGTGATATTTGTAGCATCACTACTAATTTACTGTTCATCTGTTATAATGGCGAACGTATTAGTTGCGTGTCTAACTTTACCTCTGAGTGCAGGTGAAGACACATTCGAGCTCTTCTCGGTGAAGCAGGAGCTGGAATACGTCGAGAAACAGATCCGTGGTCTGCTGGCGAAGAAAGCCGAGCTGTTGGATCGGCACTCAACGCTTGAAGCATCACGCGCCGACGCTCACAAATCAGTGGTTAGTAACGTTAACTCTTTGACCCCGACTTCCTCTACTCCGTGTGTTCCTCTGCCCAGGAGGACGCGATCATCTCAGGCTTCATTCACTCCGGCACCGACACAACACCATGGACCATGGATCACACAGCGGAAGACACGAGACAGGACCAGAGCTGCCTCTCCGCCCCTCCCGGTCTTCGAGATCTCCACTCGGAACCGCTTCTCCCCTCTTCGCGAGCTGGAACGCGACGACGCCGTGATCATCGGCACATCTATGGTCCGTCATGTCCGCGCTACCTCGGGTAAAGGTAAGGTGCGCACTCACTGCTTTCCTGGTGCTCGTGTTCTTGATGTCGCCGCACAGGTTCCCGAGATCCTTAACGGGGACGAGCACGTCGGAGCTGTTGTGCTGCACGCGGGAGCAAACAACATTAGGCTGCGGCTGACGGAGGTTCTGAAGAAGGACTACATGAGCCTGATCGAGACGGTACGCAGCACAGCGCCCAAAGCAACAATCATCGTGTCGGGACCGCTCCCCACGTACCGACAAGGACAGGAAAGGTTCAGTAGACTATTTGCATTAAATGAATGGTTAATGTCACTGTGTAATGGACAGAAACTGCTCTTTGTAAATAATTGGAATCTGTTTTGGGAGAGACCCAGGCTGTACCGTGCAGATGGACTCCACCCCAGCAGAATCGGAGGGGCTGTGCAGTCGGACAACATCTCCAAGACATTACAGACCAGATGACTAGTAAGTCAAAGTCAAAATCACACCCTTTGTTGCCCAAACTTAACTAACATGGATAGTGTGGAACATTATATAGAAACCGTGTCTATTCCTCGTTTAGTGAAGCCAAACAATAAATGTAGTGTAAGATCTAGCAAAAATCTTATTGTAATTAAACCAGAAAATCTAAATATCAGTGAACAAAAACAATTTCTAAAGCTAGGTCTTCTAAACATTAGATCGCTCACACCTAAGGCGGTTATTGTAAATGAAACGGTCACAGATAATAATTTCAATCTTCTGTGCCTTACTGAAACCTGGCTTAAACCAAATGAGTATTTCGGTCTAAATGAATCTACTCCACCAGGATACTGTTATAAACATGAGCCCCGTCTGATCGGTCGTGGCGGTGGTGTTGCAACAATCTATAAATTTTTAATGTTACTCAGAAAACAGGTCACAGGTTTAATTCATTTGAAGTACTTGTGCTAAATGTTACGCTCTTAGATGTAAGAAGGAAATCCATATTATCTCTAGCCTTGGCTACTGTATATAGACCTCCAGGGCCATATGCTGAATTCCTAAAAGAGTTTGCAGGCTTTCTCTCGGATCTATTGGTGAATGTCGATAAAGCAATAATTGTTGGAGATTTTAACATTCACGTAGATAATACAAATGATGTGTTAGGTGCTGCGTTTACAGACTTATTAAACTCTTTTGGGGTCAAACAAAACGTCAGTGGTCCCACTCATCGTCTAAATCATACACTAGATTTAATTATATCATATGGAACCAATCCAACTGATATAGATATTATACCGCAAAGCGATGACGTCACTGATCATTACATGGTGACTTGCATAATACGTACTGCTGAAATATGTCATGT
Source organism: Cyprinella venusta (assembly GCA_038021265.1). Classification (NCBI taxonomy): domain Eukaryota; kingdom Metazoa; phylum Chordata; class Actinopteri; order Cypriniformes; family Leuciscidae; genus Cyprinella; species Cyprinella venusta. Next base: position 6,377,880 of record CM075876.1, on the reverse strand, counting down.
TGCGCCACGTTATAGACCAGGCAGAACAATCCTTCCAACCACTATAGATAGATTCTCAAATACCTTACCTGATCTATCTAAATTGCTAAGTGAACCCAAACAAACAGATGAATTAGAGGAAATGACTAGCAGTTTGAGCACCATTTTCACTAGTACATTAGATATTGTTGCACCAATTAGATTAAAAAAGGTTAGAGAGAAAACTAAAGCACCCTGGTACAACAGTGATACGCATGCCATCAAGAGAGAAACCCGTAAGTTAGAGCGTAAATGGAAACAAACTAACTTAGAGGTCTTTAGAATCGCGTGGAAAGACAGTCCACGCATCTCCACAAACGAATCGAAAATAACCAAAATAACCCAAGGTTTTTATTTAACACCGTGGCTAGACTAACAAATAAACAGACATCACCAGAGCAAAATATACCGTTACAGTTTAGCAGTGATGATTTTATGAATTACTTCAACGAGAAAATAGAAAGCATCCGAAACACAATTATAAATACAATCCTCTATGGTGTCTTATGATTCAGCCTCAATTATGGCCCCTCTAGAACAACTACACCGCTTTAAAATGATAGGACAGGAGGAGCTAAATAAACTTATCACTGCATCTAAACCAACAACATGTTTATTAGATCCAATACCCACTAAACTACTAAAAGAACTATTACCTGTAGTGGAAGAGCCTCTCCTCAATATTATTAACTCGTCTTTATCTTTAGGTCATGTTCCAAAAATATTCAAGCTGGCAGTAATAAAACCTCTCATTAAGAAACCGCAATTAGATCCAAATAAGTTAGCGAATTACAGACCCATTTCAAATCTTCCATTTATGTCCAAAATACTAGAAAAAGTTGTGTCCGCTCAACTATGCTCTTTTTTGCAAGAAAATGATATCTATGAAAAATTCCAGTCAGGATTCAGACCGCATCATAGCACAGAAACTGCGCTAGTTAAAATTACAAATGATTTACTTTTAGCTTCTGACCAAGGCTGTATCTCAATACTAGTCCTACTTGATCTTAGCGCTGCGTTCGACACTATAGATCATAAAATACTCTTGGATCGACTACAAAACTACACTGGTGTTCAAGGACAGGCATTAAGCTGGTTCAGATCGTACTTATCGGACCGTTATCATTTTGTCTGTTTAAACGGGGAAAAATCAAAGATAACGTCAGTAGACTATGGAGTACTGCAAGGATCAGTTTTAGGCCCTCTGCTATTCTCAATATGCTGCCACTTGGTAATATTATAAGAAAACATGGAATTAATTTCCACTGTTACGCTGACGACACTCAATTATATATTTCATCACGACCAGACGAAAACACTAACTCCTCTAAATTGACAGAGTGCCTCAAAGATGTAAAATGCTGGATGACGAGTAATTTCTAATAACTAATAACGTGTAATAACTGCTGTTAAATTCAGATAAAACAGAGGTATTACTTATTGGTCCAAAAAACCACTTACAAAACCTCTTTAATATAGACGGATGTCCTGTTACCTTATCCACTACAGTAAAAGACCTGGGTGTTATAATACACCGCAACTTGTCTATCGAAAATCATATTTCATATGTTACAAGGACAGCCTTTTTCCACCTTAGAAACATTGCTAAGCTACATAACATGTTATCTGTTTCTGATGCAGAAAAGTTAGTTCATGCATTCATGACCTCGAGACTAGATTACTGTAATGCTTTATTAGCCGGTTGTCCTGCATCCTCAATAAACAAGCTACAGTTAGTACAAAATGCAGCTGCTAGAGTCAAGAAAATATGATTATATAACACTGATTTTATCATCTCTACACTGGTTACCTATTAAGTTCCGTATCAACTACCAAGTACTACTACTGACCTATAAAGCCCTAAATGGTTTAGCTCCTATGTACTTAACGGACCTTCTTTCGCCCTACAATCCACCGCGTTCCTTAAGATCACTAAATTCAAGGCTTCTGGTCATTCCTAGGATATCTAAGTCCACTAAAGGAGGGAGGGCGTTCTCGCATTTAGCTCCAAAACTCTGGAATAGCCTTCCCGATACAGTCCGAGGCTCTGACTCGCTGACACAGTTTAAAACTAGACAAAAGACGCATCTCTTTAGTCAAGCATTCACATAATGCTTACCTCTTATTCCTGTTATGCCATACGGAACCACCGTTTGCCACTGAAACTGCTTAACGCACCAGTGGGGCTCGACAGCCTTTTAGACAAACGGGTCGGCGCGTATGGTTGGGTTGCGGAGAGTTTGTGAGATAGTGGTTTTCTAACACCGACTCCTGTATAATGGAAATCATTATGAACATCAGCTATACTAATTATTTCCCATCTGCCTTTCTGCTGTTATCTCGGGACGCTTGTCCCGAGAAAAATGGCGTTCATCAGGTCCAGTTTTGTATCCAGCCTCTCACGGGGATTTCAGATGCCCCACCGCCTGTGATGTGAAGACCAACGCCTGTGAAGAGACGATTCAACGCCGGCGATATGTTATGGCGCTGTTTTATACATAAACAATATCTAAATTTAATATTTATATATAAAAATATGAATGTAAGCCAGAGGAGAACTGGCCCCCGACTGAGCCTGGGTTCTCCCAAGGTTTTTTTCTCCATCCAATCTGATGGAGTTTTGGTTCCTTGCCACTGTCGCCTTGCTTTTGGCTTGCTTAGTTAGGGTTTTTTAATAATTAATATTTAACAATATTATCGATCTGTGTTGTACTGCTTTCATGTTTCATGTTATCTTTGATACAATCTGTATTGTGAAAAGCGCTATATGAATAAATGTGACTTGACTTGACAGTGTGTTTAGGGGACAGGCAGCTAGCCGATAGTGAGGAGACGTTTGATGTATGTGACAAAAAATGTTTTGGCCTCACATCGCTTAGAGAACCTTAATGTTAACAAGATTTTAATAAAGTATTAGTAAATGTTGAAATTAACATTACCAAAGATTAACAACTGCTGAAGAAGTATCATTCTTTGTTAATGTTAACTAATGTAGTAACTAATGAACCTTATTGTAAAGTGTTACCGATTATTTAATAACATGGCAGGCATATAAGGCCTACAACTGCAGTAAATCAATGTATTAACATTGGTAGAGTACACCACATGATGCGTCTGAGAAAATCACGTTAGCAGATACCAGCAGTAGCCAATGAGATTTCGTCATTAGCTTTAAATCACCCTTTGGACATTCACGATTGGTTACTGATAGAAAGGAAATGCCCATATTTGGTTTACACTGCGTTGTGCAGGAGACTGAGAGCTTTACAACGATACCGGTCATGACAGACTTCAGACGGATCGCGGCATGACACGCTGGAATGCTAACTTCTTGGTAAATTCGGGCGAAAGTAAACTAAATGTAATGAAATAAACATTTTAATGTATATTTTCAACTATTTCTTTATAGCAGCTAGAAAGAACACATATTGAAGGAGTAAACTAGCCCAAAATCTAAAAACTGATCACTGCATGAAAAAAAAAATCGATGTTTCTGCCTGCTGTGTCTCGCCTTAAGGTGAAATTAAGCATTATTTGTGTCATTTTTTAAGGCCGGCATACATATTCATCAATATGGCAGTCATAGGAACACTGATGTGCTTCTGATTCTGGTTTCCCATTTTCCGCACGTAGCATGTAATAAACTCTGGCTGTTTTCTGCCACAATATATACCCATTGATGCTGTTTTTAACAAACTGCTAAAGGATTCAGCACCAAGCCTTGTAAACAAAATGAAAAAAAAAAAAAAAATAATAATAATTTTGCACCTGGTTTTATCATATCTTCAGATCGATCTACTGAAAATATATGCAAATTCTGCATATTTAATGAGACACTGCCTAATTTGCATAATTAAACATACAAATTTCAAAAAACATATATTTTTGCTCTGACCCTTGACTATCGATCTAGAAACTTAATTTCCTCATCTTGATTGCCTACTTACAAAAAACTAGGGGAAAATGGTCCAACGACTGAGCAAGATAGGCAATTTGGCAGCCATTTTGATATGCAAATTAGAAGGTAAAAAACTCAAAATTTCACTTGGGTACCACTTTGGACTCAGCACCCTTGAATTATGTAAGGTAGACTGGTTCCCGACTTGTACCCATAAACACTGGTTAAATTGGGGCGGAGCGCACCGGAGCGCAGCTCCGCCTCCTCGGGTTCACAACACACCCTGCCGGAGCTCAGCTCCGTCTCCTTCAGCACCAAATATATAAATTTTGTTGAGTGTATATAATGAAAGTTTTGAAATATTTGGCTAATATTAACTCGAACTTGGAGCTGCAATGATTTGCCCATCGCAACGATAACTGATCTCCTCGTCTGAGCTGCTTCAGCACTCACCCGCTCGTCAATGTCAAATTGTTTGAGTCTAATCGAGCAAGAGGGATTTGTGTTCACAGCTGTGCTCAAAATATTGATACGACGATATATCATCATGAACTTCTGGCGATCAATACATTGCAAACATTGATTCACTTAAGCATGTATTTTGCATTATGAAATAAATCCACACAATTATAAAATCAACTCAGTAGTTTGAAAACCTTCTGCGACGAACAGCGCCAGTTCAACGGTGCTGCGTCAGCTCTCTCTCTCAAACGGCTGCTCAAGGCAAGCGTCCAGCACTTTAGCCGGTAAAAAACACGCTCGCGTTTAGGAGTCGGGAGTCGGGACATGATAGAAACTTCACTTGATTAATCGGGTCAGCATTGCATCGTGACTAAAGTTTACCATTTGCGCGTCTTTAAGTCTTACCAGTTTAAACATTCAAATGATTTAAGTTAACACTGTTCAGTACTTGCGCGCTCTCTAAAAGTTGTTTTTCGCTGCGTGCATATGACTAGAGTAAAGCCGCCTCACATCGCGAGATGATATCGTTTTAACAGACTAAACCACGCAAAATTATGTCAAATTTCTGTCTTGGTAAGTATCCTCTAAACACAGTTGGTTATTATGGTTATAACTGCTGTCACTCTCTTCACCCTAAACATGTCAATCAATTGTTGTTTCTGCATAAAAATCGGAAAATGTAATCTTTTAAAATGATTTCAACATAGAAGAAATGACTTTGTTTGGTGCACATTTGAACACTTAAGACCACATTCCTAAATACTAGGTTCTGAGAAAACTAAGTTAAATTTAAGTTGTAATCTTTTTTTGCTTTTATGAAGTGTTTTAAGTTTTGTTTAGTCATTGAGCAGTGTAGACATGCTTCGGTGTCACTATAATTGTCATTTCAGATATTGAGGCAGACTTTAAAAACTTTAACTATTTTTTATGACAAAAAATATTGTTTTTCAGTTATCACAACTGTTATTATAACACTGTTACTAAACTCAGCTCAAAATAAATTCCAAGTTGATCCGTATCGTGAAACGTATTGTATCGTGGCTTTAGTATCGTGATGCATATCGTATCGTGACATTGTTGATGATTCACACCCCTTCACAGAAGCGCAAGCCGAGCGCGAATCCCAAAGCGACGCTTCAGTTAACAAGCATATGCTACAGAGCGAGATAAGATGCAAGTAACGTTAGTTAATAAACAGCTGTTTGTTGATAGAAGTTTTAAAAGATCCGCATAAATAAGTTTGATCAAAGACAGTGGATACTATAAGCTCAATTTAACAACACAAGCACCTTATTAAATATATTGTCATTATTATTATTTTAATATAAAGTTAATTCAAATATGTTCGACTTTTCACTGTATCACTCCGCTTGTTCGTGTTTGCGCAACTTGCATCATTAAGCCAGAATGTCTTAATAAGTGAGCAATTGAACCATTAGCTAGTCCGAAAATATTGATTAATTTAGGAAAGAAAAAGTAGCTGAAACTGATCTTTGATGCTCACACTAATTGCTCATATACCTCTGGGCACAGAATGATTGCATTGGCGTTTGTTTGAAACATCTACAAAATAATCCTTGAATCATTTCTTATTTAAGGACCTTCCTATTTCAAATATGTTATTGTGTATTGTCAACAAATGCATAAACATTCTGCATTCCATTTTATAGTGTGGATCATTCATTGCAGCATTTAAACTGATTCTCATGTTAAAGAATCTGTTATCTGATCAAATAGGCCTACTTCATGCGACTGACCATATGCTTTTAAAGTTAAGTTGTCCATTTTGTTTTTTGGGGGCCTTCAAAACACCTTAAAATGGACATGTCGAGATCAGGAAAACCAAAATTTTCTTGGGGGGGCATACCCTCAAACCCCCCAGCAAGATCATTTTTTTACAACTTCTATTTTGAATAAATGGGCTGTACAGCCCATCCGTGTCAGTGTGATTAAACAACAAACTGCCAAAGAAATTGGTCCTGATTCTTTTAAATCAACATAACCAACCAATATTTTCAAACATGTTCACTTTAATATATTTTCCAAGGGTGAAATCCATTGCCTGGTTTGTAAAGTATTTCTCTCTGTTTAAATAAGTGCTCAACTCTACCTTACACATTAATACTGGAAAAAGAGCCTCTTTGGTGTAAAAACACATTGAGTCATTTTACGGAGCGATTTTGAATGATGACCATTCACCATAAATAAGGGCTCCCCCTCCCTATAAAAGCCAATTTAACCACTGCCCATAAATGCTCCTCACTTCTTATAGAAGGCCATTTTTCTGAAATCCGTCTAGTCTAAAACGGAGGTATTACTTATTGGTCCAAAAAACTACACACAAAACCTCTTACAATACAACTTTAATATAGACGGATTTCCTGTTACTTTATCCACTACAGTAAAAGACCTGGGTGTTATACTAGACTGCAACTTGTCTTTCGAAAATCATATTTCATATGTTACAAGAACAGCCTTTTTCCACCTTAGAAACATTGCTAAGCTACGTAACATGCTATCTGCTTCTGATGCAGAAAAGTTAGTTCATGCATTCATGACCTCGAGACTAGATTACTGTAATGCTTTATTAGCCGGTTGTCCTGCATCCTCAATATACAAGCTACAGTTAGTACAAAATGCAGCTGCTAGAGTTCTTACTAGGTCAAGAAAATATGACCATATAACACAGATTTTATCATCTCTACACTGGTTACCTATTAAGTTCCATATCAATTACAAAGTACTACTATTGACCTATAAATCCCTAAATGGTTTAGCTCCTATGTACTTAACGGATCTTCTTTCGCCCTACAATCCACCGCGTTCCTTAAGATCACTAAATTCGAGCTTCTGGTCATTCCTAAGATATCTAAGTCTACTAAAGGAGGGAGGGCGTTCTCGCATTTAGCTCCAAAACTCTGGAATAGCCTGGAAGATGCATCTCTTCAGTCAAGCAGTCACATAATGCTTAACCTTTTATTCCTCTGTTGAATCAGATCAAATGCATTAATACTATAAAACTTGAAACGTCTGTAGGTTATTTGTATTGGTTGCAGTATTTACGGTCATTACTTTCCTGTGTGTATTGTGTGAATGACAGGGCAGATATCGTGTTTTTGCGGTAGGTGGTATGCTATACGGAACCGTTGCAACTGAAACGCATTTCCGCGACAGTGGGGCTCGACAGCATTAGTCAAACAGGTTGGCGCGTATGGTTGGGTTGCGGAGAGTTTTTGAGATTGTGGTTTTAACATCTACTATTGTGTAACATCTACAGTTTTAACATCTACTCCCGTATAATGGAAATCATTATGAACATCAGCTATGCTAATTATTTCCCATCTGCCTTTCTGCTGTTATCTCGGGACGCTTGTCCCGAGAAAAATGGCGTTCATCAGGTCCAGTTTTGTATCCAGCCTCTCATGGAGACTTCAGATCCCCCAACGCATGTGAAGAGACGACTCAGCGCCTGTGAAGAGCGCCGACGATATGTTATGCCCTTAATATTACATGTTTAACTAAATATATTTTTCCATGTACTTTTCTGAAATGCACTTTCTGTAAAGCTGCTTTGAAACAATATGTATGTTGGCCAGAGGAGAACTGGTCCCAACTGAGCCGGGGTTCTCCCAAGGTTTTTTTCTCCATCCAATCACCTGATGGGAGTAGTTTTGGTTCCTTGCCACTATTGCCTTGCTTTTGGCTTGCTTAGTTGGGGACATTTAATGTTCAACAACATTATTGGTCTGTGTTGTATTACTTTCATGTGATCACTGTGAAGCTGCTTTAATACAATCTGTATTGTAAAAAGTGCTATATAAATAAATGTGACTTGACTTGACTCCTCCTCTAGCCAATCAAATGAATAGGGGAGCTGATGTCACACCAATATGACTCGCGCTACTGATGTTCACTTATACATGTGGATTTGGAATGTTTTCTTTGTAAATGATTAGACATCTTTTTCAGAAAAGAAAACTTTTATTCCTTTTTATTTTAATAGACAAAGACAAAGTTCAGATAGAAATGAAGAATTACTACTTGTGTAAGAGTTACTACTTATGTTGAAAAACAGTAAAGCAAAACATACTAGGTGAAGCTTTATGTGAAGCTTTTATGCTATTTATATGATGATCTCATACTCGTTTCTTTTTCTTATATATATATATATATATATATATATATATTTTCTTTAATTGTATTATTAATTTTAATTACATTATATTTTCTTTCTATTTGCTGTAATGTATACCTATTTCAATAAAAAAAATTCACTTATACAGGGGAAGGACTTTTAAGCAGTAAAGCTCTGAACTCTGGACATCACTTTTTTGAGATACATGAGAATTTTAATCTGCACACTGGTAATTGGTGTTAAAAATATTACTTGTCTCATGACATTTATATGTTAAGGCAGCTCTAAGTAAAATACCTTAGGTTTTGAAACACTACATTTCTTTGCAAAAACTAAATTAAAAACGGCCATTGTAAACGTCTGAAGACTTTAGGATTTTGACACACAGCCTACCTTTATATATATATATATATATATATATATATATATATTTTTTTTTTTTTTTTTAATTTTTTTAATTTTCTTTTTTAATTTTTTTTTAAATTTAGCTCCATCACAGACAAGGCGCAAAAAGTATACACGACAAATACAAGGCATTTGTGGTACAGTTCCAAGTATGTAAAACAAAGATCAACAACTAAAAAAGCGCAGAACATGGAAAGATGAGCGAAAAACATGAACAAAATATCTTTGCTTTGTGCGAAATATTTTTTAATGTATTTAAAGTTGTTATTCATTGTTATTTTTTGATTCACGCTTAGGGCTGCATGATTAATCGCACGATGTTGTTATGCGCATCTAATCAATAAAGCCGGCTCCTTGATTAGTAGTAAATCACCTTCACCTGCTTTCAGATGGAGCGGCATTTACTACAACGAGCCGTAGATCACTGACAAGCTGAGCCAAATCGTGTTAAAATCGAGGACAAATCGCCAACGATATTTAATGCGATTTGGCTCAGCTTGTCAGTGATCTACGGCTCGTTGTAGTAAATGCCGCTCCATCTGAAAGCAGGTGAAGGTGATTTACTACTAATCAAGGAGCCGGCTTTATTGATTAGATGCGCATAACAACATCGTGCGATTAATCGTCCAGCCCTATTCACGCTTATTATATTTTGATCCATGACCACATTCTTTGTTTTTCTGATAATTTGCATTTTTTTTTTTCAGTTTGTGCAACATATTTTTTTACATGTGTTTTTACATTTTTGAATCACACTTATTTTTGATACGTGACCGCAATACATTCGTCCGGTTTTCGTCCTGGCCGCTCCTGTACTGGACAGCTACTGAACCTCACCCAACACATTGAGGACGGCTTTGAGTGCAAACTCATCACCGGAGCAGCCTTCATTGACCTCACTTCTGCCTACGATACTGTCCAGCACCGCACCATGATTAGGAAACTTTTTGACATGACTGGTGACCTCGACCTCTGCCAAATCAAATGGAAAGCACAAAAGAATGGCCTACCACAAGGCAGCGTACTGGCCCCCCTTCTCTTCAACATATACACTTATGACCAACCACTTCCTTCACAATGCCACCGTTTTATCTATGTGGAAGATCTCTGCATTACCACCCAACAGGACAACTTCCAGAAGATTGAGCCTGTCATGGAAAGTGCCCTACAAGAGATGAGTACCTACTACAAAGTTAACCACCTGAAACCCAAGCCATCAAAAACCCAACTATGCAGCTTCCATCTTAAAAATCGAGATGCAAAAAAAGAACTTAGCATCTCATGGGATGGATACAAACTCTCCAACCATCCTCACCCTGTGTACCTGGGAGTCACACTTGACAGGACACTGTCTTTTAAAACTCACCTTCAGAACACCAAAGCCAAGATCAACACCGGTAATAACATCCTGCGCAAACTGGTAAACTCAAAATGGGGTGCCGATCCACCAACCATCCGGGCAACTGCTATAGCCCTGTGCTTTTCCACAGCCGAATATGCATGCTCAAGCTGGAGCCGCTCCCACCATACCAAACTGATTGACACAGCCCTCAAAGACACCTGCCGCATTATCACGGGGTGTATAAAGACAACACCAATCCCGTGCCTATACGCCTTAGCTGGCATTGCCCCCCCTCACATCAGACGATCCATTGTAGCTCAAGACGAGCGGAGAGCACAGGAGCTCGACGCTAGGCACCCCCTGCACGGTCACATAGCACCCTCACCCCGTCTGAAATCGAGAGCCAGTTTCCTACAGACAGTTCGAACTCTCCAGACAACCAAAGAAATAGCAAGGGCCAACATTTGGAAAGATGAATGGAACCAGCTAAACACACAAGCCCTGGACTGGATGGAGAGAGGAATCACCCCGACTGAATGTCTCGCTTTTTGATCCCTTACTTTACTGTCAAAAGTGCATTTACAAGAAAAAAAAAACCATGTAATATTATTAGTAACGGCATTTAAAAATGCAAAACAATAGCAATTTAATGATTACATTGCAGGACTCACCAGGTAATGACTTGACATTGCTGAGCGTCCTCCTGTATTTGGGTTGCATCAGCGTAGCATCTGTGTTTTCTAGAATACAAAGAATCGATTTAACAAAATGAATAAAGTCAGCAGTTTAAGAGCTTAAATTGTAATTTAGTTTGCTTACGTTTTCCCTTCATTTGCTTTGGATTCCTATACACAAAGCGATCCAAGAATCGGATAAGTGTGAAGTCCTGCAGCGGATCCCCTGTGTACAGAATGAACTCTCCCTGGGGGTCAAATGAAGGTCCCACTTTATATTAGTTGTTTTAACTTATATGCACTAACATTTAATTTAATCATTTGATACAATGCACTTCTTGAGTACACACACATTTTAAATTTGAACCTATATTATTTTTATTATTATTATTATTATTATTATTATTATATAACTACCTGCATGCAATTAAAGCTCCAATTAATTTCTGTAATTACACAGTGTTGACCTTTCCCAAAAACCCATCCTAACCCTGTATCCCACCTCAATAAAGTGTTTTATATTACAACATGAACACAATAAGTACATTGTACTTAAAAAATAAGCGCATAGAAGTTAAAGACACCACTACTCATACATTTTCATTTATTTATTTGGTTACTCTTAAAGGAGAACTCCAGTGCAAAATTAACCTTTGTTCTAATAAAACATCAGTACCTAGTCAACCGCTCTCTGAGATTTGTTTTCATGATAATCGAATGTAAAGAGTTTTATCGCTAAAAACTGTTTAGCGTATAACGCTAGTACTGGGGGCATTGACTAACTAAAAAGAAATCGCTAGTTTACACCACTAACAAGGCTCAACATAGCCCCACACTAACACAGTAACATAATGAGGGTCCCTACATGCAAAACGAAGCATTGAGAACTTTGTAAGTGTACAGACCGTTTAATAGGAAGACAGTTCACTTCGTGTATACAGGCGGCACCATCTTTGGAAAACAGTCACGACAAGTCAAACCACGAACGTCGTGCTGAGTGAGCTGAACTGTACGCAGTTCAGCAAACTTCTGAACTGTATGAACGGCGTTCGGGGATCGACTTATCAAGACTATTTTATAAGATGACTACTGTCTGTATACACACTCTTAGAACACATGTGTCAAAATTTACACAATATGTGTTGTCCCTGAGCTGATTCAGCACATGTGTTAAAATTTAACACATTATGTGTTGTTTTTTACACGTGTTAAAAACAACACACAATGTGTTAAATTTTAACACATGTGCTGAATCAGCTCAGTGACAACACATTTTGTGTAAAATTTGACACATGTTTTCTAAGAGTGCATGAAGTGAACTGTCTTTATAACTTATCTTCTTATTAAACGGTCTGTACTCTTACAAAGTTCTCAATGGTTTGTTTTGCATGCAGGGACCCTCATTATGTTTCTGTGTGAGTGTGGGGCTATTTTGAGCCTTGTTAGAGGTATGAACTAGCGATTTCCTTTAACTTGGTAAATGCCCCCAGTACTAGCATTATATGCTAAACAGTTTTATAAGCTAAACAGTTTTATAAGTTAAAAATGTTTTTAGAGATAAAACTCTTTACATTCGATTATCATGAAAACAAATCTCAGAGAATGGTTGACTAGGTACCGATGTTTTATTAGACCCAAGGTTCATTTTGCACCGGAGTTCTCCTTTAATGCCAAGACAAGTTCTGAAGAAAAATCCTGTTAAAAAACATTGAAGGTCAGAAGTTTTGAGTTAGGAAAAAAATATAATCCGAAAACATTGGCATGTCCTTAACAGTGACCCTGCACTTAAAGACATTTGCGCTGAGCCACCCAGGTTTATATTCAGACGCACGCACAACATTCGTGACCGATTGGTTCATTCGGATATGACTTCGCCTTCGCCGACCACCTGGCTCTCCAGCCCACCTTTGGGCTTTTGCAAATGTGGCAATTGTGCGCAATGCTCCAATTCGACCAACGCCAAAGACTTTTCACATCCACGTACTGGTAAGAAATATCTTATTTCTTCATTTATTAATTGTAACAGTACTCACGTAATATACATGTTAAAGTGTCCCTGTGGACTGGTGTACATTGGTCAAACAAAACGTCAATTGAAAGAATAAAAATAAGAATAACTGAGCATAAAACAGCAATTCGCACCCAGAATTTAACTTATGCCATGGCGAGGCATTATAAGCAGGCCAATCATGGTTCCCCTGCATCTTTGAAGTTTCGGGGAATTGAGAAAATTACATCCCCACCTAGAGGTGGTGATTTTATTAATAAACTTCTATGCAGTGAAGCGTTCTGGATTCATACGCTTAACACTCTTGAACCTCTAGGTCTAAATGAAGAATTGAACTTATCATGCTTTCTCTAAAAACACCTTTTTTTAAAATTTATTTACTTATTTATTTATTATTTTATTTAATTTTTTATTTATATTATAGTGTCGATTTCACTGAATATGATCAAAAAAATGTTGCAGACGGCAGCTTTAATATAATTTGTGAGTTGTAGATATTTTGATTCCCATTATACTATGTGGATTCCATACATGTTTCTTACATCTAATACTGTACCTTTCAGGCATGTCTGTGCATTTACTTTTTAATGATTGATTGTTTGAGTGTGGCACCTTGGTTTAGATGAGTGCTTCCGGGGTGGGTCACGCCCCCTTTACGCACAATCACACCTGTTGATGATCCTTATTAATGGTTTCATTACTCATTTTCTCCAAGGACTCTGATGAAGATGTAGTTTTACATTGAAACGTTAGTCAAGTTTTGCACCTCTAATAAATTTGTTGCCAAGAACATTTTTGCACCGGTGATTCTCCCTTTCTGCTTGGTCAATATTTCATTGTTTGTTGTGGTCAATGTAGATAACCAATATTTGACTTTGAGTTTTACGCATTTAACATGGTTTAATAGCTATAAAATAACTGAACCAGAAACTAAAACTTGTTTGAATGAGATATATAATGACAAAACTTGTACTGTATAAATTGTACTGTGTTATACAAGCATTTATAAAATGGATTGTTCCAGTCCTTAATGGTGTTTGGTCAATAGCTGTGTTTTATTTATGATAAAGCATGACTATGACCGATTCACAGGTCTGTATCACTGTGCATAACTCTGCTCAACACCCTAAGCTACTAACCAATATACTGTCAAAACATGTATTACGTATTCAAGCAAAAGTAACAGTTTATTATTTATTTCATGAAATATGAGTGACCTCTGTCTGCATCATTCACCTTTAATTTTAAGGCCATTCCCATCAAAGAAAGTCTTCTCATAGAGGGAGATACTTAGATGAGTGCGTCCATGTTTAAACATACAGTTTCCAAAGTGGAATATTACAGAGGGAATTCTATTTAAAATTTCCATATTTCAAGCATTGCTTATCAGAATTGATGTATATTATATATCTATATATATATATATATATATATATATAGATATATAGATATAGATATAGATATATATTGATATATATTTATACATTATTAATATTATATATAAATATAAATATTTGATATATTAATAACACGTTTTTCTTAAATATATACAAGCATGTGTGTGTATTTATATATACAAAACAATTATACACAATTCGCACACATACATTATGTAAACACAAACTTTTATTTTGAATGCGATTAATCGTTTCACAGCCCTATTAGACACGAACGATGCGACGACAGAACCCAGAATTATAGCATTATAATCAGTGATGCTGTCTACACTGGATGCGTGGTTTCGAGATGTGTTCTTTTCGAAGTGTCTACACTTGGATGAAAGATTACTATAGACAAACTTTTTTTTTTCATGCTCTGGTAAATTATTCACGTGTTAAGTTGTTACAAGTTGAAAGTTGTTACCTGCAATAGAGTCTTCGCAAAAAGAGCCACGGAGGGATGGAAATGAAGTGAGAGCTGAAAGAGAGAGCATGATGTCAGATCACAAATCACGTAATAATGGGAAGAATAGAAAAACAGTGTTAGTCTTGGTACCTTCTGCAGTTCCCAGAGGGCTGTGTGATCGGCCCCACAGTACAAAGGGTTTCTGTTCATGGGGTCATACATCTCTTTTTTTACACCACCTGAGGACATGAGGGGTTTGAAATAAAGAGATGAGAACAGTGGCATGTGGAGACAAATTGACGAAATTAATTTTTTAAATGGGAGACACACTGCATGAGGGTAAATATGATACCTGCATATGCTGATTTTACTCTTTTTATTCTCAATAGTGACATTCTAACGTCAAAAACTCTTAACATGGCTATAAGATGCAGCAGTATGTAATACTGACAGCTATCGGTTGAAATGTGTTTTCCCCCGCACTCTCATCTTCAGACACTATGCTCACAAAGTTTGCCAGATTGAGGACACTCAACAGGAGCGAGCGCAATTTACAATGGAAGCCCTTACAATAAGTTGACGTGTTGATTCATTGTTGTTTTACAGTTTTTCTCGATTGTTTACACACAAATTCTGGAACTTGAGACACAATGACCACAACATGTAATTCATTCTCCAATCCCCTGAACCAATTCTGCTGAACTACCAGCACAATTCCTGCTTTACACTCAAATTGGAGTTCTAAAACACACTTTTTTCAAAACACTACACACAAATTCTCTGCATTTGGCACAATTTTCATGGAGAAAATCTCTTGTTTTCACGAGGAACACACTGCCATTCAGATATTTACACTGACTCGTCACATGGGCAAACATCCGTCACACAGTTTTACAATCAGCAATCAGAGCTTTAGCATGAAATACCAAAACCGAAGAGAGGATGCAGCATAGATATTTATTTTTTTTATTTTATGTAACAGCATACACATTTTTTTTCTGTTGTGTTGTATGTAGACCACTGTATGTGCAACTTTGTGTTGCTGGGGTGTACGAAATTTGCAATCTATCTCCCATTGTTTTTGTGGGAAAAATAAAATATATTTGTTACCGTGTATTTGTGTGTTCTGGGTATAAAAACGATATTCTCAAATATTTTACAACACACTTATGTATGTAATGTCTGTAGTAAGTGTAACACTGAACAAAAAAAGGCCCAAGTCATTATGATAAATGAAAAAGAAGTGTTTTCCATTGATCATAGTGTTTTACATTGAGCACATCAGTGTTCAACTGGTTCTTATAAATGTCTATTCATATGATGGTTTGTGTGTGTCATTCGAAAACAAAATAACATTTTGAGAATATATAACATTGTTTTGAATGTAAAGTTTCATTTTGCACTAGAATTGAGGGGTTTTGTCGATTGTGTGTTTTTAGATTTGTGTGTAGAGTTCTGAGAGTATGAGGCATACTTGCAGGAAATGTGTGTAAACAATCAAGAAAAACTGTAATATACCTCTCATAGAGCTTTTTAGATCAATTCCAAGGTTTTTTAGGTTTTCTGGCTTCCAAGGCTGCAATAAGCTGTGATTTACAACAACTGGCAATCCAGGGCATCAAAATACTATTGGGTAAATTGGCAGTGGGCAGAGTCACGACAGGGAACATGCAAATTGAGGTCCCCATGAGGAAACAATATTATAAATTATACAGAGTGAGGTTTTTTTTTTTTTTTTTTTTTGAAAATGTAAAAATGCAGAAAGTTTTCTGTGATGGATAGGTTTAGTGTAAAGGGATATAATATAGAGTCTGTGCAGTATAAAAAACATAGGTCTCATTCATGAAACACGAGCAGAACAAATTTGTGTAAATCGTGTGTAAAGTGGTTCTGGCGTAAATTTTCGGATTCATTAAAATGTTTTTTCGGATTCATCGATACGCAAGAAATCTACACCTGCTCCCAGCCACGTGTAAATGGTGCGCTTAACATCCAAAACATTTTGCTCATTAATTCACCTTAATCGGGTACAAAGCATTTTGAAAAAAAATATTTCATATAGTAATTACATACAGTTTTTCTTTTTACTTCTATTACGAGAGCCAGTAATAGCAGATCTGGTGATCGATGGTGGTCCTTCTCCAGTTTGAGAACGATTTTCCCGAAGTGAACTAATTCGTTTTTTTGCGGTCAAGCTTAATGTCGACTCATTTTCTTCTCACTTCTGGGACTGTTCGATTAACAGAATAAACTCCATTAACTGCATCTGTAATATGCTGCCAAGCTTCCTTTTTTTAAGACCTGATAGGCCACTATGTACGCTTGAAAATAAAATTGCCGTTTTGAATGAACTTTTGATAATAAAACTTCAATTTCTGCATTCGAGAAATCTTTCTTTTTCATTCGCATTCATGTTATTATATGCCTATATACAGATGTCAGTCAGATATAATGGGCGGGATTTATGGTAACTGAGAATGAACGTGCACGTGCATCCCATTTAAGACTGGTTGGAATTGGCTTTATGCCCAGCTAAACTAGTTCCTGAACTTCAGCCAGCTCTTTGTTTCCTGTCTGCCATTATTGGCCAAATTGATTAATTCAGGTGTGTCTGATTATTGTTGCCATGACTACTGAGGTCAGGCACACCTGAATTAATCAATTTGGCCAATAATGGCAGACAGGAAACAAGGAGCTGGCTGAAGTTCAGGAAGTAGTGCAGCTGGGCATAAAGCCAATTCACTAACACACACACACACTTCACTATCACATCTGACGTTTACGACGTATTTGTAAATCAGGAGAAGAGTTTTCAGGAAGGTCTCTTTATGCGCAAATCACTCTCATATTTACTCGTATATTTACAAATGTTTCATGAATGAGACACATTATGTCTACGGAGAGTCCCCACTAAGATAGCGAACCAGATGTGTGTGTGCGTGTGATAAGATATCAAGAGGTGATTCCTGATCGCTAGAACGTTAGTGACATTCAACCTTATGTAAACGAACACACATGTAAACACAATGGTCAATATTGGTCAAAAGTCGATAAAGTATTATTGTGACAGGCCAACCCTCTACAATGCGAAACAAATTTCATACTAGGTGACAAAGTCTTTGATTAGCCAATGGCTAGTAAATTGTACCATTTCACTCTCGCATGTGATAAGTTAAAAAATAAAAGATCTAAATGCAGGGCTCAACAATAAGGACTGTCTGATAGCCAAGAGTTGGCAGAAATGTCACTTTCTGTGCCTAATCTGAAAAGCACTTAGCCTGGATGCCAGCCCGAACTCCGCCCACAACATTTTTTGGACGGGAAGTTCGGTCTGGACTCGATCCATTGAGGAGTAATTATGATCGGTTCAGAAATCAATGGGCCAATCAAATTGCCAGGGTGGGCTTTATACGATGATTGACAGGTGGTCTTCAGTAACGTAATCCTCACGTCGTCAAAGAGCGCTTGTCAAAGATGAGTGCAGCTGGAGAATTGAGATGTATAGATTCCGCTGTCGCGTCTTTTGTAAAATAAATCGACAGCGCATTCATTTTAATAGACAAACAGAGAACTGCAATCAAGGCATTTGTCGATCGGAAATATATTCTTGGCGTCCTTCCTACATGATTCTGGAAAAGTGTAACCTGTCAGCTGGCTCTGACGGTAGCTAAGAAGATGGGACGTAATGAAAAGCCTGTGGTCGTTGTGGTTTCTCCTTTGGTGGCACTCATGGAGAAGTAAGTAAAAGAAGTAACACTCGTTATTTAACTTCTAAAATAAATAAAGTAGGCTACGTTCTGTATTTGAAAACTGCGCTATGCAAAGGAGTTGACTTATGCGTTGCTCTGATTGGTTGTAGGTCTACCGACTATCCAACTGAGTGCAGAGGTTTTTTTTTTTCCTGGTTCGGTTACGACATGCCTCATAATCAAAGCCCAATGGAGGAGTTTCAGACTCATTTTCTCTCTTGAAAATGAGCATGACGAAGTCAGGCTAAAAAGCACTGTTTATTAATTTGTATCTTTATTCTATTGTGTTTATTTGTGCTATTGCTTGTGGTTTCATATTACACTTACTTAGAATTTTCATTTGCATTGTACTTGTATTATACATAAAACGTCTGGCGTGTAAAATAAAACAAAAGTTCTTAGCCAATGGCGAGTCGAGCTTCAGTGTGTCCATCAAGAGTTACAGGCCAATGAATGAGGCTCACCTTCCAAATTTTGATGATGTACCCATGATGCAGTGGGCTTCATCTGGCATTGTTTTGCGCTTTGTTTTTGTACGTCCCTGTCGGGATCTACAGGTTTCTCCTCATCATCGCTATCCTCTTCCAGATCCTGATACACCTCTTCCTCGTCATCCTGCAGAAAGACCTTTTTTACAGACAACTCTGTGATGTGTTCATGTTTATGCTAGACCTCAAGCAGTGATTCACAGACAACAAGGCTATAATGTTATTGTTCTTCAAGGCACGCGTGTATTTAAGCTGACCGTCATACTTTCTCCAGTGGTACAGCGGGCAATACACCAGAGGTGGGATCTCCTCGTATAATAAGAAACTCTCTGAGAAACACACCGTACATGGTGAGGGTGTGTGTAGACTTACCCCCTCGTCCTGTAGCAGTAACTTCAGGCCTGGCTTGTCCTTCATCACCTCTGACACAAGGAATAGCGCTCCACATATAAAGGCAGGGTCCTGCTCACAGCTGACCTGAAGTAACCTTTTCACAAAAGCCTTCACTCGTCGGATCACTATATCAGCTTTTACAGACTTATACAAGAGGTTGAGAAACATACTCTTTTTTGAGCATGACAATAATCCTGGGTCCAGCAACTTCCTGTGAACAGCAAACAAATGGAGACATGAACCATAATGCTCTAAGTGCCAATTTACCAATGACATGTGGTATTTATATACAGTATAACTGGGTTTCTGCAGTGTTTCCAAAATCAAATTTATGAATACCTGCACAAAAATGTGTCCATAGCAAATTCCTACAACATCAACAAATAATGCATCTCATATTCTTTCACTTAAACAGGCTGCAGCTCACAACCACAAAAGAGGGTAGCTGCACGTTTAAAATCCTCAAGACATGTTTATTCAATATATTAATTTGTATAGAAGCACTGTGCACTAATACATAAATTAATATATCAACAAATTGGAGGTTCAGCAGATATTGGATTTTGCTTATACAATTAAAGTATGTTTAGAGAAAGGCTATAAAAAGATTGGTGCCAAGCCAATACTAGTAAAACATATTTTGCATACTGTAATGATCATTTGAGAGTAAGAAAAACGCTACAGTGTTGTTTCTTCACTCAAATAATGCAAACAGTTAATGCAGACTATATGATAGGAAAAGTGTTTCTCAAATCTTGTTCACTTTTAGCTAGATAGTCTGCATTGACAATACATGCAGTTGCTGATTTCAATTATGTAAAGAACGTGGACTAAAAACTATTTATATAGATACATTTTATGGCATGTTTTTGGAGATTGCCAGTTACAGATCACCATTTTCCAATTTTAACCCCATTCGTTAGAGATGGAAAAGCCGCATGAGGTTAGGTGATTAGAAGATTAAATTAGATGTTTGTTAAAGGGATACTCCACTTTTATTTGGAAATATGCTCATTTTACCACTCCCCCAGAGTTAAAAAGTTGAGTTTTACCCTTTTCAAATCCATTCAGCTGATTTTCTGATATTTAGAAGAATATCTGTAACCAGACAGTTTCTGGTCTCATTGACTTCCATGGTAGGAAAAAAATATACTATGGAAGTCAATGAGACCAGAAACTGTCTTTTCTTCTAAATATCAAAAAAATCGACAGAATGGATTTGAAAATGGTAAAACTCAAATGTTTAACTCTGGGGGAGTGTTAAAATGAGCCTATTTCCAAAAAAAGTGGAGTATCCCTTTAATCGGCCAAATCTCCCTTTTCCATTGCTTCTGCAAAGCAGTATCATCTTGTATTGATTTTGAAATATTGTTAGCCATATTTGTATATTTAAATTGACTGGGGTGGGTTCGAATAAGTTGACTTCTACCCACTCCGTTTCGTGCAATAGATGAAGTTTTGTTAAAGTTGATGAAGGTATGATGAATTTAAAGGCTTGTACAGATTATTCAAAATCTTTCTTGTTGCCTTGTCATGTGTAACTACATATTGCTCGAAATAAATAAACAAAATAAATAAAATGTTTTGTTCTGCATTTCTTTGCAACAATGTAGATATGTCAGAATTAAGTACTGGCACTTCAATACTACAATAAGAATCACTATATATCAGTAATGTCTTTCTGCTGTCCCAATTCCATTTGGAGACTTCACATTCCCCTGTAAGAGTGTTTTCCCTTACAAATCTTACAAAGGGATATTTTATGCTGTTTGAAATGCAGTACATGCTATATACACACACAACTGACTGATCGACAGGTGGCTGCGTACAGTATGTGCACACGCTCGCTCTCTAAAGAGCACTCATTGCATGATGGTGTGTGAGCAGTGATTAGCTTTTTTTAACTTAAACTGGGATTGGTACCAAGCACTGAAATATGTTGGTATACTTAAAATAGGGCTGAATCCGAAATCGCCCCCTAAACCCTCATACACTAGTGCTGTGCACTCATTATTGCAGTCCAATGTGGGATAGAATAAATGCACTCAAAAACAACCACTGTGGATTGGAACACCACTACAAACGACCATCCCCTCAAATAAAGCCCTATTTAAGGACATGGGGGGAATTTCGGATTCAGCCAATTCAGTGCACCAACTGACTCGTTCAACATTTCAGTCTTTCATGAGAAAAACAATGAGCATTGGCTCACCTGTAGAGTGCTACATAATAGCGATCTGAAACGGTCTGCTGGGAGTTCATGACCTGAAAGAGCAGCATGAGGGCTTGCACAGCCGTGTTAAATCTGACGATGTGGACCACTTTAAAAAGCGTGTCCAGCTGCTTACACACATTCTCATCCCCACTCTTCGCGTACGGATATGCTCGGTTCACTCCGGTTAGCAGAGCACTGAGCATTTTAGACTCTATATCCTTCTTCTTAACACACGCATTGAAGAACGTGAAGTAGATGGTGATGAGTCTGGCAGCGAGGTCCGCTTCCTCGTGACTCAAGATGACCTGGTTCAGGAAGCACGCGGCGTAGTACTGAGCCTTCGAGCTGATGTTGGACCTGAACATGAGGCGCTCGACCTCACAGCACACCACCGTCTTCATGTTGGGGTGTTTGTGAATCACGGTTTCCAGCAGGTGTGAGGCTTTGCAGGCGATTTTGTATTCAGGATCACCCAGTTTGTTGACGACCTGCACCAGAAGAGCTTTCTCCTGCTCCGGCTGGTTGCACAGCAGCTCGTAGGCAGTGGAAAGCGATCGCATTTTGGATGTCTGGACCGTATCGTGAGCCATTGCGTCCAGAGCGACGACAAACTCTGCCATCTGAAACTTTAGCTGGTGCTCAAAGTACCAGAGGATGAGCCTGCGGTCCCGGACATCCCTGTTCCCACTGGCTTTTTCCTCCAACTGATCAAAAGGACGTTGGGAGAAAGTCAAAAGTTTGCGGTTATTTGGTAGAAGGTCGCTGAGAAGCAGCTCTTTGAAAGTATCCAAAGCCATAAGGCCTTGTCTGCGACTCCCTTTCTTTTTCACCTGGGACACAAGGCTCTCGATGTGCTCCAGACCGTGAACCGGAGCATCCTGAATTAAAACGGTCATCGCCGCCATCCTGTCAGTCAGAGTCCCCGTGGACACCACGCTCTTCATCCAGGTGGAGTTGGCACCTTTCTGGAAGTTCTTCTTGGTTTTGTAGAGGACAGTGTCATTCTCATAGAGTTTCTGAGCCAAAGCCTTGTACTGAGCAACCAGAGACTCATTCTGAGGTACAGACGTGCTCTCGGATGCGTACTCCATGTCAAACCACTTACCCCCGGGTTTGAGAAGAAGAGCCTGCCGTGGGTAAAACTCAAACACATTTGTGCTCTTTTGTTTTTGCTTTTTTTGCTTTTTTTCAACTTGTGTAGACTTTAAAGGGGGTTGTTTGAGCTCCTCTGTCGAGGGTTTAATGGCATTTTTCACAGCGGGCTTCGAATCCTCTTTCAATTTGGATCTTTTTGCCTTTTTCCCCTCTTTTTTGCTTGGGTCCGAGGATATTTCATCCTGTTCATCTGGAATGATTTGTTGCCCTGCATAAGCACGAATGCCCAGCTTTGTAATGAATTCTTCCAGCTCTCCTTTCTCCAGATCATCAATTGCATTTTTCTTTCCACCATTGAGGAGCTCGTTTGAGTCGCTGATGTTGGCCAGCATGACATAATCGGCCTGTGATGACGACACAACAACATGATTTATCAAACAAACAATAAACATTACACCATATTCTTGATTACTTGTGGGAAGTTAGGGTCGAGAGAAAAGAAAATACAGTTGTCAACATTTGAAGTGGATCAAAAAAGAAAGGTTTTGATCTACTTCAAAAGTTGACTACTGTATAAATAACTGAAAGAATTTCAATGCAGTTGAAAAAGAAATGAGCGAGTAAAGATTATAACTCCTGCTTTAATCAGTCTAGCCAGTACATCTGCAAATCTAGATTAGAAGATGCACATGTACATCTTAGAATGAATGAGGGTTCTACTTGAATATTTACAGCAGACTGTTTAATAATTAACTTTTATGATTTCATTGTTACATGTATTTCTACTTGAAAGGTTGTTAATAATGGAAAACTAGTCAATTAACTGGGTTTTGACTATTTTCTCATTTTGTTATCACTGAAAGCAATGTTCAGCTGATTAAAGGCACTTTATGCTTTCTCTCATGATATCTAGGTTGTTCAATCTCGTTCAAATTATTTCTGGCCTTCGTAAACATAAATTGTAATAAATAGTTACGGTCTATGTCCAAAGTATTATTTTTCATCTTATAAAGAAAATTAAAGATTGAGTTTACAAAAGAAAAAATGGTGAGAATCATTCAGAACAAAATAGCCTAGCTTATTTGCCAGTCCTGAATTATCAATCACATCCATGTGAGATTTCCTATTCATTTGGCATTTATACAATCACTGGAACAGTTATTTATTTTGACAAATTGCATGTCCAAGTCATTTTGGGTTGCTTTACAAAACAATTTATTGAAAATATTAGTTCATAAAACAGTTAGTTTAATCATTAGTATGCAACCTTTTCTGTTCTCAGACAAAAAAAAAAAAACATGTTCATGTGAAGAAACACTGATATAGATTGATTATATAAAACACCTAAACATAAGAGTTTAGTTTATTGTTTCATAGCGTTATATGTGTGAAAGACATGCCCTGATATGTATGTTTGAAGATTAAGCCCATGTATATTTTCTTATATAGATTTTTGTTGTTTTGTTTACTTTTGACATATAGACCTGTCAAATAAAATATCATATATATATAGTCAATTTTGAAATATTAAATATAAAAAGTGACTTGCATCGTCACATGCCTTTAGTTGAAGAAATTTCAACTTCGAATTTCAGGAATATAAAAATACATTCGCAGTTAGTCCCATCAGTGTAAACATGTTTTACGTGAATCTTTCATAGAGGAGTGACACGTGTGTTGGAGACAAGCTAAAAGCTCACCTTTGTCCCGCCCAAACGCAACACATCCTCCAGTGAGAATTCTTCTTCATTATTGTCATCCTCGGTAGGATCGCAGTCTTTATCTTCACACTCCTGGTCGTTATTCGCGTCCATGCTGTTGTTGCCCTCCTGGTCGTGTTCCTCCATGATTATCTCTGGCGCACGTTTCCGCGTGGACTCACAGCAACACGTGTGTCCTCACGATTCACAAGAAAAGTCCCTCAAAAGTCAAAATAAAAGCCTGTCCTGGACTGGTGCTGCTGCTTCGCCGGGTGTACTTGGTTTTACTACTAGCTAGCCGTACTTGCTGGATACTGCCCCCTTCTGTACCTGTACCTACTCCTATGGAGTGTGGAGAGTTCTGTACCTACTACTCCTGTACTCTCCACACTCCAGTATGGGGGGGGGGGATCATTTTAATGAAAAATAAAATAAATAAACAAACAAATGAATAAATATATTTATAATAGCTACCCCTCTAGTCCGGGGGCATGCTCCCCCGTGAGAAATTTTTAAATATTTCATATTTTAAATCATCAATCTAATGCATTTTGAGATGCATTGTTTGCCATCTCTATACAATAGTTTATTGAGCCTTTAAACAGTTCTAAATTTCAGTTACTGCACGTGAAGGATGAGTGCTCTCCTCCCACTGAGCAAAATGATGTCCAAAAGACGTCTTTTCAACGTCCGACTTTTGTGACAAAGACGTTGAATAGACATCTTTTGGACATCATTTTGCTCAGTGGGCTGCGTGATCTACACAGAAAGGAACATGGTTAAGATACAGCCCAGCAATAGTCATTTTATGCGAAACCATAGAGTTTTATCTACAGGTCAAGAATGATAATAATAGTAACATATAATAGTATCTTGGAGAGAGTTTCATCATGTTGACTGTCGTAATTACCGAACGCGACGCGCTGTTTGATGCAGAATGGAGAATGAATGACAGCCACAGCGGAGGGAAAAGTATACGTGAACTTGAATTTAATGACTGAAAATGAATTTTATTGTTTTTGTCGATTGCTTTCATGAATCAGATTTAATACTTGTCCTATACTACAACGAGTATCATTCCCCTTCATGGAATCGATACCAACCTTTTGCATTTTGAACCTTTAATCGACTCTCAATTCCCAACGCCTCGGAATCGATTCTTTTTGGAATTGATCCCCGACCCCAGCCCTATCATTCAGAGGCGATGCTTCTTCGCCGTTGCTTTGAAAAGTGTATTGCGAGATTATATATATTATATCTATTATATTCTCTCTCTGAACTACACGCGAGGCGCGCGAACACACACACGCACGCACGCACGCACACACAGCTACAATAAATTATGATTGTCAATAATCATATTAATTTGAATCAGCAGCCCAGAATATTTGTCACAACAAGCATTGATTAAAATGATAATGACAATAATCACATTAACAAAAACGACTTAAATTCTGGACCTTTGGCAGTGAGGCCTCAACTTCCTCCCCGGGGAAGTTCGTTCGAACCACCCGAGCCCCCGCTTGTATATTCATTTGTGTATGGATGGATTATTATTTAAAGGGATAGTTCACTTTGAAATTAATTTTTGATATGTTTTAGCGGTAACACTTTACAATAAGTAAAAGTAAGTAAGTAAATTTAATTTATAAAGCACATTTACACACAGTACAAGACTGACCAAAGTGCTGTACAACAAATAAATAGAACAGAAGAAAAAAAAAAAAACAGAGGCGATAGTCATCATATAAGCATATAAAACATGAGATTAAAAAAAAAAAAAAACACACAAAAACAAAACAGGAGTTATAAAATCAGAGCGTACAGCACAGAAATACAAAGAACAAACAGGAGTGCCAGGTTAAGGAACCAGGAAGGCCATAGAATAAAAATAGGTTTTTAACCTGGTTTTGAAAATAGTAATGGAGGGGGCAGATCTAATATCCTGAGGGAGCTGGTTCCACAACCGTGGTGCAGCAACTGAAAAAGCTCTGTCACCCCTCTGCTTGAGCCGTGAGCGCGGCACACGCAGAAGCCCTTGATTTGAGGACCTGAGTGACCTTTGAGCAGAATATGGCTGTATAAGGTCAGTGATGTAAGTTGGAGCTAGCCCATTAAGTGCCTTAAAAACAAACAGTAAAACTTTAAACTGAATCCTAAAACGAACTGGGAGCCAATGCAAGGAAGCCAGAATGGGGGTGATGTGCTCACGCCTCCTGGTGCCAGTTAAAAAACGTGCTGCTGCGTTTTGTACCAACTGCAAGCGTCTAAGTGATGATTGTGGAAGGCCAAGGTAGAGGGAATTACAATAATCCAGCCGTGATGTAATAAAAGCATGGATAACTTTCTCAAGATCGTCTCGAGAAAGGAAAGACTTCAGGCGGGCAATCATTCTTAGCTGGTAAAAACTATTCTTGACAACAGAACTAATGTGTTTGTCAAAACAGAGTTCTGAGTCAAGAATGACACCCAAGTTTCTGGCATGAGGTTTGATAAATGGGGTGAGGTGACCTAAATTTTGTACCATAGTGCATCTTGTCTTGGGTGATCCAAAAATAATGACTTCTGTCTTGTCATTATTTAAATAGAGAAAGTTGTTAGCCATCCACGTTTTAATGTCTTCGAGACAGACCAGAAGAGACTGTATGGAATCCCTAGACTTTAAAGGCAAGTAGAGCTGTGAGTCATCCGCATAGAGGTGAAAAGAGATGTTATGCTTCCTTATGATATTACCCAGTGGGAGCATATACAGACCAAAAAGCATAGGACCCAGGATAGACCCCTGAGGGACCCCATATGAAACCGAAGCAGAAGAAGATGAGAAATTGCCAATCGATACCGAGAAAGTTCTATCAGTGAGATAGGAGCGAAACCAAAGTAATGCTGTCTCCCTAATGCCCACCTGCTGCTCAAGACGAGTAAGGAGGACGTTGTGATCAATGGTGTCGAAGGCGGCACTAAGATCCAATAATATCAAGATGGCGTTATCACCTGAATCTAGTGTGAGAAGAAGATCATTGGTTACTTTGAGCAGGGCTGTTTCAGTGCTATGAAATGATCTAAAACCTGATTGAAAAGGTTCTAGTATATTATGGGTGGTTAAGAAGGGGAGCAGCTGTGACAGAACAGCTTTTTCCATAACTTTTGAAATAAAAGGAAGCTTGGAAATGGGACGGTAATTAGTTAGACATTTAACATCGAGATCATGTTTTTTGAGCAGGGGTTGGACAACCGCATGCTTAAAACACTTAGGGACAGTCCCAGAAGCGAGGCATGAGTTTAAGATGACCTGAATGGAGGGGCCAACTACATCAGAAACATCCTTTAAAATAGAGGAGGGGATGGAGTCATAAGATGAAGTAGTAGGTTTCATATGTGATACGAAATTCCTCAATTCAGTGAGCGAGATAGGCTGAAATTGGCAAAAAGTAGCTAGTACATCTGAGCAACCAGACGAATTAACAGGTGAGGAGGGGATAAACCCTGATCTAAAGTTCTCAATTTTATTAGTAAAAAACTTAAGAAATTTCTCGCAGGTGTCAGTGGATACATCAGCAACTGGGCAGTTTGAGGGATTGATAACAGAGTTTATAGTGCTAAATAAAATTTTTGGTCTGTTGGAGTGTCTATTGATCAAATCAGAGAGGTGCTTTGCTCTGGCTATTCTAGCTGCTGCCTGAAAAGAAGCTAAAGCAGATTTAAAAATTTGAAAGGAAACATTTAGATGATCCATTAGTTGATCCATTAGAAGGTTAGATAGTAGATGATCCATTAGAAGGTTCATTAGTTAACATTAGTTAACTACATTAGTTAACATGTACAATATGTGAACATACTTCATCAGCATTTATTAATCTTAGTTAATATTAATTCCAACATTTACTAATACGTTATTAAAATCAAAGGTTGTATTAGTTAACATTAGTTAATGGACTGTGAACTAACATGAACGCACAATGAACAACTGTATTTGTATTAACTAACATTAACAAAGATTAATAAACTTTGTAACTAATGCATTGCTCATCTTTAGTTCATTTTAGTTAATGCATTTACTAATGTTAACGAATGAACCTTATTGTAAAGTGTTACCGTTTTAGCTTACCTCAAGGGCATCCAAAATGTAGGTGTCTTTGTTTCCACAGTATCTTCAATTTTGATCATTTTAGGTAAAACCGTTGTTGTCTGTCAGTCATACACTGAAGGTGCAGGGGGTCCACCTCAAAGAGCAGTCAAAATTAAACATTATTTAATGACTCGTAAATGTAAGTACACATTGATGGCCTAAGACACAAAAGGAGTGTTTTTTGTGAGAAAACGAATAGTATTTATATAATTTTTACCTCTTGTAATCACAGTGACGCCCAAGTGATCTGAATCAGTTGTGCAGTGTCCAACTGAACCGAACTGAATCAGTTCAATGTTACGCCGGAAGTCATCGCTTGCGTGTGACGTCACTAAATATTTACATGGAGATTTTGGAAGTTTTCCCTTTTACTAAACATATTTAGATATACCGAAATCATCTTCCATTGCAGTTTCCCTTATATCTAAATATGTTTAGTGAAAGGTAAAACTTCCGAAATCTCTGTATAAACAAAGAGTGACGTAGGTGCGCAAGCAATCACTTTCAGCGCATGCGCTGACTGAAGCGCACTGCTCTCAGATCAGTTGGCCGTGGATATGGTTACACGAGGTAAAAAGATATAAATACTGTTCGTTTTCTCACAAAAACCACTCGTTTTGTGTCTTAGGGCATCAATGTGTACTTACATTTACGAGTCATTTAATAATGTTTAATTTTGACTGCTCTTTGAGGTGGACCCCCAGCACCTTCATTATATGACTGACAGACAACAACGGTTTTACCTAAAATGATCAAAATTGAAGATACTGTGGAAACAAAGACACCCAAAGACAACATTGTGAAAGTGTGAAAATAATCTGTGCCTCTCTGCTGAGATGTTACATGTGACTTTTACTTTTGTCCCATGCTATTAAAAAATAGTCATGTCTGGCATGGAGTATTTTTGGCATGTGCGCGTTCATTCAACAATTTATTTGATTAAATCACGTTCATTCACAATTTCTTTTTTTGAGTGCATGCAGAAAATTTTGTTGAAAGGCAAAATTATTTGCAATAATGAATGAATGTGTGTTGTATAAAAAGCAGTTGCAAAAAAATGGGTTTTATGGTAAACAGTGCTCTGGATATGTGTTTAGCATGATGTCAGCCGCATTGCAAGTTCTCTTTCATAGGTTCACTCAACGCTGCGGAAGCGCAGTGGGATATTCTCTGAATGTGCCGATTGTCTGAAGCCCAATAGAATCACGCCAATTCATTGGCTGATGGCGCTCACGCAATCTGGCCCCGCCCGGCGCAATCACGTCGCATAATCATATACGCGCGTGCGCCATCTTCTCCTCAGATTTCTCTGCCTTCACGAAGCGATCACATCGTCCTTCGTCTCGGTTTTTTCTAAGCCCATAAACGGATATATACGGATATTTTTCTCTTCTTGCACTTCAGCGACTGCATAAGTGGAACTCTGTTCTCCTTCCAGTGAAGCTGCAATGGACTATCGACGTTGCTCTCCGCCATGTGCTCGCTTCATCGCAAGCGACGACCCTCACAGTAGTGTTAATTTTACCAGCCATTTTTAAATTTAGTTTTAGTTTTAGTCCAGTTTCAGCATCGCTTGTTAGTTTTTATCACATTTAGTCGACATCATCCCATTTTTATTTAGTCTAGTTTTAGTCGACTATAAGTCGAGCATTTTAGTCTTTATTTTAGTCCAAGAAAACATAATTTTATTCGTTTAGTTTTAGTCAACAAAAACTGTCAATATTTTAGTCTAGTTTTAGTCAGGACATCATTTTGACCTTTTACTTTTTTTGTCAGCAGATAATATGTAACATTTCCTAAAATTATTTCACATTTCAACATTTTCTCTCATCTTTTTGATAAACACAATTTTAAGGAACACATGCAGACATGGAAGATGTTCTGACAATATTTGCATATTTATTTTGAACATTGTTAAGGTTCAAAGACTCAAAAAAACAAATGCTTGCATTAAAACAAATAAAATACACCTGACAAAGGAAACAAATAAATAAAATAAAGTGTCTTATGAACTTAACACAAGTGCTGGCTGTTTAAAGCTAGTTCACATAGAATAATAAAATAAATAGATTTGAGGTCAATGTTGTGAAGAAAAAACAAAACAAAAAAAAACCTCCAACTGATGCAACAAAAGTGCTTTCCTGCCAGCTAGTTCACATGGTATATAAAGGTACAGTATTTAAGGTGAAACAAGGCATAGCTTGCTAGAACGTATGAAATATTTTTAACTTGCAAATAAACTGAACAGGAATTAATTTTTAATCACAGTTGTACACGTTTTAACATTTAAACTACAAAAATTTAACAGTCATGCCAACAAAAGGCAACATTAAAATGAATTCCAGTACCCAACTCAAATTGGAGCCAGAGCCCAACACTCACTCTCTGTGTTTGTCTGTCTGTCTCTGTTAGTCCGTCTTTCTGTTAGTCTGTCTCTCTGTTTGTCTGTCTCTCTGTTTGTCTGTTAGTCTGTCTCTCTGTCTGTTAGTCTGTCTCTCTGTTTGTCTGTTAGTCTGTGTCTCTGTTTGTCTGTTTCTCTGTCGTGTAAACAGTGTTTGGTGATGTTGAAGGAACCTGAAAAATTATACAATACTAATTTTACAACAGTTTCTGATTGCCATCACACACACAGTATATTTAGACCTTATTTAGCTTGAGAAAAGCACTTCTTTCCAATGTGGTTCTTGCTCTGTTGCGACGGCCAGTTGAGAGGTCCCCAGTTACACTGAAGACACGCTCAGCAAAGGCTTGTGACGCTGGCATTGCCAGAAGGTAGAAGGTCCAAGGCCAAAGGTTTCAGAAGCTCAAACACAGTGTCACTCTGAGAAGAACAAAACTCCATCCCTTCCTGAGCGTCAGGAGCTTCGGACAACATGTCTATTTCTGAATCTCCTGCCTGATAGAGGCCCTGGAGGTCCTGGGCCTTGCTGGATGACTGGGACTGAAAAATCTAAATCTAGGCCGCTTTGGCAAAGGGGCTGGCTCTGTGGTCTCTGTCTGCCCGTTTTTCTCTCTATCAGTCTCCTCCTCACGGATTTTTGGTGTCACACTGCGAATGATGTAGTCTTCAGCTTTTTTCAGAAGATCCTGAATTTCCTCATTCTCATTCTGAACAAGGACATCTGCTGACACCCTGGGGTCAACTAAACATGCAGCTGCAGCAAGAGGAGAGAACCTGTCATCTGTGACATCAAGGAAAAGGCCAAAGCGTAGCTCCATATTTGCACTCATCTTCTGTGCAAGTGTAGCTGCATCCTTGTAGCTCTGGCATCGGGAGAACTCGGAGAGGTGACCTCTCAAGTCCAACAACGCAGGCACAACGAGGGATAGGGAATTGGTGTCGCTTTCAAGTACCTTTGTGTGTTCTGCGAATGGAAGCAGCAAGTCCTTGAGGATTGCCAGCTTCTGCCACTCACTGGGTTGCAGGCTGTCCCAGTTCATGCTCTCAGCTACCGATGCAACATGGTCCTTCACTTCAAGAGCACGAGACAGCATTGAATAAGTACTGGACCATCTGGTTGGACAGTCACTGGTGAGGGTGAGTCCACACTTTCCCAGTAACCGCTCTATGGCAACAGATGACTTGCGGAATAGCCTCACCAGGTGCCTGAGTTTGTCCAGCAGTTTCTTTATTGCAGGCTCCTTCTGGATCATGTTGACGACAAGCTGAAGGGTATGGACCACGCAGGGTGTCCTCTCCCATGTTCCATACCTAATGAAAAGAAAGTGGAACACAGCATTAGCACATACTTATCACTCATTCACAATACTAAAATGTCTGATTACAGATGACATTTTAGAATACAAAACAGTGAAATCTTATCTATATACTGCAGCACCAGTATTATACTAACACACTATGGCCTAAGATTTTTTATTTATCACATTGTATATCAGGCTTCCATAAAATGAGATAAGTTGTACTAATCCCTGCAAACATCATGCACACATACTGACCTTTCAACAATGCTTTCATCAACATCAAGGTCCTCTGCCTCATCACCACTATCCTGGGGACTGTCCTCCTCAAAGCTGGATTCATTGTCCTCCTCACTGTTGCGACGAAAAGCAGCAACCATGTTGCTCCCATTATCTGTGATGATAGTGAGGACTTTTTCTTTTGGGATTCCCCATTCTGTTGTGCACTCCTCCACAAGAGTCGCGATAGCATGAGCAGTGTGTGGGTGAGCCATTTGCTTTAGGCTCAGGAGTATGTGTTCTGCCTTATTGTCGTCTGAGTTAAAATAACATGCGCTAATTGCAAGGTAGGAAGCTGTGAGACCCTTTTTGGTCCAAATATCTAAGCCAATGCTTATTCTGCGTGCCACGGACAGTCTTTGTTTGAATTTGTCCTTTTCTGACTGGTATACTTTGTCCACGATGTTTTTAATTTTAGTTTTTTTTGGAACAGTGAGCCTTTTATCAATCTGATCCATCATCTTGACAAAATCCTCACTTTCCACAGTCCGTGAAGGGAGGCCTGTTCGGGCTATCCACAGTGCTATGGCTTCCTCTTTGAAACGTTGGTCCTGAGAGTCAGCTTTGTATTTGGTGTGGGCAATTAAGGAAGCTTGTATAGCTGGCCTGTTATTGTTTCTGGGTGGCTGGTAGGTTGTTGGTGGTGGTGTATCTTCAATCTGAAACAGAAATTAATACAATGTCAGGATAGATGCACAGCATAACAGGAATTCCAAGTGTATAAGTAGCATATAGGTCTGTTTTTTTTCCTTAACAAAAGTCTCTGTAAAAACTACATTTGACAATCCATTTCAAACTCATACAAACAACCTTACTATCATTTTATACAGGAATAAATTGCAGACATTTTTATGTGTGCATGCATTTTGGTTGTATTAATATTAATGCCAATTCAAATCAAATGTCCTTGTAATAGTAATGTGCAGATAAACAGAGCAGCATTTTATGTCACGGTCACCAAATAAAGACAATGGGAGATTGCATCCCAATCCCTGCAGTGGTTCCCCTAGCAATGGCTATTTTGTGTATGAAAATCTAGGTTAAAGTTGTTCTGGATTATGTGTGGCGTATTATTTTTATTTTGTCTTATCCTGATAAATTGTTTCAGTTCGTTTCAGCATTTAGCATAACGTTACATGTGTAGCTGCCGAGGTGTTTTGTGTTAACTATAGTTCACTTGCAGCTCCTAGATTAACGTTACCTAAAGCGTCTGTCTGCTTTAACCAAACTTGCAATTTAACTGAAAATAGTTGCCCGGCCAGTATAACATATCTAAGTTAGCATAAATTTTACTTCACATACATTTCTATCAACAAGTGGCTACGGTCGCTACGTGCTTAGAAGCTAACGTAACGTAACCAGCCTGGATACTAAATGCTAAGAAAGTTAGCCAACATTAGTTAGTTTATCATTGGGACATTATAGCCATTGATTTAATGTTACATTATAAACAACCACCACCAATCTTTCTGTTAACTTACCACAATGTCTTTGTGATGAACTGCTACGTGCCTCTTTAGGTTTGTGGTGTTTTTTCCAGCTACCATGTGGCCACATTCCTTCCCTTCGACTAAAATCAAGCATTTGGTTTTGTTCTCCACTTCAATGAAGCGAAAATGTGTCCATATATCACGTCTCCTCTTTCTCCCGAGCCCCGTGCAAAGCAAGTTTTCCTTTTTTTAACCTATCGCCGCCCCGTGAAACCAGCTGCTGTCTGCTTCATCTGTTGTAATGTGTAGGCTAACCTGTGCCCGCCCGCTCCAGGTTTGAAAGTGGGTGTGTGTGGCGGAAGAGCTGACGAGGAAGAGGCGGAGGAGAAGACAGGATTTGACAAAACCATATCATATAATAATAATATGTAATTTTCGTCATGTCTTTGTTCGTGAACTAAAATGTCCATAGATTTTAGCCCAGTCTTTATTTACCGAACTGCATTTTCGTCTCGTCTTTATTAGTCTACGAAAATTATTTCTGATTTACTCCCAGTTATTGTTTATTAGTGGGGATTTTAGTCTCGTCTCGTCTAGTTTTCGTTCGGTGAAAAATGTACGTTGACGAAAATATTTTCGTTTAGTTTTCGTTAACGAAATTAACACTACCTCACAGTAAGTGCATCAGGTGTTTGGGTTTCTCACATGCGCGCGAAGCCTTTCTAGGATCTTCTAAATGTAAATTCTGCGATAATTTACTTCTAAAAACTCTCCGCTCTCGGCTTGCGGTTTTTGAGAAGGATACTAGATTCGCTTCCCCCCGTCGCGCTCCCGAGGCCTCTCGAGGATCCGCGACCTGGGGTTCGGATGTTGAGCTCGAGGATGTGGAGTTTGAGCAGACGAGCCCCGCTCTTTCTCTCCCTCCATCTCCCGAGCTCGCTCACTCGCCGGTCGAATTCGCTCATGATTATTTGTGCCCCAGCCCGGGAGCACGCGATTCTGTTTCTTTCGGGCTGGAGGACGTCATCTTTACCGCGGCCTCCGACTCCGAGGATTTCGGGCCTGCTCTCGTCGATGATGTTATCCCGCCGAGCGGCCAGGAAACGCGGCCTACCGCGGCCTACTCTGAGCTCGTGGAAGTGCTTTCGCGCGCCACGGAGAAACTCGCGATCGACTGGCCTGACGAGCCCCGCGAATCGCAGTCCTCCAAACTCGATGAGAGGTTTCTCAGTGGCCCTAATTCTAGGCCCCAACAGAGAAAACTGCCGTTTTTTAACGATCTGCATCGGGAAATTTCCAGATCCTGGAAGCAGCCTTTCTCTTCGCGTCTCACTAATGCATCAGCTGCTGATTTCACCAACCTCGTGGGTTCTGTGGAACAGGGCTACTCTGCCATTCCGGCGATTGAGGACACTTTGGCCAGACATCTTGCTCCATCGTCGGCGCCATCTTGGAGGGCACGTCCTCTCCTTCCATCTAAGGCATGTAGAACCTCTTCCTCTCTCATCGGGAAATCCTACATGGCGGCTGGGCAGGCAGGCATGACACTTCACACTATGGCCATCCTTCAGGCCTACCAGGCCAATATCCTTAAAGAGATGGATGAGGGTAGCGGTGTCACTCCTGAAGCTGTGAAAGAGCTGCGTATGGCCACGGATTTGGCCTTGAGAGCCACCAAACATACCGCACGTGCGGTGGGCCGCTCCATGGCTGGCGCGGTTGCTGCGGAACGCCACTTATGGCTCAATCTCACTGAAATTCGCGATAGAGATAAGGTTTTCCTCCTCGACGCCCCTATCTCTCAGTCAGGTCTGTTCGGGGAGGCGGTCAACACAGTGGTCGAGAAATTCCGTTCCTCCAAGTCTCAATCCGCCGCTTTTAAGCAGTTCATGCCCAGGAGAGTTAGGGACCTCCCCGCTCCCTCCCCTGCCCGTAGACCTAGAGAACGTTTTTCTCAGAGAGCGGAGTCCTCTTCCAGGAGAAGTGACCCAGCGCGTCCCCCACCTCCCACGGTTTGGGGAGCCAGCGGTCGACCGTTCCCCCGCCAACGACCTCACAAACGAGTGCAGCTTAAGCGATCCGACAAGCCGCCCGCTCCAACTGCCTTGTCCCGCTCCTGACCCTCTGGTCGGGAAAAGGAGAGCTCCTCCACAGGCACAAGGTTGGGACAGACCGCGCAAGCGTTTCTGCCCACCTCCAACCAGCTCTCCTTTTCTTACCCTGTCTCCTTCGCCACCCAGGGTGTTTCGAAGAGCAGGCCACATTTCACCACTTCTACGCAGTCCGGTGCGAGAGAAAGGAGACACCCTGGGTTTTCTCCCCTCTCCCCCAACACTCTCTTTGACTGCTGGTCACGTCCTCAGAAACGCTCTTCCTGTTTCTCTGGAGCAGGCAGGCCCGGTCACCCAGACCTCAGCATTATCACCCCTCATCGCATGTCAGGACGCCAAGGGCTCTCCTGCACAGCCAACCTTGCAACTCCACGACCTTCAGTACGACACCCTCAATTAGGGATCGACCGATATGGATTTTTTAGTGCCGATACCGATACCGATTTTTTTCCCATCAGCCTTAGCCGATACCGATACGGGCTGCCGATTTTCTTGAGCCGATATTTGGAGCCGATACATTTTGCTCCCTCAATTTACATCATAAAAATACATGATGTTAACAAATGTTACAGGTCTCAATTTAATAAAAGTAACATTTAATTAACTTCAAAAATTAATATTTAACAAATAGTAAAAGCATGTGAGGTAGAACAAGAACAAGTAGATAAACAATTTAACAAATATTAAAAACATGAGGGAGAACAAAAAAAGTTCAGTGCTGAAAATAAATATTTAAGCATAAATTAAATAATTACACTATTGCACACAGTAGCAACCAGCATAAAGTGCACATTGTACTTCATTTTAAAAGAAACGAACTATGTACTGCCATGGTTTCATTTTTTTTCTACATAAAATAAAATGAGCATTTCTAGTCTCTGATATCACTGCGATGGGAGGGAGACACACACCACACGAGTCCAAACCTCAGCCAGGTGGGCTCTGAATAAATCTCCCACAAAAAGCACAGAACAACGTTGGCATTACTTAATCCTATGACCAGTGCTCATTACAGCACCCGTATGCATACTAGGGCTGTCAAAATTGCTCAAATGGCGTTTGCAAATTCCCTCTAAAAAACATATTAGAACATCCCGTTGCGCATTTTGTCATTGACGCGCATTATGTCAATAACAGGACACATTAATACAAAAAGACATAACTACTAGTATTAGATAGTTTATTTGAGTTTAAACATATTTGACAACATATTAAAAAGCAAGTAAATCAACTAATGGCCAAGACCGCAGAGCTCTCTCGCTCACTCACCGTCTCGCCCAGGCACTCGCTCTCCCTCGCCCTCGCGCTCTCTGCGCGTCAGTTAAATGATCAACAACAAACAAATGTTGAGTGCTGATCAAGGGTTTTGTGCAAGCAATTTAAGGTTGTAAGTCGCGACTCTTATCCCAAATATAGCAGGCTTCATTCATTGATTGAAGTTTCACAGTATTTTGAACCGACAGTGAGCGCTCCGAGCAAACTGATCAGCTGTGGTAAAGTTATTAGTCTGCAACCGCTGGAGTGTTTTTCCACATTCAAATATGAATTTTCACCTTCAAAATTAATACATATTCGAATTTAGAATATTCATAGACAGCACTAATGCACATTGAACGGATAGCCTACACCTTAACTATTTGCGGCTCCCTGATACAATGGTAAGCAGTTAAGTTTTATAGACGACGCATTCGCGTTTTCCATTTGGACTCACAAACTTGCTTAGCTATATTATATATGTTATAACATAACAGTTATAGAGCAACGTGTAAAACTATCGGCGAACGAGCAGCCGTGTATCGGCCGATTCCGATACACGTAAAAACCGCAAATATCGGCCCGATATATCGGCCGGCCGATATATCAGTCGATCCCTACCCTCAATCAGGTATGTCATATGCATTACAACACCCCTCTTCCTCTTTCACATTTCTTTCCAGAATGGGAGCGGTTACAAGGGGTATCGCCGTGGATTCTTCGCACAGTTCGGTTCGGCTACACTCTCCAGTTTTGCCGCAACCCCCCTCGGTTCAACGGGATTTTTCCTACTGTAGTCAACAGCGCCACCCAGGCTTCTGTGCTACAGCAGGAAATTTCTTCCCTCCTTCTCAAAGGTGCTATAGAGGAGGTTCCTGCGGAGGAAACCGAACAAGGCTTCTACAGCCGTTATTTCCTGGTTCAGAAGAAAGGTGGCGGCTTGCGTCCCATTCTAGACCTCCGCAGACTAAATTTCGCCCTTTTCAGGGGGAAATTCAAGATGCTGACATTAAAAACCATCATCTCTCAGATTCGGCCAGGAGATTGGTTCGTGACAATAGACCTCAAGGATAACTATTTTCACATCCAGGTCGTGCGGCGTCACAGAAAGTTCCTCAGGTTCGCCTTTGGAGGGAGAGCGTTCCAGTACAAGGTCAAGTCAAGTCAAGTCAAGTCACATTTATTTATATAGCGCTTTTCACAATACAGATTGTATCAAAGCAGCTTCACAGTGATAACATGAAAGTAGTACAACACAGATCGATAATATTGTTAAATATTAAATATTAAATAATCCTAAATAATCCCGACTAAGCAAGCCAAGCAAGCCAAAAGCAAGGCGACAGTGGCAAGGAACCAAAACTCCATCAGATTGGATGGAGAAAAAAACCTTGGGAGAACCCAGGCTCAGTCGGGGCCAGTTCTCCTCTGGCTTACATTCATATTGTTTATTTATAACTATTAAATACAAATATTGTTTATGTCTAAAACAGCCCCATAACATATCGCAGGCGTTGAGTCGTCTCTTCACAGGCG
This sequence comes from Cyprinella venusta, assembly GCA_038021265.1. Lineage (NCBI taxonomy): Eukaryota > Metazoa > Chordata > Actinopteri > Cypriniformes > Leuciscidae > Cyprinella > Cyprinella venusta. The sequence goes on along the minus strand of CM075876.1, from coordinate 6,339,018 downwards.
TTGGTCTTCTCATCACAGGCGGTGGGGCATCCGAAACCCCCGTGAGATGCTGGATACAAGACGGGACCTGACGAACGCCATTTTTCTCGGGACAAGCGTCCCGAGATAACAGCAGAAAGGCAGATGGGAAATAATTAGCATAGCTGATGTTCATAATTAGCATAGCTGATGTTCATAATTAGCATAGCTGATGTTCATAATAATTTCCATTGTACGGGTGTCGGTGTTAGAAAACCACTATCTCACGAACTCTCCGCAACCCAAACTCTCCGCAACGCAACTCAGCCATACGGACCGACCCGTTTGTCTAAAAGGCTGTTGAGCCCCACTGGTGCGTTAAGCAATTTCAGTGGCAAACGGTTCCGTATGGCATAAAAGAGGACTGAAAGGTAAGCATTATGTGAATGCTTGACTAAAGAGATGCGTCTTTAATCTAGTTTTAAACTGTGTCAGCGAGTCAGAGCCCCGGACCGTATCGGGAAGGCTATTCCAGAGTTTAGGAGCTAAATGCGAGAACGCCCTCCCTCCTTTACTGGACTTAGATATCCTAGGAATGACCAGAAGCCTTGAATTTAGTGATCTTAAGGAACGCGGTGGATTGTAGGGCGAGAGAAGGTCTGTTAAGTACATAGGAGCTAAACCATTTAGGGCTTTATAGGTCAGTAGTAGTACTTTGTAATTGATACGGAACTTAATAGGTAACCAGTGCAGAGATGATAAAATCGGTGTTATATGATCATATTTTCTTGACCTAGTAAGAACTCTAGCAGCTGCATTTTGGACTAACTGTAGCTTGTTTATTGAGGATGCAGGACAACCGGCTAATAAAGCATTACAGTAATCTAGTCTCGAGGTCATGAATGCATGAACTAACTTTTCTGCATCAGAGAGAGATAGCATGTTACGTAGCTTAGCAATGTTTCTAAGGTGGAAAAAGGCTGTCCTTGTAACATATGAAACATGATTTTCGAAAGATAAGTTGCGGTCTAGTATAACACCCAGGTCTTTTACTGTAGTGGACAAGGTAACAGGACATCCGTCTATACTAAGGTTTTGTTGTAAGAGATTTTGTGAGTGGTTTTTTGGACCAATAAGTAATACCTCCGTTTTATCTGAATTTAATAGCAGGAAGTTACGCGTCATCCAGCATTTTACATCTTTGAGACACTCTGTCAATTTAGAGGAGTTAGTGTTTTCGTCTGGTCGTGATGAAATATATAATTGAGTGTCGTCAGCATAACAGTGGAAATTAATTCCATGTTTTCTTATAATATTACCAAGTGGCAGCATATATATTGAGAATAGCAGAGGGCCTAAAACTGATCCTTGCGGTACTCCATAGTCTACTGACGTTATCTTTGATTTTTCCCCGTTTAAACAGACAAAATGATAACGGTCCGATAAATATGATCTGAACCAGCTTAATGCCTGTCCTTGAACACCAGTGTAGTTTTGTAGTCGATCCAAGAGTATTTTATGATCTATAGTGTCGAACGCAGCGCTGAGATCAAGTAGGACTAGTATTGAGATACAGCCTTGGTCCGAAGCTAAAAGTAAATCATTTGTAATTTTAACTAGCGCAGTTTCAGTGCTATGATGCGGTCTGAATCCTGACTGGAATTTTTCATAGATATCATTTTCTTGCAAAAAAGAGCATAGTTGAGCAGACACAACTTTTTCTAGTATTTTGGACATAAATGGAAGATTTGAAATGGGTCTGTAATTCGCTAACTTTTTTGGGTCTAATTGTGGTTTCTTAATGAGAGGTTTTATTACTGCCTGCTTGAATATTTTTGGAACATGACCTAGAGATAGAGACGAGTTAATAATATTGAGGAGAGGCTCTTCCACTACACGTAATAGTTCTTTTAGTAGTTTAGTGGGTATTGGATCCAATAAACATGTTGTGGGTTTAGATGCAATGATAAGTTTATTTAGCTCCTCCTGTCCTATCGTTGTAAAGCGGTGTAGTTGTTCTAGAGGGGCCATAAGTGAGGCTGAATCATAAGACACCATAGAGGATTGTACATTTATAATTGTGTTTCGGATGCTTTCTATTTTCTCGTTGAAGTAATTCATAAAATCATTACTGCTAAACTGTAACGGTATATTTTGCTCTGGTGATGTCTGTTTGTTTGTTAGTCTAGCCACGGTGTTAAATAAAAACCTTGGGTTATTTTGGTTATTTTCGATTAGTTTGCGGAGATGTTCAGCTCTGGCTGTTTTTAGAGCCTTTTTATAACGTGACATACTGTCTTTCCACGCGATTCTAAAGACCTCTAAGTTAGTTTGTTTCCATTTACGCTCTAACTTACGGATTTCTCTCTTGATAGCGTGCGTATCACTGTTGTACCAGGGTGCTTTAGTTTTCTCTCTAACCTTTTTTAATCTAATTGGTGCAACAATATCTAATGTACTAGAGAAAATGGTGCTCAAACTGCTAGTCATTTCCTCTAATTCATCTGTTTGTTTGGGTTCACTTAGCAATTTAGATAGATCAGGTAAGGTATTTGAGAATCTATCTCTAGTGGTTGGAAGGATTGTTCTGCCTGGTCTATAACGTGGTGCAACATGACATATTTCAGCAGTGCGTATTATGCAAGTCACCATGTAATGATCAGTGACGTCATCGCTTTGCGGTATAATATCTATATCAGTTGGATCGGTTCCATACGATATAATTAAATCTAGTGTATGATTTAGACGATGAGTGGGGCCACTGACGTTTTGTTTGACCCCAAAGGAGTTTAATAAGTCTGTAAACGCAGCACCTAAAGCATCATTTGTATTATCTACGTGAATGTTAAAATCTCCAACAATTACTGCTTTATCGACATTCACCAATAGATCTGAGAGAAAGTCTGCAAACTCTTTTAGGAAATCTGCATATGGCCCTGGAGGTCTATCCCACTAAACAAAATGATGTCCAAAAGACGTCTTTTCAACGTCTTAGTCACAAAAGTCTGACGTTGAAAAGACGTCCACTGAGGGGCCAGAATGAAAGTTTTTATGACGTCTTTGTGTGACATGTTCTGAACATCCGATATAGACTTTCATCGCACCTTTGTACAAGTTTAAAAACTAGTTCAAATGTGGCCATAGAGGACATAACGTATGGTCTCATTAAGACAATTATATTGTTTCTGGATCAAATAAACTCTCTCAGGATGCATTAAATTAAAACTCATGTTTATTTACATTGTTTAGATGGTGATATTTGCTTCATTTCAAATCACCATTTTGGTGATCAGTGTTTGCTTTAATTAGGGTCTTGGTCCCAGATCACTTCATTTTACCTTTTCTTTGGCTGTTGTAATTGTGTGTTTGTCTAACATCATTGATGGTGCAGAGAAAGCCAAGAAAACAAAAACTCCACTGCCATCAGCTCTTTACTGATGGTGACAAAATCAATACAACGCAAGTATTTAACAGTGCTTGAACGTTTGTATTTATATCTGATATTTATAAAGACCAATCTTGTGGAACTGCATTATGTGGATCAAAAACTTTAAAGTGATCATTGTGTACAATTTTTTTAAGAAAGTGAATAACACAGTCACACACAGATATCAAGATTTTGGATATGATTCTCAACGACGGTGAGAACCAAAACAAAAAAAAAGCCTGGGAATCAAGGATGTTTTGTACTATGAAAGCTACCCATCATGCAGTGCAGCATTTTAAGCTTTTCATTATTTATTGTCACCGTTGTTGTGAATCATATGCAAAATCCTGATGTCTGTGTGTGACTACATGGTCAATTTTCTCAAAACACTGTGTAAACTTGCCTTTTGTCCACCTTACATGCTGCTAGTCCAAATAATGCAGTTCCTCAAGATGTGGATTGGTGGTTATAATTTCTATATATAAATACAAAAATCCAAACACAATTTTAAATGCACACTTCATATTAATTTCATCATCAGCAAGGAGCTGATGACAACCAATTTTATGTTTCCTTGGCTTTAAGTGCCACAACAATGGTGTTATACAACACACACAGTTACAACAGCCAAATAAAACTTAAAGAAACTGGGACCAAGAGCCCAACTAAAGCAAACGCTGACCACCACAATGGTGACTTAAAACGAAACAAATATCACCATCTAAACAATGCAAGGAAATTACATTGAAATAAACATGAGTTTTATTTTAATGCATCCTGAGAGTTTATTTGGTCCAGAAACAGTATAAATTGTCTAAATGGGACCATAAATAATGTTGAAAATGGCCACATTCGAACTAGTTTTTAACCTTACGTACGAAGGATCCTTTAACGTCTACATCAAATGTTCAGAACACGTCAAAAAAGACGTCATAAAAACTTTCATTCTGGCCCCTCAGTGGCGTCTTTTCAACGTCCGACTTTTGTGACAAAGACGTTGAAAAGACGTCTTTTGGACATCATTTTGCTTAGCCGGACAGGATGTGAAAACAGTACATGTTTAACGCAAAGTTGAGATGTTGCCCAGAGATAAAAACATATAGCACTAGTTGTCGGATGAACAGATGCACTAGAGACGAGAGTTGTCGTATTTCCCCGCGTTTAATAAAACCACTCAAACGTTACACTCGTCCTCATACATGGGGATCGAGCGAGGAAAAAAACAAACAAACAAACATCTGGTTACAATAGAAAAATAAAAGAAAGAATACAATGAGTCGGCAGAGCGGTTATCTCCTCTCCTCACTTGTCAAAATCTAACTGACACTACACACTATGCGCAGTTCTCATCTTAACTCAGATTTCTATAAAGCACAAAGTGACCGTTTTACACATGTCCCGGGAAAACAGGACTTATGATCACCCTACTATACTTTTTTTTACAGAAATACTAATTATCATATAGCTCTTTATGCTCCGAGACCACCATCTATCCTTGAGTGTAGAAGAGTTCCCAATTGTAGGGTGACCTCGATTGGACCATCATTGCCTACAGCAGTGGGTGGTTCCAAGTTTAGAAAGTGATTTGGTGGAAATGCTCATGATTGCTGTCTTTTCCTAGCCAGGAGCTGCTCCATTGGTCCTGGGCTCCTCCTTCCAATATTGGATTGCCACGTCGCATTCCAGAAAAGCTTCTAAAACAATCCCCTTTCTCAAAAGGCACAAATGTCAAACAACGCTCAGATTATACCCCTTTCTTCAACATCGACGAAAGCTACACAGAAACTTCATCAACGACACAGAGTTGACATCCAACGAAACAGTCCTGCACCTACCCACAAATGATAACGTAGGCATTTCAGACACTTGAAGATGATTGCATTCTTGGAAAACTTGCAATGGCTGACATCATGCTAAACACATATCCAGAGCACTCTTTACTAAAAAAACTATTTTTTTGCAACTGCTTTTTATACAACACACAATCATTCATTATTGCAAATAGTTTGACCTTCCAACAAATTTTTCTGCATGGGACCTACAAACTCAAAAACAAAGAAAAAACATAACTGGACTAAAATGCTTAACACCACTCAGAACATACTCCTTTCTTCAACATTGCAATAAACAACTTAGAACGTTCATCAAGGACACTGAACTTACAACCACAGTTACTGATCTGTGCCCAATTCACGTTCAGAAAGGAGCATCATGACTCATCATCGTGGTTTAGGAGACAAACACTTTCAAAGCACATCTCCAAGCAAAGAACTATAAAAAATGATCCCTGAAAATATAGTTTTAACGGTTTGTGGAAACTCAATCGGCATTACATTCTGCTGCGCCTCTCCTCTAAAAGGGTTTTGCCTATTTGAATTTTGTGGGCTTTAAAGTTTACTTGACATTGTAGCGCATACATCGGAGCCAAAAGCAGAAAGGACTTCCACAATCTCTTTGAAGCCTACTCTTACTGTTAAGATATGTGGAATACAGAAAACAATCCATAATGTCACTTTTTTGTAAGCATAGCTAACCGTGTCACGCTTTGTAGTTAATATTTGTTGAAGCTAAATGTAGAAAATCTTTGAAAAGAAAAGATATGTACACATTTCAGAAACAACCTGACGTCGGTAGCGCACTTAGAAAACAGGCTATGGCTGACATCGAAATGCGAAACGAACCCGTGTGTCAGGCGTGTGTTTTTCAATAATACCTGATTTGCGTATCTGCTGTCTTATCGGAGATGCAATAGCACATCACTGCAAACATTTCAAATTTTTGCAGTGATGCGGTATCGTATCTCGGATGAGACAACGTTGGCTTTATTCAAAGGACGCTGTGACATGGCCCCGAGACGAGGAGAGGTTTAAGCTGCCAAAAAACACAGCCACAAGAGAGACAGGAGCAGGGTTAACAGAAAATATCTTTTATTTAGCCAAGAACTTAGGAATGTAAACTGGAACTTAGGTTCCTTCTGGGCTCTGGTACCAGTGGTGGCATTGTTCCCCACATCTGTTTCAACGCTAGACCACCTTAAAGGGGAAGACACAACTTAAGAAAGACAAAATCATTAAAAAGAAGATGCTCCAAGTCTGTTTCTGTCTTCTTACTCTTCCGCCGTTTTCTTTCCTGGCCAACGTGTGCTTCAGCACCTCACACTGAAGGATTCTGTACTTAGAACCATCTATCCTTGAGTGTAGTAGAGTTCCCAATTGTAGGGTGACCTCGATTGGACCATCATTGCCTACAGCAGTGGGTGGTTCCAAGTTTAGAAAGTGATTTGGTGGAAATGCTCATGATTGCTGTCTTTTCCTAGCCAGGAGCTGCTCCATTGGTCCTGGGCTCCTGCTTCCAATATTGGATTGCCACGTCGCATTCCAGAAAAGCTTCTTAAACAATCCCCTTTCTCAAAAGGCACAAATGTCAAACAACGCTCAGATTATACCCCTTTCTTCAACATCGACGACAGCTACACAGAAACTTCATCAACGACACAGAGTTGACATCCAACAAAACAGTCCCGCACCTGCCCACAAATGATAACGTAGGCATTTCAGACACTTGAAGATGATTGCATTCTTGGAAAACTTGCAATGGCTGACATCATGCTAAATACATATCCAGAGCACTCTTTACCAAAAAAAACATTTTTTTGCAACTGCTTTTTATACAACACACAATCATTCATTATTGCAAATAGTCTTGCCTTCCAACAATTTTTTCTGCATGGAACCTACAAACACAAAAACAAAGAAAAACCAAAACTGAACTAAAAGGCCTAACATCACTCAGAACATACTCCTTTCTTCAACATTGCAATAAGCAACTTAGAACGTTCATCAATGACACTGAACTTACAACCACAGTTGCTGAGCTGTGCCCAATTCACGCTCAAAAAGGGGCATCATAACTCATCATCGTGATTTGGGAGACAAACACTTTCAAAGCACATCTCCAAGAAAAAGAACTATAGAAATGATCCCTGAAAATATAGTCTTAACAGTTTGTGGAAACTCAATTGACATTCCATTCTGCTGCGCCTCTCCTCTAAAAGGGTTTTGCCTATTTGAATTTTGTGGGCTTTAAAGTTTACTTGACATTGTAGCGAATACATCGGAGCCAAAAGCAGAAAGGACTTCCACAATCTCTTTGAAGCCTACTCTTACTGTTAAGATATGTGGAATACAGAAAACAATCCATAATGTCATACTTTTTTGTAAGCATAGCTACCCGTGTCACGCTTTGTAGTTAATATTTGTTGAAGCTAAATGTAGAAAATCTTTGAAAAGAAAAGGCATGTACACATTTCATAAACAACCTGACGTCGCTAGCGCACTTAGAAAACAGGCTGTGGCTGACATCGAAATGCGAAACGAACCCGTGTCAGGCGTGTGTTTTTCAATAACACCCGATTTGCGTATCTGCTGTCTTATCGGAGATGCAATAGCACATCACTGCAAACATTTCAAATTTTTGCAGTGATGCGTTATCGTATCTCGGATGAGACAACGTTGGCTTTATTCAAAGGACGCTGTGACATGGCCCAGAGACGAGGAGAGGTTTAAGCTGCCAAAAAACACAGCCACAAGAGAGACGGGAGTAGGGTTAACAGAAATGATCTTTTATTTAGCCAAGAACTTAGGAATGTAAACTGGGACTTAGGTTCCTTCGGGGCTGTGGTACCAGTGGTGGCATTGTTCCCCACATCTGTTTCAACGCTAGACCACCTTAAAGGGGAAGACACAACTTAAGAAAGACAAAATCATTAAAAAGAAGATGCTCCAAGTCTGTTTCTGTCTTCTTACTCTTCAGCCGTTTTCTTTCCTGGCCAACGTGTGCTTCAGCACCTCACACTGAAGGATTCTGTACTTAGAACCATCTATCCTTGAATGTAGTAGAGTTCCCAATTGTACGGTGACCTCGATTGGACCATCATTGCCTACAGCAGTGGGTGGTTCCAAGTTTAGAAAGTGATTTGGTGGAAATGCTCATGATTGCTGTCTTTTCCTAGCCAGGAGCTGCTCCATTGGTCCTGGGCTCCTCCTTCCAATATTGGATTGTCACGTCGCATTCCAGAAAAGCTTCTAAAACAATCCCCTTTCTCAAAAGGCACAAATGTCAAACAACGCTCAGATTATACCCCTTTCTTCAACATGGACGAAAGCTACACAGAAACTTCATCAACGACACAGAGTTGACATCCAACGAAACAGTCCTGCACCTACCCACAAATGATAACGTAGGCATTTCAGACACTTGACGTTGATTGCATTCTTGGAAAACTTGCAATGGCTGACACCATGCTAAACACATATCCAGAGCACTCTTTACTAAAAAACCTATTTTTTTGCAACTGCTTTTTATACAACACACAATCATTCATTATTGCATATAGTTTGACCTTCCAACAAATTTTTCTGCATGGGACCTACAAACTCAAAAACAAAGAAAAAACAAAACTGGACTAAAATGCTTAATACTACTCAGAACATATTCCTTTTTTCAACATTGCAATAAGCAATGTAGAACGCTCATCAATGACACTGATCTTACAACCACAGTTGCTGATCTGTGCCCAATTCACGCTCAAAAAGGGGCATCATAAGTCATCATCGTGATTTGGGAGACAAACACTTTCAAAGCACATCTCCAAGAAAAAGAACTATAGAAATGATCCCTGAAAATACAGTCTTAACAGTTTGTGGAAACTCAATCGGGATTCCATTCTGCTGCGCCTCTCCTCTAAAAGGGTTTTGCCTATTTGAATTTTGTGGGCTTTAAAGTTTACTTGACATTGTAGCGCATACATCGGAGCCAAAAGCAGAAAGGACTTCCACAATCTCTTTGAAGCCTACTCTTACTGTTAAGATATGTGGAATACAGAAAACAATCCATAACGTCATACTTTTTTGTAAGCATAGCTACCCGTGTCACGCTTTGTAGTTAATATTTGTTGAAGCTAAATGTAGAAAATCTTTGAAAAGAAAAGGCATGTACACATTTCATAAACAACCTGACGTCGGTAGCGCACTTAGAAAACAGGCTATGGCTGACATCGAAATGTGAAACGAACCCGTGTCAGGCGTGTGTTTTTCAATAACACCCGATTTGCGTATCTGCTGTCTTATCGGAGATGCAATAGCACATCACTGCAAACATTTCAAATTTTTGCAGTGATGCGGTATCGTATCTCGGATGAGACAACGTTGGCTTTATTCAAAGGACGCTGTGACATGGCCCAGAGACGAGGAGAGGTTTAAGCTGCCAAAAAACACAGCCACAAGAGAGACGGGAGTAGGGTTAACAGAAATGATCTTTTATTTAGCCAAGAACTTAGGAATGTAAACTGGGACTTAGGTTCCTTCGGGGCTGTGGTACCAGTGGTGGCATTGTTCCCCACATCTGTTTCAACGCTAGACCACCTTAAAGGGGAAGACACAACTTAAGAAAGACAAAATCATTAAAAAGAAGATGCTCCAAGTCTGTTTCTGTCTTCTTACTCTTCAGCCGTTTTCTTTCCTGGCCAACGTGTGCTTCAGCACCTCACACTGAAGGATTCTGTACTTAGAACCATCTATCCTTGAGTGTAGTAGAGTTCCCAATTGTAGGGTGACCTCGATTGGACCATCATTGCCTACAGCAGTGGGTGGTTCCAAGTTTAGAAAGTGATTTGGTGGAAATGCTCATGATTGCTGTCTTTTCCTAGCCAGGAGCTGCTCTATTCGTCCTGGGCTCCTCCTTCCAATATTGGATTGCCACGTCGCATTCCAGAAAAGCTTCTAAAACAATCCCCTTTCTCAAAAGGCACAAATGTCAAACAACGCTCAGATTATACCCCTTTCTTCAACATCGACGAAAGCTACACAGAAACTTCATCAACGACACAGAGTTGACATCCAACAAAACAGTCCCGCACCTGCCCACAAATGATAACGTAGGCATTTCAGACACTTGAAGATGATTGCATTCTTGGAAAACTTGCAATGGCTGACATCATGCTAAACACATATCCAGAGCACTCTTTACCGAAAAACCATTTTTTTTGCAACTGCTTTTTATACAACACACAATCATTCATTATTGCAAATAGTCTTGCCTTCCAACAAATTTTTCTGCATGGGATCTACAAACACAAAAAAAATACCAAAACTGGACTAAAATGCTTAACACCACTCAGAACATACTCCTTTCTTCAACATTGCAATAAGCAATGTAGAACGTTCATCAAGGACACTGAACTTACAACCACAGTTGCTGATCTGTGCCCAATTCACGCTCAAAAAGGGGCATCATAACTCATCATCGTGATTTGGGAGACAAACACTTTCAAAGCACATCTCCAAAAAAAAGAACTATAGGAATGATCCCTGAAAATATAGTCTTAACAGTTTGCGGAAACTCAATCGGCATTCCATTCTGCTGCGCCTCTCCTCTAAAAGGGTTTTGCCTATTTGAATTTTGTGGGCTTTAAAGTTTACTTGACATTGTAGCGCATACATCGGAGCCAAAAGCAGAAAGGACTTCCACAATCTCTTTGAAGCCTACTCTTACTGTTAAGATATGTGGAATACAGAAAACAATCCATAATGTCATACTTTTTTGTAAGCATAGCTAACCGTGTCACGCTTTGTAGTTAATATTTGTTGAAGCTAAATGTAGAAAATCTTTGAAAAGAAAAGGCATGTACACATTTCATAAACAACCTGACGTCGGTAGCGCACTTAGAAAACAGGCTATGGCTGACATCGAAATGTGAAACGAGCCCGTGTCAGGCGTGTGTTTTTCAATAACACCCGATTTGCGTATCTGCTGTCTTATCGGAGATGCAATAGCACATCACTGCAAACATTTCAAATTTTTGCAGTGATGCGGTATCGTATCTCGGATGAGACAACGTTGGCTTTATTCAAAGGACGCTGTGACATGGCCCAGAGACGAGGAGAGGTTTAAGCTGCCAAAAAACACAGCCACAAGAGAGACGGGAGTAGGGTTAACAGAAATGATCTTTTATTTAGCCAAGAACTTAGGAATGTAAACTGGGACTTAGGTTCCTTCGGGGCTGTGGTACCAGTGGTGGCATTGTTCCCCACATCTGTTTCAACGCTAGACCACCTTAAAGGGGAAGACACAACTTAAGAAAGACAAAATCATTAAAAAGAAGATGCTCCAAGTCTGTTTCTGTCTTCTTACTCTTCAGCCGTTTTCTTTCCTAGGCCAAAGTGTGCTTCAGCACCTCACACTGAAGGATTCTGTACTTAGAACCATCTATCCTTGAGTGTAGTAGAGTTCCCAATTGTAGGGTGACCTCGATTGGACCATCATTGCCTACAGCAGTGGGTGGTTCCAAGTTTAGAAAGTGATTTGGTGGAAATGCTCATGATTGCTGTCTTTTCCTAGCCAGGAGCTGGTCTATTCGTCCTGGGCTCCTCCTTCCAATATTGGATTGCCATGTCGCATTCCAGAAAAGCTTCTAAAACAATCCCCTTTCTCAAAAGGCACAAATGTCAAACAACGCTCAGATTATACCCCTTTCTTCAACATCGACGAAAGCTACACAGAAACTTCATCAACGACACAGAGTTGACATCCAACAAAACAGTCCCGCACCTGCCCACAAATGATAACGTAGGCATTTCAGACACTTGAAGATGATTGCATTCTTGGAAAACTTGCAATGGCTGACATCATGCTAAACACATATCCAGAGCACTCTTTACCGAAAAACCATTTTTTTTTGCAACTGCTTTTTATACAACACACAATCATTCATTATTGCAAATAGTCTTGCCTTCCAACAAATTTTTCTGCATGGGATCTACAAACACAAAAAAATACCAAAACTGGACTAAAATGCTTAACACCACTCAGAACATACTCCTTTCTTCAACATTGCAATAAGCAATGTAGAACGTTCATCAAGGACACTGAACTTACAACCACAGTTGCTGATCTGTGCCCAATTCACGCTCAAAAAGGGGCATCATAACTCATCATCGTGATTTGGGAGACACACACTTTCAAAGCACATCTCCAAGAAAAAGAACTATAGAAATGATCCCTGAAAATATAGTCTTAACAGTTTGTGGAAACTCAATCGGCATTCCATTCTGCTGCGCCTCTCCTCTAAAAGGGTTTTGCCTATTTGAATTTTGTGGGCTTTAAAGTTTACTTGACATTGTAGCGCATACATTGGAGCCAAAAGCAGAAAGGACTTCCACAATCTCTTTGAAGCCTACTCTTACTGTTAAGATATGTGGAATACAGAAAACAATCCATAACGTCATACTTTTTTGTAAGCATAGCTACCCGTGTCACGCTTTGTAGTTAATATTTGTTGAAGCTAAATGTAGAAAATCTTTGAAAAGAAAAGGCATGTACACATTTCATAAACAACCTGACGTCGGTAGCGCACTTAGAAAACAGGCTATGGCTGACATCGAAATGTGAAACGAACCCGTGTCAGGCGTGTGTTTTTCAATAACACCCGATTTGCGTATCTGCTGTCTTATCGGAGATGCAATAGCACATCACTGCAAACATTTCAAATTTTTGCAGTGATGCGGTATCGTATCTCGGATGAGACAACGTTGGCTTTATTCAAAGGACGCTGTGACATGGCCCAGAGACGAGGAGAGGTTTAAGCTGCCAAAAAACACAGCCACAAGAGAGACGGGAGTAGGGTTAACAGAAATGATCTTTTATTTAGCCAAGAACTTAGGAATGTAAACTGGGACTTAGGTTCCTTCGGGGCTGTGGTACCAGTGGTGGCATTGTTCCCCACATCTGTTTCAATGCTAGACCACCTTAAAGGGGAAGACACAACTTAAGAAAGACAAAATCATTAAAAAGAAGATGCTCCAAGTCTGTTTCTGTCTTCTTACTCTTCAGCCGTTTTCTTTCCTGGCCAAAGTGTGCTTCGCACCTCACACTGAAAGATTCTGTACTTAGAACCATCTATCCTTGAGTGTAGTAGAGTTCCCAATTGTAGGGTGACCTCGATTGGACCATCATTGCCTACAGCAGTGGGTGGTTCCAAGTTTAGAAAGTGATTTGGTGGAAATGCTCATGATTGCTGTCTTTTCCTAGCCAGGAGCTGCTCTATTCGTCCTGGGCTCCTCCTTCCAATATTGGATTGCCACGTCGCATTCCAGAAAAGCTTCTAAAACAATCCCCTTTCTCAAAAGGCACAAATGTCAAACAACGCTCAGATTATACCCCTTTCTTCAACATCGACGAAAGCTACACAGAAACTACATCAACGACACAGAGTTGACATCCAACAAAACAGTCCCGCACCTGCCCACAAATGATAACGTAGGCATTTCAGACACTTGAAGATGATTGCATTCTTGGAAAACTTGCAATGGCTGACATCATGCTAAACACATATCCAGAGCACTCTTTACCGAAAAACCATTTTTTTTTGCAACTGCTTTTTATACAACACACAATCATTCATTATTGCAAATAGTCTTGCCTTCCAACAAATTTTTCTGCATGGGATCTACAAACACAAAAAAATACCAAAACTGGACTAAAATGCTTAACACCACTCAGAACATACTCCTTTCTTCAACATTGCAATAAGCAATGTAAAACATTCATCAAGGACACTGAACTTACAACCACAGTTGCTGATCTGTGCCCAATTCACGCTCAAAAAGGAGCATCATAACTCATCATCGTGAATTGGGAGACAAATACTTTCAAAGCACATCTCCAAGAAAAACAACTATAGAAATGATCCCTGAAAATATAGTCTTAACAGTTTGTGGAAACTCAATCGGCATTCCATTCTGCTGCGCCTCTCCTCTAAAAGGGTTTTGCCTATTTGAATTTTGTGGGCTTTAAAGTTTACTCGACATTGTAGCACATACATCGGAGCCAAAAGCAGAAAGGACTTCCACAATCTCTTTGAAGCCTACTCTTACTGTTAAGATATGTGGAATACAGAAAACAATCCATAACGTCATACTTTTTTGTAAGCATAGCTACCCGTGTCACGCTTTGTAGTTAATATTTGTTGAAGCTAAATGTAGAAAATCTTTGAAAAGAAAAGGCATGTACACATTTCATAAACAACCTGACGTCGGTAGCGCACTTAGAAAACAGGCTATGGCTGACATCGAAATGTGAAACGAACCCGTGTCAGGCGTGTGTTTTTCAATAACACCCGATTTGCGTATCTGCTGTCTTATCGGAGATGCAATAGCACATCACTGCAAACATTTCAAATTTTTGCAGTGATGCGGTATCGTATCTCGGATGAGACAACGTTGGCTTTATTCAAAGGACGCTGTGACATGGCCCAGAGACGAGGAGAGGTTTAAGCTGCCAAAAAACACAGCCACAAGAGAGCCGGGAGTAGGGTTAACAGAAATGATCTTTTATTTAGCCAAGAACTTAGGAATGTAAACTGGGACTTAGGTTCCTTCGGGGCTGTGGTACCAGTGGTGGCATTGTTCCCCACATCTGTTTCAACGCTAGACCACCTTAAAGGGGAAGACACAACTTAAGAAAGACAAAATCATTAAAAAGAAGATGCTCCAAGTCTGTTTCTGTCTTCTTACTCTTCAGCCGTTTTCTTTCCTGGCCAACGTGTGCTTCAGCACCTCACACTGAAGGATTCTGTACTTAGAACCATCTATCCTTGAGTGTAGTAGAGTTCCCAATTGTAGGGTGACCTCGATTGGACCACCATTGCCTACAGCAGTGGGTGGTTCCAAGTTTAGAAAGTGATTTGGTGGAAATGCTCATGATTGCTGTCTTTTCCTAGCCAGGAGCTGCTCCATTGGTCCTGGGCTCCTCCTTCCAATATTGGATTGCCACGTCTCATTCCAGAAAAGATTCTAAAACAATCCCCTTTCTCAAAAGGCACAAATGTCAAACAACGCTCAGATTATACCCCTTTCTTCAACATCGACGAAAGCTACACAGAAACTTCATCAACGACACAGAGTTGACATCCAACAAAACAGTCCCGCACCTGCCCACAAATGATAACGTAGGCATTTCAGACACTTGAAGATGATTGCATTCTTGGAAAACTTGCAATGGCTGACATCATGCTAAACACATATCCAGAGCACTCTTTACCAAAAAACCCATTTTTTGCAACTGCTTTTTATACGACACACAATCATTCATTATTGCAAATAGTCTTGCCTTCCAACAAATTTTTCTGCATGGGATCTACAAACACACAAAAAAAACAAAACTGGACTAAAATGCTTAATACCACTCAGAACATACTCCTTTCTTCAACATTGCCATAAGCAATGTAGAACGTTCATCAAGGACACTGAACTTACAACCACAGTTGCTGATCTGTGCCCAATTCACGCTCAAAAAGGGACATCATAACTCATCATCGTGATTTGGGAGACAAACACTTTCAAAGCACATCTCCAAGAAAAAGAACTATAGAAATGATCCCTGAAAATATAGTCTTAACAGTTTGTGGAAACTCAATCGGCATTCCATTCTGCTGCGCCTCTCCTCTAAAAGGGTTTTGCCTATTTGAATTTTGTGGGCTTTAAAGTTTACTTGACATTGTAGCGCATACATCGGAGCCAAAAGCAGAAAGGACTTCCACAATCTCTTTGAAGCCTACTCTTACTGTTAAGATATGTGGAATACAGAAAACAATCCATAACGTCATACTTTTTTGTAAGCATAGCTACCCGTGTCACGCTTTGTAGTTAATATTTGTTGAAGCTAAATGTAGAAAATCTTTGAAAAGAAAAGGCATGTACACATTTCATAAACAACCTGACGTCGGTAGCGCACTTAGAAAACAGGCTATGGCTGACATCGAAATGTGAAACGAACCCGTGTCAGGCGTGTGTTTTTCAATAACACCCGATTTGCGTATCTGCTGTCTTATCGGAGATGCAATAGCACATCACTGCAAACATTTCAAATTTTTGCAGTGATGCGGTATCGTATCTCGGATGAGACAACGTTGGCTTTATTCAAAGGACGCTGTGACATGGCCCAGAGACGAGGAGAGGTTTAAGCTGCCAAAAAACACAGCCACAAGAGAGACGGGAGTAGGTTTAACAGAAATGATCTTTTATTTAGCCAAGAACTTAGGAATGTAAACTGGGACTTAGGTTCCTTCGGGGCTGTGGTACCAGTGGTGGCATTGTTCCCCACATCTGTTTCAACGCTAGACCACCTTAAAGGGGAAGACACAACTTAAGAAAGACAAAATCATTAAAAAGAAGATGCTCCAAGTCTGTTTCTGTCTTCTTACTCTTCAGCCGTTTTCTTTCCTGGCCAACGTGTGCTTCAGCACCTCACACTGAAGGATTCTATACTTAGAACCATCTATCCTTGAGTGTAGTAGAGTTCCCAATTGTAGGGTGACCTCGATTGGACCATCATTGCCTACAGCAGTGGGTGGTTCCAAGTTTAGAAAGTGATTTGGTGGAAATGCTCATGATTGCTGTCTTTTCCTAGCCAGGAGCTGCTCTATTCGTCCTGGGCTCCTCCTTCCAATATTGGATTGCCACGTCGCATTCCAGAAAAGCTTCTAAAACAATCCCCTTTCTCAAAAGGCACAAATGTCAAACAACGCTCAGATTATACCCCTTTCTTCAACATCGACGAAAGCTACACAGAAACTTCATCAACGACACAGAGTTGACATCCAACAAAACAGGCCCGCACCTGCCCACAAATGATAACGTAGGCATTTCAGACACTTGAAGATGATTGCATTCTTGGAAAACTTGCAATGGCTGACATCATGCTAAACACATATCCAGAGCACTCTTTACCGAAAAACCATTTTTTTTGCAACTGCTTTTTATACTGTAGCATCCAGTCAATATTGAGAAGGCCAGAACTGATGGTTAAACGACTTTTATTGTTTTCCTTGTCATCAACCAACGTAAGAGCTGAGTAAAACAAATAAACCATGCATTACCATCACATTTCGAACATTACACAGCTCAATACACTAGTTTCAACACGATAGCATTACCAAAATATACATTATACAATAAACATTTTCAGTAGACTAGATCAAATATATTTATCATTAACTATACAAACCTTGTTCCCCAATTGACCGAAGCTAAACCTTGTAGTTATAACTGTTTTTCCGTGGACCTTTTCAGACTTTCCTTTCGTCCTTTCCGCCGTTTTTGCCCGGTTCATTTACGTCACTTTTCTTCCGGTTTCTTTGGTTATCAAAATAAAAGTCCGATACCGTAATAATAATAAAACCTTATAGCGTAGCTATAATCAAAACAGTGCTTAACTACGTTTGGTCTT
Source organism: Cyprinella venusta (assembly GCA_038021265.1). Classification (NCBI taxonomy): domain Eukaryota; kingdom Metazoa; phylum Chordata; class Actinopteri; order Cypriniformes; family Leuciscidae; genus Cyprinella; species Cyprinella venusta. The sequence goes on along the minus strand of CM075876.1, from coordinate 6,321,350 downwards.
TACACTCCCACCAAATTATTTGCTGTTACAAACATGAAAACTCAAATAATTTCTTCAAGTTACTTAACCAGAATACAGAAATAACCTTGTAAACATGTTACTGTAACTGTAAACTGTAACTCCAAACTTTCAATACACTTAAGCATTGTAAATTTACCTCTCACAATCTTCTAGTAACAGAACTAACTTATGTACTGGGCGTTCTACTACAGACATTTTGTTCACACGTTGACCCTTTTTGTTAAGATTTCTGTCTGCAAAGCCTATTTTGACCTTTCTGACAAGACCATCTGTATCTTTTACAGTGTCCAAGACTCGTCCAAGTTTCCACTGTGATCGTGGTTGCATGTCATCCTTGTCCATCACTATGTCGCCTATTTGCATGTTTCTTTTAGGCTTGTGCCATTTTTGTCTGACCAGTATGTTCTGCAAGTACTCCCCTTTCCATCTGCTCCAAAATTGTTCGAGCAAGTACTGTACTTGACGCCATCGTTTTTGTGCATATAAGTCCTCCTTAACGAACTGTCCTGGGGGAGGCAGAGAAGTTGAAGTTTTCATTGTGACAAGATGATTTGGAGTTAATGGCTCCAAACTGTTTGGATCGTTGAGACTGTCTGTTGTAAGGGGGCGGCTGTTTACTATAGCAGCTGCTTCATACAAGAAGGTTCTGAGGGAAGAGTCGGTGAGTCGACCTGGTGTGAGAGCCAATGTTGCATTAAGAACGTTCCTCACAGTCCGTATCTGCCGTTCCCATACTCCACCTGCATGACTCGCATGAGGTGTGTTTAGGACAAAGTCACATTGTTTTTCCGCAAGGAAGGTTGTCAGTTTGTTAGTGTCAATTTCACATTGTGCTGCACTCAGTTCGTTTCTGGCACCTACAAAATTAGTACCCTGATCGCATTTTATTTGTCTGACAGAGCCTCTTAGAGCAATGAAGCATCTGAGTCCATTTATAAAAGTGTCTGTTGATAGGTCTTCTATCATTTCGACATGAATTGCACGTGAATAAAAGCATGTAAAAAGGAGACCATACCTTTTATACTCTTTCCTGGCTTGTTTGGTCAGAAACGGTCCAAAAACATCCATACCACAGTATGTAAAAGGCGGAGAGTGTTCAATTCTTTCTGTGGGTAAGTCTTTCATTTTTTGTCCTTCCACAGGTCTCCTTTGTTTCCGACAAAACACACACCGGCGAATGTAGGATGCAACCGTTTGACTCAACTTTGGGATCCAATAGCCATTGGATCGTATCTCATTCATTGTGAAGCCCTTTCCCTGATGATTGACCCTTTCGTGGCAGTGAGCAATTATCAGTTTTGCGACGTGGTGTTCTCTGGGAATAATTGTTGGATGTTTAAATGAGCTGGGAAGAGATGAGTGATGGAGCCTTCCTCCCACCTTAAGCACATTGTCCTTGTCCAAGAAAACATCCAAGTTGTACATTTTGTTGTTCTTTGGAAGTTGTTTGCCTTTGTTTAATGTCTCTATTTCGTTTGGATATGTTTGTCTTTGTAAGTCTTTGATTATCACCATTTCTGTGCTTTGTCTTTCAGTTACTGTTGTGAGTGTCTTTGATTTGTCTTTGAGCAGGTATCGTCTGAGACGTGCGACTGCGCCGACTGCACGGGACCAGGATGAGAACTTTGTGAGCCGGTCACAAAGGCTTGTGTTTTCAACCGTTTCTGTGTTTAGTGTCTGTACCTTTCTTACCTCTGGGTCTCCGACTGTAAGTGCAATGGTCTCTTTTGTTGGAAGTTGATGGGTGCCTTGGCACATTGTGCATGGGGAGCCGTAAAACGTTTTTGTTATTGTCCCTTTATCCCTTTGTTCAGTTGTGTTTGTGTTAAATACACTTGCCTTGTTTCTTTTGATTTCCTTTGTGTTCCTTTTGTCGCTGTTTGTTTCAGTGCAGCGAAGTGCATGAATGGAGGTGACTGGGTTGCAGGCGACTTCAGCTTCTTCTGAGAGGAAGGAGGCAAAGGCAATAAAACTTGGAAACTCACCGCCCTCCATTAAAGTCCTTGTTACCTGCCTGTTCCATCTCGCATTTATCCAGTCTGGTAGTTTGTGCAACAGTTTTTGGTTTTCTTCGCTGTCATTGAGTATTTGTAATCCCTTTACATGAGGCATTGCAAGCATGCATGCATTTATGAAATCTGCAAATGCCCTTAGTCCATCAGCATCTCTAGACTGCACTTTAGGCCAGTTTGATAGCCTTTCTCTAAATGCCTTCTGGATCACGAATGGCTGGCCGTACCTTTGGTTCAGTTTGTTCCAAGCGTCCTTGTACGCTTCCTCATCGTTTCTAAAGAAAGTCCCTTCAAGGCACTTTCGAGCTGGACCCGTTACATATCTTTTCAAATAGTACAACTTGTCTGCCGCTGAGATGCCCCTTTGTTCAATGAGTGATATGAACGTGGATTTCCATTCAATAAAGCTTATTGGTTCGCCACTAAACACTGTTGGTTCTGGCGTGGGAAGTCTGTTCAGTTTAATGCTGTCCTGCACGGCTTGAGCTAGTTGAGTGACACTAGGGGGAGTTGTTTGCACCGGAATGAAAGAGAGTGCTGGTGTGGGCTGTTTGGGTGTGGAGTATGGGCTCACCTGTTCACTTTTAATTGACTGTACATCATCCACCTGTGATAACTCTCGGTCATATGCTTCAAACCTGGCTCGAGCTGCTTTCACATTCTTTTGTGCTTTCAAGCGTTCCAACTCTGATGTTTGAGCTGCCATTTGTTTCTTGTGCTCCTCCTCTAGAGCCTTTATCTTTTCCTGTTGTCTTTGTTCCTCTATTACGATCTCATATTCAGCCTCTTTTGCAGCTAGCTCTGCTGCTGCGTCGGCTCGTTTTGCTGTGAGCTGTGAAGCTGAGGACCGTTGGCTGCGATTTGATGCTGCGGTTGAGCCGTAAATGGACTGGGCATAGTCGTGCTTTAAAAGTCCACGTAAACGAGTTCTTTCGCGCTCTGCATCAAATTCCTCATCCACGCCACTTAATCTTTCCAGAATTATCCTTACGATGTCATGAGTTATAGCATCGCATGCATCAATTTTTCTCCTCATGTCAGATGATGGTGCCATTTGTTTTCTTATTTCTGAATATAACTTCAATACATCATCTCTCTTTTGCTCAATTATGTCTGCGAGTTCTGACATCTCCTTGTCTGTGATATCTAACTTTAACCTTTCTCTTGTTTTGCGTACCTGTGTTTTCCATTGTTCATAAAGAGTTATTAGTCTTTTTTCCCTTTTTCTCATTTCATCCTCTTGGAATGTCATCATCTTTTCTGTTGGTACTTTAACTCTTTCAGAACGTCTTGGCAACTCTGACATGCTTTGAGCTTTGTCTTGAAGCTCAGTCAAGATTTGTTCTTTACATGTGATTGAATCTTTAATGTTTTGTCTATCTTCACTTTCATCTTTAAGTGAGTCCTTTAAATCTTGAATTTCTTGTCGTAAATTTGTGATCTGTTCATTTATATCCATTTGACTTACTGAAGCAGCCGGTGATTCTTCCATTTTGAGCACTTTTCTTTTAACTCTTTTATTTTCTGACCAACTTCTGCCATCTGCTGGACGTCTAGGGTATTGCCGTTGAATCTCGTAGCCCCGTTGTTCAGCGTGTGGCGGTGGTCAAGCTCTTACTGTAGCATCCAGTCAATATTGAGAAGGCCAGAACTGATGGTTAAACGACTTTTATTGTTTTCCTTGTCATCAACCAACGTAAGAGCTGAGTAAAACAAATAAACCATGCATTACCATCACATTTCGAACATTACACAGCTCAATACACTAGTTTCAACACGATAGCATTACCAAAATATACATTATACAATAAACATTTTCAGTAGACTAGATCAAATATATTTATCATTAACTATACAAACCTTGTTCCCCAATTGACCGAAGCTAAACCTTGTAGTTATAACTGTTTTTCCGTGGACCTTTTCAGACTTTCCTTTCGTCCTTTCCGCCGTTTTTGCTCGGTTCATTTACGTCACTTTTCTTCCGGTTTCTTTGGTTATCAAAATAAAAGTCCGATACCGTAATAATAATAAAACCTTATAGCGTAGCTATAATCAAAACAGTGCTTAACTACGTTTGGTCTTTACATATACAACACACAATCACTCATTATTGCAAATAGTCTTGCCTTCCAACAAATTTTTCTGCATGGGATCTACAAACACAAAAAAATACCAAAACTGGACTAAAATGCTTAACACCACTCAGAACATACTCCTTTCTTCAACATTGCAATAAGCAATGTAGAACATTCATCAAGGACACTGAATTTACAACCACAGTTGCTGATCTGTGCCCAATTCACGCTCAAAAAGGGGCATCATAACTCATCATCGTGATTTGGGAGACAAATACTTTCAAAGCACATCTCCAAGAAAAAGAACTATAGAAATGATCCCTGAAAATATAGTCTTAACAGTTTGTGGAAACTCAATCGGCATTCCATTCTGCTGCGCCTCTCCTCTAAAAGGGTTTTGCCTATTTGAATTTTGTGGGCTTTAAAGTTTACTCGACATTGTAGCACATACATCGGAGCCAAAAGCAGAAAGGACTTCCACAATCTCTTTGAAGCCTACTCTTACTGTTAAGATATGTGGAATACAGAAAACAATCCATAACGTCATACTTTTTTGTAAGCATAGCTACCCGTGTCACGCTTTGTAGTTAATATTTGTTGAAGCTAAATGTAGAAAATCTTTGAAAAGAAAAGGCATGTACACATTTCATAAACAACCTGACGTCGGTAGCGCACTTAGAAAACAGGCTATGGCTGACATCGAAATGTGAAACGAACCCGTGTCAGGCGTGTGTTTTTCAATAACACCCGATTTGCGTATCTGCTGTCTTATCGGAGATGCAATAGCACATCACTGCAAACATTTCAAATTTTTGCAGTGATGCGGTATCGTATCTCGGATGAGACAACGTTGGCTTTATTCAAAGGACGCTGTGACATGGCCCAGAGACGAGGAGAGGTTTAAGCTGCCAAAAAACACAGCCACAAGAGAGACGGGAGTAGGGTTAACAGAAATGATCTTTTATTTAGCCAAGAACTTAGGAATGTAAACTGGGACTTAGGTTCCTTCGGGGCTGTGGTACCAGTGGTGGCATTGTTCCCCACATCTGTTTCAACGCTAGACCACCTTAAAGGGGAAGACACAACTTAAGAAAGACAAAATCATTAAAAAGAAGATGCTCCAAGTCTGTTTCTGTCTTCTTACTCTTCAGCCGTTTTCTTTCCTGGCCAACGTGTGCTTCAGCACCTCACACTGAAGGATTCTGTACTTAGAACCATCTATCCTTGAGTGTAGTAGAGTTCCCAATTGTAGGGTGACCTCGATTGGACCACCATTGCCTACAGCAGTGGGTGGTTCCAAGTTTAGAAAGTGATTTGGTGGAAATGCTCATGATTGCTGTCTTTTCCAAGCCAGGAGCTGCTCCATTGGTCCTGGGCTCCTCCTTCCAATATTGGATTGCCACGTCGCATTCCAGAAAAGCTTCTAAAACAATCCCCTTTCTCAAAAGGCACAAATGTCAAACAACGCTCAGATTATACCCCTTTCTTCAACATCGACGAAAGCTACACAGAAACTTCATAAACGACACAGAGTTGACATCCAACAAAACAGTCCCGCACCTGCCCACAAATGATAACGTAGGCATTTCAGACACTTGAAGATGATTGCATTCTTGGAAAACTTGCAATGGCTGACATCATGCTAAACACATATCCAGAGCACTCTTTACCAAAAAAACCATTTTTTGCAGCTGCTTTTTATACGACACACAATCATTCATTATTGCAAATAGTCTTGCCTTCCAACAAATTTTTCTGCATGGGATCTACAAACACAAAAAAAAACCCAAAACTGGACTAAAATGCTTAATACCACTCATAACATACTCCTTTCTTCAACATTGCCATAAGCAATGTAGAACGTTCATCAAGGACACTGAACTCACAACCACAGTTGCTGATCTGTGCCCAATTCACGCTCAAAAGGGGGCATCATAACTCATCATCGTGATTTGGGAGACAAACACTTTCAAAGCACATCTCCAAGAAAAAGAACTATAGAAATGATCCCTGAAAATATAGTCTTAACAGTTTGTGGAAACTCAATCGGCATTCCATTCTGCTGCGCCTCTCCTCTAAAAGGGTTTTGCCTATTTGAATTTTGTGGGCTTTAAAGTTTACTTGACATTGTAGCGCATACATCGGAGCCAAAAGCAGAAAGGACTTCCACAATCTCTTTGAAGCCTACTCTTACTGTTAAGATATGTGGAATACAGAAAACAATCCATAACGTCATACTTTTTTGTAAGCATAGCTACCCGTGTCACGCTTTGTAGTTAATATTTGTTGAAGCTAAATGTAGAAAATCTTTGAAAAGAAAAGGCATGTACACATTTCATAAACAACCTGACGTCGGTAGCGCATTTAGAAAACAGGCTATGGCTGACATCGAAATGTGAAACGAACCCGTGTCAGGCGTGTGTTTTTCAATAACACCCGATTTGCGTATCTGCTGTCTTATCGGAGATGCAATAGCACATCACTGCAAACATTTCAAATTTTTGCAGTGATGCGGTATCGTATCTCGGATGAGACAACGTTGGCTTTATTCAAAGGACGCTGTGACATGGCCCAGAGACGAGGAGAGGTTTAAGCTGCCAAAAAACACAGCCACAAGAGAGACGGGAGTAGGGTTAACAGAAATGATCTTTTATTTAGCCAAGAACTTAGGAATGTAAACTGGGACTTAGGTTCCTTCGGGGCTGTGGTACCAGTGGTGGCATTGTTCCCCACATCTGTTTCAACGCTAGACCACCTTAAAGGGGAAGACACAACTTAAGAAAGACAAAATCATTAAAAAGAAGATGCTCCAAGTCTGTTTCTGTCTTCTTACTCTTCAGCCGTTTTCTTTCCTGGCCAACGTGTGCTTCAGCACCTCACACTGAAGGATTCTGTACTTAGAACCATCTATCCTTGAGTGTAGTAGAGTTCCCAATTGTAGGGTGACCTCGATTGGACCATCATTGCCTACAGCAGTGGGTGGTTCCAAGTTTAGAAAGTGATTTGGTGGAAATGCTCATGATTGCTGTCTTTTCCTAGCCAGGAGCTGCTCTATTCGTCCTGGGCTCCTCCTTCCAATATTGGATTGCCACGTCGCATTCCAGAAAAGCTTCTAAAACAATCCCCTTTCTCAAAAGGCACAAATGTCAAACAACGCTCAGATTATACCCCTTTCTTCAACATCGACGAAAGCTACACAGAAACTTCATCAACGACACAGAGTTGACATCCAACAAAACAGTCCCGCACCTGCCCACAAATGATAACGTAGGCATTTCAGACACTTGAAGATGATTGCATTCTTGGAAAACTTGCAATGGCTGACATCATGCTAAACACATATCCAGAGCAGTCTTTACCGAAAAACCATTTTTTTTGCAACTGCTTTTTATACAACACACAATCATTCATTATTGCAAATAGTCTTGCCTTCCAACAAATTTTTCTGCATGGGATCTACAAACACAAAAAAATACCAAAACTGGACTAAAATGCTTAACACCACTCAGAACATACTCCTTTCTTCAACATTGCAATAAGCAATGTAGAACGTTCATCAAGGACACTGAACTTACAACCACAGTTGCTGATCTGTGCCCAGTTCACGCTCAAAAAGGGGCATCATAACTCATCATCGTGATTTGGGAAACAAACACTTTCAAAGCACATCCCCAAAAAAAAGAACTATAGGAATGATCCCTGAAAATATAGTCTTAACAGTTTGCGGAAACTCAATCGGCATTCCATTCTGCTGCGCCTCTCCTCTAAAAGGGTTTTGCCTATTTGAATTTTGTGGGCTTTAAAGTTTACTTGACATTGTAGCGCATACATCGGAGCCAAAAGCAGAAAGGACTTCCACAATCTCTTTGAAGCCTACTCTTACTGTTAAGATATGTGGAATACAGAAAACAATCCATAATGTCATACTTTTTTGTAAGCATAGCTAACCGTGTCACGCTTTGTAGTTAATATTTGTTGAAGCTAAATGTAGAAAATCTTTGAAAAGAAAAGGCATGTACACATTTCATAAACAACCTGACGTCGGTAGCGCACTTAGAAAACAGGCTATGGCTGACATCGAAATGTGAAACGAGCCCGTGTCAGGCGTGTGTTTTTCAATAACACCCGATTTGCGTATCTGCTGTCTTATCGGAGATGCAATAGCACATCACTGCAAACATTTCAAATTTTTGCAGTGATGCGGTATCGTATCTCGGATGAGACAACGTTGGCTTTATTCAAAGGACGCTGTGATATGGCCCAGAGACGAGGAGAGGTTTAAGGTGCCAAAAAACACAGCCACAAGAGAGACGGGAGTAGGGTTAACAGAAATGATCTTTTATTTAGCCAAGAACTTAGGAATGTAAACTGGGACTTAGGTTCCTTCGGGGCTGTGGTACCAGTGGTGGCATTGTTCCCCACATCTGTTTCAACGCTAGACCACCTTAAAGGGGAAGACACAACTTAAGAAAGACAAAATCATTAAAAAGAAGATGCTCCAAGTCTGTTTCTGTCTTCTTACTCTTCAGCCGTTTTCTTTCCTGGCCAAAGTGTGCTTCAGCACCTCACACTGAAGGATTCTGTACTTAGAACCATCTATCCTTGAGTGTAGTAGAGTTCCCAATTGTAGGGTGACTTCGATTGGACCATCATTGCCTACAGCAGTGGGTGGTTCCAAGTTTAGAAAGTGATTTGGTGGAAATGCTCATGATTGCTGTCTTTTCCTAGCCAGGAGCTGCTCTATTCGTCCTGGGCTCCTCCTTCCAATATTGGATTGCCACGTCGCATTCCAGAAAAGCTTCTAAAACAATCCCCTTTCTCAAAAGGCACAAATGTCAAACAACGCTCAGATTATACCCCTTTCTTCAACATCGACAAAAGCTACACAGAAACTTCATCAACGACACAGAGTTGACATCCAACAAAACAGTCCCGCACCTGCCCACAAATGATAACGTAGGCATTTCAGACACTTGAAGATGATTGCATTCTTGGAAAACTTGCAATGGCTGACATCATGCTAAACACATATCCAGAGCACTCTTTACCGAAAAACCATTTTTTTTTGCAACTGCTTTTTATACAACACACAATCATTCATTATTGCAAATAGTCTTGCCTTCCAACAAATTTTTCTGCATGGGATCTACAAACACAAAAAAATACTAAAACTGGACTAAAATGCTTAATACCACTCAGAACATACTCCTTTCTTCAACATTGCCATAAGCAATGTAGAACGTTCATCAAGGACACTGAACTTACAACCACAGTTGCTGATCTGTGCCCAATTCACGCTCAAAAAGGGGCATCATAACTCATCATCGTGATTTGGGAGACAAACACTTTCAAAGCACATCTCCAAGAAAAAGAACTATAGAAATGATCCCTGAAAATATAGTCTTAACAGTTTGTGGAAACTCAATCGGCATTCCATTCTGCTGCGCCTCTCCTCTAAAAGGGTTTTGCCTATTTGAATTTTGTGGGCTTTAAAGTTTACTTGACATTGTGGCGCATACATCGGAGCCAAAAGCAGAAAGGACTTCCACAATCTCTTTGAAGCCTACTCTTACTGTTAAGATATGTGGAATACAGAAAACAATCCATAACGTCATACTTTTTTGTAAGCATAGCTACCCGTGTCACGCTTTGTAGTTAATATTTGTTGAAGCTAAATGTAGAAAATCTTTGAAAAGAAAAGGCATGTACACATTTCATAAACAACCTGACGTCGGTAGCGCACTTAGAAAACAGGCTATGGCTGACATCGAAATGTGAAACGAACCCGTGTCAGGCGTGTGTTTTTCAATAACACCCGATTTGCGTATCTGCTGTCTTATCGGAGATGCAATAGCACATCACTGCAAACATTTCAAATTTTTGCAGTGATGCGGTATCGTATCTCGGATGAGACAACGTTGGCTTTATTCAAAGGACGCTGTGACATGGCCCAGAGACGAGGAGAGGTTTAAGCTGCCAAAAAACACAGCCACAAGAGAGACGGGAGTAGGTTTAACAGAAATGATCTTTTATTTAGCCAAGAACTTAGGAATGTAAACTGGGACTTAGGTTCCTTCGGGGCTGTGGTACCAGTGGTGGCATTGTTCCCCACATCTGTTTCAACGCTAGACCACCTTAAAGGGGAAGACACAACTTAAGAAAGACAAAATCATTAAAAAGAAGATGCTCCAAGTCTGTTTCTGTCTTCTTACTCTTCAGCCGTTTTCTTTCCTGGCCAACGTGTGCTTCAGCACCTCACACTGAAGGATTCTGTACTTAGAACCATCTATCCTTGAGTGTAGTAGAGTTCCCAATTGTAGGGTGACCTCGATTGGACCATCATTGCCTACAGCAGTGGGTGGTTCCAAGTTTAGAAAGTGATTTGGTGGAAATGCTCATGATTGCTGTCTTTTCCTAGCCAGGAGCTGCTCTATTCGTCCTGGGCTCCTCCTTCCAATATTGGATTGCCACGTCGCATTCCAGAAAAGCTTCTAAAACAATCCCCTTTCTCAAAAGGCACAAATGTCAAACAACGCTCAGATTATACCCCTTTCTTCAACATCGACGAAAGCTACACAGAAACTTCATCAACGACACAGAGTTGACATCCAACAAAACAGGCCCGCACCTGCCCACAAATGATAACGTAGGCATTTCAGACACTTGAAGATGATTGCATTCTTGGAAAACTTGCAATGGCTGACATCATGCTAAACACATATCCAGAGCACTCTTTACCGAAAAACCATTTTTTTTGCAACTGCTTTTTATACAACACACAATCACTCATTATTGCAAATAGTCTTGCCTTCCAACAAATTTTTCTGCATGGGATCTACAAACACAAAAAAATACCAAAACTGGACTAAAATGCTTAACACCACTCAGAACATACTCCTTTCTTCAACATTGCAATAAGCAATGTAGAACATTCATCAAGGACACTGAATTTACAACCACAGTTGCTGATCTGTGCCCAATTCACACTCAAAAAGGGGCACCATAACTCATCATCGTGATTTGGGAGACAAATACTTTCAAAGCACATCTCCAAGAAAAAGAACTATAGAAATGATCCCTGAAAATATAGTCTTAACAGTTTGTGGAAACTCAATCGGCATTCCATTCTGCTGCGCCTCTCCTCTAAAAGGGTTTTGCCTATTTGAATTTTGTGGGCTTTAAAGTTTACTCGACATTGTAGCACATACATCGGAGCCAAAAGCAGAAAGGACTTCCACAATCTCTTTGAAGCCTACTCTTACTGTTAAGATATGTGGAATACAGAAAACAATCCATAACGTCATACTTTTTTGTAAGCATAGCTACCCGTGTCACGCTTTGTAGTTAATATTTGTTGAAGCTAAATGTAGAAAATCTTTGAAAAGAAAAGGCATGTACACATTTCATAAACAACCTGACGTCGGTAGCGCACTTAGAAAACAGGCTATGGCTGACATCGAAATGTGAAACGAACCCGTGTCAGGCGTGTGTTTTTCAATAACACCCGATTTGCGTATCTGCTGTCTTATCGGAGATGCAATAGCACATCACTGCAAACATTTCAAATTTTTGCAGTGATGCGGTATCGTATCTCGGATGAGACAACGTTGGCTTTATTCAAAGGACGCTGTGACATGGCCCAGAGACGAGGAGAGGTTTAAGCTGCCAAAAAACACAGCCACAAGAGAGACGGGAGTAGGGTTAACAGAAATGATCTTTTATTTAGCCAAGAACTTAGGAATGTAAACTGGGACTTAGGTTCCTTCGGGGCTGTGGTACCAGTGGTGGCATTGTTCCCCACATCTGTTTCAACGCTAGACCACCTTAAAGGGGAAGACACAACTTAAGAAAGACAAAATCATTAAAAAGAAGATGCTCCAAGTCTGTTTCTGTCTTCTTACTCTTCAGCCGTTTTCTTTCCTGGCCAACGTGTGCTTCAGCACCTCACACTGAAGGATTCTGTACTTAGAACCATCTATCCTTGAGTGTAGTAGAGTTCCCAATTGTAGGGTGACCTCGATTGGACCACCATTGCCTACAGCAGTGGGTGGTTCCAAGTTTAGAAAGTGATTTGGTGGAAATGCTCATGATTGCTGTCTTTTCCAAGCCAGGAGCTGCTCCATTGGTCCTGGGCTCCTCCTTCCAATATTGGATTGCCACGTCGCATTCCAGAAAAGCTTCTAAAACAATCCCCTTTCTCAAAAGGCACAAATGTCAAACAACGCTCAGATTATACCCCTTTCTTCAACATCGACGAAAGCTACACAGAAACTTCATCAACGACACAGAGTTGACATCCAACAAAACAGTCCCGCACCTGCCCACAAATGATAACGTAGGCATTTCAGACACTTGAAGATGATTGCATTCTTGGAAAACTTGCAATGGCTGACATCATGCTAAACACATATCCAGAGCACTCTTTACCAAAAAAAACATTTTTTGCAGCTGCTTTTTATACAACACACAATCATTCATTATTGTAAATAGTCTTGCCTTCCAACAAATTTTTCTGCATGGGATCTACAAACACAAAAAAAAAAACAAAACTGGACTAAAATGCTTAATACCACTCAGAACATACTCCTTTCTTCAACATTGCCATAAGCAATGTAGAACGTTCATCAAGGACACTGAACTCACAACCACAGTTGCTGATCTGTGCCCAATTCACGCTCAAAAGGGGGCATCATAACTCATCATCGTGATTTGGGAGACAAACACTTTCAAAGCACATCTCCAAGAAAAAGAACTATAGAAATGATCCCTGAAAATATAGTCTTAACAGTTTGTGGAAACTCAATCGGCATTCCATTCTGCTGCGCCTCTCCTCTAAAAGGGTTTTGCCTATTTGAATTTTGTGGGCTTTAAAGTTTACTTGACATTGTAGCGCATACATCGGAGCCAAAAGCAGAAAGGACTTCCACAATCTCTTTGAAGCCTACTCTTACTGTTAAGATATGTGGAATACAGAAAACAATCCATAACGTCATACTTTTTTGTAAGCATAGCTACCCGTGTCACGCTTTGTAGTTAATATTTGTTGAAGCTAAATGTAGAAAATCTTTGAAAAGAAAAGGCATGTACACATTTCATAAACAACCTGACGTCGGTAGCGCACTTAGAAAACAGGCTATGGCTGACATCGAAATGTGAAACGAACCCGTGTCAGGCGTGTGTTTTTCAATAACACCCGATTTGCGTATCTGCTGTCTTATCGGAGATGCAATAGCACATCACTGCAAACATTTCAAATTTTTGCAGTGATGCGGTATCGTATCTCGGATGAGACAACGTTGGCTTTATTCAAAGGACGCTGTGACATGGCCCAGAGACGAGGAGAGGTTTAAGCTGCCAAAAAACACAGCCACAAGAGAGACGGGAGTAGGGTTAACAGAAATGATCTTTTATTTAGCCAAGAACTTAGGAATGTAAACTGGGACTTAGGTTCCTTCGGGGCTGTGGTACCAGTGGTGGCATTGTTCCCCACATCTGTTTCAACGCTAGACCACCTTAAAGGGGAAGACACAACTTAAGAAAGACAAAATCATTAAAAAGAAGATGCTCCAAGTCTGTTTCTGTCTTCTTACTCTTCAGCCGTTTTCTTTCCTGGCCAACGTGTGCTTCAGCACCTCACACTGAAGGATTCTGTACTTAGAACCATCTATCCTTGAGTGTAGTAGAGTTCCCAATTGTAGGGTGACCTCGATTGGACCACCATTGCCTACAGCAGTGGGTGGTTCCAAGTTTAGAAAGTGATTTGGTGGAAATGCTCATGATTGCTGTCTTTTCCAAGCCAGGAGCTGCTCCATTGGTCCTGGGCTCCTCCTTCCAATATTGGATTGCCACGTCGCATTCCAGAAAAGCTTCTAAAACAATCCCCTTTCTCAAAAGGCACAAATGTCAAACAACGCTCAGATTATACCCCTTTCTTCAACATCGACGAAAGCTACACAGAAACTTCATCAACGACACAGAGTTGACATCCAACAAAACAGTCCCGCACCTGCCCACAAATGATAACGTAGGCATTTCAGACACTTGAAGATGATTGCATTCTTGGAAAACTTGCAATGGCTGACATCATGCTAAACACATATCCAGAGCACTCTTTACCAAAAAACCCATTTTTTGCAGCTGCTTTTTATACGACACACAATCATTCATTATTGCAAATAGTCTTGCCTTCCAACAAATTTTTCTGCATGGGATCTATTAACACAAAAAAAAACCAAAACTGGACTAAAATGCTTAATACCACTCAGAACATACTCCTTTCTTCAACATTGCCATAAGCAATGTAGAACGTTCATCAAGGGCACTGAACTCACAACCACAGTTGCTGATCTGTGCCCAATTCACACTCAAAAGGGGGCATCATAACTCATCATCGTGATTTGGGAGACAAACACTTTCAAAGCACATCTCCAAGAAAAAGAACTATAGAAATGATCCCTGAAAATATAGTCTTAACAGTTTGTGGAAACTCAATCGGCATTCCATTCTGCTGCGCCTCTCCTCTAAAAGGGTTTTGCCTATTTGAATTTTGTGGGCTTTAAAGTTTACTTGACATTGTAGCGCATACATCGGAGCCAAAAGCAGAAAGGACTTTCACAATCTCTTTGAAGCCTACTGTTAAGATATGTGGAATACAGAAAACAATCCATAACGTCATACTTTTTTGTAAGCATAGCTACCCGTGTCACGCTTTGTAGTTAATATTTGTTGAAGCTAAATGTAGAAAATCTTTGAAAAGAAAAGGCATGTACACATTTCATAAAAAACCTGACGTCGGTAGCGCACTTAGAAAACAGGCTATGGCTGACATCGAAATGTGAAACGAACCCGTGTCAGGCGTGTGTTTTTCAATAACACCCGATTTGCGTATCTGCTGTCTTATCGGAGATGCAATAGCACATCACTGCAAACATTTCAAATTTTTGCAGTGATGCGGTATCGTATCTCGGATGAGACAACGTTGGCTTTATTCAAAGGACGCTGTGACATGGCCCAGAGACGAGGAGAGGTTTAAGCTGCCAAAAAACACAGCCACAAGAGAGACGGGAGTAGGGTTAACAGAAATGATCTTTTATTTAGCCAAGAACTTAGGAATGTAAACTGGGACTTAGGTTCCTTCGGGGCTGTGGTACCAGTGGTGGCATTGTTCCCCACATCTGTTTCAACGCTAGACCACCTTAAAGGGGAAGACACAACTTAAGAAAGACAAAATCATTAAAAAGAAGATGCTCCAAGTCTGTTTCTGTCTTCTTACTCTTCAGCCGTTTTCTTTCCTGGCCAACGTGTGCTTCGCACCTCACACTGAAGGATTCTGTACTTAGAACCATCTATCCTTGAGTGTAGTAGAGTTCCCAATTGTAGGGTGACCTCGATTGGACCATCATTGCCTACAGCAGTGGGTGGTTCCAAGTTTAGAAAGTGATTTGGTGGAAATGCTCATGATTGCTGTCTTTTCCTAGCCAGGAGCTGCTCTATTCGTCCTGGGCTCCTCCTTCCAATATTGGATTGCCACGTCGCATTCCAGAAAAGCTTCTAAAACAATCCCCTTTCTCAAAAGGCACAAATGTCAAACAACGCTCAGATTATACCCCTTTCTTCAACATCGACGAAAGCTACACAGAAACTTCATCAACGACACAGAGTTGACATCCAACAAAACAGTCCCGCACCTGCCCACAAATGATAACGTAGGCATTTCAGACACTTGAAGATGATTGCATTCTTGGAAAACTTGCAATGGCTAACATCATGCTAAACACATATCCAGAGCACTCTTTACCGAAAAACCATTTTTTTTTTGCAACTGCTTTTTATACAACACACAATCATTCATTATTGCAAATAGTCTTGCCTTCCAACAAATTTTTCTGCATGGGATCTACAAACACAAAAAAATACCAAAACTGGACTAAAATGCTTAACACCACTCAGAACATACTCCTTTCTTCAACATCGCAATAAGCAATGTAGAACGTTCATCAAAGACACTGAACTTACAACCACAGTTGCTGATCTGTGCCCAATTCACGCTCAAAAAGGGGCATCATAACTCATCATCGTGATTTGGGAGACAAATACTTTCAAAGCACATCTCCAAGAAAAAGAACTATAGAAATGATCCCTGAAAATATAGTCTTAACAGTTTGTGGAAACTCAATCGGCATTCCATTCTGCTGCGCCTCTCCTCTAAAAGGGTTTTGCCTATTTGAATTTTGTGGGCTTTAAAGTTTACTCGACATTGTAGCACATACATCGGAGCCAAAAGCAGAAAGGACTTCCACAATCTCTTTGAAGCCTACTCTTACTGTTAAGATATGTGGAATACAGAAAACAATCCATAACGTCATACTTTTTTGTAAGCATAGCTACCCGTGTCACGCTTTGTAGTTAATATTTGTTGAAGCTAAATGTAGAAAATCTTTGAAAAGAAAAGGCATGTACACATTTCATAAACAACCTGACGTCGGTAGCGCACTTAGAAAACAGGCTATGGCTGACATCGAAATGTGAAACGAACCCGTGTCAGGCGTGTGTTTTTCAATAACACCCGATTTGCGTATCTGCTGTCTTATCGGAGATGCAATAGCACATCACTGCAAACATTTCAAATTTTTGCAGTGATGCGGTATCGTATCTCGGATGAGACAACGTTGGCTTTATTCAAAGGACGCTGTGACATGGCCCAGAGACGAGGAGAGGTTTAAGCTGCCAAAAAACACAGCCACAAGAGAGACGGGAGTAGGGTTAACAGAAATGATCTTTTATTTAGCCAAGAACTTAGGAATGTAAACTGGGACTTAGGTTCCTTCGGGGCTGTGGTACCAGTGGTGGCATTGTTCCCCACATCTGTTTCAACGCTAGACCACCTTAAAGGGGAAGACACAACTTAAGAAAGACAAAATCATTAAAAAGAAGATGCTCCAAGTCTGTTTCTGTCTTCTTACTCTTCAGCCGTTTTCTTTCCTGGCCAACGTGTGCTTCAGCACCTCACACTGAAGGATTCTGTACTTAGAACCATCTATCCTTGAGTGTAGTAGAGTTCCCAATTGTAGGGTGACCTCGATTGGACCACCATTGCCTACAGCAGTGGGTGGTTCCAAGTTTAGAAAGTGATTTGGTGGAAATGCTCATGATTGCTGTCTTTTCCTAGCCAGGAGCTGCTCCATTGGTCCTGGGCTCCTCCTTCCAATATTGGATTGCCACGTCGCATTCCAGAAAAGATTCTAAAACAATCCCCTTTCTCAAAAGGCACAAATGTCAAACAACGCTCAGATTATACCCCTTTCTTCAACATCGACGAAAGCTACACAGAAACTTCATCAACGACACAGAGTTGACATCCAACAAAACAGTCCCGCACCTGCCCACAAATGATAACGTAGGCATTTCAGACACTTGAAGATGATTGCATTCTTGGAAAACTTGCAATGGCTGACATCATGCTTAACACATATCCAGAGCACTCTTTACCAAAAAACCCATTTTTTGCAACTGCTTTTTATACGACACACAATCATTCATTATTGCAAATAGTCTTGCCTTCCAACAAATTTTTCTGCATGGGATCTACAAACACACAAAAAAACCAAAACTGGACTAAAATGCTTAATACCACTCAGAACATACTCCTTTCTTCAACATTGCCATAAGCAATGTAGAACGTTCATCAAGGACACTGAACTTACAACCACAGTTGCTGATCTGTGCCCAATTCACGCTCAAAAAGGGGCATCATAACTCATCATCGTGATTTGGGAGACAAACACTTTCAAAGCACATCTCCAATAAAAAGAACTATAGAAATGATCCCTGAAAATATAGTCTTAACAAGTTTGTGGAAACTCAATCGGCATTCCATTCTGCTGAGCCTCTCCTCTAAAAGGGTTTTGCCTATTTGAATTTTGTGGGCTTTAAAGTTTACTTGACATTGTAGCGCATACATCGGAGCCAAAAGCAGAAAGGACTTCCACAATCTCTTTGAAGCCTACTCTTACTGTTAAGATATGTGGAATACAGAAAACAATCCATAACGTCATACTTTTTTGTAAGCATAGCTACCCGTGTCACGCTTTGTAGTTAATATTTGTTGAAGCTAAATGTAGAAAATCTTTGAAAAGAAAAGGCATGTACACATTTCATAAACAACCTGACGTCGGTAGCGCACTTAGAAAACAGGCTATGGCTGACATCGAAATGTGAAACGAACCCGTGTCAGGCGTGTGTTTTTCAATAACACCCGATTTGCGTATCTGCTGTCTTATCGGAGATGCAATAGCACATCACTGCAAACATTTCAAATTTTTGCAGTGATGCGGTATCGTATCTCGGATGAGACAACGTTGGCTTTATTCAAAGGACGCTGTGACATGGCCCAGAGACGAGGAGAGGTTTAAGCTGCCAAAAAACACAGCCACAAGAGAGACGGGAGTAGGTTTAACAGAAATGATCTTTTATTTAGCCAAGAACTTAGGAATGTAAACTGGGACTTAGGTTCCTTCGGGGCTGTGGTACCAGTGGTGGCATTGTTCCCCACATCTGTTTCAACGCTAGACCACCTTAAAGGGGAAGACACAACTTAAGAAAGACAAAATCATTAAAAAGAAGATGCTCCAAGTCTGTTTCTGTCTTCTTACTCTTCAGCCGTTTTCTTTCCTGGCCAACGTGTGCTTCAGCACCTCACACTGAAGGATTCTGTACTTAGAACCATCTATCCTTGAGTGTAGTAGAGTTCCCAATTGTAGGGTGACCTCGATTGGACCATCATTGCCTACAGCAGTGGGTGGTTCCAAGTTTAGAAAGTGATTTGGTGGAAATGCTCATGATTGCTGTCTTTTCCTAGCCAGGAGCTGCTCTATTCGTCCTGGGCTCCTCCTTCCAATATTGGATTGCCACGTCGCATTCCAGAAAAGCTTCTAAAACAATCCCCTTTCTCAAAAGGCACAAATGTCAAACAACGCTCAGATTATACCCCTTTCTTCAACATCGACGAAAGCTACACAGAAACTTCATCAACGACACAGAGTTGACATCCAACAAAACAGTCCCGCACCTGCCCACAAATGATAACGTAGGCATTTCAGACACTTGAAGATGATTGCATTCTTGGAAAACTTGCAATGGCTGACATCATGCTAAACACATATCCAGAGCACTCTTTACCAAAAAAAACATTTTTTTTGCAACTGCTTTTTATACAACACACAATCATTCATTATTGCAAATAGTCTTGCCTTCCAACAAATTTTTCTGCATGGGACCTACAAACACAAAGAAAAACTAAAACTGGACTAAAATGCTAAACACCACTCAGAACATACTCCTTTCTTCAACATTGCAATAAGCAACGTAGAACGTTCATCAAGGACACTGGAATTACAACCACAGTTGCTGATCTGTGCCCAATTCACGCTCAAAAAGGGGCATCATAACTCATCATCGTGATTTAGGAGACAAACACTTTCAAAGCACATCCCCAAAAAAAAGAACTATAGGAATGATCCCTGAAAATATAGTCTTAACAGTTTGCGGAAACTCAATCGGCATTCCATTCTGCTGCGCCTCTCCTCTAAAAGGGTTTTGCCTATTTGAATTTTGTGGGCTTTAAAGTTTACTTGACATTGTAGCGCATACATCGGAGCCAAAAGCAGAAAGGACTTCCACAATCTCTTTGAAGCCTACTCTTACTGTTAAGATATGTGGAATACAGAAAACAATCCATAATGTCATACTTTTTTGTAAGCATAGCTAACCGTGTCACGCTTTGTAGTTAATATTTGTTGAAGCTAAATGTAGAAAATCTTTGAAAAGAAAAGGCATGTACACATTTCATAAACAACCTGACGTCGGTAGCGCACTTAGAAAACAGGCTATGGCTGACATCGAAATGTGAAACGAGCCCGTGTCAGGCGTGTGTTTTTCAATAACACCCGATTTGCGTATCTGCTGTCTTATCGGAGATGCAATAGCACATCACTGCAAACATTTCAAATTTTTGCAGTGATGCGGTATCGTATCTCGGATGAGACAACGTTGGCTTTATTCAAAGGACGCTGTGACATGGCCCAGAGACGAGGAGAGGTTTAAGCTGCCAAAAAACACAGCCACAAGAGAGACGGGAGTAGGGTTAACAGAAATGATCTTTTATTTAGCCAAGAACTTAGGAATGTAAACTGGGACTTAGGTTCCTTCGGGGCTGTGGTACCAGTGGTGGCATTGTTCCCCACATCTGTTTCAACGCTAGACCACCTTAAAGGGGAAGACACAACTTAAGAAAGACAAAATCATTAAAAAGAAGATGCTCCAAGTCTGTTTCTGTCTTCTTACTCTTCAGCCGTTTTCTTTCCTGGCCAACGTGTGCTTCAGCACCTCACACTGAAGGATTCTGTACTTAGAACCATCTATCCTTGAGTGTAGTAGAGTTCCCAATTGTAGGGTGACCTCGATTGGACCACCATTGCCTACAGCAGTGGGTGGTTCCAAGTTTAGAAAGTGATTTGGTGGAAATGCTCATGATTGCTGTCTTTTCCAAGCCAGGAGCTGCTCCATTGGTCCTGGGCTCCTCCTTCCAATATTGGATTGCCACGTCGCATTCCAGAAAAGCTTCTAAAACAATCCCCTTTCTCAAAAGGCACAAATGTCAAACAACGCTCAGATTATACCCCTTTCTTCAACATCGACGAAAGCTACACAGAAACTTCATCAACGACACAGAGTTGACATCCAACAAAACAGTCCCGCACCTGCCCACAAATGATAACGTAGGCATTTCAGACACTTGAAGATGATTGCATTCTTGGAAAACTTGCAATGGCTGACATCATGCTAAACACATATCCAGAGCACTCTTTACCGAAAAACCATTTTTTTTGCAACTGCTTTTTATACAACACACAACACTCATTATTGCAAATAGTCTTGCCTTCCAACAAATTTTTCTGCATGGGATCTACAAACACAAAAAAATACCAAAACTGGACTAAAATGCTTAACACCACTCAGAACATACTCCTTTCTTCAACATTGCAATAAGCAATGTAGAACGTTCATCAAGGACACTGAACTTACAACCACAGTTGCTGATCTGTGCCCAATTCACGCTCAAAAAGGAGCATCATAACTCATCATCGTGATTTGGGAGACAAACACTTTCAAAGCACATCTCCAAAAAAAAGAACTATAGAAATGATCCCTGAAAATATAGTCTTAACAGTTTGTGGAAACTCAATCGGCATTCCATTCTGCTGCGCCTCTCCTCTAAAAGGGTTTTGCCTATTTGAATTTTGTGGGCTTTAAAGTTTACTCGACATTGTAGCACATACATCGGAGCCAAAAGCAGAAAGGACTTCCACAATCTCTTTGAAGCCTACTCTTACTGTTAAGATATGTGGAATACAGAAAACAATCCATAACGTCATACTTTTTTGTAAGCATAGCTACCCGTGTCACGCTTTGTAGTTAATATTTGTTGAAGCTAAATGTAGAAAATCTTTGAAAAGAAAAGGCATGTACACATTTCATAAACAACCTGACGTCGGTAGCGCACTTAGAAAACAGGCTATGGCTGACATCGAAATGTGAAACGAGCCCGTGTCAGGCGTGTGTTTTTCAATAACACCTGATTTGCGTATCTGCTGTCTTATCGGAGATGCAATAGCACATCACTGCAAACATTTCAAATTTTTGCAGTGATGCGGTATCGTATCTCGGATGAGACAACGTTGGCTTTATTCAAAGGACGCTGTGACATGGCCCAGAGACGAGGAGAGGTTTAAGCTGCCAAAAAACACAGCCACAAGAGAGACGGGAGTAGGGTTAACAGAAATGATCTTTTATTTAGCCAAGAACTTAGGAATGTAAACTGGGACTTAGGTTCCTTCGGGGCTGTGGTACCAGTGGTGGCATTGTTCCCCACATCTGTTTCAACGCTAGACCACCTTAAAGGGGAAGACACAACTTAAGAAAGACAAAATCATTAAAAAGAAGATGCTCCAAGTCTGTTTCTGTCTTCTTACTCTTCAGCCGTTTTCTTTCCTGGCCAACGTGTGCTTCAGCACCTCACACTGAAGGATTCTGTACTTAGAACCATCTATCCTTGAGTGTAGTAGAGTTCCCAATTGTAGGGTGACCTCGATTGGACCATCATTGCCTACAGCAGTGGGTGGTTCCAAGTTTAGAAAGTGATTTGGTGGAAATGCTCATGATTGCTGTCTTTTCCTAGCCAGGAGCTGCTCTATTCGTCCTGGGCTCCTCCTTCCAATATTGGATTGCCACGTCGCATTCCAGAAAAGCTTCTAAAACAATCCCCTTTCTCAAAAGGCACAAATGTCAAACAACGCTCAGATTATACCCCTTTCTTCAACATCGACGAAAGCTACACAGAAACTTCATCAACGACACAGAGTTGACATCCAACAAAACAGTCCCACACCTGCCCACAAATGATAACGTAGGCATTTCAGACACTTGAAGATGATTGCATTCTTGGAAAACTTGCAATGGCTGACATCATGCTAAACACATATCCAGAGCACTCTTTACCAAAAAAACCATTTTTTTTGCAACTGCTTTTTATACAACACACAATCATTCATTATTGCAAATAGTCTTGCCTTCCAACAAATTTTTCTGCATGGGACCTACAAACACAAAGAAAAACTAAAACTGGACTAAAATGCTAAACACCACTCAGAACATACTCCTTTCTTCAACATTGCAATAAGCAACGTAGAACGTTCATCAAGGACACTGGAATTACAACCACAGTTGCTGATCTGTGCCCAATTCACGCTCAAAAAGGGGCATCATAACTCATCATCGTGATTTAGGAGACAAACACTTTCAAAGCACATCCCCAAAAAAAAGAACTATAGGAATGATCCCTGAAAATATAGTCTTAACAGTTTGCGGAAACTCAATCGGCATTCCATTCTGCTGCGCCTCTCCTCTAAAAGGGTTTTGCCTATTTGAATTTTGTGGGCTTTAAAGTTTACTTGACATTGTAGCGCATACATCGGAGCCAAAAGCAGAAAGGACTTCCACAATCTCTTTGAAGCCTACTCTTACTGTTAAGATATGTGGAATACAGAAAACAATCCATAATGTCATACTTTTTTGTAAGCATAGCTAACCGTGTCACGCTTTGTAGTTAATATTTGTTGAAGCTAAATGTAGAAAATCTTTGAAAAGAAAAGGCATGTACACATTTCATAAACAACCTGACGTCGGTAGCGCACTTAGAAAACAGGCTATGGCTGACATCGAAATGTGAAACGAGCCCGTGTCAGGCGTGTGTTTTTCAATAACACCCGATTTGCGTATCTGCTGTCTTATCGGAGATGCAATAGCACATCACTGCAAACATTTCAAATTTTTGCAGTGATGCGGTATCGTATCTCGGATGAGACAACGTTGGCTTTATTCAAAGGACGCTGTGACATGGCCCAGAGACGAGGAGAGGTTTAAGCTGCCAAAAAACACAGCCACAAGAGAGACGGGAGTAGGGTTAACAGAAATGATCTTTTATTTAGCCAAGAACTTAGGAATGTAAACTGGGACTTAGGTTCCTTCGGGGCTGTGGTACCAGTGGTGGCATTGTTCCCCACATCTGTTTCAACGCTAGACCACCTTAAAGGGGAAGACACAACTTAAGAAAGACAAAATCATTAAAAAGAAGATGCTCCAAGTCTGTTTCTGTCTTCTTACTCTTCAGCCGTTTTCTTTCCTGGCCAACGTGTGCTTCAGCACCTCACACTGAAGGATTCTGTACTTAGAACCATCTATCCTTGAGTGTAGTAGAGTTCCCAATTGTAGGGTGACCTCGATTGGACCACCATTGCCTACAGCAGTGGGTGGTTCCAAGTTTAGAAAGTGATTTGGTGGAAATGCTCATGATTGCTGTCTTTTCCAAGCCAGGAGCTGCTCCATTGGTCCTGGGCTCCTCCTTCCAATATTGGATTGCCACGTCGCATTCCAGAAAAGCTTCTAAAACAATCCCCTTTCTCAAAAGGCACAAATGTCAAACAACGCTCAGATTATACCCCTTTCTTCAACATCGACGAAAGCTACACAGAAACTTCATCAACGACACAGAGTTGACATCCAACAAAACAGTCCCGCACCTGCCCACAAATGATAACGTAGGCATTTCAGACACTTGAAGATGATTGCATTCTTGGAAAACTTGCAATGGCTGACATCATGCTAAACACATATCCAGAGCACTCTTTACCGAAAAACCATTTTTTTTGCAACTGCTTTTTATACAACACACAACACTCATTATTGCAAATAGTCTTGCCTTCCAACAAATTTTTCTGCATGGGATCTACAAACACAAAAAAATACCAAAACTGGACTAAAATGCTTAACACCACTCAGAACATACTCCTTTCTTCAACATTGCAATAAGCAATGTAGAACGTTCATCAAGGACACTGAACTTACAACCACAGTTGCTGATCTGTGCCCAATTCACGCTCAAAAAGGAGCATCATAACTCATCATCGTGATTTGGGAGACAAACACTTTCAAAGCACATCTCCAAAAAAAAGAACTATAGAAATGATCCCTGAAAATATAGTCTTAACAGTTTGTGGAAACTCAATCGGCATTCCATTCTGCTGCGCCTCTCCTCTAAAAGGGTTTTGCCTATTTGAATTTTGTGGGCTTTAAAGTTTACTCGACATTGTAGCACATACATCGGAGCCAAAAGCAGAAAGGACTTCCACAATCTCTTTGAAGCCTACTCTTACTGTTAAGATATGTGGAATACAGAAAACAATCCATAACGTCATACTTTTTTGTAAGCATAGCTACCCGTGTCACGCTTTGTAGTTAATATTTGTTGAAGCTAAATGTAGAAAATCTTTGAAAAGAAAAGGCATGTACACATTTCATAAACAACCTGACGTCGGTAGCGCACTTAGAAAACAGGCTATGGCTGACATCGAAATGTGAAACGAGCCCGTGTCAGGCGTGTGTTTTTCAATAACACCTGATTTGCGTATCTGCTGTCTTATCGGAGATGCAATAGCACATCACTGCAAACATTTCAAATTTTTGCAGTGATGCGGTATCGTATCTCGGATGAGACAACGTTGGCTTTATTCAAAGGACGCTGTGACATGGCCCAGAGACGAGGAGAGGTTTAAGCTGCCAAAAAACACAGCCACAAGAGAGACGGGAGTAGGGTTAACAGAAATGATCTTTTATTTAGCCAAGAACTTAGGAATGTAAACTGGGACTTAGGTTCCTTCGGGGCTGTGGTACCAGTGGTGGCATTGTTCCCCACATCTGTTTCAACGCTAGACCACCTTAAAGGGGAAGACACAACTTAAGAAAGACAAAATCATTAAAAAGAAGATGCTCCAAGTCTGTTTCTGTCTTCTTACTCTTCAGCCGTTTTCTTTCCTGGCCAACGTGTGCTTCAGCACCTCACACTGAAGGATTCTGTACTTAGAACCATCTATCCTTGAGTGTAGTAGAGTTCCCAATTGTAGGGTGACCTCGATTGGACCATCATTGCCTACAGCAGTGGGTGGTTCCAAGTTTAGAAAGTGATTTGGTGGAAATGCTCATGATTGCTGTCTTTTCCTAGCCAGGAGCTGCTCTATTCGTCCTGGGCTCCTCCTTCCAATATTGGATTGCCACGTCGCATTCCAGAAAAGCTTCTAAAACAATCCCCTTTCTCAAAAGGCACAAATGTCAAACAACGCTCAGATTATACCCCTTTCTTCAACATCGACGAAAGCTACACAGAAACTTCATCAACGACACAGAGTTGACATCCAACAAAACAGTCCCGCACCTGCCCACAAATGATAACGTAGGCATTTCAGACACTTGAAGATGATTGCATTCTTGGAAAACTTGCAATGGCTGACATCATGCTAAACACATATCCAGAGCACTCTTTACCAAAAAAACCATTTTTTTTGCAACTGCTTTTTATACAACACACAATCATTCATTATTGCAAATAGTCTTGCCTTCCAACAAATTTTTCTGCATGGGACCTACAAACACAAAGAAAAACTAAAACTGGACTAAAATGCTAAACACCACTCAGAACATACTCCTTTCTTCAACATTGCAATAAGCAACGTAGAACGTTCATCAAGGACACTGGAATTACAACCACAGTTGCTGATCTGTGCCCAATTCACGCTCAAAAAGGGGCATCATAACTCATCATCGTGATTTAGGAGACAAACACTTTCAAAGCACATCCCCAAAAAAAAGAACTATAGGAATGATCCCTGAAAATATAGTCTTAACAGTTTGCGGAAACTCAATCGGCATTCCATTCTGCTGCGCCTCTCCTCTAAAAGGGTTTTGCCTATTTGAATTTTGTGGGCTTTAAAGTTTACTTGACATTGTAGCGCATACATCGGAGCCAAAAGCAGAAAGGACTTCCACAATCTCTTTGAAGCCTACTCTTACTGTTAAGATATGTGGAATACAGAAAACAATCCATAATGTCATACTTTTTTGTAAGCATAGCTAACCGTGTCACGCTTTGTAGTTAATATTTGTTGAAGCTAAATGTAGAAAATCTTTGAAAAGAAAAGGCATGTACACATTTCATAAACAACCTGACGTCGGTAGCGCACTTAGAAAACAGGCTATGGCTGACATCGAAATGTGAAACGAGCCCGTGTCAGGCGTGTGTTTTTCAATAACACCCGATTTGCGTATCTGCTGTCTTATCGGAGATGCAATAGCACATCACTGCAAACATTTCAAATTTTTGCAGTGATGCGGTATCGTATCTCGGATGAGACAACGTTGGCTTTATTCAAAGGACGCTGTGACATGGCCCAGAGACGAGGAGAGGTTTAAGCTGCCAAAAAACACAGCCACAAGAGAGACGGGAGTAGGGTTAACAGAAATGATCTTTTATTTAGCCAAGAACTTAGGAATGTAAACTGGGACTTAGGTTCCTTCGGGGCTGTGGTACCAGTGGTGGCATTGTTCCCCACATCTGTTTCAACGCTAGACCACCTTAAAGGGGAAGACACAACTTAAGAAAGACAAAATCATTAAAAAGAAGATGCTCCAAGTCTGTTTCTGTCTTCTTACTCTTCAGCCGTTTTCTTTCCTGGCCAACGTGTGCTTCAGCACCTCACACTGAAGGATTCTGTACTTAGAACCATCTATCCTTGAGTGTAGTAGAGTTCCCAATTGTAGGGTGACCTCGATTGGACCACCATTGCCTACAGCAGTGGGTGGTTCCAAGTTTAGAAAGTGATTTGGTGGAAATGCTCATGATTGCTGTCTTTTCCTAGCCAGGAGCTGCTCCATTGGTCCTGGGCTCCTCCTTCCAATATTGGATTGCCACGTCGCATTCCAGAAAAGATTCTAAAACAATCCCCTTTCTCAAAAGGCACAAATGTCAAACAACGCTCAGATTATACCCCTTTCTTCAACATCGACGAAAGCTACACAGAAACTTCATCAACGACACAGAGTTGACATCCAACAAAACAGTCCCGCACCTGCCCACAAATGATAACGTAGGCATTTCAGACACTTGAAGATGATTGCATTCTTGGAAAACTTGCAATGGCTGACATCATGCTAAACACATATCCAGAGCACTCTTTACCAAAAAACCCATTTTTTGCAACTGCTTTTTATACGACACACAATCATTCATTATTGCAAATAGTCTTGCCTTCCAACAAATTTTTCTGCATGGGATCTACAAACACACACACAAAAAAAAACTGGACTAAAATGCTTAATACCACTCAGAACATACTCCTTTCTTCAACATTGCCATAAGCAATGTAGAACGTTCATCAAGGACACTGAACTTACAACCACAGTTGCTGATCTGTGCCCAATTCACGCTCAAAAAGGGGCATCATAATTCATCATCGTGATTTGGGAGACAAACACATTCAAAGCACATCTCCAAGAAAAAGAACTATAGAAATGATCCCAGAAAATATAGTCTTAACAGTTTGTGGAAACTCAATCGGCATTCCATTCTGCTGCGCCTCTCCTCTAAAAGGGTTTTGCCTATTTGAATTTTGTGGGCTTTAAAGTTTACTTGACATTGTAGCACATACATCGGAGCCAAAAGCAGAAAGGACTTCCACAATCTCTTTGAAGCCTACTCTTACTGTTAAGATATGTGGAATACAGAAAACAATCCATAACGTCATACTTTTTTGTAAGCATAGCTACCCGTGTCACGCTTTGTAGTTAATATTTGTTGAAGCTAAATGTAGAAAATCTTTGAAAAGAAAAGGCATGTACACATTTCATAAACAACCTGACGTCGGTAGCGCACTTACAAAACAGGCTATGGCTGACATCGAAATGTGAAACGAACCCGTGTCAGGCGTGTGTTTTTCAATAACACCCGATTTGCGTATCTGTTGTCTTATCGGAGATGCAATAGCACATCACTGCAAACATTTCAAATTTTTGCAGTGATGCGGTATCGTATCTCGGATGAGACAACGTTGGCTTTATTCAAAGGACGCTGTGACATGGCCCAGAGACGAGGAGAGGTTTAAGCTGCCAAAAAACACAGCCACAAGAGAGACGGGAGTAGGGTTAACAGAAATGATCTTTTATTTAGCCAAGAACTTAGGAATGTAAACTGGAACTTAGGTTCCTTCGGGGCTGTGGTACCAGTGGTGGCATTGTTCCCCACATCTGTTTCAACGCTAGACCACCTTAAAGGGGAAGACACAACTTAAGAAAGACAAAATCATTAAAAAGAAGATGCTCCAAGTCTGTTTCTGTCTTCTTACTCTTCAGCCGTTTTCTTTCCTGGCCAACGTGTGCTTCAGCACCTCACACTGAAGGATTCTGTACTTAGAACCATCTATCCTTGAGTGTAGTAGAGTTCCCAATTGTAGGGTGACCTCGATTGGACCACCATTGCCTACAGCAGTGGGTGGTTCCAAGTTTAGAAAGTGATTTGGTGGAAATGCTCATGATTGCTGTCTTTTCCTAGCCAGGAGCTGCTCCATTGGTCCTGGGCTCCTCCTTCCAATATTGGATTTCCACGTCGCATTCCAGAAAAGATTCTAAAACAATCCCCTTTCTCAAAAGGCACAAATGTCAAACAACGCTCAGATTATACCCCTTTCTTCAACATCGACGAAAGCTACACAGAAACTTCATCAACGACACAGAGTTGACATCCAACAAAACAGTCCCGCACCTGCCCACAAATGATAACGTAGGCATTTCAGACACTTGAAGATGATTGCATTCTTGGAAAACTTGCAATGGCTGACATCATGCTAAACACATATCCAGAGCACTCTTTACCAAAAAAACCATTTTTTTTGCAACTGCTTTTTATACGACACACAATCATTCAATATTGCAAATAGTCTTGCCTTCCAACAAATTTTTCTGCATGGGATCTACGAACACAAAAAAAAAACCAAAACTGGACTAAAATGCTTAATACCACTCAGAACATACTCCTTTCTTCAACATTGCCATAAGCAATGTAGAACGTTCATCAAGGACACTGAACTTACAACCACAGTTGCTGATCTGTGCCCAATTCACGCTCAAAAAGGGGCATCATAACTCATCATCGTGATTTGGGAGACAAACACTTTCAAAGCACATCTCCAAGAAAAAGAACTATAGAAATGATCCCTGAAAATATAGTCTTAACAGTTTGTGGAAACTCAATCGGCATTCCATTCTGCTGAGCCTCTCCTCTAAAAGGGTTTTGCCTATTTGAATTTTGTGGGCTTTAAAGTTTACTTGACATTGTAGCGCATACATCGGAGCCAAAAGCAGAAAGGACTTCCACAATCTCTTTGAAGCCTACTCTTATTGTTAAGATATGTGGAATACAGAAAACAATCCATAACGTCATACTTTTTTGTAAGCATAGCTACCCGTGTCACGCTTTGTAGTTAATATTTGTTGAAGCTAAATGTAGAAAATCTTTGAAAAGAAAAGGCATGTACACATTTCATAAACAACCTGACGTCGGTAGCGCACTTAGAAAACAGGCTATGGCTGACATCGAAATGTGAAACGAACCCGTGTCAGGCGTGTGTTTTTCAATAACACCCGATTTGCGTATCTGCTGTCTTATCGGAGATGCAATAGCACATCACTGCAAACATTTCAAATTTTTGCAGTGATGCGGTATCGTATCTCGGATGAGACAACGTTGGCTTTATTCAAAGGACGCTGTGACATGGCCCAGAGACGAGGAGAGGTTTAAGCTGCCAAAAAACACAGCCACAAGAGAGACGGGAGTAGGGTTAACAGAAATGATCTTTTATTTAGCCAAGAACTTAGGAATGTAAACTGGGACTTAGGTTCCTTCGGGGCTGTGGTACCAGTGGTGGCTTTGTTCCCCACATCTGTTTCAACGCTAGACCACCTTAAAGGGGAAGACACAACTTAAGAAAGACAAAATCATTAAAAAGAAGATGCTCCAAGTCTGTTTCTGTCTTCTTACTCTTCAGCCGTTTTCTTTCCTGGCCAACGTGTGCTTCAGCACCTCACACTGAAGGATTCTGTACTTAGAACCATCTATCCTTGAGTGTAGTAGAGTTCCCAATTGTAGGGTGACCTCGATTGGACCATCATTGCCTACAGCAGTGGGTGGTTCCAAGTTTAGAAAGTGATTTGGTGGAAATGCTCATGATTGCTGTCTTTTCCTAGCCAGGAGCTGCTCCATTGGTCCTGGGCTCCTCCTTCCAATCCTGGATTGCCACGTCGCATTCCAGAAAAGCTTCTAAAACAATCCCCTTTCTCAAAAGGCACAAATGTCAAACAACGCTCAGATTATACCCCTTTCTTCAACATCGACGAAAGCTACACAGAAACTTCATCAACGACACAGAGTTGATATCCAACAAAACAGTCCCGCACCCTCCCACAAATGATAACGTAGGCATTTCAGACACTTGAAGATGATTGCATTCTTGGAAAACTTGCAATGGCTGACATCATGCTAAACACATATCCGGAGCACTCTTTACCAAAAAACCCATTTTTTGCAACTGCTTTTTATACGACACACAATCATTCAATATTGCAAATAGTCTTGCCTTCCAACAAATTTTTCTGCATGGGATCTACAAACACAAAAAAATACCAAAACTGGACTAAAATGCTTAACACCACTCAGAACATACTCCTTTCTTCAACATTGCAATAAGCAATGTAGAACGTTCATCAAGAACACTGAACTTACAACCACAGTTGCTGATCTGTGCCCAATTCACGCTCAAAAAGGGGCATCATAATTCATCATCGTGATTTGGGAGACAAACACTTTCAAAGCACATCTCCAAGAAAAAGAACTATAGAAATGATCCCTGAAAATATAGTCTTAACAGTTTGTGGAAACTCAATCGGGATTCCATTCTGCTGAGCCTCTCCTCTAAAAGGGTTTTGCCTATTTGAATTTTGTGGGCTTTAAAGTTTACTTGACATTGTAGCGCATACATCGGAGCCAAAAGCAGAAAGGACTTCCACAATCTCTTTGAAGCCTACTCTTACTGTTAAGATATGTGGAATACAGAAAACAATCCATAACGTCATACTTTTTTGTAAGCATAGCTACCCGTGTCACGCTTTGTAGTTAATATTTGTTGAAGCTAAATGTAGAAAATCTTTGAAAAGAAAAGGCATGTACACATTTCATAAACAACCTGACGTCGGTAGCGCACTTAGAAAACAGGCTATGGCTGACATCGAAATGTGAAACGAACCCGTGTCAGGCGTGTGTTTTTCAATAACACCCGATTTGCGTATCTGCTGTCTTATCGGAGATGCAATAGCACATCACTGCAAACATTTCAAATTTTTGCAGTGATGCGGTATCGTATCTCGGATGAGACAACGTTGGCTTTATTCAAAGGACGCTGTGACATGGCCCAGAGACGAGGAGAGGTTTAAGCTGCCAAAAAACACAGCCACAAGAGAGACGGGAGTAGGTTTAACAGAAATGATCTTTTATTTAGCCAAGAACTTAGGAATGTAAACTGGGACTTAGGTTCCTTCGGGGCTGTGGTACCAGTGGTGGCATTGTTCCCCACATCTGTTTCAACGCTAGACCACCTTAAAGGGGAAGACACAACTTAAGAAAGACAAAATCATTAAAAAGAAGATGCTCCAAGTCTGTTTCTGTCTTCTTACTCTTCAGCCGTTTTCTTTCCTGGCCAAAGTGTGCTTCAGCACCTCACACTGAAGGATTCTGTACTTAGAACCATCTATCCTTGAGTGTAGTAGAGTTCCCAATTGTAGGGTGACTTCGATTGGACCATCATTGCCTACAGCAGTGGGTGGTTCCAAGTTTAGAAAGTGATTTGGTGGAAATGCTCATGATTGCTGTCTTTTCCTAGCCAGGAGCTGCTCTATTCGTCCTGGGCTCCTCCTTCCAATATTGGATTGCCACGTCGCATTCCAGAAAAGCTTCTAAAACAATCCCCTTTCTCAAAAGGCACAAATGTCAAACAACGCTCAGATTATACCCCTTTCTTCAACATCGACGAAAGCTACACAGAAACTTCATCAACGACACAGAGTTGACATCCAACAAAACAGTCCCGCACCTGCCCACAAATGATAACGTAGGCATTTCAGACACTTGAAGATGATTGCATTCTTGGAAAACTTGCAATGGCTGACATCATGCTAAACACATATCCAGAGCACTCTTTACCGAAAAACCATTTTTTTTTTGCAACTGCTTTTTATACAACACACAATCATTCATTATTGCAAATAGTCTTGCCTTCCAACAAATTTTTCTGCATGGGATCTACAAACACAAAAAAATACCAAAACTGGACTAAAATGCTTAACACCACTCAGAACATACTCCTTTCTTCAACATTGCAATAAGCAATGTAGAACGTTCATCAAGGACACTGAACTTACAACCACAGTTGCTGATCTGTGCCCAATTCACGCTCAAAAAGGGGTATCATAACTCATCATCGTGATTTGGGAGACAAACACTTTCAAAGCACATCTCCAAGAAAAAGAACTATAGAAATGATCCCTGAAAATATAGTCTTAACAGTTTGTGGAAACTCAATCGGCATTCCATTCTGCTGCGCCTCTCCTCTAAAAGGGTTTTGCCTATTTGAATTTTGTGGGCTTTAAAGTTTACTTGACATTGTAGCGCATACATCGGAGCCAAAAGCAGAAAGGACTTCCACAATCTCTTTGAAGCCTACTCTTACTGTTAAGATATGTGGAATACAGAAAACAATCCATAACGTCATACTTTTTTGTAAGCATAGCTACCCGTGTCACGCTTTGTAGTTAATATTTGTTGAAGCTAAATGTAGAAAATCTTTGAAAAGAAAAGGCATGTACACATTTCATAAACAACCTGACGTCGGTAGCGCACTTAGAAAACAGGCTATGGCTGACATCGAAATGTGAAACGAACCCGTGTCAGGCGTGTGTTTTTCAATAACACCCGATTTGCGTATCTGCTGTCTTATCGGAGATGCAATAGCACATCACTGCAAACATTTCAAATTTTTGCAGTGATGCGGTATCGTATCTCGGATGAGACAACGTTGGCTTTATTCAAAGGACGCTGTGACATGGCCCAGAGACGAGGAGAGGTTTAAGCTGCCAAAAAACACAGCCACAAGAGAGACGGGAGTAGGGTTAACAGAAATGATCTTTTATTTAGCCAAGAACTTAGGAATGTAAACTGGGACTTAGGTTCCTTCGGGGCTGTGGTACCAGTGGTGGCATTGTTCCCCACATCTGTTTCAACGCTAGACCACCTTAAAGGGGAAGACACAACTTAAGAAAGAC
The DNA here is from genome assembly GCA_038021265.1 of Cyprinella venusta. Taxonomy (NCBI): domain Eukaryota; kingdom Metazoa; phylum Chordata; class Actinopteri; order Cypriniformes; family Leuciscidae; genus Cyprinella; species Cyprinella venusta. The sequence continues at coordinate 6,287,434 of CM075876.1, read as the reverse complement.
AAAATCATTAAAAAGAAGATGCTCCAAGTCTGTTTCTGTCTTCTTACTCTTCAGCCGTTTTCTTTCCTGGCCAACGTGTGCTTCAGCACCTCACACTGAAGGATTCTGTACTTAGAACCATCTATCCTTGAGTGTAGTAGAGTTCCCAATTGTAGGGTGACCTCGATTGGACCACCATTGCCTACAGCAGTGGGTGGTTCCAAGTTTAGAAAGTGATTTGGTGGAAATGCTCATGATTGCTGTCTTTTCCTAGCCAGGAGCTGCTCCATTGGTCCTGGGCTCCTCCTTCCAATATTGGATTGCCACGTCGCATTCCAGAAAAGATTCTAAAACAATCCCCTTTCTCAAAAGGCACAAATGTCAAACAACGCTCAGATTATACCCCTTTCTTCAACATCGACGAAAGCTACACAGAAACTTCATCAACGACACAGAGTTGACATCCAACAAAACAGTCCCGCACCTGCCCACAAATGATAACGTAGGCATTTCAGACACTTGAAGATGATTGCATTCTTGGAAAACTTGCAATGGCTGACATCATGCTAAACACATATCCAGAGCACTCTTTACCAAAAAACCCATTTTTTGCAACTGCTTTTTATACGACACACAATCATTCATTATTGCAAATAGTCTTGCCTTCCAACAAATTTTTCTGCATGGGATCTACAAACACACAAAAAAACCAAAACTGGACTAAAATGCTTAATACCACTCAGAACATACTCCTTTCTTCAACATTGCCATAAGCAATGTAGAACGTTCATCAAGGACACTGAACTTACAACCACAGTTGCTGATCTGTGCCCAATTCACGCTCAAAAAGGGACATCATAACTCATCATCGTGATTTGGGAGACAAACACTTTCAAAGCACATCTCCAAGAAAAAGAACTATAGAAATGATCCCTGAAAATATAGTCTTAACAGTTTGTGGAAACTCAATCGGCATTCCATTCTGCTGAGCCTCTCCTCTAAAAGGGTTTTGCCTATTTGAATTTTGTGGGCTTTAAAGTTTACTTGACATTGTAGCGCATACATCGGAGCCAAAAGCAGAAAGGACTTCCACAATCTCTTTGAAGCCTACTCTTACTGTTAAGATATGTGGAATACAGAAAACAATCCATAACGTCATACTTTTTTGTAAGCATAGCTACCCGTGTCACGCTTTGTAGTTAATATTTGTTGAAGCTAAATGTAGAAAATCTTTGAAAAGAAAAGGCATGTACACATTTCATAAACAACCTGACGTCGGTAGCGCACTTAGAAAACAGGCTATGGCTGACATCGAAATGTGAAACGAACCCGTGTCAGGCGTGTGTTTTTCAATAACACCCGATTTGCGTATCTGCTGTCTTATCGGAGATGCAATAGCACATCACTGCAAACATTTCAAATTTTTGCAGTGATGCGGTATCGTATCTCGGATGAGACAACGTTGGCTTTATTCAAAGGACGCTGTGACATGGCCCAGAGACGAGGAGAGGTTTAAGCTGCCAAAAAACACAGCCACAAGAGAGACGGGAGTAGGTTTAACAGAAATGATCTTTTATTTAGCCAAGAACTTAGGAATGTAAACTGGGACTTAGGTTCCTTCGGGGCTGTGGTACCAGTGGTGGCATTGTTCCCCACATCTGTTTCAACGCTAGACCACCTTAAAGGGGAAGACACAACTTAAGAAAGACAAAATCATTAAAAAGAAGATGCTCCAAGTCTGTTTCTGTCTTCTTACTCTTCAGCCGTTTTCTTTCCTGGCCAACGTGTGCTTCAGCACCTCACACTGAAGGATTCTGTACTTAGAACCATCTATCTTTGAGTGTAGTAGAGTTCCCAATTGTAGGGTGACCTCGATTGGACCATCATTGCCTACAGCAGTGGGTGGTTCCAAGTTTAGAAAGTGATTTGGTGGAAATGCTCATGATTGCTGTCTTTTCCTAGCCAGGAGCTGCTCTATTCGTCCTGGGCTCCTCCTTCCAATATTGGATTGCCACATCGCATTCCAGAAAAGCTTCTAAAACAATCCCCTTTCTCAAAAGGCACAAATGTCAAACAACGCTCAGATTATACCCCTTTCTTCAACATCGACGAAAGCTACACAGAAACTTCATCAACGACACAGAGTTGACATCCAACAAAACAGTCCCGCACCTGCCCACAAATGATAACGTAGGCATTTCAGACACTTGAAGATGATTGCATTCTTGGAAAACTTGCAATGGCTGACATCATGCTAAACACATATCCAGATCACTCTTTACCGAAAAACCATTTTTTTTGCAACTGTTTTTTATACAACACACAATCACTCATTATTGCAAATAGTCTTGCCTTCCAACAAATTTTTCTGCATGGGATCTACAAACACAAAAAAATACCAAAACTGGACTAAAATGCTTAACACCACTCAGAACATACTCCTTTCTTCAACATTGCAATAAGCAATGTAGAACGTTCGTCAAGGACACTGAACTTACAACCACAGTTGCTGATCTGTGCCCAATTCACGCTCAAAAAGGGGCATCATAACTCATCATCGTGATTTGGGAGACAAACACTTTCAAAGCACATCTCCAAAAAAAAAGAACTATAGAAATGATCCCTGAAAATATAGTCTTAACAGTTTGTGGAAACTCAATCGGCATTCCATTCTGCTGCGCCTCTCCTCTAAAAGGGTTTTGCCTATTTGAATTTTGTGGGCTTTAAAGTTTACTCGACATTGTAGCACATACATCGGAGCCAAAAGCAGAAAGGACTTCCACAATCTCTTTGAAGCCTACTCTTACTGTTAAGATATGTGGAATACAGAAAACAATCCATAAGGCCATACTTTTTTGTAAGCATAGCGACCCGTGTCACGCTTTGTAGTTAATATTTGTTGAAGCTAAATGTAGAAAATCTTTGAAAAGAAAAGGCATGTACACATTTCATAAACAACCTGACGTCAGTAGCGCACTTAGAAAACAGGCTATGGCTGACATCGAAATGTGAAACGAACCCGTGTCAGGCGTGTGTTTTTCAATAACACCCGATTTGCGTATCTGCTGTCTTATCGGAGATGCAATAGCACATCACTGCAAACATTTCAAATTTTTGCAGTGATGCGGTATCGTATCTCGGATGAGACAACGTTGGCTTTATTCAAAGGACGCTGTGACATGGCCCAGAGACGAGGAGAGGTTTAAGCTGCCAAAAAACACAGCCACAAGAGAGACGGGAGTAGGGTTAACAGAAATGATCTTTTATTTAGCCAAGAACTTAGGAATGTAAACTGGGACTTAGGTTCCTTCGGGGCTGTGGTACCAGTGGTGGCATTGTTCCCCACATCTGTTTCAACGCTAGACCACCTTAAAGGGGAAGACACAACTTAAGAAAGACAAAATCATTAAAAAGAAGATGCTCCAAGTCTGTTTCTGTCTTCTTACTCTTCAGCCGTTTTCTTTCCTGGCCAACGTGTGCTTCAGCACCTCACACTGAAGGATTCTGTACTTAGAACCATCTATCCTTGAGTGTAGTAGAGTTCCCAATTGTAGGGTGACCTCGATTGGACCACCATTGCCTACAGCAGTGGGTGGTTCCAAGTTTAGAAAGTGATTTGGTGGAAATGCTCATGATTGCTGTCTTTTCCAAGCCAGGAGCTGCTCCATTGGTCCTGGGCTCCTCCTTCCAATATTGGATTGCCACGTCGCATTCCAGAAAAGCTTCTAAAACAATCCCCTTTCTCAAAAGGCACAAATGTCAAACAACGCTCAGATTATACCCCTTTCTTCAACATCGACGAAAGCTACACAGAAACTTCATCAACGACACAGAGTTGACATCCAACAAAACAGTCCCGCACCTGCCCACAAATGATAACGTAGGCATTTCAGACACTTGAAGATGATTGCATTCTTGGAAAACTTGCAATGGCTGACATCATGCTAAACACATATCCAGAGCACTCTTTACCAAAAAACCCATTTTTTGCAGCTGCTTTTTATACGACACACAATCATTCATTATTGCAAATAGTCTTGCCTTCCAACAAATTTTTCTGCATGGGATCTATTAACACAAAAAAAACCAAAACTGGACTAAAATGCTTAATACCACTCAGAACATACTCCTTTCTTCAACATTGCCATAAGCAATGTAGAACGTTCATCAAGGGCACTGAACTCACAACCACAGTTGCTGATCTGTGCCCAATTCACACTCAAAAGGGGGCATCATAACTCATCATCGTGATTTGGGAGACAAACACTTTCAAAGCACATCTCCAAGAAAAAGAACTATAGAAATGATCCCTGAAAATATAGTCTTAACAGTTTGTGGAAACTCAATCGGCATTCCATTCTGCTGCGCCTCTCCTCTAAAAGGGTTTTGCCTATTTGAATTTTGTGGGCTTTAAAGTTTACTTGACATTGTAGCGCATACATCGGAGCCAAAAGCAGAAAGGACTTTCACAATCTCTTTGAAGCCTACTGTTAAGATATGTGGAATACAGAAAACAATCCATAACGTCATACTTTTTTGTAAGCGTAGCTACCCGTGTCACGCTTTGTAGTTAATATTTGTTGAAGCTAAATGTAGAAAATCTTTGAAAAGAAAAGGCATGTACACATTTCATAAAAAAACTGACGTCGGTAGCGCACTTAGAAAACAGGCTATGGCTGACATCGAAATGTGAAACGAACCCGTGTCAGGCGTGTGTTTTTCAATAACACCCGATTTGCGTATCTGCTGTCTTATCGGAGATGCAATAGCACATCACTGCAAACATTTCAAATTTTTGCAGTGATGCGGTATCGTATCTCGGATGAGACAACGTTGGCTTTATTCAAAGGACGCTGTGACATGGCCCAGAGACGAGGAGAGGTTTAAGCTGCCAAAAAACACAGCCACAAGAGAGACGGGAGTAGGGTTAACAGAAATGATCTTTTATTTAGCCAAGAACTTAGGAATGTAAACTGGGACTTAGGTTCCTTCGGGGCTGTGGTACCAGTGGTGGCATTGTTCCCCACATCTGTTTCAACGCTAGACCACCTTAAAGGGGAAGACACAACTTAAGAAAGACAAAATCATTAAAAAGAAGATGCTCCAAGTCTGTTTCTGTCTTCTTACTCTTCAGCCGTTTTCTTTCCTGGCCAACGTGTGCTTCAGCACCTCACACTGAAGGATTCTGTACTTAGAACCATCTATCCTTGAGTGTAGTAGAGTTCCCAATTGTAGGGTGACCTCGATTGGACCATCATTGCCTACAGCAGTGGGTGGTTCCAAGTTTAGAAAGTGATTTGGTGGAAATGCTCATGATTGCTGTCTTTTCCTAGCCAGGAGCTGCTCTATTCGTCCTCGGCTCCTCCTTCCAATATTGGATTGCCACGTCGCATTCCAGAAAAGCTTCTAAAACAATCCCCTTTCTCAAAAGGCACAAATGTCAAACAACGCTCAGATTATACCCCTTTCTTCAACATCGACGAAAGCTACACAGAAACTTCATCAACGACACAGAGTTGACATCCAACAAAACAGTCCCGCACCTGCCCACAAATGATAACGTAGGCATTTCAGACACTTGAAGATGATTGCATTCTTGGAAAACTTGCAATGGCTGACATCATGCTAAACACATATCCAGAGCACTCTTTACCGAAAAACCATTTTTTTTTGCAACTGCTTTTTATACAACACACAATCATTCATTATTGCAAATAGTCTTGCCTTCCAACAAATTTTTCTGCATGGGATCTACAAACACAAAAAAATACCAAAACTGGACTAAAATGCTTAACACCACTCAGAACATACTCCTTTCTTCAACATTGCAATAAGCAATATAGAACGTTCATCAAGGACACTGAACTTACAACCACAGTTGCTGATCTGTGCCCAATTCACGCTCAAAAAGGGGCATCATAACTCATCATCGTGATTTGGGAGACAAACACTTTCAAAGCACATCCCCAAAAAAAAGAACTATAAGAATGATCCCTGAAAATATAGTCTTAACAGTTTGCGGAAACTCAATCGGCATTCCATTCTGCTGCGCCTCTCCTCTAAAAGGGTTTTGCCTATTTGAATTTTGTGGGCTTTAAAGTTTACTTGACATTGTAGCGCATACATCGGAGCCAAAAGCAGAAAGGACTTCCACAATCTCTTTGAAGCCTACTCTTACTGTTAAGATATGTGGAATACAGAAAACAATCCATAATGTCATACTTTTTTGTAAGCATAGCTAACCGTGTCACGCTTTGTAGTTAATATTTGTTGAAGCTAAATGTAGAAAATCTTTGAAAAGAAAAGGCATGTACACATTTCATAAACAACCTGACGTCGGTAGCGCACTTAGAAAACAGGCTATGGCTGACATCGAAATGTGAAACGAGCCCGTGTCAGGCGTGTGTTTTTCAATAACACCCGATTTGCGTATCTGCTGTCTTATCGGAGATGCAATAGCACATCACTGCAAACATTTCAAATTTTTGCAGTGATGCGGTATCGTATCTCGGATGAGACAACGTTGGCTTTATTCAAAGGACGCTGTGACATGGCCCAGAGACGAGGAGAGGTTTAAGCTGCCAAAAAACACAGCCACAAGAGAGACGGGAGTAGGGTTAACAGAAATGATCTTTTATTTAGCCAAGAACTTAGGAATGTAAACTGGGACTTAGGTTCCTTCGGGGCTGTGGTACCAGTGGTGGCATTGTTCCCCACATCTGTTTCAACGCTAGACCACCTTAAAGGGGAAGACACAACTTAAGAAAGACAAAATCATTAAAAAGAAGATGCTCCAAGTCTGTTTCTGTCTTCTTACTCTTCAGCCGTTTTCTTTCCTGGCCAAAGTGTGCTTCAGCACCTCACACTGAAGGATTCTGTACTTAGAACCATCTATCCTTGAGTGTAGTAGAGTTCCCAATTGTAGGGTGACTTCGATTGGACCATCATTGCCTACAGCAGTGGGTGGTTCCAAGTTTAGAAAGTGATTTGGTGGAAATGCTCATGATTGCTGTCTTTTCCTAGCCAGGAGCTGCTCTATTCGTCCTGGGCTCCTCCTTCCAATATTGGATTGCCACGTCGCATTCCAGAAAAGCTTCTAAAACAATCCCCTTTCTCAAAAGGCACAAATGTCAAACAACGCTCAGATTATACCCCTTTCTTCAACATCGACGAAAGCTACACAGAAACTTCATCAACGACACAGAGTTGACATCCAACAAAACAGTCCCGCACCTGCCCACAAATGATAACGTAGGCATTTCAGACACTTGAAGATGATTGCATTCTTGGAAAACTTGCAATGGCTGACATCATGCTAAACACATATCCAGAGCACTCTTTACCGAAAAACCATTTTTTTTTTGCAACTGCTTTTTATACAACACACAATCATTCATTATTGCAAATAGTCTTGCCTTCCAACAAATTTTTCTGCATGGGATCTACAAACACAAAAAAATACCAAAACTGGACTAAAATGCTTAACACCACTCAGAACATACTCCTTTCTTCAACATTGCAATAAGCAATGTAGAACGTTCATCAAGGACACTGAACTTACAACCACAGTTGCTGATCTGTGCCCAATTCACGCTCAAAAAGGGGTATCATAACTCATCATCGTGATTTGGGAGACAAACACTTTCAAAGCACATCTCCAAGAAAAAGAACTATAGAAATGATCCCTGAAAATATAGTCTTAACAGTTTGTGGAAACTCAATCGGCATTCCATTCTGCTGCGCCTCTCCTCTAAAAGGGTTTTGCCTATTTGAATTTTGTGGGCTTTAAAGTTTACTTGACATTGTAGCGCATACATCGGAGCCAAAAGCAGAAAGGACTTCCACAATCTCTTTGAAGCCTACTCTTACTGTTAAGATATGTGGAATACAGAAAACAATCCATAACGTCATACTTTTTTGTAAGCATAGCTACCCGTGTCACGCTTTGTAGTTAATATTTGTTGAAGCTAAATGTAGAAAATCTTTGAAAAGAAAAGGCATGTACACATTTCATAAACAACCTGACGTCGGTAGCGCACTTAGAAAACAGGCTATGGCTGACATCGAAATGTGAAACGAACCCGTGTCAGGCGTGTGTTTTTCAATAACACCCGATTTGCGTATCTGCTGTCTTATCGGAGATGCAATAGCACATCACTGCAAACATTTCAAATTTTTGCAGTGATGCGGTATCGTATCTCGGATGAGACAACGTTGGCTTTATTCAAAGGACGCTGTGACATGGCCCAGAGACGAGGAGAGGTTTAAGCTGCCAAAAAACACAGCCACAAGAGAGACGGGAGTAGGGTTAACAGAAATGATCTTTTATTTAGCCAAGAACTTAGGAATGTAAACTGGGACTTAGGTTCCTTCGGGGCTGTGGTACCAGTGGTGGCATTGTTCCCCACATCTGTTTCAACGCTAGACCACCTTAAAGGGGAAGACACAACTTAAGAAAGACAAAATCATTAAAAAGAAGATGCTCCAAGTCTGTTTCTGTCTTCTTACTCTTCAGCCGTTTTCTTTCCTGGCCAACGTGTGCTTCAGCACCTCACACTGAAGGATTCTGTACTTAGAACCATCTATCCTTGAGTGTAGTAGAGTTCCCAATTGTAGGGTGACCTCGATTGGACCACCATTGCCTACAGCAGTGGGTGGTTCCAAGTTTAGAAAGTGATTTGGTGGAAATGCTCATGATTGCTGTCTTTTCCTAGCCAGGAGCTGCTCCATTGGTCCTGGGCTCCTCCTTCCAATATTGGATTGCCACGTCGCATTCCAGAAAAGATTCTAAAACAATCCCCTTTCTCAAAAGGCACAAATGTCAAACAACGCTCAGATTATACCCCTTTCTTCAACATCGACGAAAGCTACACAGAAACTTCATCAACGACACAGAGTTGACATCCAACAAAACAGTCCCGCACCTGCCCACAAATGATAACGTAGGCATTTCAGACACTTGAAGATGATTGCATTCTTGGAAAACTTGCAATGGCTGACATCATGCTAAACACATATCCAGAGCACTCTTTACCAAAAAACCCATTTTTTGCAACTGCTTTTTATATGACACACAATCATTCATTATTGCAAATAGTCTTGCCTTCCAACAAATTTTTCTGCATGGGATCTACAAACACACAAAAAAACCAAAACTGGACTAAAATGCTTAATACCACTCAGAACATACTCCTTTCTTCAACATTGCCATAAGCAATGTAGAACGTTCATCAAGGACACTGAACTTACAACCACAGTTGCTGATCTGTGCCCAATTCACGCTCAAAAAGGGACATCATAACTCATCATCGTGATTTGGGAGACAAACACTTTCAAAGCACATCTCCAAGAAAAAGAACTATAGAAATGATCCCTGAAAATATAGTCTTAACAGTTTGTGGAAACTCAATCGGCATTCCATTCTGCTGAGCCTCTCCTCTAAAAGGGTTTTGCCTATTTGAATTTTGTGGGCTTTAAAGTTTACTTGACATTGTAGCGCATACATCGGAGCCAAAAGCAGAAAGGACTTCCACAATCTCTTTGAAGCCTACTCTTACTGTTAAGATATGTGGAATACAGAAAACAATCCATAACGTCATACTTTTTTGTAAGCATAGCTACCCGTGTCACGCTTTGTAGTTAATATTTGTTGAAGCTAAATGTAGAAAATCTTTGAAAAGAAAAGGCATGTACACATTTCATAAACAACCTGACGTCGGTAGCGCACTTAGAAAACAGGCTATGGCTGACATCGAAATGTGAAACGAACCCGTGTCAGGCGTGTGTTTTTCAATAACACCCGATTTGCGTATCTGCTGTCTTATCGGAGATGCAATAGCACATCACTGCAAACATTTCAAATTTTTGCAGTGATGCGGTATCGTATCTCGGATGAGACAACGTTGGCTTTATTCAAAGGACGCTGTGACATGGCCCAGAGACGAGGAGAGGTTTAAGCTGCCAAAAAACACAGCCACAAGAGAGACGGGAGTAGGTTTAACAGAAATGATCTTTTATTTAGCCAAGAACTTAGGAATGTAAACTGGGACTTAGGTTCCTTCGGGGCTGTGGTACCAGTGGTGGCATTGTTCCCCACATCTGTTTCAACGCTAGACCACCTTAAAGGGGAAGACACAACTTAAGAAAGACAAAATCATTAAAAAGAAGATGCTCCAAGTCTGTTTCTGTCTTCTTACTCTTCAGCCGTTTTCTTTCCTGGCCAACGTGTGCTTCAGCACCTCACACTGAAGGATTCTGTACTTAGAACCATCTATCTTTGAGTGTAGTAGAGTTCCCAATTGTAGGGTGACCTCGATTGGACCATCATTGCCTACAGCAGTGGGTGGTTCCAAGTTTAGAAAGTGATTTGGTGGAAATGCTCATGATTGCTGTCTTTTCCTAGCCAGGAGCTGCTCTATTCGTCCTGGGCTCCTCCTTCCAATATTGGATTGCCACATCGCATTCCAGAAAAGCTTCTAAAACAATCCCCTTTCTCAAAAGGCACAAATGTCAAACAACGCTCAGATTATACCCCTTTCTTCAACATCGACGAAAGCTACACAGAAACTTCATCAACGACACAGAGTTGACATCCAACAAAACAGTCCCGCACCTGCCCACAAATGATAACGTAGGCATTTCAGACACTTGAAGATGATTGCATTCTTGGAAAACTTGCAATGGCTGACATCATGCTAAACACATATTCAGATCACTCTTTACCGAAAAACCATTTTTTTTGCAACTGTTTTTTATACAACACACAATCACTCATTATTGCAAATAGTCTTGCCTTCCAACAAATTTTTCTGCATGGGATCTACAAACACAAAAAAATACCAAAACTGGACTAAAATGCTTAACACCACTCAGAACATACTCCTTTCTTCAACATTGCAATAAGCAATGTAGAACGTTCGTCAAGGACACTGAACTTACAACCACAGTTGCTGATCTGTGCCCAATTCACGCTCAAAAAGGGGCATCATAACTCATCATCGTGATTTGGGAGACAAACACTTTCAAAGCACATCTCCAAAAAAAAAGAACTATAGAAATGATCCCTGAAAATATAGTCTTAACAGTTTGTGGAAACTCAATCGGCATTCCATTCTGCTGCGCCTCTCCTCTAAAAGGGTTTTGCCTATTTGAATTTTGTGGGCTTTAAAGTTTACTCGACATTGTAGCACATACATCGGAGCCAAAAGCAGAAAGGACTTCCACAATCTCTTTGAAGCCTACTCTTACTGTTAAGATATGTGGAATACAGAAAACAATCCATAAGGCCATACTTTTTTGTAAGCATAGCGACCCGTGTCACGCTTTGTAGTTAATATTTGTTGAAGCTAAATGTAGAAAATCTTTGAAAAGAAAAGGCATGTACACATTTCATAAACAACCTGACGTCAGTAGCGCACTTAGAAAACAGGCTATGGCTGACATCGAAATGTGAAACGAACCCGTGTCAGGCGTGTGTTTTTCAATAACACCCGATTTGCGTATCTGCTGTCTTATCGGAGATGCAATAGCACATCACTGCAAACATTTCAAATTTTTGCAGTGATGCGGTATCGTATCTCGGATGAGACAACGTTGGCTTTATTCAAAGGACGCTGTGACATGGCCCAGAGACGAGGAGAGGTTTAAGCTGCCAAAAAACACAGCCACAAGAGAGACGGGAGTAGGGTTAACAGAAATGATCTTTTATTTAGCCAAGAACTTAGGAATGTAAACTGGGACTTAGGTTCCTTCGGGGCTGTGGTACCAGTGGTGGCATTGTTCCCCACATCTGTTTCAACGCTAGACCACCTTAAAGGGGAAGACACAACTTAAGAAAGACAAAATCATTAAAAAGAAGATGCTCCAAGTCTGTTTCTGTCTTCTTACTCTTCAGCCGTTTTCTTTCCTGGCCAACGTGTGCTTCAGCACCTCACACTGAAGGATTCTGTACTTAGAACCATCTATCCTTGAGTGTAGTAGAGTTCCCAATTGTAGGGTGACCTCGATTGGACCACCATTGCCTACAGCAGTGGGTGGTTCCAAGTTTAGAAAGTGATTTGGTGGAAATGCTCATGATTGCTGTCTTTTCCAAGCCAGGAGCTGCTCCATTGGTCCTGGGCTCCTCCTTCCAATATTGGATTGCCACGTCGCATTCCAGAAAAGCTTCTAAAACAATCCCCTTTCTCAAAAGGCACAAATGTCAAACAACGCTCAGATTATACCCCTTTCTTCAACATCGACGAAAGCTACACAGAAACTTCATCAACGACACAGAGTTGACATCCAACAAAACAGTCCCGCACCTGCCCACAAATGATAACGTAGGCATTTCAGACACTTGAAGATGATTGCATTCTTGGAAAACTTGCAATGGCTGACATCATGCTAAACACATATCCAGAGCACTCTTTACCAAAAAACCCATTTTTTGCAGCTGCTTTTTATACGACACACAATCATTCATTATTGCAAATAGTCTTGCCTTCCAACAAATTTTTCTGCATGGGATCTATTAACACAAAAAAAAACCAAAACTGGACTAAAATGCTTAATACCACTCAGAACATACTCCTTTCTTCAACATTGCCATAAGCAATGTAGAACGTTCATCAAGGGCACTGAACTCACAACCACAGTTGCTGATCTGTGCCCAATTCACACTCAAAAGGGGGCATCATAACTCATCATCGTGATTTGGGAGACAAACACTTTCAAAGCACATCTCCAAGAAAAAGAACTATAGAAATGATCCCTGAAAATATAGTCTTAACAGTTTGTGGAAACTCAATCGGCATTCCATTCTGCTGCGCCTCTCCTCTAAAAGGGTTTTGCCTATTTGAATTTTGTGGGCTTTAAAGTTTACTTGACATTGTAGCGCATACATCGGAGCCAAAAGCAGAAAGGACTTTCACAATCTCTTTGAAGCCTACTGTTAAGATATGTGGAATACAGAAAACAATCCATAACGTCATACTTTTTTGTAAGCATAGCTACCCGTGTCACGCTTTGTAGTTAATATTTGTTGAAGCTAAATGTAGAAAATCTTTGAAAAGAAAAGGCATGTACACATTTCATAAAAAACCTGACGTCGGTAGCGCACTTAGAAAACAGGCTATGGCTGACATCGAAATGTGAAACGAACCCGTGTCAGGCGTGTGTTTTTCAATAACACCCGATTTGCGTATCTGCTGTCTTATCGGAGATGCAATAGCACATCACTGCAAACATTTCAAATTTTTGCAGTGATGCGGTATCGTATCTCGGATGAGACAACGTTGGCTTTATTCAAAGGACGCTGTGACATGGCCCAGAGACGAGGAGAGGTTTAAGCTGCCAAAAAACACAGCCACAAGAGAGACGGGAGTAGGGTTAACAGAAATGATCTTTTATTTAGCCAAGAACTTAGGAATGTAAACTGGGACTTAGGTTCCTTCGGGGCTGTGGTACCAGTGGTGGCATTGTTCCCCACATCTGTTTCAACGCTAGACCACCTTAAAGGGGAAGACACAACTTAAGAAAGACAAAATCATTAAAAAGAAGATGCTCCAAGTCTGTTTCTGTCTTCTTACTCTTCAGCCGTTTTCTTTCCTGGCCAACGTGTGCTTCGCACCTCACACTGAAGGATTCTGTACTTAGAACCATCTATCCTTGAGTGTAGTAGAGTTCCCAATTGTAGGGTGACCTCGATTGGACCATCATTGCCTACAGCAGTGGGTGGTTCCAAGTTTAGAAAGTGATTTGGTGGAAATGCTCATGATTGCTGTCTTTTCCTAGCCAGGAGCTGCTCTATTCGTCCTGGGCTCCTCCTTCCAATATTGGATTGCCACGTCGCATTCCAGAAAAGCTTCTAAAACAATCCCCTTTCTCAAAAGGCACAAATGTCAAACAACGCTCAGATTATACCCCTTTCTTCAACATCGACGAAAGCTACACAGAAACTTCATCAACGACACAGAGTTGACATCCAACAAAACAGTCCCGCACCTGCCCACAAATGATAACGTAGGCATTTCAGACACTTGAAGATGATTGCATTCTTGGAAAACTTGCAATGGCTAACATCATGCTAAACACATATCCAGAGCACTCTTTACCGAAAAACCATTTTTTTTGCAACTGCTTTTTATACAACACACAATCATTCATTATTGCAAATAGTCTTGCCTTCCAACAAATTTTTCTGCATGGGATCTACAAACACAAAAAAATACCAAAACTGGACTAAAATGCTTAACACCACTCAGAACATACTCCTTTCTTCAACATCGCAATAAGCAATGTAGAACGTTCATCAAAGACACTGAACTTACAACCACAGTTGCTGATCTGTGCCCAATTCACGCTCAAAAAGGGGCATCATAACTCATCATCGTGATTTGGGAGACAAATACTTTCAAAGCACATCTCCAAGAAAAAGAACTATAGAAATGATCCCTGAAAATATAGTCTTAACAGTTTGTGGAAACTCAATCGGCATTCCATTCTGCTGCGCCTCTCCTCTAAAAGGGTTTTGCCTATTTGAATTTTGTGGGCTTTAAAGTTTACTCGACATTGTAGCACATACATCGGAGCCAAAAGCAGAAAGGACTTCCACAATCTCTTTGAAGCCTACTCTTACTGTTAAGATATGTGGAATACAGAAAACAATCCATAACGTCATACTTTTTTGTAAGCATAGCTACCCGTGTCACGCTTTGTAGTTAATATTTGTTGAAGCTAAATGTAGAAAATCTTTGAAAAGAAAAGGCATGTACACATTTCATAAACAACCTGACGTCGGTAGCGCACTTAGAAAACAGGCTATGGCTGACATCGAAATGTGAAACGAACCCGTGTCAGGCGTGTGTTTTTCAATAACACCCGATTTGCGTATCTGCTGTCTTATCGGAGATGCAATAGCACATCACTGCAAACATTTCAAATTTTTGCAGTGATGCGGTATCGTATCTCGGATGAGACAACGTTGGCTTTATTCAAAGGACGCTGTGACATGGCCCAGAGACGAGGAGAGGTTTAAGCTGCCAAAAAACACAGCCACAAGAGAGACGGGAGTAGGGTTAACAGAAATGATCTTTTATTTAGCCAAGAACTTAGGAATGTAAACTGGGACTTAGGTTCCTTCGGGGCTGTGGTACCAGTGGTGGCATTGTTCCCCACATCTGTTTCAACGCTAGACCACCTTAAAGGGGAAGACACAACTTAAGAAAGACAAAATCATTAAAAAGAAGATGCTCCAAGTCTGTTTCTGTCTTCTTACTCTTCAGCCGTTTTCTTTCCTGGCCAACGTGTGCTTCAGCACCTCACACTGAAGGATTCTGTACTTAGAACCATCTATCCTTGAGTGTAGTAGAGTTCCCAATTGTAGGGTGACCTCGATTGGACCACCATTGCCTACAGCAGTGGGTGGTTCCAAGTTTAGAAAGTGATTTGGTGGAAATGCTCATGATTGCTGTCTTTTCCTAGCCAGGAGCTGCTCCATTGGTCCTGGGCTCCTCCTTCCAATATTGGATTGCCACGTCGCATTCCAGAAAAGATTCTAAAACAATCCCCTTTCTCAAAAGGCACAAATGTCAAACAACGCTCAGATTATACCCCTTTCTTCAACATCGACGAAAGCTACACAGAAACTTCATCAACGACACAGAGTTGACATCCAACAAAACAGTCCCGCACCTGCCCACAAATGATAACGTAGGCATTTCAGACACTTGAAGATGATTGCATTCTTGGAAAACTTGCAATGGCTGACATCATGCTTAACACATATCCAGAGCACTCTTTACCAAAAAACCCATTTTTTGCAACTGCTTTTTATACGACACACAATCATTCATTATTGCAAATAGTCTTGCCTTCCAACAAATTTTTCTGCATGGGATCTACAAACACACAAAAAAACCAAAACTGGACTAAAATGCTTAATACCACTCAGAACATACTCCTTTCTTCAACATTGCCATAAGCAATGTAGAACGTTCATCAAGGACACTGAACTTACAACCACAGTTGCTGATCTGTGCCCAATTCACGCTCAAAAAGGGGCATCATAACTCATCATCGTGATTTGGGAGACAAACACTTTCAAAGCACATCTCCAATAAAAAGAACTATAGAAATGATCCCTGAAAATATAGTCTTAACAAGTTTGTGGAAACTCAATCGGCATTCCATTCTGCTGAGCCTCTCCTCTAAAAGGGTTTTGCCTATTTGAATTTTGTGGGCTTTAAAGTTTACTTGACATTGTAGCGCATACATCGGAGCCAAAAGCAGAAAGGACTTCCACAATCTCTTTGAAGCCTACTCTTACTGTTAAGATATGTGGAATACAGAAAACAATCCATAACGTCATACTTTTTTGTAAGCATAGCTACCCGTGTCACGCTTTGTAGTTAATATTTGTTGAAGCTAAATGTAGAAAATCTTTGAAAAGAAAAGGCATGTACACATTTCATAAACAACCTGACGTCGGTAGCGCACTTAGAAAACAGGCTATGGCTGACATCGAAATGTGAAACGAACCCGTGTCAGGCGTGTGTTTTTCAATAACACCCGATTTGCGTATCTGCTGTCTTATCGGAGATGCAATAGCACATCACTGCAAACATTTCAAATTTTTGCAGTGATGCGGTATCGTATCTCGGATGAGACAACGTTGGCTTTATTCAAAGGACGCTGTGACATGGCCCAGAGACGAGGAGAGGTTTAAGCTGCCAAAAAACACAGCCACAAGAGAGACGGGAGTAGGTTTAACAGAAATGATCTTTTATTTAGCCAAGAACTTAGGAATGTAAACTGGGACTTAGGTTCCTTCGGGGCTGTGGTACCAGTGGTGGCATTGTTCCCCACATCTGTTTCAACGCTAGACCACCTTAAAGGGGAAGACACAACTTAAGAAAGACAAAATCATTAAAAAGAAGATGCTCCAAGTCTGTTTCTGTCTTCTTACTCTTCAGCCGTTTTCTTTCCTGGCCAACGTGTGCTTCAGCACCTCACACTGAAGGATTCTGTACTTAGAACCATCTATCCTTGAGTGTAGTAGAGTTCCCAATTGTAGGGTGACCTCGATTGGACCACCATTGCCTACAGCAGTGGGTGGTTCCAAGTTTAGAAAGTGATTTGGTGGAAATGCTCATGATTGCTGTCTTTTCCTAGCCAGGAGCTGCTCCATTGGTCCTGGGCTCCTCCTTCCAATATTGGATTGCCACGTCGCATTCCAGAAAAGATTCTAAAACAATCCCCTTTCTCAAAAGGCACAAATGTCAAACAACGCTCAGATTATACCCCTTTCTTCAACATCGACGAAAGCTACACAGAAACTTCATCAACGACACAGAGTTGACATCCAACAAAACAGTCCCGCACCTGCCCACAAATGATAACGTAGGCATTTCAGACACTTGAAGATGATTGCATTCTTGGAAAACTTGCAATGGCTGACATCATGCTTAACACATATCCAGAGCACTCTTTACCAAAAAACCCATTTTTTGCAACTGCTTTTTATACGACACACAATCATTCATTATTGCAAATAGTCTTGCCTTCCAACAAATTTTTCTGCATGGGATCTACAAACACACAAAAAAACCAAAACTGGACTAAAATGCTTAATACCACTCAGAACATACTCCTTTCTTCAACATTGCCATAAGCAATGTAGAACGTTCATCAAGGACACTGAACTTACAACCACAGTTGCTGATCTGTGCCCAATTCACGCTCAAAAAGGGGCATCATAACTCATCATTGTGATTTGGGAGACAAACACTTTCAAAGCACATCTCCAATAAAAAGAACTATAGAAATGATCCCTGAAAATATAGTCTTAACAAGTTTGTGGAAACTCAATCGGCATTCCATTCTGCTGAGCCTCTCCTCTAAAAGGGTTTTGCCTATTTGAATTTTGTGGGCTTTAAAGTTTACTTGACATTGTAGCGCATACATCGGAGCCAAAAGCAGAAAGGACTTCCACAATCTCTTTGAAGCCTACTCTTACTGTTAAGATATGTGGAATACAGAAAACAATCCATAACGTCATACTTTTTTGTAAGCATAGCTACCCGTGTCACGCTTTGTAGTTAATATTTGTTGAAGCTAAATGTAGAAAATCTTTGAAAAGAAAAGGCATGTACACATTTCATAAACAACCTGACGTCGGTAGCGCACTTAGAAAACAGGCTATGGCTGACATCGAAATGTGAAACGAACCCGTGTCAGGCGTGTGTTTTTCAATAACACCCGATTTGCGTATCTGCTGTCTTATCGGAGATGCAATAGCACATCACTGCAAACATTTCAAATTTTTGCAGTGATGCGGTATCGTATCTCGGATGAGACAACGTTGGCTTTATTCAAAGGACGCTGTGACATGGCCCAGAGACGAGGAGAGGTTTAAGCTGCCAAAAAACACAGCCACAAGAGAGACGGGAGTAGGTTTAACAGAAATGATCTTTTATTTAGCCAAGAACTTAGGAATGTAAACTGGGACTTAGGTTCCTTCGGGGCTGTGGTACCAGTGGTGGCATTGTTCCCCACATCTGTTTCAACGCTAGACCACCTTAAAGGGGAAGACACAACTTAAGAAAGACAAAATCATTAAAAAGAAGATGCTCCAAGTCTGTTTCTGTCTTCTTACTCTTCAGCCGTTTTCTTTCCTGGCCAACGTGTGCTTCAGCACCTCACACTGAAGGATTCTGTACTTAGAACCATCTATCCTTGAGTGTAGTAGAGTTCCCAATTGTAGGGTGACCTCGATTGGACCATCATTGCCTACAGCAGTGGGTGGTTCCAAGTTTAGAAAGTGATTTGGTGGAAATGCTCATGATTGCTGTCTTTTCCTAGCCAGGAGCTGCTCTATTCGTCCTGGGCTCCTCCTTCCAATATTGGATTGCCACATCGCATTCCAGAAAAGCTTCTAAAACAATCCCCTTTCTCAAAAGGCACAAATGTCAAACAACGCTCAGATTATACCCCTTTCTTCAACATCGACGAAAGCTACACAGAAACTTCATCAACGACACAGAGTTGACATCCAACAAAACAGTCCCGCACCTGCCCACAAATGATAACGTAGGCATTTCAGACACTTGAAGATGATTGCATTCTTGGAAAACTTGCAATGGCTGACATCATGCTAAACACATATCCAGAGCACTCTTTACCGAAAAACCATTTTTTTTGCAACTGCTTTTTATACAACACACAACACTCATTATTGCAAATAGTCTTGCCTTCCAACAAATTTTTCTGCATGGGATCTACAAACACAAAAAAATACCAAAACTGGACTAAAATGCTTAACACCACTCAGAACATACTCCTTTCTTCAACATTGCAATAAGCAATGTAGAACGTTCATCAAGGACACTGAACTTACAACCACAGTTGCTGATCTGTGCCCAATTCACGCTCAAAAAGGAGCATCATAACTCATCATCGTGATTTGGGAGACAAACACTTTCAAAGCACATCTCCAAAAAAAAGAACTATAGAAATGATCCCTGAAAATATAGTCTTAACAGTTTGTGGAAACTCAATCGGCATTCCATTCTGCTGCGCCTCTCCTCTAAAAGGGTTTTGCCTATTTGAATTTTGTGGGCTTTAAAGTTTACTCGACATTGTAGCACATACATCGGAGCCAAAAGCAGAAAGGACTTCCACAATCTCTTTGAAGCCTACTCTTACTGTTAAGATATGTGGAATACAGAAAACAATCCATAACGTCATACTTTTTTGTAAGCATAGCTACCCGTGTCACGCTTTGTAGTTAATATTTGTTGAAGCTAAATGTAGAAAATCTTTGAAAAGAAAAGGCATGTACACATTTCATAAACAACCTGACGTCGGTAGCGCTCTTAGAAAACAGGCTATGGCTGACATCGAAATGTGAAACGAGCCCGTGTCAGGCGTGTGTTTTTCAATAACACCTGATTTGCGTATCTGCTGTCTTATCGGAGATGCAATAGCACATCACTGCAAACATTTCAAATTTTTGCAGTGATGCGGTATCGTATCTCGGATGAGACAACGTTGGCTTTATTCAAAGGACGCTGTGACATGGCCCAGAGACGAGGAGAGGTTTAAGCTGCCAAAAAACACAGCCACAAGAGAGACGGGAGTAGGGTTAACAGAAATGATCTTTTATTTAGCCAAGAACTTAGGAATGTAAACTGGGACTTAGGTTCCTTCGGGGCTGTGGTACCAGTGGTGGCATTGTTCCCCACATCTGTTTCAACGCTAGACCACCTTAAAGGGGAAGACACAACTTAAGAAAGACAAAATCATTAAAAAGAAGATGCTCCAAGTCTGTTTCTGTCTTCTTACTCTTCAGCCGTTTTCTTTCCTGGCCAACGTGTGCTTCAGCACCTCACACTGAAGGATTCTGTACTTAGAACCATCTATCCTTGAGTGTAGTAGAGTTCCCAATTGTAGGGTGACCTCGATTGGACCATCATTGCCTACAGCAGTGGGTGGTTCCAAGTTTAGAAAGTGATTTGGTGGAAATGCTCATGATTGCTGTCTTTTCCTAGCCAGGAGCTGCTCTATTCGTCCTGGGCTCCTCCTTCCAATATTGGATTGCCACGTCGCATTCCAGAAAAGCTTCTAAAACAATCCCCTTTCTCAAAAGGCACAAATGTCAAACAACGCTCAGATTATACCCCTTTCTTCAACATCGACGAAAGCTACACAGAAACTTCATCAACGACACAGAGTTGACATCCAACAAAACAGTCCCGCACCTGCCCACAAATGATAACGTAGGCATTTCAGACACTTGAAGATGATTGCATTCTTGGAAAACTTGCAATGGCTGACATCATGCTAAACACATATCCAGAGCACTCTTTACCAAAAAAAACATTTTTTTTGCAACTGCTTTTTATACAACACACAATCATTCATTATTGCAAATAGTCTTGCCTTCCAACAAATTTTTCTGCATGGGACCTACAAACACAAAGAAAAACTAAAACTGGACTAAAATGCTAAACACCACTCAGAACATACTCCTTTCTTCAACATTGCAATAAGCAACGTAGAACGTTCATCAAGGACACTGGAATTACAACCACAGTTGCTGATCTGTGCCCAATTCACGCTCAAAAAGGGGCATCATAACTCATCATCGTGATTTAGGAGACAAACACTTTCAAAGCACATCCCCAAAAAAAAGAACTATAGGAATGATCCCTGAAAATATAGTCTTAACAGTTTGCGGAAACTCAATCGGCATTACATTCTGCTGCGCCTCTCCTCTAAAAGGGTTTTGCCTATTTGAATTTTGTGGGCTTTAAAGTTTACTTGACATTGTAGCGCATACATCGGAGCCAAAAGCAGAAAGGACTTCCACAATCTCTTTGAAGCCTACTCTTACTGTTAAGATATGTGGAATACAGAAAACAATCCATAATGTCATACTTTTTTGTAAGCATAGCTAACCGTGTCACGCTTTGTAGTTAATATTTGTTGAAGCTAAATGTAGAAAATCTTTGAAAAGAAAAGGCATGTACACATTTCATAAACAACCTGACGTCGGTAGCGCACTTAGAAAACAGGCTATGGCTGACATCGAAATGTGAAACGAGCCCGTGTCAGGCGTGTGTTTTTCAATAACACCCGATTTGCGTATCTGCTGTCTTATCGGAGATGCAATAGCACATCACTGCAAACATTTCAAATTTTTGCAGTGATGCGGTATCGTATCTCGGATGAGACAACGTTGGCTTTATTCAAAGGACGCTGTGACATGGCCCAGAGACGAGGAGAGGTTTAAGCTGCCAAAAAACACAGCCACAAGAGAGACGGGAGTAGGGTTAACAGAAATGATCTTTTATTTAGCCAAGAACTTAGGAATGTAAACTGGGACTTAGGTTCCTTCGGGGCTGTGGTACCAGTGGTGGCATTGTTCCCCACATCTGTTTCAACGCTAGACCACCTTAAAGGGGAAGACACAACTTAAGAAAGACAAAATCATTAAAAAGAAGATGCTCCAAGTCTGTTTCTGTCTTCTTACTCTTCAGCCGTTTTCTTTCCTGGCCAACGTGTGCTTCAGCACCTCACACTGAAGGATTCTGTACTTAGAACCATCTATCCTTGAGTGTAGTAGAGTTCCCAATTGTAGGGTGACCTCGATTGGACCATCATTGCCTACAGCAGTGGGTGGTTCCAAGTTTAGAAAGTGATTTGGTGGAAATGCTCATGATTGCTGTCTTTTCCTAGCCAGGAGCTGCTCCATTGGTCCTGGGCTCCTCCTTCCAATCCTGGATTGCCACGTCGCATTCCAGAAAAGCTTCTAAAACAATCCCCTTTCTCAAAAGGCACAAATGTCAAACAACGCTCAGATTATACCCCTTTCTTCAACATCGACGAAAGCTACACAGAAACTTCATCAACGACACAGAGTTGATATCCAACAAAACAGTCCCGCACCTGCCCACAAATGATAACGTAGGCATTTCAGACACTTGAAGATGATTGCATTCTTGGAAAACTTGCAATGGCTGACATCATGCTATACACATATCCGGAGCACTCTTTACCAAAAAACCCATTTTTTGCAACTGCTTTTTATACGACACACAATCATTCAATATTGCAAATAGTCTTGCCTTCCAACAAGTTTTTCTGCATGGGATCTACAAACACAAAAAAATACCAAAACTGGACTAAAATGCTTAACGCCACTCAGAACATACTCCTTTCTTCAACATTGTAATAAGCAATGTAGAACGTTCATCAAGGACACTGAACTTATAACCACAGTTGCTGATCTGTGCCCAATTCACGCTCAAAAAGGGGCATCATAATTCATCATCGTGATTTGGGAGACAAACACTTTCAAAGCACATCTCCAAGAAAAAGAACTATAGAAATGATCCCTGAAAATATAGTCTTAACAGCTTGTGGAAACTCCATCGGCATTCCATTCTGCTGCGCCTCTCCTCTAAAAGGGTTTTGCCTATTTGAATTTTGTGGTTTTTAAAGTTTACTTGACATTGTAGCACATACATCGGAGCCAAAAGCAGAAAGGACTTCCACAATCTCTTTGAAGCCTACTCTTACTGTTAAGATATGTGGAATACAGAAAACAATCCATAACGTCATACTTTTTTGTAAGCATAGCTACCCGTGTCACGCTTTGTAGTTAATATTTGTTGAAGCTAAATGTATAAAATCTTTGAAAAGAAAAGGCATGTACACATTTCATAAACAACCTGACGTCGGTAGCGCACTTACAAAACAGGCTATGGCTGACATCGAAATGTGAAACGAACCCGTGTCAGGCGTGTGTTTTTCAATAACACCCGATTTGCGTATCTGTTGTCTTATCGGAGATGCAATAGCACATCACTGCAAACATTTCAAATTTTTGCAGTGATGCGGTATCGTATCTCGGATGAGACAACGTTGGCTTTATTCAAAGGACGCTGTGACATGGCCCAGAGACGAGGAGAGGTTTAAGCTGCCAAAAAACACAGCCACAAGAGAGACGGGAGTAGGGTTAACAGAAATGATCTTTTATTTAGCCAAGAACTTAGGAATGTAAACTGGGACTTAGGTTCCTTCGGGGCTGTGGTACCAGTGGTGGCATTGTTCCCCACATCTGTTTCAACGCTAGACCACCTTAAAGGGGAAGACACAACTTAAGAAAGACAAAATCATTAAAAAGAAGATGCTCCAAGTCTGTTTCTGTCTTCTTACTCTTCAGCCGTTTTCTTTCCTGGCCAACGTGTGCTTCAGCACCTCACACTGAAGGATTCTGTACTTAGAACCATCTATCCTTGAGTGTAGTAGAGTTCCCAATTGTAGGGTGACCTCGATTGGACCACCATTGCCTACAGCAGTGGGTGGTTCCAAGTTTAGAAAGTGATTTGGTGGAAATGCTCATGATTGCTGTCTTTTCCTAGCCAGGAGCTGCTCTATTCGTCCTGGGCTCCTCCTTCCAATATTGGATTGCCACGTCGCATTCCAGAAAAGCTTCTAAAACAATCCCCTTTCTCAAAAGGCACAAATGTCAAACAACGCTCAGATTATACCCCTTTCTTCAACATCGACGAAAGCTACACAGAAACTTCATCAACGACACAGAGTTGACATCCAACAAAACAGTCCCGCACCTGCCCACAAACGATAACGTAGGCATTTCAGACACTTGAAGATGATTGCATTCTTGGAAAACTTGCAATGGCTGACATCATGCTAAACACATATCCAGAGCACTCTTTACCAAAAAAAACATTTTTTTTGCAACTGCTTTTTATACAACACACAATCATTCATTATTGCAAATAGTCTTGCCTTCCAACAAATTTTTCTGCATGGGACCTACAAACACAAAGAAAAACTAAAACTGGACTAAAATGCTTAACACCACTCAGAACATACTCCTTTCTTCAACATTGCAATAAGCAACGTAGAACGTTCATCAAGGACACTGGAATTACAACCACAGTTGCTGATCTGTGCCCAATTCACGCTCAAAAAGGGGCATCATAACTCATCATCGTGATTTAGGAGACAAACGCTTTCAAAGCACA
Source organism: Cyprinella venusta (assembly GCA_038021265.1). NCBI lineage: Eukaryota > Metazoa > Chordata > Actinopteri > Cypriniformes > Leuciscidae > Cyprinella > Cyprinella venusta. Next base: position 6,262,919 of record CM075876.1, on the reverse strand, counting down.
TCCCCAAGAAAAAGAACTATAGAAATAATCCCCGAAAATATAGTCTTAACAGTTTGTGGAAACTCAATCGGCATTCCATTCTGCTGCGCCTCTCCTCTAAAAGGGTTTTGCCTATTTGAATTTTGTGGGCTTTAAAGTTTACTTGACATTGTAGCACATACATCGGAGCCAAAAGCAGAAAGGACTTCCACAATCTCTTTGAAGCCTACTCTTACTGTTAAGATATGTGGAATACAGAAAACAATCCATAACGTCATACTTTTTTGTAAGCATAGCTACCCGTGTCACGCTTTGTAGTTAATATTTGTTGAAGCTAAATGTAGAAAATCTTTGAAAAGAAAAGGCATGTACACATTTCATAAACAACCTGACGTCGGTAGCGCACTTACAAAACAGGCTATGGCTGACATCGAAATGTGAAACGAACCCGTGTCAGGCGTGTGTTTTTCAATAACACCCGATTTGCGTATCTGTTGTCTTATCGGAGATGCAATAGCACATCACTGCAAACATTTCAAATTTTTGCAGTGATGCGGTATCGTATCTCGGATGAGACAACGTTGGCTTTATTCAAAGGACGCTGTGACATGGCCCAGAGACGAGGAGAGGTTTAAGCTGCCAAAAAACACAGCCACAAGAGAGACGGGAGTAGGGTTAACAGAAATGATCTTTTATTTAGCCAAGAACTTAGGAATGTAAACTGGGACTTAGGTTCCTTCGGGGCTGTGGTACCAGTGGTGGCATTGTTCCCCACATCTGTTTCAACGCTAGACCACCTTAAAGGGGAAGACACAACTTAAGAAAGACAAAATCATTAAAAAGAAGATGCTCCAAGTCTGTTTCTGTCTTCTTACTCTTCAGCCGTTTTCTTTCCTGGCCAACGTGTGCTTCAGCACCTCACACTGAAGGATTCTGTACTTAGAACCATCTATCCTTGAGTGTAGTAGAGTTCCCAATTGTAGGGTGACCTCGATTGGACCACCATTGCCTACAGCAGTGGGTGGTTCCAAGTTTAGAAAGTGATTTGGTGGAAATGCTCATGATTGCTGTCTTTTCCTAGCCAGGAGCTGCTCCATTGGTCCTGGGCTCCTCCTTCCAATATTGGATTGCCACGTCGCATTCCAGAAAAGATTCTAAAACAATCCCCTTTCTCAAAAGGCACAAATGTCAAACAACGCTCAGATTATACCCCTTTCTTCAACATCGACGAAAGCTACACAGAAACTTCATCAACGACACAGAGTTGACATCCAACAAAACAGTCCCGCACCTGCCCACAAATGATAACGTAGGCATTTCAGACACTTGAAGATGATTGCATTCTTGGAAAACTTGCAATGGCTGACATCATGCTAAACACATATCCAGAGCACTCTTTACCAAAAAACCCATTTTTTGCAACTGCTTTTTATACGACACACAATCATTCATTATTGCAAATAGTCTTGCCTTCCAACAAATTTTTCTGCATGGGATCTACAAACACACACAAAAAAAAAAACTGGACTAAAATGCTTAATACCACTCAGAACATACTCCTTTCTTCAACATTGCCATAAGCAATGTAGAACGTTCATCAAGGACACTGAACTTACAACCACAGTTGCTGATCTGTGCCCAATTCACGCTCAAAAAGGGGCATCATAATTCATCATCGTGATTTGGGAGACAAACACATTCAAAGCACATCTCCAAGAAAAAGAACTATAGAAATGATCCCAGAAAATATAGTCTTAACAGTTTGTGGAAACTCAATCGGCATTCCATTCTGCTGCGCCTCTCCTCTAAAAGGGTTTTGCCTATTTGAATTTTGTGGGCTTTAAAGTTTACTTGACATTGTAGCACATACATCGGAGCCAAAAGCAGAAAGGACTTCCACAATCTCTTTGAAGCCTACTCTTACTGTTAAGATATGTGGAATACAGAAAACAATCCATAACGTCATACTTTTTTGTAAGCATAGCTACCCGTGTCACGCTTTGTAGTTAATATTTGTTGAAGCTAAATGTAGAAAATCTTTGAAAAGAAAAGGCATGTACACATTTCATAAACAACCTGACGTCGGTAGCGCACTTACAAAACAGGCTATGGCTGACATCGAAATGTGAAACGAACCCGTGTCAGGCGTGTGTTTTTCAATAACACCCGATTTGCGTATCTGTTGTCTTATCGGAGATGCAATAGCACATCACTGCAAACATTTCAAATTTTTGCAGTGATGCGGTATCGTATCTCGGATGAGACAACGTTGGCTTTATTCAAAGGACGCTGTGACATGGCCCAGAGACGAGGAGAGGTTTAAGCTGCCAAAAAACACAGCCACAAGAGAGACGGGAGTAGGGTTAACAGAAATGATCTTTTATTTAGCCAAGAACTTAGGAATGTAAACTGGAACTTAGGTTCCTTCGGGGCTGTGGTACCAGTGGTGGCATTGTTCCCCACATCTGTTTCAACGCTAGACCACCTTAAAGGGGAAGACACAACTTAAGAAAGACAAAATCATTAAAAAGAAGATGCTCCAAGTCTGTTTCTGTCTTCTTACTCTTCAGCCGTTTTCTTTCCTGGCCAACGTGTGCTTCAGCACCTCACACTGAAGGATTCTGTACTTAGAACCATCTATCCTTGAGTGTAGTAGAGTTCCCAATTGTAGGGTGACCTCGATTGGACCACCATTGCCTACAGCAGTGGGTGGTTCCAAGTTTAGAAAGTGATTTGGTGGAAATGCTCATGATTGCTGTCTTTTCCTAGCCAGGAGCTGCTCCATTGGTCCTGGGCTCCTCCTTCCAATATTGGATTTCCACGTCGCATTCCAGAAAAGATTCTAAAACAATCCCCTTTCTCAAAAGGCACAAATGTCAAACAACGCTCAGATTATACCCCTTTCTTCAACATCGACGAAAGCTACACAGAAACTTCATCAACGACACAGAGTTGACATCCAACAAAACAGTCCCGCACCTGCCCACAAATGATAACGTAGGCATTTCAGACACTTGAAGATGATTGCATTCTTGGAAAACTTGCAATGGCTGACATCATGCTAAACACATATCCAGAGCACTCTTTACCAAAAAACCCATTTTTTGCAACTGCTTTTTATACGACACACAATCATTCATTATTGCAAATAGTCTTGCCTTCCAACAAATTTTTCTGCATGGGATCTACAAACACAAAAAAAAAAAAAAAACTGGACTAAAATGCTTAATACCACTCAGAACATACTCCTTTCTTCAACATTGCCATAAGCAATGTAGAACGTTCATCAAGGACACTGAACTTACAACCACAGTTGCTGATCTGTGCCCAATTCACGCTCAAAAAGGGGCATCATAACTCATCATCGTGATTTGGGAGACAAACACTTTCAAAGCACATCTCCAAGAAGAAGAACTATAGAAATGATCCCTGAAAATATAGTCTTAACAGTTTGTGGAAACTCAATCGGCATTCCATTCTGCTGCGCCTCTCCTCTAAAAGGGTTTTGCCTATTTGAAATTTGGTGGCTTTAAAGTTTACTTGACATTGTAGCGCATACATCGGAGCCAAAAGCAGAAAGGACTTCCACAATCTCTTTGAAGCCTACTCTTACTGTTAAGATATGTGGAATACAGAAAACAATCCATAACGTCATACTTTTTTGTAAGCATAGCTACCCGTGTCACGCTTTGTAGTTAATATTTGTTGAAGCTAAATGTAGAAAATCTTTGAAAAGAAAAGGCATGTACACATTTCATAAACAACCTGACGTCGGTAGCGCACTTAGAAAACAGGCTATGGCTGACATCGAAATGTGAAACGAACCCGTGTCAGGCGTGTGTTTTTCAATAACACGCGATTTGCGTATCTGCTGTCTTATCGGAGATGCAATAGCACATCACTGCAAACATTTCAAATTTTTGCAGTGATGCGGTATCGTATCTCGGATGAGACAACGTTGGCTTTATTCAAAGGACGCTGTGACATGGCCCAGAGACGAGGAGAGGTTTAAGCTGCCAAAAAACACAGCCACAAGAGAGACGGGAGTAGGGTTAACAGAAATGATCTTTTATTTAGCCAAGAACTTAGAAATGTAAACTGGGACTTAGGTTCCTTCGGGGCTGTGGTACCAGTGGTGGCATTGTTCCCCACATCTGTTTCAACGCTAGACCACCTTAAAGGGGAAGACACAACTTAAGAAAGACAAAATCATTAAAAAGAAGATGCTCCAAGTCTGTTTCTGTCTTCTTACTCTTCAGCCGTTTTCTTTCCTGGCCAACGTGTGCTTCAGCACCTCACACTGAAGGATTCTGTACTTAGAACCATCTATCCTTGAGTGTAGTAGAGTTCCCAATTGTAGGGTGACCTCGATTGGACCATCATTGCCTACAGCAGTGGGTGGTTCCAAGTTTAGAAAGTGATTTGGTGGAAATGCTCATGATTGCTGTCTTTTCCTAGCCAGGAGCTGCTCTATTCGTCCTGGGCTCCTCCTTCCAATATTGGATTGCCACGTCGCATTCCAGAAAAGCTTCTAAAACAATCCCCTTTCTCAAAAGGCACAAATGTCAAACAACGCTCAGATTATACCCCTTTCTTCAACATCGACGAAAGCTACACAGAAACTTCATCAACGACACAGAGTTGACATCCAACAAAACAGTCCCGCACCTGCCCACAAATGATAACGTAGGCATTTCAGACACTTGAAGATGATTGCATTCTTGGAAAACTTGCAATGGCTGACATCATGCTAAACACATATCCAGAGCACTCTTTACCAAAAAAACCATTTTTTTTTGCAACTGCTTTTTATACGACACACAATCATTCAATATTGCAAATAGTCTTGCCTTCCAACAAATTTTTCTGCATGGGATCTACGAACACAAAAAAAAACCAAAACTGGACTAAAATGCTTAATACCACTCAGAACATACTCCTTTCTTCAACATTGCCATAAGCAATGTAGAATGTTCATCAAGGACACTGAACTTACAACCACAGTTGCTGATCTGTGCCCAATTCACGCTCAAAAAGGGGCATCATAACTCATCATCGTGATTTGGGAGACAAACACTTTCAAAGCACATCTCCAAGAAAAAGAACTATAGAAATGATCCCTGAAAATATAGTCTTAACAGTTTGTGGAAACTCAATCGGCATTCCATTCTGCTGAGCCTCTCCTCTAAAAGGGTTTTGCCTATTTGAATTTTGTGGGCTTTAAAGTTTACTTGACATTGTAGCGCATACATCGGAGCCAAAAGCAGAAAGGACTTCCACAATCTCTTTGAAGCCTACTCTTATTGTTAAGATATGTGGAATACAGAAAACAATCCATAACGTCATACTTTTTTGTAAGCATAGCTACCCGTGTCACGCTTTGTAGTTAATATTTGTTGAAGCTAAATGTAGAAAATCTTTGAAAAGAAAAGGCATGTACACATTTCATAAACAACCTGACGTCGGTAGCGCACTTAGAAAACAGGCTATGGCTGACATCGAAATGTGAAACGAACCCGTGTCAGGCGTGTGTTTTTCAATAACACCCGATTTGCGTATCTGCTGTCTTATCGGAGATGCAATAGGCTCTATGCACAACTCCACTACTTCCTGAACTTCTGCCAGCTTCTTGTTTCCTGTATGTCATTATTGGACACATTGATTAATTCAGGTGTGTTTGATTATTGTTGCCGTGACTACTGAGGTCAAGCACACCTGAATTAATCAAATTGTCCAATAATGATAGACAGGAAACAAGGAGCTGGCTGAAGTTCAGGAAGTAGTGCAGTTGTGCATAGAGCCCATAGCACATCACTGCAAACATTTCAAATTTTTGCAGTGATGCGGTATCGTATCTCGGATGAGACAACGTTGGCTTTATTCAAAGGACGCTGTGACATGGCCCAGAGACGAGGAGAGGTTTAAGCTGCCAAAAAACACAGCCACAAGAGAGACGGGAGTAGGGTTAACAGAAATGATCTTTTATTTAGCCAAGAACTTAGGAATGTAAACTGGGACTTAGGTTCCTTCGGGGCTGTGGTACCAGTGGTGGCTTTGTTCCCCACATCTGTTTCAACGCTAGACCACCTTAAAGGGGAAGACACAACTTAAGAAAGACAAAATCATTAAAAAGAAGATGCTCCAAGTCTGTTTCTGTCTTCTTACTCTTCAGCCGTTTTCTTTCCTGGCCAACGTGTGCTTCAGCACCTCACACTGAAGGATTCTGTACTTAGAACCATCTATCCTTGAGTGTAGTAGAGTTCCCAATTGTAGGGTGACCTCGATTGGACCATCATTGCCTACAGCAGTGGGTGGTTCCAAGTTTAGAAAGTGATTTGGTGGAAATGCTCATGATTGCTGTCTTTTCCTAGCCAGGAGCTGCTCCATTGGTCCTGGGCTCCTCCTTCCAATCCTGGATTGCCACGTCGCATTCCAGAAAAGCTTCTAAAACAATCCCCTTTCTCAAAAGGCACAAATGTCAAACAACGCTCAGATTATACCCCTTTCTTCAACATCGACGAAAGCTACACAGAAACTTCATCAACGACACAGAGTTGATATCCAACAAAACAGTCCCGCACCCTCCCACAAATGATAACGTAGGCATTTCAGACACTTGAAGATGATTGCATTCTTGGAAAACTTGCAATGGCTGACATCATGCTAAACACATATCCGGAGCACTCTTTACCAAAAAACCCATTTTTTGCAACTGCTTTTTATACGACACACAATCATTCAATATTGCAAATAGTCTTGCCTTCCAACAAATTTTTCTGCATGGGATCTACAAACACAAAAAAATACCAAAACTGGACTAAAATGCTTAACACCACTCAGAACATACTCCTTTCTTCAACATTGCAATAAGCAATGTAGAACGTTCATCAAGAACACTGAACTTACAACCACAGTTGCTGATCTGTGCCCAATTCACGCTCAAAAAGGGGCATCATAATTCATCATCGTGATTTGGGAGACAAACACTTTCAAAGCACATCTCCAAGAAAAAGAACTATAGAAATGATCCCTGAAAATATAGTCTTAACAGTTTGTGGAAACTCAATCGGGATTCCATTCTGCTGAGCCTCTCCTCTAAAAGGGTTTTGCCTATTTGAATTTTGTGGGCTTTAAAGTTTACTTGACATTGTAGCGCATACATCGGAGCCAAAAGCAGAAAGGACTTCCACAATCTCTTTGAAGCCTACTCTTACTGTTAAGATATGTGGAATACAGAAAACAATCCATAACGTCATACTTTTTTGTAAGCATAGCTACCCGTGTCACGCTTTGTAGTTAATATTTGTTGAAGCTAAATGTAGAAAATCTTTGAAAAGAAAAGGCATGTACACATTTCATAAACAACCTGACGTCGGTAGCGCACTTAGAAAACAGGCTATGGCTGACATCGAAATGTGAAACGAACCCGTGTCAGGCGTGTGTTTTTCAATAACACCCGATTTGCGTATCTGCTGTCTTATCGGAGATGCAATAGCACATCACTGCAAACATTTCAAATTTTTGCAGTGATGCGGTATCGTATCTCGGATGAGACAACGTTGGCTTTATTCAAAGGACGCTGTGACATGGCCCAGAGACGAGGAGAGGTTTAAGCTGCCAAAAAACACAGCCACAAGAGAGACGGGAGTAGGTTTAACAGAAATGATCTTTTATTTAGCCAAGAACTTAGGAATGTAAACTGGGACTTAGGTTCCTTCGGGGCTGTGGTACCAGTGGTGGCATTGTTCCCCACATCTGTTTCAACGCTAGACCACCTTAAAGGGGAAGACACAACTTAAGAAAGACAAAATCATTAAAAAGAAGATGCTCCAAGTCTGTTTCTGTCTTCTTACTCTTCAGCCGTTTTCTTTCCTGGCCAACGTGTGCTTCAGCACCTCACACTGAAGGATTCTGTACTTAGAACCATCTATCCTTGAGTGTAGTAGAGTTCCCAATTGTAGGGTGACCTCGATTGGACCATCATTGCCTACAGCAGTGGGTGGTTCCAAGTTTAGAAAGTGATTTGGTGGAAATGCTCATGATTGCTGTCTTTTCCTAGCCAGGAGCTGCTCTATTCGTCCTGGGCTCCTCCTTCCAATATTGGATTGCCACGTCGCATTCCAGAAAAGCTTCTAAAACAATCCCCTTTCTCAAAAGGCACAAATGTCAAACAACGCTCAGATTATACCCCTTTCTTCAACATCGACGAAAGCTACACAGAAACTTCATCAACGACACAGAGTTGACATCCAACAAAACAGTCCCGCACCTGCCCACAAATGATAACGTAGGCATTTCAGACACTTGAAGATGATTGCATTCTTGGAAAACTTGCAATGGCTGACATCATGCTAAACACATATCCAGAGCACTTTTTACCGAAAAACCATTTTTTTTGCAACTGCTTTTTATACAACACACAATCATTCATTATTGCAAATAGTCTTGCCTTCCAACAAATTTTTCTGCATGGGATCTACAAACACAAAAAAATACCAAAACTGGACTAAAATGCTTAACACCACTCAGAACATACTCCTTTCTTCAACATTGCAATAAGCAATGTAGAACGTTCATCAAGGACACTGAACTTACAACCACAGTTGCTGATCTGTGCCCAATTCACGCTCAAAAAGGGGCATCATAACTCATCATCGTGATTTGGGAGACAAATACTTTCAAAGCACATCTCCAAGAAAAAGAACTATAGAATTGATCCCTGAAAATATAGTCTTAACAGTTTGTGGAAACTCAATCGGCATTCCATTCTGCTGCGCCTCTCCTCTAGAAGGGTTTTGCCTATTTGAATTTTGTGGGCTTTAAAGTTTACTCGACATTGTAGCACATACATCGGAGCCAAAAGCAGAAAGGACTTCCACAATCTCTTTGAAGCCTACTCTTACTGTTAAGATATGTGGAATACAGAAAACAATCCATAACGTCATACTTTTTTGTAAGCATAGCTAACCGTGTCACGCTTTGTAGTTAATATTTGTTGAAGCTAAATGTAGAAAATCTTTGAAAAGAAAAGGCATGTACACATTTCATAAACAACCTGACGTCGGTAGCGCACTTACAAAACAGGCTATGGCTGACATCGAAATGTGAAACGAACCCGTGTCAGGCGTGTGTTTTTCAATAACACCCGATTTGCGTATCTGTTGTCTTATCGGAGATGCAATAGCACATCACTGCAAACATTTCAAATTTTTGCAGTGATGCGGTATCGTATCTCGGATGAGACAACGTTGGCTTTATTCAAAGGACGCTGTGACATGGCCCAGAGACGAGGAGAGGTTTAAGCTGCCAAAAAACACAGCCACAAGAGAGACGGGAGTAGGGTTAACAGAAATGATCTTTTATTTAGCCAAGAACTTAGGAATGTAAACTGGAACTTAGGTTCCTTCGGGGCTGTGGTACCAGTGGTGGCATTGTTCCCCACATCTGTTTCAACGCTAGACCACCTTAAAGGGGAAGACACAACTTAAGAAAGACAAAATCATTAAAAAGAAGATGCTCCAAGTCTGTTTCTGTCTTCTTACTCTTCAGCCGTTTTCTTTCCTGGCCAACGTGTGCTTCAGCACCTCACACTGAAGGATTCTGTACTTAGAACCATCTATCCTTGAGTGTAGTAGAGTTCCCAATTGTAGGGTGACCTCGATTGGACCACCATTGCCTACAGCAGTGGGTGGTTCCAAGTTTAGAAAGTGATTTGGTGGAAATGCTCATGATTGCTGTCTTTTCCTAGCCAGGAGCTGCTCCATTGGTCCTGGGCTCCTCCTTCCAATATTGGATTTCCACGTCGCATTCCAGAAAAGATTCTAAAACAATCCCCTTTCTCAAAAGGCACAAATGTCAAACAACGCTCAGATTATACCCCTTTCTTCAACATCGACGAAAGCTACACAGAAACTTCATCAACGACACAGAGTTGACATCCAACAAAACAGTCCCGCACCTGCCCACAAATGATAACGTAGGCATTTCAGACACTTGAAGATGATTGCATTCTTGGAAAACTTGCAATGGCTGACATCATGCTAAACACATATCCAGAGCACTCTTTACCAAAAAACCCATTTTTTGCAACTGCTTTTTATACGACACACAATCATTCATTATTGCAAATAGTCTTGCCTTCCAACAAATTTTTCTGCATGGGATCTACAAACACAAAAAAAAAAAAAAAACTGGACTAAAATGCTTAATACCACTCAGAACATACTCCTTTCTTCAACATTGCCATAAGCAATGTAGAACGTTCATCAAGGACACTGAACTTACAACCACAGTTGCTGATCTGTGCCCAATTCACGCTCAAAAAGGGGCATCATAACTCATCATCGTGATTTGGGAGACAAACACTTTCAAAGCACATCTCCAAGAAGAAGAACTATAGAAATGATCCCTGAAAATATAGTCTTAACAGTTTGTGGAAACTCAATCGGCATTCCATTCTGCTGCGCCTCTCCTCTAAAAGGGTTTTGCCTATTTGAAATTTGGTGGCTTTAAAGTTTACTTGACATTGTAGCGCATACATCGGAGCCAAAAGCAGAAAGGACTTCCACAATCTCTTTGAAGCCTACTCTTACTGTTAAGATATGTGGAATACAGAAAACAATCCATAACGTCATACTTTTTTGTAAGCATAGCTACCCGTGTCACGCTTTGTAGTTAATATTTGTTGAAGCTAAATGTAGAAAATCTTTGAAAAGAAAAGGCATGTACACATTTCATAAACAACCTGACGTCGGTAGCGCACTTAGAAAACAGGCTATGGCTGACATCGAAATGTGAAACGAACCCGTGTCAGGCGTGTGTTTTTCAATAACACGCGATTTGCGTATCTGCTGTCTTATCGGAGATGCAATAGCACATCACTGCAAACATTTCAAATTTTTGCAGTGATGCGGTATCGTATCTCGGATGAGACAACGTTGGCTTTATTCAAAGGACGCTGTGACATGGCCCAGAGACGAGGAGAGGTTTAAGCTGCCAAAAAACACAGCCACAAGAGAGACGGGAGTAGGGTTAACAGAAATGATCTTTTATTTAGCCAAGAACTTAGAAATGTAAACTGGGACTTAGGTTCCTTCGGGGCTGTGGTACCAGTGGTGGCATTGTTCCCCACATCTGTTTCAACGCTAGACCACCTTAAAGGGGAAGACACAACTTAAGAAAGACAAAATCATTAAAAAGAAGATGCTCCAAGTCTGTTTCTGTCTTCTTACTCTTCAGCCGTTTTCTTTCCTGGCCAACGTGTGCTTCAGCACCTCACACTGAAGGATTCTGTACTTAGAACCATCTATCCTTGAGTGTAGTAGAGTTCCCAATTGTAGGGTGACCTCGATTGGACCATCATTGCCTACAGCAGTGGGTGGTTCCAAGTTTAGAAAGTGATTTGGTGGAAATGCTCATGATTGCTGTCTTTTCCTAGCCAGGAGCTGCTCTATTCGTCCTGGGCTCCTCCTTCCAATATTGGATTGCCACGTCGCATTCCAGAAAAGCTTCTAAAACAATCCCCTTTCTCAAAAGGCACAAATGTCAAACAACGCTCAGATTATACCCCTTTCTTCAACATCGACGAAAGCTACACAGAAACTTCATCAACGACACAGAGTTGACATCCAACAAAACAGTCCCGCACCTGCCCACAAATGATAACGTAGGCATTTCAGACACTTGAAGATGATTGCATTCTTGGAAAACTTGCAATGGCTGACATCATGCTAAACACATATCCAGAGCACTCTTTACCAAAAAAACCATTTTTTTTTGCAACTGCTTTTTATACGACACACAATCATTCAATATTGCAAATAGTCTTGCCTTCCAACAAATTTTTCTGCATGGGATCTACGAACACAAAAAAAAACCAAAACTGGACTAAAATGCTTAATACCACTCAGAACATACTCCTTTCTTCAACATTGCCATAAGCAATGTAGAATGTTCATCAAGGACACTGAACTTACAACCACAGTTGCTGATCTGTGCCCAATTCACGCTCAAAAAGGGGCATCATAACTCATCATCGTGATTTGGGAGACAAACACTTTCAAAGCACATCTCCAAGAAAAAGAACTATAGAAATGATCCCTGAAAATATAGTCTTAACAGTTTGTGGAAACTCAATCGGCATTCCATTCTGCTGAGCCTCTCCTCTAAAAGGGTTTTGCCTATTTGAATTTTGTGGGCTTTAAAGTTTACTTGACATTGTAGCGCATACATCGGAGCCAAAAGCAGAAAGGACTTCCACAATCTCTTTGAAGCCTACTCTTATTGTTAAGATATGTGGAATACAGAAAACAATCCATAACGTCATACTTTTTTGTAAGCATAGCTACCCGTGTCACGCTTTGTAGTTAATATTTGTTGAAGCTAAATGTAGAAAATCTTTGAAAAGAAAAGGCATGTACACATTTCATAAACAACCTGACGTCGGTAGCGCACTTAGAAAACAGGCTATGGCTGACATCGAAATGTGAAACGAACCCGTGTCAGGCGTGTGTTTTTCAATAACACCCGATTTGCGTATCTGCTGTCTTATCGGAGATGCAATAGGCTCTATGCACAACTCCACTACTTCCTGAACTTCTGCCAGCTTCTTGTTTCCTGTATGTCATTATTGGACACATTGATTAATTCAGGTGTGTTTGATTATTGTTGCCGTGACTACTGAGGTCAAGCACACCTGAATTAATCAAATTGTCCAATAATGATAGACAGGAAACAAGGAGCTGGCTGAAGTTCAGGAAGTAGTGCAGTTGTGCATAGAGCCCATAGCACATCACTGCAAACATTTCAAATTTTTGCAGTGATGCGGTATCGTATCTCGGATGAGACAACGTTGGCTTTATTCAAAGGACGCTGTGACATGGCCCAGAGACGAGGAGAGGTTTAAGCTGCCAAAAAACACAGCCACAAGAGAGACGGGAGTAGGGTTAACAGAAATGATCTTTTATTTAGCCAAGAACTTAGGAATGTAAACTGGGACTTAGGTTCCTTCGGGGCTGTGGTACCAGTGGTGGCTTTGTTCCCCACATCTGTTTCAACGCTAGACCACCTTAAAGGGGAAGACACAACTTAAGAAAGACAAAATCATTAAAAAGAAGATGCTCCAAGTCTGTTTCTGTCTTCTTACTCTTCAGCCGTTTTCTTTCCTGGCCAACGTGTGCTTCAGCACCTCACACTGAAGGATTCTGTACTTAGAACCATCTATCCTTGAGTGTAGTAGAGTTCCCAATTGTAGGGTGACCTCGATTGGACCATCATTGCCTACAGCAGTGGGTGGTTCCAAGTTTAGAAAGTGATTTGGTGGAAATGCTCATGATTGCTGTCTTTTCCTAGCCAGGAGCTGCTCCATTGGTCCTGGGCTCCTCCTTCCAATCCTGGATTGCCACGTCGCATTCCAGAAAAGCTTCTAAAACAATCCCCTTTCTCAAAAGGCACAAATGTCAAACAACGCTCAGATTATACCCCTTTCTTCAACATCGACGAAAGCTACACAGAAACTTCATCAACGACACAGAGTTGATATCCAACAAAACAGTCCCGCACCCTCCCACAAATGATAACGTAGGCATTTCAGACACTTGAAGATGATTGCATTCTTGGAAAACTTGCAATGGCTGACATCATGCTAAACACATATCCGGAGCACTCTTTACCAAAAAACCCATTTTTTGCAACTGCTTTTTATACGACACACAATCATTCAATATTGCAAATAGTCTTGCCTTCCAACAAATTTTTCTGCATGGGATCTACAAACACAAAAAAATACCAAAACTGGACTAAAATGCTTAACACCACTCAGAACATACTCCTTTCTTCAACATTGCAATAAGCAATGTAGAACGTTCATCAAGAACACTGAACTTACAACCACAGTTGCTGATCTGTGCCCAATTCACGCTCAAAAAGGGGCATCATAATTCATCATCGTGATTTGGGAGACAAACACTTTCAAAGCACATCTCCAAGAAAAAGAACTATAGAAATGATCCCTGAAAATATAGTCTTAACAGTTTGTGGAAACTCAATCGGGATTCCATTCTGCTGAGCCTCTCCTCTAAAAGGGTTTTGCCTATTTGAATTTTGTGGGCTTTAAAGTTTACTTGACATTGTAGCGCATACATCGGAGCCAAAAGCAGAAAGGACTTCCACAATCTCTTTGAAGCCTACTCTTACTGTTAAGATATGTGGAATACAGAAAACAATCCATAACGTCATACTTTTTTGTAAGCATAGCTACCCGTGTCACGCTTTGTAGTTAATATTTGTTGAAGCTAAATGTAGAAAATCTTTGAAAAGAAAAGGCATGTACACATTTCATAAACAACCTGACGTCGGTAGCGCACTTAGAAAACAGGCTATGGCTGACATCGAAATGTGAAACGAACCCGTGTCAGGCGTGTGTTTTTCAATAACACCCGATTTGCGTATCTGCTGTCTTATCGGAGATGCAATAGCACATCACTGCAAACATTTCAAATTTTTGCAGTGATGCGGTATCGTATCTCGGATGAGACAACGTTGGCTTTATTCAAAGGACGCTGTGACATGGCCCAGAGACGAGGAGAGGTTTAAGCTGCCAAAAAACACAGCCACAAGAGAGACGGGAGTAGGTTTAACAGAAATGATCTTTTATTTAGCCAAGAACTTAGGAATGTAAACTGGGACTTAGGTTCCTTCGGGGCTGTGGTACCAGTGGTGGCATTGTTCCCCACATCTGTTTCAACGCTAGACCACCTTAAAGGGGAAGACACAACTTAAGAAAGACAAAATCATTAAAAAGAAGATGCTCCAAGTCTGTTTCTGTCTTCTTACTCTTCAGCCGTTTTCTTTCCTGGCCAACGTGTGCTTCAGCACCTCACACTGAAGGATTCTGTACTTAGAACCATCTATCCTTGAGTGTAGTAGAGTTCCCAATTGTAGGGTGACCTCGATTGGACCATCATTGCCTACAGCAGTGGGTGGTTCCAAGTTTAGAAAGTGATTTGGTGGAAATGCTCATGATTGCTGTCTTTTCCTAGCCAGGAGCTGCTCTATTCGTCCTGGGCTCCTCCTTCCAATATTGGATTGCCACGTCGCATTCCAGAAAAGCTTCTAAAACAATCCCCTTTCTCAAAAGGCACAAATGTCAAACAACGCTCAGATTATACCCCTTTCTTCAACATCGACGAAAGCTACACAGAAACTTCATCAACGACACAGAGTTGACATCCAACAAAACAGTCCCGCACCTGCCCACAAATGATAACGTAGGCATTTCAGACACTTGAAGATGATTGCATTCTTGGAAAACTTGCAATGGCTGACATCATGCTAAACACATATCCAGAGCACTTTTTACCGAAAAACCATTTTTTTTGCAACTGCTTTTTATACAACACACAATCATTCATTATTGCAAATAGTCTTGCCTTCCAACAAATTTTTCTGCATGGGATCTACAAACACAAAAAAATACCAAAACTGGACTAAAATGCTTAACACCACTCAGAACATACTCCTTTCTTCAACATTGCAATAAGCAATGTAGAACGTTCATCAAGGACACTGAACTTACAACCACAGTTGCTGATCTGTGCCCAATTCACGCTCAAAAAGGGGCATCATAACTCATCATCGTGATTTGGGAGACAAATACTTTCAAAGCACATCTCCAAGAAAAAGAACTATAGAATTGATCCCTGAAAATATAGTCTTAACAGTTTGTGGAAACTCAATCGGCATTCCATTCTGCTGCGCCTCTCCTCTAGAAGGGTTTTGCCTATTTGAATTTTGTGGGCTTTAAAGTTTACTCGACATTGTAGCACATACATCGGAGCCAAAAGCAGAAAGGACTTCCACAATCTCTTTGAAGCCTACTCTTACTGTTAAGATATGTGGAATACAGAAAACAATCCATAACGTCATACTTTTTTGTAAGCATAGCTACCCGTGTCACGCTTTGTAGTTAATATTTGTTGAAGCTAAATGTAGAAAATCTTTGAAAAGAAAAGGCATGTACACATTTCATAAACAACCTGACGTCGGTAGCGCACTTACAAAACAGGCTATGGCTGACATCGAAATGTGAAACGAACCCGTGTCAGGCGTGTGTTTTTCAATAACACCCGATTTGCGTATCTGCTGTCTTATCGGAGATGCAATAGCACATCACTGCAAACATTTCAAATTTTTGCAGTGATGCGGTATCGTATCTCGGATGAGACAACGTTGGCTTTATTCAAAGGACGCTGTGACATGGCCCAGAGACGAGGAGAGGTTTAAGCTGCCAAAAAACACAGCCACAAGAGAGACGGGAGTAGGGTTAACAGAAATGATCTTTTATTTAGCCAAGAACTTAGGAATGTAAACTGGGACTTAGGTTCCTTCGGGGCTGTGGTACCAGTGGTGGCATTGTTCCCCACATCTGTTTCAACGCTAGACCACCTTAAAGGGGAAGACACAACTTAAGAAAGACAAAATCATTAAAAAGAAGATGCTCCAAGTCTGTTTCTGTCTTCTTACTCTTCAGCCGTTTTCTTTCCTGGCCAACGTGTGCTTCAGCACCTCACACTGAAGGATTCTGTACTTAGAACCATCTATCCTTGAGTGTAGTAGAGTTCCCAATTGTAGGGTGACCTCGATTGGACCACCATTGCCTACAGCAGTGGGTGGTTCCAAGTTTAGAAAGTGATTTGGTGGAAATGCTCATGATTGCTGTCTTTTCCTAGCCAGGAGCTGCTCCATTGGTCCTGGGCTCCTCCTTCCAATATTGGATTGCCACGTCGCATTCCAGAAAAGATTCTAAAACAATCCCCTTTCTCAAAAGGCACAAATGTCAAACAACGCTCAGATTATACCCCTTTCTTCAACATCGACGAAAGCTACACAGAAACTTCATCAACGACACAGAGTTGACATCCAACAAAACAGTCCCGCACCTGCCCACAAATGATAACGTAGGCATTTCAGACACTTGAAGATGATTGCATTCTTGGAAAACTTGCAATGGCTGACATCATGCTAAACACATATCCAGAGCACTCTTTACCAAAAAACCCATTTTTTGCAACTGCTTTTTATACGACACACAATCATTCATTATTGCAAATAGTCTTGCCTTCCAACAAATTTTTCTGCATGGGATCTACAAACACACAAAAAAAAAAAAACTGGACTAAAATGCTTAATACCACTCAGAACATACTCCTTTCTTCAACATTGCCATAAGCAATGTAGAACGTTCATCAAGGACACTGAACTTACAACCACAGTTGCTGATCTGTGCCCAATTCACGCTCAAAAAGGGGCATCATAACTCATCATCGTGATTTGGGAGACAAACACTTTCAAAGCACATCTCCAAGAAAAAGAACTATAGAAATGATCCCAGAAAATATAGTCTTAACAGTTTGTGGAAACTCAATCGGCATTCCATTCTGCTGCGCCTCTCCTCTAAAAGGGTTTTGCCTATTTGAATTTTGTGGGCTTTAAAGTTTACTTGACATTGTAGCACATACATCGGAGCCAAAAGCAGAAAGGACTTCCACAATCTCTTTGAAGCCTACTCTTACTGTTAAGATATGTGGAATACAGAAAACAATCCATAACGTCATACTTTTTTGTAAGCATAGCTACCCGTGTCACGCTTTGTAGTTAATATTTGTTGAAGCTAAATGTAGAAAATCTTTGAAAAGAAAAGGCATGTACACATTTCATAAACAACCTGACGTCGGTAGCGCACTTAGAAAACAGGCTATGGCTGACATCGAAATGTGAAACGAGCCCGTGTCAGGCGTGTGTTTTTCAATAACACCTGATTTGCGTATCTGCTGTCTTATCGGAGATGCAATAGCACATCACTGCAAACATTTCAAATTTTTGCAGTGATGCGGTATCGTATCTCGGATGAGACAACGTTGGCTTTATTCAAAGGACGCTGTGACATGGCCCAGAGACGAGGAGAGGTTTAAGCTGCCAAAAAACACAGCCACAAGAGAGACGGGAGTAGGGTTAACAGAAATGATCTTTTATTTAGCCAAGAACTTAGGAATGTAAACTGGGACTTAGGTTCCTTCGGGGCTGTGGTACCAGTGGTGGCATTGTTCCCCACATCTGTTTCAACGCTAGACCACCTTAAAGGGGAAGACACAACTTAAGAAAGACAAAATCATTAAAAAGAAGATGCTCCAAGTCTGTTTCTGTCTTCTTACTCTTCAGCCGTTTTCTTTCCTGGCCAAAGTGTGCTTCAGCACCTCACACTGAAGGATTCTGTACTTAGAACCATCTATCCTTGAGTGTAGTAGAGTTCCCAATTGTAGGGTGACCTCGATTGGACCATCATTGCCTACAGCAGTGGGTGGTTCCAAGTTTAGAAAGTGATTTGGTGGAAATGCTCATGATTGCTGTCTTTTCCTAGCCAGGAGCTGCTCTATTCGTCCTGGGCTCCTCCTTCCAATATTGGATTGCCACGTCGCATTCCAGAAAAGCTTCTAAAACAATCCCCTTTCTCAAAAGGCACAAATGTCAAACAACGCTCAGATTATACCCCTTTCTTCAACATCGACGAAAGCTACACAGAAACTTCATCAACGACACAGAGTTGACATCCAACAAAACAGTCTCGCACCTGCCCACAAATGATAACGTAGGCATTTCAGACACTTGAAGATGATTGCATTCTTGGAAAACTTGCAATGGCTGACATCATGCTAAACACATATCCAGAGCACTCTTTACCGAAAAACCATTTTTTTGCAACTGCTTTTTATACAACACACAATCATTCATTATTGCAAATAGTCTTGCCTTCCAACAAATTTTTCTGCATGGGATCTACAAACACAAAAAAATACCAAAACTGGACTAAAATGCTTAACACCACTCAGAACATACTCCTTTCTTCAACATTGCAATAAGCAATGTAGAACGTTCATCAAGGACACTGAACTTACAACCACAGTTGCTGATCTGTGCCCAATTCACGCTCAAAAAGGGGCATCATAACTCATCATCGTGATTTGGGAGACAAACACTTTCAAAGCACATCTCCAAGAAAAAGAACTATAGAAATGATCCCTGAAAATATAGTCTTAACAGTTTTTGGAAACTCAATCGGCATTCCATTCTGCTGCGCCTCTCCTCTAAAAGGGTTTTGCCTATTTGAATTTTGTGGGCTTTAAAGTTTACTCGACATTGTAGCACATACATCGGAGCCAAAAGCAGAAAGGACTTCCACAATCTCTTTGAAGCCTACTCTTACTGTTAAGATATGTGGAATACAGAAAACAATCCATAACGTCATACTTTTTTGTAAGCATAGCTACCCGTGTCACGCTTTGTAGTTAATATTTGTTGAAGCTAAATGTAGAAAATCTTTGAAAAGAAAAGACATGTACACATTTCATAAACAACCTGACGTCGGTAGCGCACTTAGAAAACAGGCTATGGCTGACATCGAAATGTGAAACGAACCCGTGTCAGGCGTGTGTTTTTCAATAACACCCGATTTGCGTATCTGCTGTCTTATCGGAGATGCAATAGCACATCACTGCAAACATTTCAAATTTTTGCAGTGATGCGGTATCGTATCTCGGATGAGACAACGTTGGCTTTATTCAAAGGACGCTGTGACATGGCCCAGAGACGAGGAGAGGTTTAAGCTGCCAAAAAACACAGCCACAAGAGAGACGGGAGTAGGGTTAACAGAAATGATCTTTTATTTAGCCAAGAACTTAGGAATGTAAACTGGGACTTAGGTTCCTTCGGGGCTGTGGTACCAGTGGTGGCATTGTTCCCCACATCTGTTTCAACGCTAGACCACCTTAAAGGGGAAGACACAACTTAAGAAAGACAAAATCATTAAAAAGAAGATGCTCCAAGTCTGTTTCTGTCTTCTTACTCTTCAGCCGTTTTCTTTCCTGGCCAACGTGTGCTTCAGCACCTCACACTGAAGGATTCTGTACTTAGAACCATCTATCCTTGAGTGTAGTAGAGTTCCCAATTGTAGGGTGACCTCGATTGGACCACCATTGCCTACAGCAGTGGGTGGTTCCAAGTTTAGAAAGTGATTTGGTGGAAATGCTCATGATTGCTGTCTTTTCCTAGCCAGGAGCTGCTCTATTCGTCCTGGGCTCCTCCTTCCAATATTGGATTGCCACGTCGCATTCCAGAAAAGCTTCTAAAACAATCCCCTTTCTCAAAAGGCACAAATGTCAAACAACGCTCAGATTATACCCCTTTCTTCAACATCGACGAAAGCTACACAGAAACTTCATCAACGACACAGAGTTGACATCCAACAAAACAGTCCCGCACCTGCCCACAAACGATAACGTAGGCATTTCAGACACTTGAAGATGATTGCATTCTTGGAAAACTTGCAATGGCTGACATCATGCTAAACACATATCCAGAGCACTCTTTACCAAAAAAACCATTTTTTTGCAACTGCTTTTTATACAACACACAATCATTCATTATTGCAAATAGTCTTGCTTTCCAACAAATTTTTCTGCATGGGACCTACAAACACAAAGAAAAACTAAAACTGGACTAAAATGCTTAACACCACTCAGAACATACTCCTTTCTTCAACATTGCAATAAGCAACGTAGAACGTTCATCAAGGACACTGGAATTACAACCACAGTTGCTGATCTGTGCCCAATTCACGCTCAAAAAGGGGCATCATAACTCATCATCGTGATTTAGGAGACAAACACTTTCAAAGCACATCCCCAAGAAAAAGAACTATAGAAATAATCCCTGAAAATATAGTCTTAACAGTTTGTGGAAACTCAATCGGCATTCCATTCTGCTGCGCCTCTCCTCTAAAAGGGTTTTGCCTATTTGAATTTTGTGGGCTTTAAAGTTTACTTGACATTGTAGCACATACATCGGAGCCAAAAGCAGAAAGGACTTCCACAATCTCTTTGAAGCCTACTCTTACTGTTAAGATATGTGGAATACAGAAAACAATCCATAACGTCATACTTTTTTGTAAGCATAGCTACCCGTGTCACGCTTTGTAGTTAATATTTGTTGAAGCTAAATGTAGAAAATCTTTGAAAAGAAAAGGCATGTACACATTTCATAAACAACCTGACGTCGGTAGCGCACTTACAAAACAGGCTATGGCTGACATCGAAATGTGAAACGAACCCGTGTCAGGCGTGTGTTTTTCAATAACACCCGATTTGCGTATCTGTTGTCTTATCGGAGATGCAATAGCACATCACTGCAAACATTTCAAATTTTTGCAGTGATGCGGTATCGTATCTCGGATGAGACAACGTTGGCTTTATTCAAAGGACGCTGTGACATGGCCCAGAGACGAGGAGAGGTTTAAGCTGCCAAAAAACACAGCCACAAGAGAGACGGGAGTAGGGTTAACAGAAATGATCTTTTATTTAGCCAAGAACTTAGGAATGTAAACTGGGACTTAGGTTCCTTCGGGGCTGTGGTACCAGTGGTGGCATTGTTCCCCACATCTGTTTCAACGCTAGACCACCTTAAAGGGGAAGACACAACTTAAGAAAGACAAAATCATTAAAAAGAAGATGCTCCAAGTCTGTTTCTGTCTTCTTACTCTTCAGCCGTTTTCTTTCCTGGCCAACGTGTGCTTCAGCACCTCACACTGAAGGATTCTGTACTTAGAACCATCTATCCTTGAGTGTAGTAGAGTTCCCAATTGTAGGGTGACCTCGATTGGACCACCATTGCCTACAGCAGTGGGTGGTTCCAAGTTTAGAAAGTGATTTGGTGGAAATGCTCATGATTGCTGTCTTTTCCTAGCCAGGAGCTGCTCCATTGGTCCTGGGCTCCTCCTTCCAATATTGGATTGCCACGTCGCATTCCAGAAAAGATTCTAAAACAATCCCCTTTCTCAAAAGGCACAAATGTCAAACAACGCTCAGATTATACCCCTTTCTTCAACATCGACGAAAGCTACACAGAAACTTCATCAACGACACAGAGTTGACATCCAACAAAACAGTCCCGCACCTGCCCACAAATGATAACGTAGGCATTTCAGACACTTGAAGATGATTGCATTCTTGGAAAACTTGCAATGGCTGACATCATGCTAAACACATATCCAGAGCACTCTTTACCAAAAAACCCATTTTTTGCAACTGCTTTTTATACGACACACAATCATTCATTATTGCAAATAGTCTTGCCTTCCAACAAATTTTTCTGCATGGGATCTACAAACACACAAAAAAAAAAAACTGGACTAAAATGCTTAATACCACTCAGAACATACTCCTTTCTTCAACATTGCCATAAGCAATGTAGAACGTTCATCAAGGACACTGAACTTACAACCACAGTTGCTGATCTGTGCCCAATTCACGCTCAAAAAGGGGCATCATAATTCATCATCGTGATTTGGGAGACAAACACATTCAAAGCACATCTCCAAGAAAAAGAACTATAGAAATGATCCCAGAAAATATAGTCTTAACAGTTTGTGGAAACTCAATCGGCATTCCATTCTGCTGCGCCTCTCCTCTAAAAGGGTTTTGCCTATTTGAATTTTGTGGGCTTTAAAGTTTACTTGACATTGTAGCACATACATCGGAGCCAAAAGCAGAAAGGACTTCCACAATCTCTTTGAAGCCTACTCTTACTGTTAAGATATGTGGAATACAGAAAACAATCCATAACGTCATACTTTTTTGTAAGCATAGCTACCCGTGTCACGCTTTGTAGTTAATATTTGTTGAAGCTAAATGTAGAAAATCTTTGAAAAGAAAAGGCATGTACACATTTCATAAACAACCTGACGTCGGTAGCGCACTTACAAAACAGGCTATGGCTGACATCGAAATGTGAAACGAACCCGTGTCAGGCGTGTGTTTTTCAATAACACCCGATTTGCGTATCTGTTGTCTTATCGGAGATGCAATAGCACATCACTGCAAACTTTTCAAATTTTTGCAGTGATGCGGTATCGTATCTCGGATGAGACAACGTTGGCTTTATTCAAAGGACGCTGTGACATGGCCCAGAGACGAGGAGAGGTTTAAGCTGCCAAAAAACACAGCCACAAGAGAGACGGGAGTAGGGTTAACAGAAATGATCTTTTATTTAGCCAAGAACTTAGGAATGTAAACTGGAACTTAGGTTCCTTCGGGGCTGTGGTACCAGTGGTGGCATTGTTCCCCACATCTGTTTCAACGCTAGACCACCTTAAAGGGGAAGACACAACTTAAGAAAGACAAAATCATTAAAAAGAAGATGCTCCAAGTCTGTTTCTGTCTTCTTACTCTTCAGCCGTTTTCTTTCCTGGCCAACGTGTGCTTCAGCACCTCACACTGAAGGATTCTGTACTTAGAACCATCTATCCTTGAGTGTAGTAGAGTTCCCAATTGTAGGGTGACCTCGATTGGACCACCATTGCCTACAGCAGTGGGTGGTTCCAAGTTTAGAAAGTGATTTGGTGGAAATGCTCATGATTGCTGTCTTTTCCTAGCCAGGAGCTGCTCCATTGGTCCTGGGCTCCTCCTTCCAATATTGGATTTCCACGTCGCATTCCAGAAAAGATTCTAAAACAATCCCCTTTCTCAAAAGGCACAAATGTCAAACAACGCTCAGATTATACCCCTTTCTTCAACATCGACGAAAGCTACACAGAAACTTCATCAACGACACAGAGTTGACATCCAACAAAACAGTCCCGCACCTGCCCACAAATGATAACGTAGGCATTTCAGACACTTGAAGATGATTGCATTCTTGGAAAACTTGCAATGGCTGACATCATGCTAAACACATATCCAGAGCACTCTTTACCAAAAAACCCATTTTTTGCAACTGCTTTTTATTCGACACACAATCATTCATTATTGCAAATAGTCTTGCCTTCCAACAAATTTTTCTGCATGGGATCTACAAACACAAAAAAAAAAAAAAAACTGGACTAAAATGCTTAATACCACTCAGAACATACTCCTTTCTTCAACATTGCCATAAGCAATGTAGAACGTTCATCAAGGACACTGAACTTACAACCACAGTTGCTGATCTGTGCCCAATTCACACTCAAAAAGGGGCATCATAACTCATCATCGTGATTTGGGAGACAAACACTTTCAAAGCACATCTCCAAGAAAAAGAACTATAGAAATGATCCCTGAAAATATAGTCTTAACAGTTTGTGGAAACTCAATCGGCATTCCATTCTGCTGCGCCTCTCCTCTAAAAGGGTTTTGCCTATTTGAAATTTGGTGGCTTTAAAGTTTACTTGACATTGTAGCGCATACATCGGAGCCAAAAGCAGAAAGGACTTCCACAATCTCTTTGAAGCCTACTCTTACTGTTAAGATATGTGGAATACAGAAAACAATCCATAACGTCATACTTTTTTGTAAGCATAGCTACCCGTGTCACGCTTTGTAGTTAATATTTGTTGAAGCTAAATGTAGAAAATCTTTGAAAAGAAAAGGCATGTACACATTTCATAAACAACCTGACGTCGGTAGCGCACTTAGAAAACAGGCTATGGCTGACATCGAAATGTGAAACGAACCCGTGTCAGGCGTGTGTTTTTCAATAACACCCGATTTGCGTATCTGCTGTCTTATCGGAGATGCAATAGCACATCACTGCAAACATTTCAAATTTTTGCAGTGATGCGGTATCGTATCTCGGATGAGACAACGTTGGCTTTATTCAAAGGACGCTGTGACATGGCCCAGAGACGAGGAGAGGTTTAAGCTGCCAAAAAACACAGCCACAAGAGAGACGGGAGTAGGGTTAACAGAAATGATCTTTTATTTAGCCAAGAACTTAGAAATGTAAACTGGGACTTAGGTTCCTTCGGGGCTGTGGTACCAGTGGTGGCATTGTTCCCCACATCTGTTTCAACGCTAGACCACCTTAAAGGGGAAGACACAACTTAAGAAAGACAAAATCATTAAAAAGAAGATGCTCCAAGTCTGTTTCTGTCTTCTTACTCTTCAGCCGTTTTCTTTCCTGGCCAACGTGTGCTTCAGCACCTCACACTGAAGGATTCTGTACTTAGAACCATCTATCCTTGAGTGTAGTAGAGTTCCCAATTGTAGGGTGACCTCGATTGGACCATCATTGCCTACAGCAGTGGGTGGTTCCAAGTTTAGAAAGTGATTTGGTGGAAATGCTCATGATTGCTGTCTTTTCCTAGCCAGGAGCTGCTCTATTCGTCCTGGGCTCCTCCTTCCAATATTGGATTGCCATGTCGCATTCCAGAAAAGCTTCTAAAACAATCCCCTTTCTCAAAAGGCACAAATGTCAAACAACGCTCAGATTATACCCCTTTCTTCAACATCGACGAAAGCTACACAGAAACTTCATCAACGACACAGAGTTGACATCCAACAAAACAGTCCCGCACCTGCCCACAAATGATAACGTAGGCATTTCAGACACTTGAAGATGATTGCATTCTTGGAAAACTTGCAATGGCTGACATCATGCTAAACACATATCCAGAGCACTCTTTACCAAAAAAACCATTTTTTTTTGCAACTGCTTTTTATACGACACACAATCATTCAATATTGCAAATAGTCTTGCCTTCCAACAAATTTTTCTGCATGGGATCTACGAACACAAAAAAAAAACCAAAACTGGACTAAAATGCTTAATACCACTCAGAACATACTCCTTTCTTCAACATTGCCATAAGCAATGTAGAACGTTCATCAAGGACACTGAACTTACAACCACAGTTGCTGATCTGTGCCCAATTCACGCTCAAAAAGGGGCATCATAACTCATCATCGTGATTTGGGAGACAAACACTTTCAAAGCACATCTCCAAGAAAAAGAACTATAGAAATGATCCCTGAAAATATAGTCTTAACAGTTTGTGGAAACTCAATCGGCATTCCATTCTGCTGAGCCTCTCCTCTAAAAGGGTTTTGCCTATTTGAATTTTGTGGGCTTTAAAGTTTACTTGACATTGTAGCGCATACATCGGAGCCAAAAGCAGAAAGGACTTCCACAATCTCTTTGAAGCCTACTCTTATTGTTAAGATATGTGGAATACAGAAAACAATCCATAACGTCATACTTTTTTGTAAGCATAGCTACCCGTGTCACGCTTTGTAGTTAATATTTGTTGAAGCTAAATGTAGAAAATCTTTGAAAAGAAAAGGCATGTACACATTTCATAAACAACCTGACGTCGGTAGCGCACTTAGAAAACAGGCTATGGCTGACATCGAAATGTGAAACGAACCCGTGTCAGGCGTGTGTTTTTCAATAACACCCGATTTGCGTATCTGCTGTCTTATCGGAGATGCAATAGCACATCACTGCAAACATTTCAAATTTTTGCAGTGATGCGGTATCGTATCTCGGATGAGACAACGTTGGCTTTATTCAAAGGACGCTGTGACATGGCCCAGAGACGAGGAGAGGTTTAAGCTGCCAAAAAACACAGCCACAAGAGAGACGGGAGTAGGGTTAACAGAAATGATCTTTTATTTAGCCAAGAACTTAGGAATGTAAACTGGGACTTAGGTTCCTTCGGGGCTGTGGTACCAGTGGTGGCATTGTTCCCCACATCTGTTTCAACGCTAGACCACCTTAAAGGGGAAGACACAACTTAAGAAAGACAAAATCATTAAAAAGAAGATGCTCCAAGTCTGTTTCTGTCTTCTTACTCTTCAGCCGTTTTCTTTCCTGGCCAACGTGTGCTTCAGCACCTCACACTGAAGGATTCTGTACTTAGAACCATCTATCCTTGAGTGTAGTAGAGTTCCCAATTGTAGGGTGACCTCGATTGGACCATCATTGCCTACAGCAGTGGGTGGTTCCAAGTTTAGAAAGTGATTTGGTGGAAATGCTCATGATTGCTGTCT
Source organism: Cyprinella venusta (assembly GCA_038021265.1). NCBI lineage: Eukaryota > Metazoa > Chordata > Actinopteri > Cypriniformes > Leuciscidae > Cyprinella > Cyprinella venusta. The sequence goes on along the minus strand of CM075876.1, from coordinate 6,236,088 downwards.
TTTCCTAGCCAGGAGCTGCTCCATTGGTCCTGGGCTCCTCCTTCCAATCCTGGATTGCCACGTCGCATTCCAGAAAAGCTTCTAAAACAATCCCCTTTCTCAAAAGGCACAAATGTCAAACAACGCTCAGATTATACCCCTTTCTTCAACATCGACGAAAGCTACACAGAAACTTCATCAACGACACAGAGTTGATATCCAACAAAACAGTCCCGCACCCTCCCACAAATGATAACGTAGGCATTTCAGACACTTGAAGATGATTGCATTCTTGGAAAACTTGCAATGGCTGACATCATGCTAAACACATATCCGGAGCACTCTTTACCAAAAAACCCATTTTTTGCAACTGCTTTTTATACGACACACAATCATTCAATATTGCAAATAGTCTTGCCTTCCAACAAATTTTTCTGCATGGGATCTACAAACACAAAAAAATACCAAAACTGGACTAAAATGCTTAACACCACTCAGAACATACTCCTTTCTTCAACATTGCAATAAGCAATGTAGAACGTTCATCAAGAACACTGAACTTACAACCACAGTTGCTGATCTGTGCCCAATTCACGCTCAAAAAGGGGCATCATAATTCATCATCGTGATTTGGGAGACAAACACTTTCAAAGCACATCTCCAAGAAAAAGAACTATAGAAATGATCCCTGAAAATATAGTCTTAACAGTTTGTGGAAACTCAATCGGGATTCCATTCTGCTGAGCCTCTCCTCTAAAAGGGTTTTGCCTATTTGAATTTTGTGGGCTTTAAAGTTTACTTGACATTGTAGCGCATACATCGGAGCCAAAAGCAGAAAGGACTTCCACAATCTCTTTGAAGCCTACTCTTACTGTTAAGATATGTGGAATACAGAAAACAATCCATAACGTCATACTTTTTTGTAAGCATAGCTACCCGTGTCACGCTTTGTAGTTAATATTTGTTGAAGCTAAATGTAGAAAATCTTTGAAAAGAAAAGGCATGTACACATTTCATAAACAACCTGACGTCGGTAGCGCACTTAGAAAACAGGCTATGGCTGACATCGAAATGTGAAACGAACCCGTGTCAGGCGTGTGTTTTTCAATAACACCCGATTTGCGTATCTGCTGTCTTATCGGAGATGCAATAGCACATCACTGCAAACATTTCAAATTTTTGCAGTGATGCGGTATCGTATCTCGGATGAGACAACGTTGGCTTTATTCAAAGGACGCTGTGACATGGCCCAGAGACGAGGAGAGGTTTAAGCTGCCAAAAAACACAGCCACAAGAGAGACGGGAGTAGGTTTAACAGAAATGATCTTTTATTTAGCCAAGAACTTAGGAATGTAAACTGGGACTTAGGTTCCTTCGGGGCTGTGGTACCAGTGGTGGCATTGTTCCCCACATCTGTTTCAACGCTAGACCACCTTAAAGGGGAAGACACAACTTAAGAAAGACAAAATCATTAAAAAGAAGATGCTCCAAGTCTGTTTCTGTCTTCTTACTCTTCAGCCGTTTTCTTTCCTGGCCAACGTGTGCTTCAGCACCTCACACTGAAGGATTCTGTACTTAGAACCATCTATCCTTGAGTGTAGTAGAGTTCCCAATTGTAGGGTGACCTCGATTGGACCATCATTGCCTACAGCAGTGGGTGGTTCCAAGTTTAGAAAGTGATTTGGTGGAAATGCTCATGATTGCTGTCTTTTCCTAGCCAGGAGCTGCTCTATTCGTCCTGGGCTCCTCCTTCCAATATTGGATTGCCACGTCGCATTCCAGAAAAGCTTCTAAAACAATCCCCTTTCTCAAAAGGCACAAATGTCAAACAACGCTCAGATTATACCCCTTTCTTCAACATCGACGAAAGCTACACAGAAACTTCATCAACGACACAGAGTTGACATCCAACAAAACAGTCCCGCACCTGCCCACAAATGATAACGTAGGCATTTCAGACACTTGAAGATGATTGCATTCTTGGAAAACTTGCAATGGCTGACATCATGCTAAACACATATCCAGAGCACTTTTTACCGAAAAACCATTTTTTTTGCAACTGCTTTTTATACAACACACAATCATTCATTATTGCAAATAGTCTTGCCTTCCAACAAATTTTTCTGCATGGGATCTACAAACACACAAAAAAATACCAAAACTGGACTAAAATGCTTAACACCACTCAGAACATACTCCTTTATTCAACATTGCAATAAGCAATGTAGAACGTTCATCAAGGACACTGAACTTACAACCACAGTTGCTGATCTGTGCCCAATTCACGCTCAAAAAGGGGCATCATAACTCATCATCGTGATTTGGGAGACAAATACTTTCAAAGCACATCTCCAAGAAAAAGAACTATAGAAATGATCCCTGAAAATATAGTCTTAACAGTTTGTGGAAACTCAATCGGCATTCCATTCTGCTGCGCCTCTCCTCTAAAAGGGTTTTGCCTATTTGAATTTTGTGGGCTTTAAAGTTTACTCGACATTGTAGCACATACATCGGAGCCAAAAGCAGAAAGGACTTCCACAATCTCTTTGAAGCCTACTCTTACTGTTAAGATATGTGGAATACAGAAAACAATCCATAACGTCATACTTTTTTGTAAGCATAGCTACCCGTGTCACGCTTTGTAGTTAATATTTGTTGAAGCTAAATGTAGAAAATCTTTGAAAAGAAAAGGCATGTACACATTTCATAAACAACCTGACGTCGGTAGCGCACTTAGAAAACAGGCTATGGCTGACATCGAAATGTGAAACGAACCCGTGTCAGGCGTGTGTTTTTCAATAACACCCGATTTGCGTATCTGCTGTCTTATCGGAGATGCAATAGCACATCACTGCAAACATTTCAAATTTTTGCAGTGATGCGGTATCGTATCTCGGATGAGACAACGTTGGCTTTATTCAAAGGACGCTGTGACATGGCCCAGAGACGAGGAGAGGTTTAAGCTGCCAAAAAACACAGCCACAAGAGAGACGGGAGTAGGGTTAACAGAAATGATCTTTTATTTAGCCAAGAACTTAGAAATGTAAACTGGGACTTAGGTTCCTTCGGGGCTGTGGTACCAGTGGTGGCATTGTTCCCCACATCTGTTTCAACGCTAGACCACCTTAAAGGGGAAGACACAACTTAAGAAAGACAAAATCATTAAAAAGAAGATGCTCCAAGTCTGTTTCTGTCTTCTTACTCTTCAGCCGTTTTCTTTCCTGGCCAACGTGTGCTTCAGCACCTCACACTGAAGGATTCTGTACTTAGAACCATCTATCCTTGAGTGTAGTAGAGTTCCCAATTGTAGGGTGACCTCGATTGGACCATCATTGCCTACAGCAGTGGGTGGTTCCAAGTTTAGAAAGTGATTTGGTGGAAATGCTCATGATTGCTGTCTTTTCCTAGCCAGGAGCTGCTCTATTCGTCCTGGGCTCCTCCTTCCAATATTGGATTGCCACGTCGCATTCCAGAAAAGCTTCTAAAACAATCCCCTTTCTCAAAAGGCACAAATGTCAAACAACGCTCAGATTATACCCCTTTCTTCAACATCGACGAAAGCTACACAGAAACTTCATCAACGACACAGAGTTGACATCCAACAAAACAGTCCCGCACCTGCCCACAAATGATAACGTAGGCATTTCAGACACTTGAAGATGATTGCATTCTTGGAAAACTTGCAATGGCTGACATCATGCTAAACACATATCCAGAGCACTCTTTACCAAAAAAACCATTTTTTTTTTTTGCAACTGCTTTTTATACGACACACAATCATTCAATATTGCAAATAGTCTTGCCTTCCAACAAATTTTTCTGCATGGGATCTACGAACACAAAAAAAACCCAAAACTGGACTAAAATGCTTAATACCACTCAGAACATACTCCTTTCTTCAACATTGCCATAAGCAATGTAGAACGTTCATCAAGGACACTGAACTTACAACCACAGTTGCTGATCTGTGCCCAATTCACGCTCAAAAAGGGGCATCATAACTCATCATCGTGATTTGGGAGACAAACACTTTCAAAGCACATCTCCAAGAAAAAGAACTATAGAAATGATCCCTGAAAATATAGTCTTAACAGTTTGTGGAAACTCAATCGGCATTCCATTCTGCTGAGCCTCTCCTCTAAAAGGGTTTTGCCTATTTGAATTTTGTGGGCTTTAAAGTTTACTTGACATTGTAGCGCATACATCGGAGCCAAAAGCAGAAAGGACTTCCACAATCTCTTTGAAGCCTACTCTTATTGTTAAGATATGTGGAATACAGAAAACAATCCATAACGTCATACTTTTTTGTAAGCATAGCTACCCGTGTCACGCTTTGTAGTTAATATTTGTTGAAGCTAAATGTAGAAAATCTTTGAAAAGAAAAGGCATGTACACATTTCATAAACAACCTGACGTCGGTAGCGCACTTAGAAAACAGGCTATGGCTGACATCGAAATGTGAAACGAACCCGTGTCAGGCGTGTGTTTTTCAATAACACCCGATTTGCGTATCTGCTGTCTTATCGGAGATGCAATAGCACATCACTGCAAACATTTCAAATTTTTGCAGTGATGCGGTATCGTATCTCGGATGAGACAACGTTGGCTTTATTCAAAGGACGCTGTGACATGGCCCAGAGACGAGGAGAGGTTTAAGCTGCCAAAAAACACAGCCACAAGAGAGACGGGAGTAGGGTTAACAGAAATGATCTTTTATTTAGCCAAGAACTTAGGAATGTAAACTGGGACTTAGGTTCCTTCGGGGCTGTGGTACCAGTGGTGGCATTGTTCCCCACATCTGTTTCAACGCTAGACCACCTTAAAGGGGAAGACACAACTTAAGAAAGACAAAATCATTAAAAAGAAGATGCTCCAAGTCTGTTTCTGTCTTCTTACTCTTCAGCCGTTTTCTTTCCTGGCCAACGTGTGCTTCAGCACCTCACACTGAAGGATTCTGTACTTAGAACCATCTATCCTTGAGTGTAGTAGAGTTCCCAATTGTAGGGTGACCTCGATTGGACCATCATTGCCTACAGCAGTGGGTGGTTCCAAGTTTAGAAAGTGATTTGGTGGAAATGCTCATGATTGCTGTCTTTTCCTAGCCAGGAGCTGCTCTATTCGTCCTGGGCTCCTCCTTCCAATATTGGATTGCCACGTCGCATTCCAGAAAAGCTTCTAAAACAATCCCCTTTCTCAAAAGGCACAAATGTCAAACAACGCTCAGATTATACCCCTTTCTTCAACATCGACGAAAGCTACACAGAAACTTCATCAACGACACAGAGTTGACATCCAACAAAACAGTCCCGCACCTGCCCACAAATGATAACGTAGGCATTTCAGACACTTGAAGATGATTGCATTCTTGGAAAACTTGCAATGGCTGACATCATGCTAAACACATATCCAGAGCACTTTTTACCGAAAAACCATTTTTTTTGCAACTGCTTTTTATACAACACACAATCATTCATTATTGCAAATAGTCTAGCCTTCCAACAAATTTTTCTGCATGGGATCTACAAACACAAAAAAATACCAAAACTGGACTAAAATGCTTAACACCACTCAGAACATACTCCTTTCTTCAACATTGCAATAAGCAATGTAGAACGTTCATCAAGGACACTGAACTTACAACCACAGTTGCTGATCTGTGCCCAATTCACGCTCAAAAAGGGGCATCATAACTCATCATCGTGATTTGGGAGACAAACACTTTCAAAGCACATCTCCAAAAAAAAGAACTATAGAAATGATCCCTGAAAATATAGTCTTAACAGTTTGTGGAAACTCAATCGGCATTCCATTCTGCTGCGCCTCTCCTCTAAAAGGGTTTTGCCTATTTGAATTTTGTGGGCTTTAAAGTTTACTCGACATTGTAGCACATACATCGGAGCCAAAAGCAGAAAGGACTTCCACAATCTCTTTGAAGCCTACTCTTACTGTTAAGATATGTGGAATACAGAAAACAATCCATAATGTCATACTTTTTTGTAAGCATAGCTAACCGTGTCACGCTTTGTAGTTAATATTTGTTGAAGCTAAATGTAGAAAATCTTTGAAAAGAAAAGGCATGTACACATTTCATAAACAACCTGACGTCGGTAGCGCACTTAGAAAACAGGCTATGGCTGACATCGAAATGTGAAACGAGCCCGTGTCAGGCGTGTGTTTTTCAATAACACCCGATTTGCGTATCTGCTGTCTTATCGGAGATGCAATAGCACATCACTGCAAACATTTCAAATTTTTGCAGTGATGCGGTATCGTATCTCGGATGAGACAACGTTGGCTTTATTCAAAGGACGCTGTGACATGGCCCAGAGACGAGGAGAGGTTTAAGCTGCCAAAAAACACAGCCACAAGAGAGACGGGAGTAGGGTTAACAGAAATGATCTTTTATTTAGCCAAGAACTTAGGAATGTAAACTGGGACTTAGGTTCCTTCGGGGCTGTGGTACCAGTGGTGGCATTGTTCCCCACATCTGTTTCAACGCTAGACCACCTTAAAGGGGAAGACACAACTTAAGAAAGACAAAATCATTAACCCCCTGGGGACCAAGGTGTATTTGGGGTCCTTGAGAGGTTCTGACATGCCCTGACATATGTGTTTTTTTCAGCTGCTTATAAACATATTAATGGCACAGGTGAAATTACACAATATTTAGCAGAAACAGGGCAACCATGACATATGGGCAACATGTTTGTACATGTTTGCATTTTTGAGAGAATATTGTTTATGCGTGGTTATTGTAAAAACTAAAAATGAAAGTTTCTGAAATAAGGCCAGAAAACACATACTAAATATGCGTCCACAAGACTTTTGACTAATTGATGTTGTTGCCTAGGGTTTTTTCTTCACAATGATCTGAAAATCATCACCCTAATCATTCACATAAAACTGTGAATTGGGTTATATTGTGAAAAAGATTTTTTTTGTTTGCCAAGGCAATATGCGAATGGGCGTGAACAGGCCAGCCCCATCATGTATAATTAGGTGATTCACACCTGAGAGAGACAAAGACATGCATAATAATGAGCCTTTCATTCAGGTGAGTCAGACAAGAAAAAAATGAAAGGACAACATTATGTTGTCAACATATATATATATATGTATATATATATATATATATATATATATATATATATATATATATATATATATATATATATATATATATATATATATATATATATATAACTGAAGGTCAGATGCAAAAGCCTTTAAGTTCCATTTTAAATTCTTCTAGAATGATCATTTTTATCAAGCTTGTATATTTAAGTTCAGTAATTTCACTTAAATGACAATTAATAGGTAGTCTTCATTGCCATTATGTGAAATTACTGAACTTATATATACAAGCTTCATAAAAATGATCATTCTAGAAAAAATTCAAATGGCACTTAGAGGCTTTTGCATCTGAACGCTTCAAATATATACATGTATGTATAAAATCAAAGTATAAATGAAAGTCAAAACCCATTTTTTGTCATACCTGGAAACAAATCCTGGTCAATTTTTATATGGGCCATGTAGAATTGGTTCAGAGTTAGAGTTTCAAACATCAAGATGTTTTAAACTCTAACCAAAAGTGTGTTTAAATATGATTCGTGTGTGTGGCTAATAAAATAATATGAGCAGAACTCTAACAGTCTCTAACTAAATGAACGTTCGTTCGTAGGCCCTACATCCGTCCACACACCCGAATCATATTTAAACACACTTTTTGGTTATAGGTACAGATAAATAATGTTATCTTACTAATGTAAGGATGTCTCATGAGATTCTTGTTCAAATGAAAGCGAAAGTGAATTAACGCACAGCGCGCGTCAGTGAATTCGTCTATTCTTCCCTATCAGACATGCATTTGATATTTAAACAGTCTTTGTGGACACTATTCAATAACGCGATTCGAACAAAGCACTTATAATAAATGACTTAGGCTACTGCATCAGCTGAATCCGTGCGTGCTCCTCAAAATGAAACTAAGGTAACTTTTTTTCCAGGATCTCCTCACTGCGATGAAGGCGTTTTCATGGCTTGCCTCCCTCAACATTAGAATTTGAATAGCTCGCGCTCCCAGTGGGCGCGGTTACATTAGCACCTCATTTGCTGTAATGAGGTAAAAAGGGAAAATCCTGACATCTCTTTCTTTTCATACAGATTACATCAACTGAGAGTAGTTGCTTTTTATATAAATGACTTAAATTAAAAGAAGAAAATCTCAGCTTCATAAAGAGAGATCTTTCGTGTGTCTGTGACAAGTATTTAATGAGTTACAGCTCTTTTTTCGGACGCGTTTCAGAAAGATTTTTGCGGAGACAGAGTGAGCTGAAAGCGCACCCTGTTTAAGTTATTTATTTTACAAAAACACAAGGTTTTGATATTAATAAGAGTGTACATAAAAAAAGAAGACCCTCTATAGTTTATAATCATGTATCGATTTTATTTATATGACCATCAATGACGGAGTATTTTAAGTCTATGTTGCAGCTGTGTGAAAAAAAAACTATCAAAACGCGGGGGCGCGTTTTTGGTCCCCAGGGGGTTAAAAAGAAGATGCTCCAAGTCTGTTTCTGTCTTCTTACTCTTCAGCCGTTTTCTTTCCTGGCCAACGTGTGCTTCAGCACCTCACACTGAAGGATTCTGTACTTAGAACCATCTATCCTTGAGTGTAGTAGAGTTCCCAATTGTAGGGTGACCTCGATTGGACCACCATTGCCTACAGCAGTGGGTGGTTCCAAGTTTAGAAAGTGATTTGGTGGAAATGCTCATGATTGCTGTCTTTTCCAAGCCAGGAGCTGCTCCATTGGTCCTGGGCTCCTCCTTCCAATATTGGATTGCCACGTCGCATTCCAGAAAAGCTTCTAAAACAATCCCCTTTCTCAAAAGGCACAAATGTCAAACAACGCTCAGATTATACCCCTTTCTTCAACATCGACGAAAGCTACACAGAAACTTCATCAACGACACAGAGTTGACATCCAACAAAACAGTCCCGCACCTGCCCACAAATGATAACGTAGGCATTTCAGACACTTGAAGATGATTGCGTTCTTGGAAAACTTGCAATGGCTGACATCATGCTAAACACATATCCAGAGCACTCTTTACCAAAAAACCCATTTTTTGCAGCTGCTTTTTATACGACACACAATCATTCATTATTGCAAATAGTCTTGCCTTCCAACAAATTTTTCTGCATGGGATCTATTAACACAAAAAAAACCAAAACTGGACTAAAATGCTTAATACCACTCAGAACATACTTCTTTCTTCAACATTGCCATAAGCAATGTAGAACGTTCATCAAGGACACTGAACTCACAACCACAGTTGCTGATCTGTGCCCAATTCACACTCAAAAGGGGGCATCATAACTCATCATCGTGATTTGGGAGACAAACACTTTCAAAGCACATCTCCAAGAAAAAGAACTATAGAAATGATCCCTGAAAATATAGTCTTAACAGTTTGTGGAAACTCAATCGGCATTCCATTCTGCTGCGCCTCTCCTCTAAAAGGGTTTTGCCTATTTGAATTTTGTGGGCTTTAAAGTTTACTTGACATTGTAGCGCATACATCGGAGCCAAAAGCAGAAAGGACTTTCACAATCTCTTTGAAGCCTACTCTTACTGTTAAGATATGTGGAATACAGAAAACAATCCATAACGTCATACTTTTTTGTAAGCATAGCTACCCGTGTCACGCTTTGTAGTTAATATTTGTTGAAGCTAAATGTAGAAAATCTTTGAAAAGAAAAGGCATGTACACATTTCATAAACAACCTGACGTCGGTAGCGCACTTAGAAAACAGGCTATGGCTGACATCGAAATGTGAAACGAACCCGTGTCAGGCGTGTGTTTTTCAATAACACCCGATTTGCGTATCTGCTGTCTTATCGGAGATGCAATAGCACATCACTGCAAACATTTCAAATTTTTGCAGTGATGCGGTATCGTATCTCGGATGAGACAACGTTGGCTTTATTCAAAGGACGCTGTGACATGGCCCAGAGACGAGGAGAGGTTTAAGCTGCCAAAAAACACAGCCACAAGAGAGACGGGAGTAGGGTTAACAGAAATGATCTTTTATTTAGCCAAGAACTTAGGAATGTAAACTGGGACTTAGGTTCCTTCGGGGCTGTGGTACCAGTGGTGGCATTGTTCCCCACATCTGTTTCAACGCTAGACCACCTTAAAGGGGAAGACACAACTTAAGAAAGACAAAATCATTAAAAAGAAGATGCTCCAAGTCTGTTTCTGTCTTCTTACTCTTCAGCCGTTTTCTTTCCTGGCCAACGTGTGCTTCAGCACCTCACACTGAAGGATTCTGTACTTAGAACCATCTATCCTTGAGTGTAGTAGAGTTCCCAATTGTAGGGTGACCTCGATTGGACCATCATTGCCTACAGCAGTGGGTGGTTCCAAGTTTAGAAAGTGATTTGGTGGAAATGCTCATGATTGCTGTCTTTTCCTAGCCAGGAGCTGCTCTATTCGTCCTGGGCTCCTCCTTCCAATATTGGATTGCCACGTCGCATTCCAGAAAAGCTTCTAAAACAATCCCCTTTCTCAAAAGGCACAAATGTCAAACAACGCTCAGATTATACCCCTTTCTTCAACATCGACGAAAGCTACACAGAAACTTCATCAACGACACAGAGTTGACATCCAACAAAACAGTCCCGCACCTGCCCACAAATGATAACGTAGGCATTTCAGACACTTGAAGATGATTGCATTCTTGGAAAACTTGCAATGGCTGACATCATGCTAAACACATATCCAGAGCACTCTTTACCAAAAAAAACATTTTTTTTGCAACTGCTTTTTATACAACACACAATCATTCATTATTGCAAATAGTCTTGCCTTCCAACAAATTTTTCTGCATGGGACCTACAAACACAAAGAAAAACCAAAACTGGACTAAAATGCTTAACACCACTCAGAACATACTCCTTTCTTCAACATTGCAATAAGCAACGTAGAACGTTCATCAAGGACACTGAAATTACAACCACAGTTGCTGATCTGTGCCCAATTCACGCTCAAAAAGGGGCATCATAACTCATCATCGTGATTTGGGAGACAAACACTTTCAAAGCACATCCCCAAAAAAAAGAACTATAGGAATGATCCCTGAAAATATAGTCTTAACAGTTTGCGGAAACTCAATCGGCATTCCATTCTGCTGCGCCTCTCCTCTAAAAGGGTTTTGCCTATTTGAATTTTGTGGGCTTTAAAGTTTACTTGACATTGTAGCGCATACATCGGAGCCAAAAGCAGAAAGGACTTCCACAATCTCTTTGAAGCCTACTCTTACTGTTAAGATATGTGGAATACAGAAAACAATCCATAATGTCATACTTTTTTGTAAGCATAGCTAACCGTGTCACGCTTTGTAGTTAATATTTGTTGAAGCTAAATGTAGAAAATCTTTGAAAAGAAAAGGCATGTACACATTTCATAAACAACCTGACGTCGGTAGCGCACTTAGAAAACAGGCTATGGCTGACATCGAAATGTGAAACGAGCCCGTGTCAGGCGTGTGTTTTTCAATAACACCTGATTTGCGTATCTGCTGTCTTATCGGAGATGCAATAGCACATCACTGCAAACATTTCAAATTTTTGCAGTGATGCGGTATCGTATCTCGGATGAGACAACGTTGGCTTTATTCAAAGGACGCTGTGACATGGCCCAGAGACGAGGAGAGGTTTAAGCTGCCAAAAAACACAGCCACAAGAGAGACGGGAGTAGGGTTAACAGAAATGATCTTTTATTTAGCCAAGAACTTAGGAATGTAAACTGGGACTTAGGTTCCTTCGGGGCTGTGGTACCAGTGGTGGCATTGTTCCCCACATCTGTTTCAACGCTAGACCACCTTAAAGGGGAAGACACAACTTAAGAAAGACAAAATCATTAAAAAGAAGATGCTCCAAGTCTGTTTCTGTCTTCTTACTCTTCAGCCGTTTTCTTTCCTGGCCAAAGTGTGCTTCAGCACCTCACACTGAAGGATTCTGTACTTAGAACCATCTATCCTTGAGTGTAGTAGAGTTCCCAATTGTAGGGTGACCTCGATTGGACCATCATTGCCTACAGCAGTGGGTGGTTCCAAGTTTAGAAAGTGATTTGGTGGAAATGCTCATGATTGCTGTCTTTTCCTAGCCAGGAGCTGCTCTATTCGTCCTGGGCTCCTCCTTCCAATATTGGATTGCCACGTCGCATTCCAGAAAAGCTTCTAAAACAATCCCCTTTCTCAAAAGGCACAAATGTCAAACAACGCTCAGATTATACCCCTTTCTTCAACATCGACGAAAGCTACACAGAAACTTCATCAACGACACAGAGTTGACATCCAACAAAACAGTCTCGCACCTGCCCACAAATGATAACGTAGGCATTTCAGACACTTGAAGATGATTGCATTCTTGGAAAACTTGCAATGGCTGACATCATGCTAAACACATATCCAGAGCACTCTTTACCGAAAAACCATTTTTTTTGCAACTGCTTTTTATACAACACACAATCATTCATTATTGCAAATAGTCTTGCCTTCCAACAAATTTTTCTGCATGGGATCTACAAACACAAAAAAATACCAAAACTGGACTAAAATGCTTAACACCACTCAGAACATACTCCTTTCTTCAACATTGCAATAAGCAATGTAGAACGTTCATCAAGGACACTGAACTTACAACCACAGTTGCTGATCTGTGCCCAATTCACGCTCAAAAAGGGGCATCATAACTCATCATCGTGATTTGGGAGACAAACACTTTCAAAGCACATCTCCAAGAAAAAGAACTATAGAAATGATCCCTGAAAATATAGTCTTAACAGTTTGTGGAAACTCAATCGGCATTCCATTCTGCTGCGCCTCTCCTCTAAAAGGGTTTTACCTATTTGAATTTTGTGGGCTTTAAAGTTTACTCGACATTGTAGCACATACATCGGAGCCAAAAGCAGAAAGGACTTCCACAATCTCTTTGAAGCCTACTCTTACTGTTAAGATATGTGGAATACAGAAAACAATCCATAACGTCATACTTTTTTGTAAGCATAGCTACCCGTGTCACGCTTTGTAGTTAATATTTGTTGAAGCTAAATGTAGAAAATCTTTGAAAAGAAAAGGCATGTACACATTTCATAAACAACCTGACGTCGGTAGCGCACTTAGAAAACAGGCTATGGCTGACATCGAAATGTGAAACGAACCCGTGTCAGGCGTGTGTTTTTCAATAACACCCGATTTGCGTATCTGCTGTCTTATCGGAGATGCAATAGCACATCACTGCAAACATTTCAAATTTTTGCAGTGATGCGGTATCGTATCTCGGATGAGACAACGTTGGCTTTATTCAAAGGACGCTGTGACATGGCCCAGAGACGAGGAGAGGTTTAAGCTGCCAAAAAACACAGCCACAAGAGAGACGGGAGTAGGTTTAACAGAAATGATCTTTTATTTAGCCAAGAACTTAGGAATGTAAACTGGGACTTAGGTTCCTTCGGGGCTGTGGTACCAGTGGTGGCATTGTTCCCCACATCTGTTTCAACGCTAGACCACCTTAAAGGGGAAGACACAACTTAAGAAAGACAAAATCATTAAAAAGAAGATGCTCCAAGTCTGTTTCTGTCTTCTTACTCTTCAGCCGTTTTCTTTCCTGGCCAACGTGTGCTTCAGCACCTCACACTGAAGGATTCTGTACTTAGAACCATCTATCCTTGAGTGTAGTAGAGTTCCCAATTGTAGGGTGACCTCGATTGGACCATCATTGCCTACAGCAGTGGGTGGTTCCAAGTTTAGAAAGTGATTTGGTGGAAATGCTCATGATTGCTGTCTTTTCCTAGCCAGGAGCTGCTCTATTCGTCCTGGGCTCCTCCTTCCAATATTGGATTGCCACGTCGCATTCCAGAAAAGCTTCTAAAACAATCCCCTTTCTCAAAAGGCACAAATGTCAAACAACGCTCAGATTATACCCCTTTCTTCAACATCGACGAAAGCTACACAGAAACTTCATCAACGACACAGAGTTGACATCCAACAAAACAGTCCCGCACCTGCCCACAAATGATAACGTAGGCATTTCAGACACTTGAAGATGATTGCATTCTTGGAAAACTTGCAATGGCTGACATCATGCTAAACACATATCCAGAGCACTCTTTACCGAAAAACCATTTTTTTTGCAACTGCTTTTTATACAACACACAATCATTCATTATTGCAAATAGTCTTGCCTTCCAACAAATTTTTCTGCATGGGATCTACAAACACAAAAAAAATACCAAAACTGGACTAAAATGCTTAACACCACTCAGAACATACTCCTTTCTTCAACATTGCAATAAGCAATGTAGAACGTTCATCAAGGACACTGAACTTACAACCACAGTTGCTGATCTGTGCCCAATTCACACTCAAAAAGGGGCATCATAATTCATCATCGTGATTTGGGAGACAAACACTTTCAAAGCACATCTCCAAGAAAAAGAACTATAGAAATGATCCCAGAAAATATAGTCTTAACAGTTTGTGGAAACTCAATCGGCATTCCATTCTGCTGCGCCTCTCCTCTAAAAGGGTTTTGCCTATTTGAATTTTGTGGGCTTTAAAGTTTACTTGACATTGTAGCACATACATCGGAGCCAAAAGCAGAAAGGACTTCCACAATCTCTTTGAAGCCTACTCTTACTGTTAAGATATGTGGAATACAGAAAACAATCCATAACGTCATACTTTTTTGTAAGCATAGCTACCCGTGTCACGCTTTGTAGTTAATATTTGTTGAAGCTAAATGTAGAAAATCTTTGAAAAGAAAAGGCATGTACACATTTCATAAACAACCTGACGTCGGTAGCGCACTTACAAAACAGGCTATGGCTGACATCGAAATGTGAAACGAACCCGTGTCAGGCGTGTGTTTTTCAATAACACCCGATTTGCGTATCTGTTGTCTTATCGGAGATGCAATAGCACATCACTGCAAACATTTCAAATTTTTGCAGTGATGCGGTATCGTATCTCGGATGAGACAACGTTGGCTTTATTCAAAGGACGCTGTGACATGGCCCAGAGACGAGGAGAGGTTTAAGCTGCCAAAAAACACAGCCACAAGAGAGACGGGAGTAGGGTTAACAGAAATGATCTTTTATTTAGCCAAGAACTTAGGAATGTAAACTGGGACTTAGGTTCCTTCGGGGCTGTGGTACCAGTGGTGGCATTGTTCCCCACATCTGTTTCAACGCTAGACCACCTTAAAGGGGAAGACACAACTTAAGAAAGACAAAATCATTAAAAAGAAGATGCTCCAAGTCTGTTTCTGTCTTCTTACTCTTCAGCCGTTTTCTTTCCTGGCCAACGTGTGCTTCAGCACCTCACACTGAAGGATTCTGTACTTAGAACCATCTATCCTTGAGTGTAGTAGAGTTCCCAATTGTAGGGTGACCTCGATTGGACCACCATTGCCTACAGCAGTGGGTGGTTCCAAGTTTAGAAAGTGATTTGGTGGAAATGCTCATGATTGCTGTCTTTTCCTAGCCAGGAGCTGCTCCATTGGTCCTGGGCTCCTCCTTCCAATATTGGATTGCCACGTCGCATTCCAGAAAAGATTCTAAAACAATCCCCTTTCTCAAAAGGCACAAATGTCAAACAACGCTCAGATTATACCCCTTTCTTCAACATCGACGAAAGCTACACAGAAACTTCATCAACGACACAGAGTTGACATCCAACAAAACAGTCCCGCACCTGCCCACAAATGATAACGTAGGCATTTCAGACACTTGAAGATGATTGCATTCTTGGAAAACTTGCAATGGCTGACATCATGCTAAACACATATCCAGAGCACTCTTTACCAAAAAACCCATTTTTTGCAACTGCTTTTTATACGACACACAATCATTCATTATTGCAAATAGTCTTGCCTTCCAACAAATTTTTCTGCATGGGATCTACAAACACAAAAAAAAAAAAAAAAACTGGACTAAAATGCTTAATACCACTCAGAACATACTCCTTTCTTCAACATTGCCATAAGCAATGTAGAACGTTCATCAAGGACACTGAACTTACAACCACAGTTGCTGATCTGTGCCCAATTCACGCTCAAAAAGGGGCATCATAACTCATCATCGTGATTTGGGAGACAAACACTTTCAAAGCACATCTCCAAGAAAAAGAACTATAGAAATGATCCCTGAAAATATAGTCTTAACAGTTTGTGGAAACTCAATCGGCATTCCATTCTGCTGCGCCTCTCCTCTAAAAGGGTTTTGCCTATTTGAAATTTGGTGGCTTTAAAGTTTACTTGACATTGTAGCGCATACATCGGAGCCAAAAGCAGAAAGGACTTCCACAATCTCTTTGAAGCCTACTCTTACTGTTAAGATATGTGGAATACAGAAAACAATCCATAACGTCATACTTTTTTGTAAGCATAGCTACCCGTGTCACGCTTTGTAGTTAATATTTGTTGAAGCTAAATGTAGAAAATCTTTGAAAAGAAAAGGCATGTACACATTTCATAAACAACCTGACGTCGGTAGCGCACTTAGAAAACAGGCTATGGCTGACATCGAAATGTGAAACGAACCCGTGTCAGGCGTGTGTTTTTCAATAACACCCGATTTGCGTATCTGCTGTCTTATCGGAGATGCAATAGCACATCACTGCAAACATTTCAAATTTTTGCAGTGATGCGGTATCGTATCTCGGATGAGACAACGTTGGCTTTATTCAAAGGACGCTGTGACATGGCCCAGAGACGAGGAGAGGTTTAAGCTGCCAAAAAACACAGCCACAAGAGAGACGGGAGTAGGGTTAACAGAAATGATCTTTTATTTAGCCAAGAACTTAGAAATGTAAACTGGGACTTAGGTTCCTTCGGGGCTGTGGTACCAGTGGTGGCATTGTTCCCCACATCTGTTTCAACGCTAGACCACCTTAAAGGGGAAGACACAACTTAAGAAAGACAAAATCATTAAAAAGAAGATGCTCCAAGTCTGTTTCTGTCTTCTTACTCTTCAGCCGTTTTCTTTCCTGGCCAACGTGTGCTTCAGCACCTCACACTGAAGGATTCTGTACTTAGAACCATCTATCCTTGAGTGTAGTAGAGTTCCCAATTGTAGGGTGACCTCGATTGGACCATCATTGCCTACAGCAGTGGGTGGTTCCAAGTTTAGAAAGTGATTTGGTGGAAATGCTCATGATTGCTGTCTTTTCCTAGCCAGGAGCTGCTCTATTCGTCCTGGGCTCCTCCTTCCAATATTGGATTGCCACGTCGCATTCCAGAAAAGCTTCTAAAACAATCCCCTTTCTCAAAAGGCACAAATGTCAAACAACGCTCAGATTATACCCCTTTCTTCAACATCGACGAAAGCTACACAGAAACTTCATCAACGACACAGAGTTGACATCCAACAAAACAGTCCCGCACCTGCCCACAAATGATAACGTAGGCATTTCAGACACTTGAAGATGATTGCATTCTTGGAAAACTTGCAATGGCTGACATCATGCTAAACACATATCCAGAGCACTCTTTACCAAAAAAACCATTTTTTTTTTGCAACTGCTTTTTATACGACACACAATCATTCAATATTGCAAATAGTCTTGCCTTCCAACAAATTTTTCTGCATGGGATCTACGAACACAAAAAAAACCCAAAACTGGACTAAAATGCTTAATACCACTCAGAACATACTCCTTTCTTCAACATTGCCATAAGCAAAGTAGAACGTTCATCAAGGACACTGAACTTACAACCACAGTTGCTGATCTGTGCCCAATTCACGCTCAAAAAGGGGCATCATAACTCATCATCGTGATTTGGGAGACAAACACTTTCAAAGCACATCTCCAAGAAAAAGAACTATAGAAATGATCCCTGAAAATATAGTCTTAACAGTTTGTGGAAACTCAATCGGCATTCCATTCTGCTGAGCCTCTCCTCTAAAAGGGTTTTGCCTATTTGAATTTTGTGGGCTTTAAAGTTTACTTGACATTGTAGCGCATACATCGGAGCCAAAAGCAGAAAGGACTTCCACAATCTCTTTGAAGCCTACTCTTATTGTTAAGATATGTGGAATACAGAAAACAATCCATAACGTCATACTTTTTTGTAAGCATAGCTACCCGTGTCACGCTTTGTAGTTAATATTTGTTGAAGCTAAATGTAGAAAATCTTTGAAAAGAAAAGGCATGTACACATTTCATAAACAACCTGACGTCGGTAGCGCACTTAGAAAACAGGCTATGGCTGACATCGAAATGTGAAACGAACCCGTGTCAGGCGTGTGTTTTTCAATAACACCCGATTTGCGTATCTGCTGTCTTATCGGAGATGCAATAGCACATCACTGCAAACATTTCAAATTTTTGCAGTGATGCGGTATCGTATCTCGGATGAGACAACGTTGGCTTTATTCAAAGGACGCTGTGACATGGCCCAGAGACGAGGAGAGGTTTAAGCTGCCAAAAAACACAGCCACAAGAGAGACGGGAGTAGGGTTAACAGAAATGATCTTTTATTTAGCCAAGAACTTAGGAATGTAAACTGGGACTTAGGTTCCTTCGGGGCTGTGGTACCAGTGGTGGCATTGTTCCCCACATCTGTTTCAACGCTAGACCACCTTAAAGGGGAAGACACAACTTAAGAAAGACAAAATCATTAAAAAGAAGATGCTCCAAGTCTGTTTCTGTCTTCTTACTCTTCAGCCGTTTTCTTTCCTGGCCAACGTGTGCTTCAGCACCTCACACTGAAGGATTCTGTACTTAGAACCATCTATCCTTGAGTGTAGTAGAGTTCCCAATTGTAGGGTGACCTCGATTGGACCATCATTGCCTACAGCAGTGGGTGGTTCCAAGTTTAGAAAGTGATTTGGTGGAAATGCTCATGATTGCTGTCTTTTCCTAGCCAGGAGCTGCTCTATTCGTCCTGGGCTCCTCCTTCCAATATTGGATTGCCACGTCGCATTCCAGAAAAGCTTCTAAAACAATCCCCTTTCTCAAAAGGCACAAATGTCAAACAACGTTCAGATTATACCCCTTTCTTCAACATCGACGAAAGCTACACAGAAACTTCATCAACGACACAGAGTTGACATCCAACAAAACAGTCCCGCACCTGCCCACAAATGATAACGTAGGCATTTCAGACACTTGAAGATGATTGCATTCTTGGAAAACTTGCAATGGCTGACATCATGCTAAACACATATCCAGAGCACTTTTTACCGAAAAACCATTTTTTTTGCAACTGCTTTTTATACAACACACAATCATTCATTATTGCAAATAGTCTAGCCTTCCAACAAATTTTTCTGCATGGGATCTACAAACACAAAAAAATACCAAAACTGGACTAAAATGCTTAACACCACTCAGAACATACTCCTTTCTTCAACATTGCAATAAGCAATGTAGAACGTTCATCAAGGACACTGAACTTACAACCACAGTTGCTGATCTGTGCCCAATTCACGCTCAAAAAGGGGCATCATAACTCATCATCGTGATTTGGGAGACAAACACTTTCAAAGCACATCTCCAAAAAAAAGAACTATAGAAATGATCCCTGAAAATATAGTCTTAACAGTTTGTGGAAACTCAATCGGCATTCCATTCTGCTGCGCCTCTCCTCTAAAAGGGTTTTGCCTATTTGAATTTTGTGGGCTTTAAAGTTTACTCGACATTGTAGCACATACATCGGAGCCAAAAGCAGAAAGGACTTCCACAATCTCTTTGAAGCCTACTCTTACTGTTAAGATATGTGGAATACAGAAAACAATCCATAATGTCATACTTTTTTGTAAGCATAGCTAACCGTGTCACGCTTTGTAGTTAATATTTGTTGAAGCTAAATGTAGAAAATCTTTGAAAAGAAAAGGCATGTACACATTTCATAAACAACCTGACGTCGGTAGCGCACTTAGAAAACAGGCTATGGCTGACATCGAAATGTGAAACGAGCCCGTGTCAGGCGTGTGTTTTTCAATAACACCCGATTTGCGTATCTGCTGTCTTATCGGAGATGCAATAGCACATCACTGCAAACATTTCAAATTTTTGCAGTGATGCGGTATCGTATCTCGGATGAGACAACGTTGGCTTTATTCAAAGGACGCTGTGACATGGCCCAGAGACGAGGAGAGGTTTAAGCTGCCAAAAAACACAGCCACAAGAGAGACGGGAGTAGGGTTAACAGAAATGATCTTTTATTTAGCCAAGAACTTAGGAATGTAAACTGGGACTTAGGTTCCTTCGGGGCTGTGGTACCAGTGGTGGCATTGTTCCCCACATCTGTTTCAACGCTAGACCACCTTAAAGGGGAAGACACAACTTAAGAAAGACAAAATCATTAAAAAGAAGATGCTCCAAGTCTGTTTCTGTCTTCTTACTCTTCAGCCGTTTTCTTTCCTGGCCAACGTGTGCTTCAGCACCTCACACTGAAGGATTCTGTACTTAGAACCATCTATCCTTGAGTGTAGTAGAGTTCCCAATTGTAGGGTGACCTCGATTGGACCACCATTGCCTACAGCAGTGGGTGGTTCCAAGTTTAGAAAGTGATTTGGTGGAAATGCTCATGATTGCTGTCTTTTCCTAGCCAGGAGCTGCTCTATTCGTCCTGGGCTCCTCCTTCCAATATTGGATTGCCACGTCGCATTCCAGAAAAGCTTCTAAAACAATCCCCTTTCTCAAAAGGCACAAATGTCAAACAACGCTCAGATTATACCCCTTTCTTCAACATCGACGAAAGCTACACAGAAACTTCATCAACGACACAGAGTTGACATCCAACAAAACAGTCCCGCACCTGCCCACAAATGATAACGTAGGCATTTCAGACACTTGAAGATGATTGCATTCTTGGAAAACTTGCAATGGCTGACATCATGCTAAACACATATCCAGAGCACTTTTTACCGAAAAACCATTTTTTTTGCAACTGCTTTTTATACAACACACAATCATTCATTATTGCAAATAGTCTTGCCTTCCAACAAATTTTTCTGCATGGGATCTACAAACACAAAAAAATACCAAAACTGGACTAAAATGCTTAACACCACTCAGAACATACTCCTTTCTTCAACATTGCAATAAGCAATGTAGAACGTTCATCAAGGACACTGAACTTACAACCACAGTTGCTGATCTGTGCCCAATTCACGCTCAAAAAGGGGCATCATAACTCATCATCGTGATTTGGGAGACAAACACTTTCAAAGCACATCTCCAAAAAAAAGAACTATAGAAATGATCCCTGAAAATATAGTCTTAACAGTTTGTGGAAACTCAATCGGCATTCCATTCTGCTGCGCCTCTCCTCTAAAAGGGTTTTGCCTATTTGAATTTTGTGGGCTTTAAAGTTTACTCGACATTGTAGCACATACATCGGAGCCAAAAGCAGAAAGGACTTCCACAATCTCTTTGAAGCCTACTCTTACTGTTAAGATATGTGGAATACAGAAAACAATCCATAATGTCATACTTTTTTGTAAGCATAGCTAACCGTGTCACGCTTTGTAGTTAATATTTGTTGAAGCTAAATGTAGAAAATCTTTGAAAAGAAAAGGCATGTACACATTTCATAAACAACCTGACGTCGGTAGCGCACTTAGAAAACAGGCTATGGCTGACATCGAAATGTGAAACGAGCCCGTGTCAGGCGTGTGTTTTTCAATAACACCCGATTTGCGTATCTGCTGTCTTATCGGAGATGCAATAGCACATCACTGCAAACATTTCAAATTTTTGCAGTGATGCGGTATCGTATCTCGGATGAGACAACGTTGGCTTTATTCAAAGGACGCTGTGACATGGCCCAGAGACGAGGAGAGGTTTAAGCTGCCAAAAAACACAGCCACAAGAGAGACGGGAGTAGGGTTAACAGAAATGATCTTTTATTTAGCCAAGAACTTAGGAATGTAAACTGGGACTTAGGTTCCTTCGGGGCTGTGGTACCAGTGGTGGCATTGTTCCCCACATCTGTTTCAACGCTAGACCACCTTAAAGGGGAAGACACAACTTAAGAAAGACAAAATCATTAAAAAGAAGATGCTCCAAGTCTGTTTCTGTCTTCTTACTCTTCAGCCGTTTTCTTTCCTGGCCAACGTGTGCTTCAGCACCTCACACTGAAGGATTCTGTACTTAGAACCATCTATCCTTGAGTGTAGTAGAGTTCCCAATTGTAGGGTGACCTCGATTGGACCACCATTGCCTACAGCAGTGGGTGGTTCCAAGTTTAGAAAGTGATTTGGTGGAAATGCTCATGATTGCTGTCTTTTCCTAGCCAGGAGCTGCTCTATTCGTCCTGGGCTCCTCCTTCCAATATTGGATTGCCACGTCGCATTCCAGAAAAGCTTCTAAAACAATCCCCTTTCTCAAAAGGCACAAATGTCAAACAACGCTCAGATTATACCCCTTTCTTCAACATCGACGAAAGCTACACAGAAACTTCATCAACGACACAGAGTTGACATCCAACAAAACAGTCCCGCACCTGCCCACAAATGATAACGTAGGCATTTCAGACACTTGAAGATGATTGCATTCTTGGAAAACTTGCAATGGCTGACATCATGCTAAACACATATCCAGAGCACTCTTTACCAAAAAAACCATTTTTTTTTGCAACTGCTTTTTATACGACACACAATCATTCAATATTGCAAATAGTCTTGCCTTCCAACAAATTTTTCTGCATGGGATCTACGAACACAAAAAAAAAAACCAAAACTGGACTAAAATGCTTAATACCACTCAGAACATACTCCTTTCTTCAACATTGCCATAAGCAATGTAGAACGTTCATCAAGGACACTGAACTTACAACCACAGTTGCTGATCTGTGCCCAATTCACGCTCAAAAAGGGGCATCATAACTCATCATCGTGATTTGGGAGACAAACACTTTCAAAGCACATCTCCAAGAAAAAGAACTATAGAAATGATCCTTGAAAATATAGTCTTAACAGTTTGTGGAAACTCAATCGGCATTCCATTCTGCTGAGCCTCTCCTCTAAAAGGGTTTTGCCTATTTGAATTTTTTAGGCTTTAAAGTTTACTTGACATTGTAGCGCATACATCGGAGCCAAAAGCAGAAAGGACTTCCACAATCTCTTTGAAGCCTACTCTTATTGTTAAGATATGTGGAATACAGAAAACAATCCATAACGTCATACTTTTTTGTAAGCATAGCTACCCGTGTCACGCTTTGTAGTTAATATTTGTTGAAGCTAAATGTAGAAAATCTTTGAAAAGAAAAGGCATGTACACATTTCATAAACAACCTGACGTCGGTAGCGCACTTAGAAAACAGGCTATGGCTGACATCGAAATGTGAAACGAACCCGTGTCAGGCGTGTGTTTTTCAATAACACCCGATTTGCGTATCTGCTGTCTTATCGGAGATGCAATAGCACATCACTGCAAACATTTCAAATTTTTGCAGTGATGCGGTATCGTATCTCGGATGAGACAACGTTGGCTTTATTCAAAGGACGCTGTGACATGGCCCAGAGACGAGGAGAGGTTTAAGCTGCCAAAAAACACAGCCACAAGAGAGACGGGAGTAGGGTTAACAGAAATGATCTTTTATTTAGCCAAGAACTTAGGAATGTAAACTGGGACTTAGGTTCCTTCGGGGCTGTGGTACCAGTGGTGGCATTGTTCCCCACATCTGTTTCAACGCTAGACCACCTTAAAGGGGAAGACACAACTTAAGAAAGACAAAATCATTAAAAAGAAGATGCTCCAAGTCTGTTTCTGTCTTCTTACTCTTCAGCCGTTTTCTTTCCTGGCCAACGTGTGCTTCAGCACCTCACACTGAAGGATTCTGTACTTAGAACCATCTATCCTTGAGTGTAGTAGAGTTCCCAATTGTAGGGTGACCTCGATTGGACCATCATTGCCTACAGCAGTGGGTGGTTCCAAGTTTAGAAAGTGATTTGGTGGAAATGCTCATGATTGCTGTCTTTTCCTAGCCAGGAGCTGCTCTATTCGTCCTGGGCTCCTCCTTCCAATATTGGATTGCCACGTCGCATTCCAGAAAAGCTTCTAAAACAATCCCCTTTCTCAAAAGGCACAAATGTCAAACAACGCTCAGATTATACCCCTTTCTTCAACATCGACGAAAGCTACACAGAAACTTCATCAACGACACAGAGTTGACATCCAACAAAACAGTCCCGCACCTGCCCACAAATGATAACGTAGGCATTTCAGACACTTGAAGATGATTGCATTCTTGGAAAACTTGCAATGGCTGACATCATGCTAAACACATATCCAGAGCACTTTTTACCGAAAAACCATTTTTTTTGCAACTGCTTTTTATACAACACACAATCATTCATTATTGCAAATAGTCTAGCCTTCCAACAAATTTTTCTGCATGGGATCTACAAACACAAAAAAATACCAAAACTGGACTAAAATGCTTAACACCACTCAGAACATACTCCTTTCTTCAACATTGCAATAAGCAATGTAGAACGTTCATCAAGGACACTGAACTTACAACCACAGTTGCTGATCTGTGCCCAATTCACGCTCAAAAAGGGGCATCATAACTCATCATCGTGATTTGGGAGACAAACACTTTCAAAGCACATCTCCAAAAAAAAGAACTATAGAAATGATCCCTGAAAATATAGTCTTAACAGTTTGTGGAAACTCAATCGGCATTCCATTCTGCTGCGCCTCTCCTCTAAAAGGGTTTTGCCTATTTGAATTTTGTGGGCTTTAAAGTTTACTCGACATTGTAGCACATACATCGGAGCCAAAAGCAGAAAGGACTTCCACAATCTCTTTGAAGCCTACTCTTACTGTTAAGATATGTGGAATACAGAAAACAATCCATAATGTCATACTTTTTTGTAAGCATAGCTAACCGTGTCACGCTTTGTAGTTAATATTTGTTGAAGCTAAATGTAGAAAATCTTTGAAAAGAAAAGGCATGTACACATTTCATAAACAACCTGACGTCGGTAGCGCACTTAGAAAACAGGCTATGGCTGACATCGAAATGTGAAACGAGCCCGTGTCAGGCGTGTGTTTTTCAATAACACCCGATTTGCGTATCTGCTGTCTTATCGGAGATGCAATAGCACATCACTGCAAACATTTCAAATTTTTGCAGTGATGCGGTATCGTATCTCGGATGAGACAACGTTGGCTTTATTCAAAGGACGCTGTGACATGGCCCAGAGACGAGGAGAGGTTTAAGCTGCCAAAAAACACAGCCACAAGAGAGACGGGAGTAGGGTTAACAGAAATGATCTTTTATTTAGCCAAGAACTTAGGAATGTAAACTGGGACTTAGGTTCCTTCGGGGCTGTGGTACCAGTGGTGGCATTGTTCCCCACATCTGTTTCAACGCTAGACCACCTTAAAGGGGAAGACACAACTTAAGAAAGACAAAATCATTAAAAAGAAGATGCTCCAAGTCTGTTTCTGTCTTCTTACTCTTCAGCCGTTTTCTTTCCTGGCCAACGTGTGCTTCAGCACCTCACACTGAAGGATTCTGTACTTAGAACCATCTATCCTTGAGTGTAGTAGAGTTCCCAATTGTAGGGTGACCTCGATTGGACCATCATTGCCTACAGCAGTGGGTGGTTCCAAGTTTAGAAAGTGATTTGGTGGAAATGCTCATGATTGCTGTCTTTTCCTAGCCAGGAGCTGCTCTATTCGTCCTGGGCTCCTCCTTCCAATATTGGATTGCCACATCGCATTCCAGAAAAGCTTCTAAAACAATCCCCTTTCTCAAAAGGCACAAATGTCAAACAACGCTCAGATTATACCCCTTTCTTCAACATCGACGAAAGCTACACAGAAACTTCATCAACGACACAGAGTTGACATCCAACAAAACAGTCCCGCACCTGCCCACAAATGATAACGTAGGCATTTCAGACACTTGAAGATGATTGCATTCTTGGAAAACTTGCAATGGCTGACATCATGCTAAACACATATCCAGAGCACTCTTTACCGAAAAACCATTTTTTTTGCAACTGCTTTTTATACAACACACAACACTCATTATTGCAAATAGTCTTGCCTTCCAACAAATTTTTCTGCATGGGATCTACAAACACAAAAAAATACCAAAACTGGACTAAAATGCTTAACACCACTCAGAACATACTCCTTTCTTCAACATTGCAATAAGCAATGTAGAACGTTCATCAAGGACACTGAACTTACAACCACAGTTGCTGATCTGTGCCCAATTCACGCTCAAAAAGGGGCATCATAACTCATCATCGTGATTTGGGAGACAAACACTTTCAAAGCACATCTCCAAAAAAAAGAACTATAGAAATGATCCCTGAAAATATAGTCTTAACAGTTTGTGGAAACTCAATCGGCATTCCATTCTGCTGCGCCTCTCCTCTAAAAGGGTTTTGCCTATTTGAATTTTGTGGGCTTTAAAGTTTACTCGACATTGTAGCACATACATCGGAGCCAAAAGCAGAAAGGACTTCCACAATCTCTTTGAAGCCTACTCTTACTGTTAAGATATGTGGAATACAGAAAACAATCCATAACGTCATACTTTTTTGTAAGCATAGCTACCCGTGTCACGCTTTGTAGTTAATATTTGTTGAAGCTAAATGTAGAAAATCTTTGAAAAGAAAAGGCATGTACACATTTCATAAACAACCTGACGTCGGTAGCGCACTTAGAAAACAGGCTATGGCTGACATCGAAATGTGAAACGAACCCGTGTCAGGCGTGTGTTTTTCAATAACACCCGATTTGCGTATCTGCTGTCTTATCGGAGATGCAATAGCACATCACTGCAAACATTTCAAATTTTTGCAGTGATGCGGTATCGTATCTCGGATGAGACAACGTTGGCTTTATTCAAAGGACGCTGTGACATGGCCCAGAGACGAGGAGAGGTTTAAGCTGCCAAAAAACACAGCCACAAGAGAGACGGGAGTAGGGTTAACAGAAATGATCTTTTATTTAGCCAAGAACTTAGGAATGTAAACTGGGACTTAGGTTCCTTCGGGGCTGTGGTACCAGTGGTGGCATTGTTCCCCACATCTGTTTCAACGCTAGACCACCTTAAAGGGGAAGACACAACTTAAGAAAGACAAAATCATTAACCCCCTGGGGACCAAGGTGTATTTGGGGTCCTTGAGAGGTTCTGACATGCCCTGACATATGTGTTTTTTTCAGCTGCTTATAAACATATTAATGGCACAGGTGAAATTACACAATATTTAGCAGAAACAGGGCAACCATGACATATGGGCAACATGTTTGTACATGTTTGCATTTTTGAGAGAATATTGTTTATGCGTGGTTATTGTAAAAACTAAAAATGAAAGTTTCTGAAATAAGGCCAGAAAACACATACTAAATATGCGTCCACAAGACTTTTGACTAATTGATGTTGTTGCCTAGGGTTTTTTCTTCACAATGATCTGAAAATCATCACCCTAATCATTCACATAAAACTGTGAATTGGGTTATATTGTGAAAAAGATTTTTTTTGTTTGCCAAGGCAATATGCGAATGGGCGTGAACAGGCCAGCCCCATCATGTATAATTAGGTGATTCACACCTGA
Source organism: Cyprinella venusta (assembly GCA_038021265.1). Classification (NCBI taxonomy): domain Eukaryota; kingdom Metazoa; phylum Chordata; class Actinopteri; order Cypriniformes; family Leuciscidae; genus Cyprinella; species Cyprinella venusta. Next base: position 6,208,503 of record CM075876.1, on the reverse strand, counting down.
GAGAGACAAAGACATGCATAATAATGAGCCTTTCATTCAGGTGAGTCAGACAAGAAAAAAATGAAAGGACAACATTATGTTGTCAACATATATATATATATGTATATATATATATATATATATATATAACTGAAGGTCAGATGCAAAAGCCTTTAAGTTCCATTTTAAATTCTTCTAGAATGATCATTTTTATCAAGCTTGTATATTTAAGTTCAGTAATTTCACTTAAATGACAATTAATAGGTAGTCTTCATTGCCATTATGTGAAATTACTGAACTTATATATACAAGCTTCATAAAAATGATCATTCTAGAAAAAATTCAAATGGCACTTAGAGGCTTTTGCATCTGAACGCTTCAAATATATACATGTATGTATAAAATCAAAGTATAAATGAAAGTCAAAACCCATTTTTTGTCATACCTGGAAACAAATCCTGGTCAATTTTTATATGGGCCATGTAGAATTGGTTCAGAGTTAGAGTTTCAAACATCAAGATGTTTTAAACTCTAACCAAAAGTGTGTTTAAATATGATTCGTGTGTGTGGCTAATAAAATAATATGAGCAGAACTCTAACAGTCTCTAACTAAATGAACGTTCGTTCGTAGGCCCTACATCCGTCCACACACCCGAATCATATTTAAACACACTTTTTGGTTATAGGTACAGATAAATAATGTTATCTTACTAATGTAAGGATGTCTCATGAGATTCTTGTTCAAATGAAAGCGAAAGTGAATTAACGCACAGCGCGCGTCAGTGAATTCGTCTATTCTTCCCTATCAGACGTGCATTTGATATTTAAACAGTCTTTGTGGACACTATTCAATAACGCGATTCGAACAAAGCACTTATAATAAATGACTTAGGCTACTGCATCAGCTGAATCCGTGCGTGCTCCTCAAAATGAAACTAAGGTAACTTTTTTTCCAGGATCTCCTCACTGCGATGAAGGCGTTTTCATGGCTTGCCTCCCTCAACATTAGAATTTGAATAGCACGCGCTCCCAGTGGGCGCGGTTACATTAGCACCTCATTTGCTGTAATGAGGTAAAAAGGGAAAATCCTGACATCTCTTTCTTTTCATACAGATTACATCAACTGAGAGTAGTTGCTTTTTATATAAATGACTTAAATTAAAAGAAGAAAATCTCAGCTTCATAAAGAGAGATCTTTCGTGTGTCTGTGACAAGTATTTAATGAGTTACAGCTCTTTTTTCGGACGCGTTTCAGAAAGATTTTTGCGGAGACAGAGTGAGCTGAAAGCGCACCCTGTTTAAGTTATTTATTTTACAAAAACACAAGGTTTTGATATTAATAAGAGTGTACATAAAAAAAGAAGACCCTCTATAGTTTATAATCATGTATCGATTTTATTTATATGACCATCAATGACGGAGTATTTTAAGTCTATGTTGCAGCTGTGTGAAAAAAAAACTATCAAAACGCGGGGGCGCGTTTTTGGTCCCCAGGGGGTTAAAAAGAAGATGCTCCAAGTCTGTTTCTGTCTTCTTACTCTTCAGCCGTTTTCTTTCCTGGCCAACGTGTGCTTCAGCACCTCACACTGAAGGATTCTGTACTTAGAACCATCTATCCTTGAGTGTAGTAGAGTTCCCAATTGTAGGGTGACCTCGATTGGACCACCATTGCCTACAGCAGTGGGTGGTTCCAAGTTTAGAAAGTGATTTGGTGGAAATGCTCATGATTGCTGTCTTTTCCAAGCCAGGAGCTGCTCCATTGGTCCTGGGCTCCTCCTTCCAATATTGGATTGCCACGTCGCATTCCAGAAAAGCTTCTAAAACAATCCCCTTTCTCAAAAGGCACAAATGTCAAACAACGCTCAGATTATACCCCTTTCTTCAACATCGACGAAAGCTACACAGAAACTTCATCAACGACACAGAGTTGACATCCAACAAAACAGTCCCGCACCTGCCCACAAATGATAACGTAGGCATTTCAGACACTTGAAGATGATTGCGTTCTTGGAAAACTTGCAATGGCTGACATCATGCTAAACACATATCCAGAGCACTCTTTACCAAAAAACCCATTTTTTGCAGCTGCTTTTTATACGACACACAATCATTCATTATTGCAAATAGTCTTGCCTTCCAACAAATTTTTCTGCATGGGATCTATTAACACAAAAAAAACCAAAACTGGACTAAAATGCTTAATACCACTCAGAACATACTTCTTTCTTCAACATTGCCATAAGCAATGTAGAACGTTCATCAAGGACACTGAACTCACAACCACAGTTGCTGATCTGTGCCCAATTCACACTCAAAAGGGGGCATCATAACTCATCATCGTGATTTGGGAGACAAACACTTTCAAAGCACATCTCCAAGAAAAAGAACTATAGAAATGATCCCTGAAAATATAGTCTTAACAGTTTGTGGAAACTCAATCGGCATTCCATTCTGCTGCGCCTCTCCTCTAAAAGGGTTTTGCCTATTTGAATTTTGTGGGCTTTAAAGTTTACTTGACATTGTAGCGCATACATCGGAGCCAAAAGCAGAAAGGACTTTCACAATCTCTTTGAAGCCTACTCTTACTGTTAAGATATGTGGAATACAGAAAACAATCCATAACGTCATACTTTTTTGTAAGCATAGCTACCCGTGTCACGCTTTGTAGTTAATATTTGTTGAAGCTAAATGTAGAAAATCTTTGAAAAGAAAAGGCATGTACACATTTCATAAACAACCTGACGTCGGTAGCGCACTTAGAAAACAGGCTATGGCTGACATCGAAATGTGAAACGAACCCGTGTCAGGCGTGTGTTTTTCAATAACACCCGATTTGCGTATCTGCTGTCTTATCGGAGATGCAATAGCACATCACTGCAAACATTTCAAATTTTTGCAGTGATGCGGTATCGTATCTCGGATGAGACAACGTTGGCTTTATTCAAAGGACGCTGTGACATGGCCCAGAGACGAGGAGAGGTTTAAGCTGCCAAAAAACACAGCCACAAGAGAGACGGGAGTAGGGTTAACAGAAATGATCTTTTATTTAGCCAAGAACTTAGGAATGTAAACTGGGACTTAGGTTCCTTCGGGGCTGTGGTACCAGTGGTGGCATTGTTCCCCACATCTGTTTCAACGCTAGACCACCTTAAAGGGGAAGACACAACTTAAGAAAGACAAAATCATTAAAAAGAAGATGCTCCAAGTCTGTTTCTGTCTTCTTACTCTTCAGCCGTTTTCTTTCCTGGCCAACGTGTGCTTCAGCACCTCACACTGAAGGATTCTGTACTTAGAACCATCTATCCTTGAGTGTAGTAGAGTTCCCAATTGTAGGGTGACCTCGATTGGACCATCATTGCCTACAGCAGTGGGTGGTTCCAAGTTTAGAAAGTGATTTGGTGGAAATGCTCATGATTGCTGTCTTTTCCTAGCCAGGAGCTGCTCTATTCGTCCTGGGCTCCTCCTTCCAATATTGGATTGCCACGTCGCATTCCAGAAAAGCTTCTAAAACAATCCCCTTTCTCAAAAGGCACAAATGTCAAACAACGCTCAGATTATACCCCTTTCTTCAACATCGACGAAAGCTACACAGAAACTTCATCAACGACACAGAGTTGACATCCAACAAAACAGTCCCGCACCTGCCCACAAATGATAACGTAGGCATTTCAGACACTTGAAGATGATTGCATTCTTGGAAAACTTGCAATGGCTGACATCATGCTAAACACATATCCAGAGCACTCTTTACCAAAAAAAACATTTTTTTTGCAACTGCTTTTTATACAACACACAATCATTCATTATTGCAAATAGTCTTGCCTTCCAACAAATTTTTCTGCATGGGACCTACAAACACAAAGAAAAACCAAAACTGGACTAAAATGCTTAACACCACTCAGAACATACTCCTTTCTTCAACATTGCAATAAGCAACGTAGAACGTTCATCAAGGACACTGAAATTACAACCACAGTTGCTGATCTGTGCCCAATTCACGCTCAAAAAGGGGCATCATAACTCATCATCGTGATTTGGGAGACAAACACTTTCAAAGCACATCCCCAAAAAAAAGAACTATAGGAATGATCCCTGAAAATATAGTCTTAACAGTTTGCGGAAACTCAATCGGCATTCCATTCTGCTGCGCCTCTCCTCTAAAAGGGTTTTGCCTATTTGAATTTTGTGGGCTTTAAAGTTTACTTGACATTGTAGCGCATACATCGGAGCCAAAAGCAGAAAGGACTTCCACAATCTCTTTGAAGCCTACTCTTACTGTTAAGATATGTGGAATACAGAAAACAATCCATAATGTCATACTTTTTTGTAAGCATAGCTAACCGTGTCACGCTTTGTAGTTAATATTTGTTGAAGCTAAATGTAGAAAATCTTTGAAAAGAAAAGGCATGTACACATTTCATAAACAACCTGACGTCGGTAGCGCACTTAGAAAACAGGCTATGGCTGACATCGAAATGTGAAACGAGCCCGTGTCAGGCGTGTGTTTTTCAATAACACCTGATTTGCGTATCTGCTGTCTTATCGGAGATGCAATAGCACATCACTGCAAACATTTCAAATTTTTGCAGTGATGCGGTATCGTATCTCGGATGAGACAACGTTGGCTTTATTCAAAGGACGCTGTGACATGGCCCAGAGACGAGGAGAGGTTTAAGCTGCCAAAAAACACAGCCACAAGAGAGACGGGAGTAGGGTTAACAGAAATGATCTTTTATTTAGCCAAGAACTTAGGAATGTAAACTGGGACTTAGGTTCCTTCGGGGCTGTGGTACCAGTGGTGGCATTGTTCCCCACATCTGTTTCAACGCTAGACCACCTTAAAGGGGAAGACACAACTTAAGAAAGACAAAATCATTAAAAAGAAGATGCTCCAAGTCTGTTTCTGTCTTCTTACTCTTCAGCCGTTTTCTTTCCTGGCCAAAGTGTGCTTCAGCACCTCACACTGAAGGATTCTGTACTTAGAACCATCTATCCTTGAGTGTAGTAGAGTTCCCAATTGTAGGGTGACCTCGATTGGACCATCATTGCCTACAGCAGTGGGTGGTTCCAAGTTTAGAAAGTGATTTGGTGGAAATGCTCATGATTGCTGTCTTTTCCTAGCCAGGAGCTGCTCTATTCGTCCTGGGCTCCTCCTTCCAATATTGGATTGCCACGTCGCATTCCAGAAAAGCTTCTAAAACAATCCCCTTTCTCAAAAGGCACAAATGTCAAACAACGCTCAGATTATACCCCTTTCTTCAACATCGACGAAAGCTACACAGAAACTTCATCAACGACACAGAGTTGACATCCAACAAAACAGTCTCGCACCTGCCCACAAATGATAACGTAGGCATTTCAGACACTTGAAGATGATTGCATTCTTGGAAAACTTGCAATGGCTGACATCATGCTAAACACATATCCAGAGCACTCTTTACCGAAAAACCATTTTTTTTGCAACTGCTTTTTATACAACACACAATCATTCATTATTGCAAATAGTCTTGCCTTCCAACAAATTTTTCTGCATGGGATCTACAAACACAAAAAAATACCAAAACTGGACTAAAATGCTTAACACCACTCAGAACATACTCCTTTCTTCAACATTGCAATAAGCAATGTAGAACGTTCATCAAGGACACTGAACTTACAACCACAGTTGCTGATCTGTGCCCAATTCACGCTCAAAAAGGGGCATCATAACTCATCATCGTGATTTGGGAGACAAACACTTTCAAAGCACATCTCCAAGAAAAAGAACTATAGAAATGATCCCTGAAAATATAGTCTTAACAGTTTGTGGAAACTCAATCGGCATTCCATTCTGCTGCGCCTCTCCTCTAAAAGGGTTTTACCTATTTGAATTTTGTGGGCTTTAAAGTTTACTCGACATTGTAGCACATACATCGGAGCCAAAAGCAGAAAGGACTTCCACAATCTCTTTGAAGCCTACTCTTACTGTTAAGATATGTGGAATACAGAAAACAATCCATAACGTCATACTTTTTTGTAAGCATAGCTACCCGTGTCACGCTTTGTAGTTAATATTTGTTGAAGCTAAATGTAGAAAATCTTTGAAAAGAAAAGGCATGTACACATTTCATAAACAACCTGACGTCGGTAGCGCACTTAGAAAACAGGCTATGGCTGACATCGAAATGTGAAACGAACCCGTGTCAGGCGTGTGTTTTTCAATAACACCCGATTTGCGTATCTGCTGTCTTATCGGAGATGCAATAGCACATCACTGCAAACATTTCAAATTTTTGCAGTGATGCGGTATCGTATCTCGGATGAGACAACGTTGGCTTTATTCAAAGGACGCTGTGACATGGCCCAGAGACGAGGAGAGGTTTAAGCTGCCAAAAAACACAGCCACAAGAGAGACGGGAGTAGGTTTAACAGAAATGATCTTTTATTTAGCCAAGAACTTAGGAATGTAAACTGGGACTTAGGTTCCTTCGGGGCTGTGGTACCAGTGGTGGCATTGTTCCCCACATCTGTTTCAACGCTAGACCACCTTAAAGGGGAAGACACAACTTAAGAAAGACAAAATCATTAAAAAGAAGATGCTCCAAGTCTGTTTCTGTCTTCTTACTCTTCAGCCGTTTTCTTTCCTGGCCAACGTGTGCTTCAGCACCTCACACTGAAGGATTCTGTACTTAGAACCATCTATCCTTGAGTGTAGTAGAGTTCCCAATTGTAGGGTGACCTCGATTGGACCATCATTGCCTACAGCAGTGGGTGGTTCCAAGTTTAGAAAGTGATTTGGTGGAAATGCTCATGATTGCTGTCTTTTCCTAGCCAGGAGCTGCTCTATTCGTCCTGGGCTCCTCCTTCCAATATTGGATTGCCACGTCGCATTCCAGAAAAGCTTCTAAAACAATCCCCTTTCTCAAAAGGCACAAATGTCAAACAACGCTCAGATTATACCCCTTTCTTCAACATCGACGAAAGCTACACAGAAACTTCATCAACGACACAGAGTTGACATCCAACAAAACAGTCCCGCACCTGCCCACAAATGATAACGTAGGCATTTCAGACACTTGAAGATGATTGCATTCTTGGAAAACTTGCAATGGCTGACATCATGCTAAACACATATCCAGAGCACTCTTTACCGAAAAACCATTTTTTTTGCAACTGCTTTTTATACAACACACAATCATTCATTATTGCAAATAGTCTTGCCTTCCAACAAATTTTTCTGCATGGGATCTACAAACACAAAAAAAATACCAAAACTGGACTAAAATGCTTAACACCACTCAGAACATACTCCTTTCTTCAACATTGCAATAAGCAATGTAGAACGTTCATCAAGGACACTGAACTTACAACCACAGTTGCTGATCTGTGCCCAATTCACACTCAAAAAGGGGCATCATAATTCATCATCGTGATTTGGGAGACAAACACTTTCAAAGCACATCTCCAAGAAAAAGAACTATAGAAATGATCCCAGAAAATATAGTCTTAACAGTTTGTGGAAACTCAATCGGCATTCCATTCTGCTGCGCCTCTCCTCTAAAAGGGTTTTGCCTATTTGAATTTTGTGGGCTTTAAAGTTTACTTGACATTGTAGCACATACATCGGAGCCAAAAGCAGAAAGGACTTCCACAATCTCTTTGAAGCCTACTCTTACTGTTAAGATATGTGGAATACAGAAAACAATCCATAACGTCATACTTTTTTGTAAGCATAGCTACCCGTGTCACGCTTTGTAGTTAATATTTGTTGAAGCTAAATGTAGAAAATCTTTGAAAAGAAAAGGCATGTACACATTTCATAAACAACCTGACGTCGGTAGCGCACTTACAAAACAGGCTATGGCTGACATCGAAATGTGAAACGAACCCGTGTCAGGCGTGTGTTTTTCAATAACACCCGATTTGCGTATCTGTTGTCTTATCGGAGATGCAATAGCACATCACTGCAAACATTTCAAATTTTTGCAGTGATGCGGTATCGTATCTCGGATGAGACAACGTTGGCTTTATTCAAAGGACGCTGTGACATGGCCCAGAGACGAGGAGAGGTTTAAGCTGCCAAAAAACACAGCCACAAGAGAGACGGGAGTAGGGTTAACAGAAATGATCTTTTATTTAGCCAAGAACTTAGGAATGTAAACATGGACTTAGGTTCCTTCGGGGCTGTGGTACCAGTGGTGGCATTGTTCCCCACATCTGTTTCAACGCTAGACCACCTTAAAGGGGAAGACACAACTTAAGAAAGACAAAATCATTAAAAAGAAGATGCTCCAAGTCTGTTTCTGTCTTCTTACTCTTCAGCCGTTTTCTTTCCTGGCCAACGTGTGCTTCAGCACCTCACACTGAAGGATTCTGTACTTAGAACCATCTATCCTTGAGTGTAGTAGAGTTCCCAATTGTAGGGTGACCTCGATTGGACCACCATTGCCTACAGCAGTGGGTGGTTCCAAGTTTAGAAAGTGATTTGGTGGAAATGCTCATGATTGCTGTCTTTTCCTAGCCAGGAGCTGCTCCATTGGTCCTGGGCTCCTCCTTCCAATATTGGATTGCCACGTCGCATTCCAGAAAAGATTCTAAAACAATCCCCTTTCTCAAAAGGCACAAATGTCAAACAACGCTCAGATTATACCCCTTTCTTCAACATCGACGAAAGCTACACAGAAACTTCATCAACGACACAGAGTTGACATCCAACAAAACAGTCCCGCACCTGCCCACAAATGATAACGTAGGCATTTCAGACACTTGAAGATGATTGCATTCTTGGAAAACTTGCAATGGCTGACATCATGCTAAACACATATCCAGAGCACTCTTTACCAAAAAACCCATTTTTTGCAACTGCTTTTTATACGACACACAATCATTCATTATTGCAAATAGTCTTGCCTTCCAACAAATTTTTCTGCATGGGATCTACAAACACAAAAAAAAAAAAAAAACTGGACTAAAATGCTTAATACCACTCAGAACATACTCCTTTCTTCAACATTGCCATAAGCAATGTAGAACGTTCATCAAGGACACTGAACTTACAACCACAGTTGCTGATCTGTGCCCAATTCACGCTCAAAAAGGGGCATCATAACTCATCATCGTGATTTGGGAGACAAACACTTTCAAAGCACATCTCCAAGAAAAAGAACTATAGAAATGATCCCTGAAAATATAGTCTTAACAGTTTGTGGAAACTCAATCGGCATTCCATTCTGCTGCGCCTCTCCTCTAAAAGGGTTTTGCCTATTTGAAATTTGGTGGCTTTAAAGTTTACTTGACATTGTAGCGCATACATCGGAGCCAAAAGCAGAAAGGACTTCCACAATCTCTTTGAAGCCTACTCTTACTGTTAAGATATGTGGAATACAGAAAACAATCCATAACGTCATACTTTTTTGTAAGCATAGCTACCCGTGTCACGCTTTGTAGTTAATATTTGTTGAAGCTAAATGTAGAAAATCTTTGAAAAGAAAAGGCATGTACACATTTCATAAACAACCTGACGTCGGTAGCGCACTTAGAAAACAGGCTATGGCTGACATCGAAATGTGAAACGAACCCGTGTCAGGCGTGTGTTTTTCAATAACACCCGATTTGCGTATCTGCTGTCTTATCGGAGATGCAATAGCACATCACTGCAAACATTTCAAATTTTTGCAGTGATGCGGTATCGTATCTCGGATGAGACAACGTTGGCTTTATTCAAAGGACGCTGTGACATGGCCCAGAGACGAGGAGAGGTTTAAGCTGCCAAAAAACACAGCCACAAGAGAGACGGGAGTAGGGTTAACAGAAATGATCTTTTATTTAGCCAAGAACTTAGAAATGTAAACTGGGACTTAGGTTCCTTCGGGGCTGTGGTACCAGTGGTGGCATTGTTCCCCACATCTGTTTCAACGCTAGACCACCTTAAAGGGGAAGACACAACTTAAGAAAGACAAAATCATTAAAAAGAAGATGCTCCAAGTCTGTTTCTGTCTTCTTACTCTTCAGCCGTTTTCTTTCCTGGCCAACGTGTGCTTCAGCACCTCACACTGAAGGATTCTGTACTTAGAACCATCTATCCTTGAGTGTAGTAGAGTTCCCAATTGTAGGGTGACCTCGATTGGACCATCATTGCCTACAGCAGTGGGTGGTTCCAAGTTTAGAAAGTGATTTGGTGGAAATGCTCATGATTGCTGTCTTTTCCTAGCCAGGAGCTGCTCTATTCGTCCTGGGCTCCTCCTTCCAATATTGGATTGCCACGTCGCATTCCAGAAAAGCTTCTAAAACAATCCCCTTTCTCAAAAGGCACAAATGTCAAACAACGCTCAGATTATACCCCTTTCTTCAACATCGACGAAAGCTACACAGAAACTTCATCAACGACACAGAGTTGACATCCAACAAAACAGTCCCGCACCTGCCCACAAATGATAACGTAGGCATTTCAGACACTTGAAGATGATTGCATTCTTGGAAAACTTGCAATGGCTGACATCATGCTAAACACATATCCAGAGCACTCTTTACCAAAAAAACCATTTTTTTTTTTGCAACTGCTTTTTATACGACACACAATCATTCAATATTGCAAATAGTCTTGCCTTCCAACAAATTTTTCTGCATGGGATCTACGAACACAAAAAAAACCCAAAACTGGACTAAAATGCTTAATACCACTCAGAACATACTCCTTTCTTCAACATTGCCATAAGCAATGTAGAACGTTCATCAAGGACACTGAACTTACAACCACAGTTGCTGATCTGTGCCCAATTCACGCTCAAAAAGGGGCATCATAACTCATCATCGTGATTTGGGAGACAAACACTTTCAAAGCACATCTCCAAGAAAAAGAACTATAGAAATGATCCCTGAAAATATAGTCTTAACAGTTTGTGGAAACTCAATCGGCATTCCATTCTGCTGAGCCTCTCCTCTAAAAGGGTTTTGCCTATTTGAATTTTGTGGGCTTTAAAGTTTACTTGACATTGTAGCGCATACATCGGAGCCAAAAGCAGAAAGGACTTCCACAATCTCTTTGAAGCCTACTCTTATTGTTAAGATATGTGGAATACAGAAAACAATCCATAACGTCATACTTTTTTGTAAGCATAGCTACCCGTGTCACGCTTTGTAGTTAATATTTGTTGAAGCTAAATGTAGAAAATCTTTGAAAAGAAAAGGCATGTACACATTTCATAAACAACCTGACGTCGGTAGCGCACTTAGAAAACAGGCTATGGCTGACATCGAAATGTGAAACGAACCCGTGTCAGGCGTGTGTTTTTCAATAACACCCGATTTGCGTATCTGCTGTCTTATCGGAGATGCAATAGCACATCACTGCAAACATTTCAAATTTTTGCAGTGATGCGGTATCGTATCTCGGATGAGACAACGTTGGCTTTATTCAAAGGACGCTGTGACATGGCCCAGAGACGAGGAGAGGTTTAAGCTGCCAAAAAACACAGCCACAAGAGAGACGGGAGTAGGGTTAACAGAAATGATCTTTTATTTAGCCAAGAACTTAGGAATGTAAACTGGGACTTAGGTTCCTTCGGGGCTGTGGTACCAGTGGTGGCATTGTTCCCCACATCTGTTTCAACGCTAGACCACCTTAAAGGGGAAGACACAACTTAAGAAAGACAAAATCATTAAAAAGAAGATGCTCCAAGTCTGTTTCTGTCTTCTTACTCTTCAGCCGTTTTCTTTCCTGGCCAACGTGTGCTTCAGCACCTCACACTGAAGGATTCTGTACTTAGAACCATCTATCCTTGAGTGTAGTAGAGTTCCCAATTGTAGGGTGACCTCGATTGGACCATCATTGCCTACAGCAGTGGGTGGTTCCAAGTTTAGAAAGTGATTTGGTGGAAATGCTCATGATTGCTGTCTTTTCCTAGCCAGGAGCTGCTCTATTCGTCCTGGGCTCCTCCTTCCAATATTGGATTGCCACGTCGCATTCCAGAAAAGCTTCTAAAACAATCCCCTTTCTCAAAAGGCACAAATGTCAAACAACGCTCAGATTATACCCCTTTCTTCAACATCGACGAAAGCTACACAGAAACTTCATCAACGACACAGAGTTGACATCCAACAAAACAGTCCCGCACCTGCCCACAAATGATAACGTAGGCATTTCAGACACTTGAAGATGATTGCATTCTTGGAAAACTTGCAATAGCTGACATCATGCTAAACACATATCCAGAGCACTTTTTACCGAAAAACCATTTTTTTTGCAACTGCTTTTTATACAACACACAATCATTCATTATTGCAAATAGTCTAGCCTTCCAACAAATTTTTCTGCATGGGATCTACAAACACAAAAAAATACCAAAACTGGACTAAAATGCTTAACACCACTCAGAACATACTCCTTTCTTCAACATTGCAATAAGCAATGTAGAACGTTCATCAAGGACACTGAACTTACAACCACAGTTGCTGATCTGTGCCCAATTCACGCTCAAAAAGGGGCATCATAACTCATCATCGTGATTTGGGAGACAAACACTTTCAAAGCACATCTCCAAAAAAAAGAACTATAGAAATGATCCCTGAAAATATAGTCTTAACAGTTTGTGGAAACTCAATCGGCATTCCATTCTGCTGCGCCTCTCCTCTAAAAGGGTTTTGCCTATTTGAATTTTGTGGGCTTTAAAGTTTACTCGACATTGTAGCACATACATCGGAGCCAAAAGCAGAAAGGACTTCCACAATCTCTTTGAAGCCTACTCTTACTGTTAAGATATGTGGAATACAGAAAACAATCCATAATGTCATACTTTTTTGTAAGCATAGCTAACCGTGTCACGCTTTGTAGTTAATATTTGTTGAAGCTAAATGTAGAAAATCTTTGAAAAGAAAAGGCATGTACACATTTCATAAACAACCTGACGTCGGTAGCGCACTTAGAAAACAGGCTATGGCTGACATCGAAATGTGAAACGAGCCCGTGTCAGGCGTGTGTTTTTCAATAACACCCGATTTGCGTATCTGCTGTCTTATCGGAGATGCAATAGCACATCACTGCAAACATTTCAAATTTTTGCAGTGATGCGGTATCGTATCTCGGATGAGACAACGTTGGCTTTATTCAAAGGACGCTGTGACATGGCCCAGAGACGAGGAGAGGTTTAAGCTGCCAAAAAACACAGCCACAAGAGAGACGGGAGTAGGGTTAACAGAAATGATCTTTTATTTAGCCAAGAACTTAGGAATGTAAACTGGGACTTAGGTTCCTTCGGGGCTGTGGTACCAGTGGTGGCATTGTTCCCCACATCTGTTTCAACGCTAGACCACCTTAAAGGGGAAGACACAACTTAAGAAAGACAAAATCATTAAAAAGAAGATGCTCCAAGTCTGTTTCTGTCTTCTTACTCTTCAGCCGTTTTCTTTCCTGGCCAACGTGTGCTTCAGCACCTCACACTGAAGGATTCTGTACTTAGAACCATCTATCCTTGAGTGTAGTAGAGTTCCCAATTGTAGGGTGACCTCGATTGGACCACCATTGCCTACAGCAGTGGGTGGTTCCAAGTTTAGAAAGTGATTTGGTGGAAATGCTCATGATTGCTGTCTTTTCCTAGCCAGGAGCTGCTCTATTCGTCCTGGGCTCCTCCTTCCAATATTGGATTGCCACGTCGCATTCCAGAAAAGCTTCTAAAACAATCCCCTTTCTCAAAAGGCACAAATGTCAAACAACGCTCAGATTATACCCCTTTCTTCAACATCGACGAAAGCTACACAGAAACTTCATCAACGACACAGAGTTGACATCCAACAAAACAGTCCCGCACCTGCCCACAAATGATAACGTAGGCATTTCAGACACTTGAAGATGATTGCATTCTTGGAAAACTTGCAATGGCTGACATCATGCTAAACACATATCCAGAGCACTTTTTACCGAAAAACCATTTTTTTTGCAACTGCTTTTTATACAACACACAATCATTCATTATTGCAAATAGTCTTGCCTTCCAACAAATTTTTCTGCATGGGATCTACAAACACAAAAAAATACCAAAACTGGACTAAAATGCTTAACACCACTCAGAACATACTCCTTTCTTCAACATTGCAATAAGCAATGTAGAACGTTCATCAAGGACACTGAACTTACAACCACAGTTGCTGATCTGTGCCCAATTCACGCTCAAAAAGGGGCATCATAACTCATCATCGTGATTTGGGAGACAAACACTTTCAAAGCACATCTCCAAAAAAAAGAACTATAGAAATGATCCCTGAAAATATAGTCTTAACAGTTTGTGGAAACTCAATCGGCATTCCATTCTGCTGCGCCTCTCCTCTAAAAGGGTTTTGCCTATTTGAATTTTGTGGGCTTTAAAGTTTACTCGACATTGTAGCACATACATCGGAGCCAAAAGCAGAAAGGACTTCCACAATCTCTTTGAAGCCTACTCTTACTGTTAAGATATGTGGAATACAGAAAACAATCCATAATGTCATACTTTTTTGTAAGCATAGCTAACCGTGTCACGCTTTGTAGTTAATATTTGTTGAAGCTAAATGTAGAAAATCTTTGAAAAGAAAAGGCATGTACACATTTCATAAACAACCTGACGTCGGTAGCGCACTTAGAAAACAGGCTATGGCTGACATCGAAATGTGAAACGAGCCCGTGTCAGGCGTGTGTTTTTCAATAACACCCGATTTGCGTATCTGCTGTCTTATCGGAGATGCAATAGCACATCACTGCAAACATTTCAAATTTTTGCAGTGATGCGGTATCGTATCTCGGATGAGACAACGTTGGCTTTATTCAAAGGACGCTGTGACATGGCCCAGAGACGAGGAGAGGTTTAAGCTGCCAAAAAACACAGCCACAAGAGAGACGGGAGTAGGGTTAACAGAAATGATCTTTTATTTAGCCAAGAACTTAGGAATGTAAACTGGGACTTAGGTTCCTTCGGGGCTGTGGTACCAGTGGTGGCATTGTTCCCCACATCTGTTTCAACGCTAGACCACCTTAAAGGGGAAGACACAACTTAAGAAAGACAAAATCATTAAAAAGAAGATGCTCCAAGTCTGTTTCTGTCTTCTTACTCTTCAGCCGTTTTCTTTCCTGGCCAACGTGTGCTTCAGCACCTCACACTGAAGGATTCTGTACTTAGAACCATCTATCCTTGAGTGTAGTAGAGTTCCCAATTGTAGGGTGACCTCGATTGGACCACCATTGCCTACAGCAGTGGGTGGTTCCAAGTTTAGAAAGTGATTTGGTGGAAATGCTCATGATTGCTGTCTTTTCCTAGCCAGGAGCTGCTCTATTCGTCCTGGGCTCCTCCTTCCAATATTGGATTGCCACGTCGCATTCCAGAAAAGCTTCTAAAACAATCCCCTTTCTCAAAAGGCACAAATGTCAAACAACGCTCAGATTATACCCCTTTCTTCAACATCGACGAAAGCTACACAGAAACTTCATCAACGACACAGAGTTGACATCCAACAAAACAGTCCCGCACCTGCCCACAAATGATAACGTAGGCATTTCAGACACTTGAAGATGATTGCATTCTTGGAAAACTTGCAATGGCTGACATCATGCTAAACACATATCCAGAGCACTCTTTACCAAAAAAACCATTTTTTTTTGCAACTGCTTTTTATACGACACACAATCATTCAATATTGCAAATAGTCTTGCCTTCCAACAAATTTTTCTGCATGGGATCTACGAACACAAAAAAAAAAACCAAAACTGGACTAAAATGCTTAATACCACTCAGAACATACTCCTTTCTTCAACATTGCCATAAGCAATGTAGAACGTTCATCAAGGACACTGAACTTACAACCACAGTTGCTGATCTGTGCCCAATTCACGCTCAAAAAGGGGCATCATAACTCATCATCGTGATTTGGGAGACAAACACTTTCAAAGCACATCTCCAAGAAAAAGAACTATAGAAATGATCCTTGAAAATATAGTCTTAACAGTTTGTGGAAACTCAATCGGCATTCCATTCTGCTGAGCCTCTCCTCTAAAAGGGTTTTGCCTATTTGAATTTTTTAGGCTTTAAAGTTTACTTGACATTGTAGCGCATACATCGGAGCCAAAAGCAGAAAGGACTTCCACAATCTCTTTGAAGCCTACTCTTATTGTTAAGATATGTGGAATACAGAAAACAATCCATAACGTCATACTTTTTTGTAAGCATAGCTACCCGTGTCACGCTTTGTAGTTAATATTTGTTGAAGCTAAATGTAGAAAATCTTTGAAAAGAAAAGGCATGTACACATTTCATAAACAACCTGACGTCGGTAGCGCACTTAGAAAACAGGCTATGGCTGACATCGAAATGTGAAACGAACCCGTGTCAGGCGTGTGTTTTTCAATAACACCCGATTTGCGTATCTGCTGTCTTATCGGAGATGCAATAGCACATCACTGCAAACATTTCAAATTTTTGCAGTGATGCGGTATCGTATCTCGGATGAGACAACGTTGGCTTTATTCAAAGGACGCTGTGACATGGCCCAGAGACGAGGAGAGGTTTAAGCTGCCAAAAAACACAGCCACAAGAGAGACGGGAGTAGGGTTAACAGAAATGATCTTTTATTTAGCCAAGAACTTAGGAATGTAAACTGGGACTTAGGTTCCTTCGGGGCTGTGGTACCAGTGGTGGCATTGTTCCCCACATCTGTTTCAACGCTAGACCACCTTAAAGGGGAAGACACAACTTAAGAAAGACAAAATCATTAAAAAGAAGATGCTCCAAGTCTGTTTCTGTCTTCTTACTCTTCAGCCGTTTTCTTTCCTGGCCAACGTGTGCTTCAGCACCTCACACTGAAGGATTCTGTACTTAGAACCATCTATCCTTGAGTGTAGTAGAGTTCCCAATTGTAGGGTGACCTCGATTGGACCATCATTGCCTACAGCAGTGGGTGGTTCCAAGTTTAGAAAGTGATTTGGTGGAAATGCTCATGATTGCTGTCTTTTCCTAGCCAGGAGCTGCTCTATTCGTCCTGGGCTCCTCCTTCCAATATTGGATTGCCACGTCGCATTCCAGAAAAGCTTCTAAAACAATCCCCTTTCTCAAAAGGCACAAATGTCAAACAACGCTCAGATTATACCCCTTTCTTCAACATCGACGAAAGCTACACAGAAACTTCATCAACGACACAGAGTTGACATCCAACAAAACAGTCCCGCACCTGCCCACAAATGATAACGTAGGCATTTCAGACACTTGAAGATGATTGCATTCTTGGAAAACTTGCAATGGCTGACATCATGCTAAACACATATCCAGAGCACTTTTTACCGAAAAACCATTTTTTTTGCAACTGCTTTTTATACAACACACAATCATTCATTATTGCAAATAGTCTAGCCTTCCAACAAATTTTTCTGCATGGGATCTACAAACACAAAAAAATACCAAAACTGGACTAAAATGCTTAACACCACTCAGAACATACTCCTTTCTTCAACATTGCAATAAGCAATGTAGAACGTTCATCAAGGACACTGAACTTACAACCACAGTTGCTGATCTGTGCCCAATTCACGCTCAAAAAGGGGCATCATAACTCATCATCGTGATTTGGGAGACAAACACTTTCAAAGCACATCTCCAAAAAAAAGAACTATAGAAATGATCCCTGAAAATATAGTCTTAACAGTTTGTGGAAACTCAATCGGCATTCCATTCTGCTGCGCCTCTCCTCTAAAAGGGTTTTGCCTATTTGAATTTTGTGGGCTTTAAAGTTTACTCGACATTGTAGCACATACATCGGAGCCAAAAGCAGAAAGGACTTCCACAATCTCTTTGAAGCCTACTCTTACTGTTAAGATATGTGGAATACAGAAAACAATCCATAATGTCATACTTTTTTGTAAGCATAGCTAACCGTGTCACGCTTTGTAGTTAATATTTGTTGAAGCTAAATGTAGAAAATCTTTGAAAAGAAAAGGCATGTACACATTTCATAAACAACCTGACGTCGGTAGCGCACTTAGAAAACAGGCTATGGCTGACATCGAAATGTGAAACGAGCCCGTGTCAGGCGTGTGTTTTTCAATAACACCCGATTTGCGTATCTGCTGTCTTATCGGAGATGCAATAGCACATCACTGCAAACATTTCAAATTTTTGCAGTGATGCGGTATCGTATCTCGGATGAGACAACGTTGGCTTTATTCAAAGGACGCTGTGACATGGCCCAGAGACGAGGAGAGGTTTAAGCTGCCAAAAAACACAGCCACAAGAGAGACGGGAGTAGGGTTAACAGAAATGATCTTTTATTTAGCCAAGAACTTAGGAATGTAAACTGGGACTTAGGTTCCTTCGGGGCTGTGGTACCAGTGGTGGCATTGTTCCCCACATCTGTTTCAACGCTAGACCACCTTAAAGGGGAAGACACAACTTAAGAAAGACAAAATCATTAAAAAGAAGATGCTCCAAGTCTGTTTCTGTCTTCTTACTCTTCAGCCGTTTTCTTTCCTGGCCAACGTGTGCTTCAGCACCTCACACTGAAGGATTCTGTACTTAGAACCATCTATCCTTGAGTGTAGTAGAGTTCCCAATTGTAGGGTGACCTCGATTGGACCACCATTGCCTACAGCAGTGGGTGGTTCCAAGTTTAGAAAGTGATTTGGTGGAAATGCTCATGATTGCTGTCTTTTCCTAGCCAGGAGCTGCTCTATTCGTCCTGGGCTCCTCCTTCCAATATTGGATTGCCACGTCGCATTCCAGAAAAGCTTCTAAAACAATCCCCTTTCTCAAAAGGCACAAATGTCAAACAACGCTCAGATTATACCCCTTTCTTCAACATCGACGAAAGCTACACAGAAACTTCATCAACGACACAGAGTTGACATCCAACAAAACAGTCCCGCACCTGCCCACAAATGATAACGTAGGCATTTCAGACACTTGAAGATGATTGCATTCTTGGAAAACTTGCAATGGCTGACATCATGCTAAACACATATCCAGAGCACTCTTTACCAAAAAAACCATTTTTTTTTGCAACTGCTTTTTATACGACACACAATCATTCAATATTGCAAATAGTCTTGCCTTCCAACAAATTTTTCTGCATGGGATCTACGAACACAAAAAAAAAACCAAAACTGGACTAAAATGCTTAATACCACTCAGAACATACTCCTTTCTTCAACATTGCCATAAGCAATGTAGAACGTTCATCAAGGACACTGAACTTACAACCACAGTTGCTGATCTGTGCCCAATTCACGCTCAAAAAGGGGCATCATAACTCATCATCGTGATTTGGGAGACAAACACTTTCAAAGCACATCTCCAAGAAAAAGAACTATAGAAATGATCCCTGAAAATATAGTCTTAACAGTTTGTGGAAACTCAATCGGCATTCCATTCTGCTGAGCCTCTCCTCTAAAAGGGTTTTGCCTATTTGAATTTTTTAGGCTTTAAAGTTTACTTGACATTGTAGCGCATACATCGGAGCCAAAAGCAGAAAGGACTTCCACAATCTCTTTGAAGCCTACTCTTATTGTTAAGATATGTGGAATACAGAAAACAATCCATAACGTCATACTTTTTTGTAAGCATAGCTACCCGTGTCACGCTTTGTAGTTAATATTTGTTGAAGCTAAATGTAGAAAATCTTTGAAAAGAAAAGGCATGTACACATTTCATAAACAACCTGACGTCGGTAGCGCACTTAGAAAACAGGCTATGGCTGACATCGAAATGTGAAACGAACCCGTGTCAGGCGTGTGTTTTTCAATAACACCCGATTTGCGTATCTGCTGTCTTATCGGAGATGCAATAGCACATCACTGCAAACATTTCAAATTTTTGCAGTGATGCGGTATCGTATCTCGGATGAGACAACGTTGGCTTTATTCAAAGGACGCTGTGACATGGCCCAGAGACGAGGAGAGGTTTAAGCTGCCAAAAAACACAGCCACAAGAGAGACGGGAGTAGGGTTAACAGAAATGATCTTTTATTTAGCCAAGAACTTAGGAATGTAAACTGGGACTTAGGTTCCTTCGGGGCTGTGGTACCAGTGGTGGCATTGTTCCCCACATCTGTTTCAACGCTAGACCACCTTAAAGGGGAAGACACAACTTAAGAAAGACAAAATCATTAAAAAGAAGATGCTCCAAGTCTGTTTCTGTCTTCTTACTCTTCAGCCGTTTTCTTTCCTGGCCAACGTGTGCTTCAGCACCTCACACTGAAGGATTCTGTACTTAGAACCATCTATCCTTGAGTGTAGTAGAGTTCCCAATTGTAGGGTGACCTCGATTGGACCATCATTGCCTACAGCAGTGGGTGGTTCCAAGTTTAGAAAGTGATTTGGTGGAAATGCTCATGATTGCTGTCTTTTCCTAGCCAGGAGCTGCTCCATTGGTCCTGGGCTCCTCCTTCCAATCCTGGATTGCCACGTCGCATTCCAGAAAAGCTTCTAAAACAATCCCCTTTCTCAAAAGGCACAAATGTCAAACAACGCTCAGATTATACCCCTTTCTTCAACATCGACGAAAGCTACACAGAAACTTCATCAACGACACAGAGTTGATATCCAACAAAACAGTCCCGCACCCTCCCACAAATGATAACGTAGGCATTTCAGACACTTGAAGATGATTGCATTCTTGGAAAACTTGCAATGGCTGACATCATGCTAAACACATATCCGGAGCACTCTTTACCAAAAAACCCATTTTTTGCAACTGCTTTTTATACGACACACAATCATTCAATATTGCAAATAGTCTTGCCTTCCAACAAATTTTTCTGCATGGGATCTACAAACACAAAAAAATACCAAAACTGGACTAAAATGCTTAACACCACTCAGAACATACTCCTTTCTTCAACATTGCAATAAGCAATGTAGAACGTTCATCAAGAACACTGAACTTACAACCACAGTTGCTGATCTGTGCCCAATTCACGCTCAAAAAGGGGCATCATAATTCATCATCGTGATTTGGGAGACAAACACTTTCAAAGCACATCTCCAAGAAAAAGAACTATAGAAATGATCCCTGAAATTATAGTCTTAACAGTTTGTGGAAACTCAATCGGGATTCCATTCTGCTGAGCCTCTCCTCTAAAAGGGTTTTGCCTATTTGAATTTTGTGGGCTTTAAAGTTTACTTGACATTGTAGCGCATACATCGGAGCCAAAAGCAGAAAGGACTTCCACAATCTCTTTGAAGCCTACTCTTACTGTTAAGATATGTGGAATACAGAAAACAATCCATAACGTCATACTTTTTTGTAAGCATAGCTACCCGTGTCACGCTTTGTAGTTAATATTTGTTGAAGCTAAATGTAGAAAATCTTTGAAAAGAAAAGGCATGTACACATTTCATAAACAACCTGACGTCGGTAGCGCACTTAGAAAACAGGCTATGGCTGACATCGAAATGTGAAACGAACCCGTGTCAGGCGTGTGTTTTTCAATAACACCCGATTTGCGTATCTGCTGTCTTATCGGAGATGCAATAGCACATCACTGCAAACATTTCAAATTTTTGCAGTGATGCGGTATCGTATCTCGGATGAGACAACGTTGGCTTTATTCAAAGGACGCTGTGACATGGCCCAGAGACGAGGAGAGGTTTAAGCTGCCAAAAAACACAGCCACAAGAGAGACGGGAGTAGGTTTAACAGAAATGATCTTTTATTTAGCCAAGAACTTAGGAATGTAAACTGGGACTTAGGTTCCTTCGGGGCTGTGGTACCAGTGGTGGCATTGTTCCCCACATCTGTTTCAACGCTAGACCACCTTAAAGGGGAAGACACAACTTAAGAAAGACAAAATCATTAAAAAGAAGATGCTCCAAGTCTGTTTCTGTCTTCTTACTCTTCAGCCGTTTTCTTTCCTGGCCAACGTGTGCTTCAGCACCTCACACTGAAGGATTCTGTACTTAGAACCATCTATCCTTGAGTGTAGTAGAGTTCCCAATTGTAGGGTGACCTCGATTGGACCATCATTGCCTACAGCAGTGGGTGGTTCCAAGTTTAGAAAGTGATTTGGTGGAAATGCTCATGATTGCTGTCTTTTCCTAGCCAGGAGCTGCTCTATTCGTCCTGGGCTCCTCCTTCCAATATTGGATTGCCACGTCGCATTCCAGAAAAGCTTCTAAAACAATCCCCTTTCTCAAAAGGCACAAATGTCAAACAACGCTCAGATTATACCCCTTTCTTCAACATCGACGAAAGCTACACAGAAACTTCATCAACGACACAGAGTTGACATCCAACAAAACAGTCCCGCACCTGCCCACAAATGATAACGTAGGCATTTCAGACACTTGAAGATGATTGCATTCTTGGAAAACTTGCAATGGCTGACATCATGCTAAACACATATCCAGAGCACTTTTTACCGAAAAACCATTTTTTTTGCAACTGCTTTTTATACAACACACAATCATTCATTATTGCAAATAGTCTTGCCTTCCAACAAATTTTTCTGCATGGGATCTACAAACACAAAAAAATACCAAAACTGGACTAAAATGCTTAACACCACTCAGAACATACTCCTTTCTTCAACATTGCAATAAGCAATGTAGAACGTTCATCAAGGACACTGAACTTACAACCACAGTTGCTGATCTGTGCCCAATTCACGCTCAAAAAGGGGCATCATAACTCATCATCGTGATTTGGGAGACAAACACTTTCAAAGCACATCTCCAAAAAAAAGAACTATAGAAATGATCCCTGAAAATATAGTCTTAACAGTTTGTGGAAACTCAATCGGCATTCCATTCTGCTGCGCCTCTCCTCTAAAAGGGTTTTGCCTATTTGAATTTTGTGGGCTTTAAAGTTTACTCGACATTGTAGCACATACATCGGAGCCAAAAGCAGAAAGGACTTCCACAATCTCTTTGAAGCCTACTCTTACTGTTAAGATATGTGGAATACAGAAAACAATCCATAATGTCATACTTTTTTGTAAGCATAGCTAACCGTGTCACGCTTTGTAGTTAATATTTGTTGAAGCTAAATGTAGAAAATCTTTGAAAAGAAAAGGCATGTACACATTTCATAAACAACCTGACGTCGGTAGCGCACTTAGAAAACAGGCTATGGCTGACATCGAAATGTGAAACGAGCCCGTGTCAGGCGTGTGTTTTTCAATAACACCCGATTTGCGTATCTGCTGTCTTATCGGAGATGCAATAGCACATCACTGCAAACATTTCAAATTTTTGCAGTGATGCGGTATCGTATCTCGGATGAGACAACGTTGGCTTTATTCAAAGGACGCTGTGACATGGCCCAGAGACGAGGAGAGGTTTAAGCTGCCAAAAAACACAGCCACAAGAGAGACGGGAGTAGGGTTAACAGAAATGATCTTTTATTTAGCCAAGAACTTAGGAATGTAAACTGGGACTTAGGTTCCTTCGGGGCTGTGGTACCAGTGGTG
This sequence comes from Cyprinella venusta, assembly GCA_038021265.1. NCBI lineage: Eukaryota > Metazoa > Chordata > Actinopteri > Cypriniformes > Leuciscidae > Cyprinella > Cyprinella venusta. The sequence goes on along the minus strand of CM075876.1, from coordinate 6,185,133 downwards.
GCATTGTTCCCCACATCTGTTTCAACGCTAGACCACCTTAAAGGGGAAGACACAACTTAAGAAAGACAAAATCATTAAAAAGAAGATGCTCCAAGTCTGTTTCTGTCTTCTTACTCTTCAGCCGTTTTCTTTCCTGGCCAACGTGTGCTTCAGCACCTCACACTGAAGGATTCTGTACTTAGAACCATCTATCCTTGAGTGTAGTAGAGTTCCCAATTGTAGGGTGACCTCGATTGGACCACCATTGCCTACAGCAGTGGGTGGTTCCAAGTTTAGAAAGTGATTTGGTGGAAATGCTCATGATTGCTGTCTTTTCCTAGCCAGGAGCTGCTCCATTGGTCCTGGGCTCCTCCTTCCAATATTGGATTGCCACGTCGCATTCCAGAAAAGATTCTAAAACAATCCCCTTTCTCAAAAGGCACAAATGTCAAACAACGCTCAGATTATACCCCTTTCTTCAACATCGACGAAAGCTACACAGAAACTTCATCAACGACACAGAGTTGACATCCAACAAAACAGTCCCGCACCTGCCCACAAATGATAACGTAGGCATTTCAGACACTTGAAGATGATTGCATTCTTGGAAAACTTGCAATGGCTGACATCATGCTAAACACATATCCAGAGCACTCTTTACCAAAAAACCCATTTTTTGCAACTGCTTTTTATACGACACACAATCATTCATTATTGCAAATAGTCTTGCCTTCCAACAAATTTTTCTGCATGGGATCTACAAACACAAAAACAAAACAAAAAAAAACTGGACTAAAATGCTTAACTCTTTCCCCGCCAAACACGGAATTTTCCGTGTTTCAAGAAAAAACGCATCCCCGCCAAACACGGAATTTTCCGGGTTTCCGTGTTTTAGGTGGTATACGGTAAAGAAGGCCCGCGCACATGCTCTGAAAGAGTATGCAACTCTTTGATCAAAGAAACAGATTGCAATCGCGTCTCAAACGTGAAGTGGAGTTGTGAGAATGTAGCTCAAAATCTCAATAATATCAGATAAGTATAAGACAAATGCAGAGGTATATGGCATGGCTGATCAAGTGCTGGAGGTGTTGATGGTCTCGGAGTCCGATCACTATTTGATAATTCTGAATCTGATCGGGACGAAATAGTGAGTGAGAGAGATGCATGCATGTTGCATGCATGTTGCATGCATGTTGTGCATGCAGAGTTTGTGTAGGTAAGGGGTTGCGGAAGGAGACTGCAAAAGTTGTGGTGCTTTTGGCTTGCTTAGTTGGGGTTATTTAATATTTAACAATAGATCTGTGTTGTACTTCTTTCATGTTATCATTGTTGCTTTGATGCAATCTGTGAAAAGCACTATATAAATAAATGTGACTTGACTTGACGTGTCCCCTTACATCCTGGGAAATGTTACTCTGTTTACCACTCAAAAGCAAATTACAGTTCCTAAATTTGATATATTTTACATTTATTTATTTTTTAAATTTATTTTGGAAAGTTTTATATATGAAGAAAACAACATCTGAATGTATTCTGCTGGAAAATGCACTTGTTTGATAAAAATGCCTTTTTCTCTGTTTTTTGTACAAAATGTTGTGTTTTTGACAAAACCTACATCCGTTCAAGTGGCAATAAAAAAAGAACAAATGAAGATAAAATAAAATAGTTTTTTTGTCTAAAAGCAGAGGCTTAGATCTTTATTTTGATATATAGCTTCTTCATATATTCATGGAAGAAAATATTTAACGGGCCATTGAAATTTAGCAAAAATCGTCAAAAACCCTGGCGGTGGCTGGCAACTTTTTTTAAAAACGCTGGCGGGGAAAGAGTTAATACCACTCAGAACATACTCCTTTCTTCTACATTGCCATAAGCAATGTAGAACGTTCATCAAGGACACTGAACTTACAACCACAGTTGCTGATCTGTGCCCAATTCACGCTCAAAAAGGGGCATCATAACTCATCATCGTGATTTGGGAGACAAACACTTTCAAAGCACATCTCCAAGAAAAAGAACTATAGAAATGATCCCTGAAAATATAGTCTTAACAGTTTGTGGAAACTCAATCGGCATTCCATTCTGCTGCGCCTCTCCTCTAAAAGGGTTTTGCCTATTTGAATTTTGTGGGCTTTAAAGTTTACTCGACATTGTAGCACATACATCGGAGCCAAAAGCAGAAAGGACTTCCACAATCTCTTTGAAGCCTACTCTTACTGTTAAGATATGTGGAATACAGAAAACAATCCATAATGTCATACTTTTTTGTAAGCATAGCTAACCGTGTCACGCTTTGTAGTTAATATTTGTTGAAGCTAAATGTAGAAAATCTTTGAAAAGAAAAGGCATGTACACATTTCATAAACAACCTGACGTCAGTAGCGCACTTAGAAAACAGGCTATGGCTGACATCGAAATGTGAAACGAGCCCGTGTCAGGCGTGTGTTTTTCAATAACACCCGATTTGCGTATCTGCTGTCTTATCGGAGATGCAATAGCACATCACTGCAAACATTTCAAATTTTTGCAGTGATGCGGTATCGTATCTCGGATGAGACAACGTTGGCTTTATTCAAAGGACGCTGTGACATGGCCCAGAGACGAGGAGAGGTTTAAGCTGCCAAAAAACACAGCCACAAGAGAGACGGGAGTAGGGTTAACAGAAATGATCTTTTATTTAGCCAAGAACTTAGGAATGTAAACTGGGACTTAGGTTCCTTCGGGGCTGTGGTACCAGTGGTGGCATTGTTCCCCACATCTGTTTCAACGCTAGACCACCTTAAAGGGGAAGACACAACTTAAGAAAGACAAAATCATTAAAAAGAAGATGCTCCAAGTCTGTTTCTGTCTTCTTACTCTTCAGCCGTTTTCTTTCCTGGCCAACGTGTGCTTCAGCACCTCACACTGAAGGATTCTGTACTTAGAACCATCTATCCTTGAGTGTAGTAGAGTTCCCAATTGTAGGGTGACCTCGATTGGACCACCATTGCCTACAGCAGTGGGTGGTTCCAAGTTTAGAAAGTGATTTGGTGGAAATGCTCATGATTGCTGTCTTTTCCTAGCCAGGAGCTGCTCCATTGGTCCTGGGCTCCTCCTTCCAATATTGGATTGCCACGTCGCATTCCAGAAAAGATTCTAAAACAATCCCCTTTCTCAAAAGGCACAAATGTCAAACAACGCTCAGATTATACCCCTTTCTTCAACATCGACGAAAGCTACACAGAAACTTCATCAACGACACAGAGTTGACATCCAACAAAACAGTCCCGCACCTGCCCACAAATGATAACGTAGGCATTTCAGACACTTGAAGATGATTGCATTCTTGGAAAACTTGCAATGGCTGACATCATGCTAAACACATATCCAGAGCACTCTTTACCAAAAAACCCATTTTTTGCAACTGCTTTTTATACGACACACAATCATTCATTATTGCAAATAGTCTTGCCTTCCAACAAATTTTTCTGCATGGGATCTACAACCACAAAAAAAAAAAAAAAAAAAAAAAACTGGACTAAAATGCTTAATACCACTCAGAACATACTCCTTTCTTCAACATTGCCATAAGCAATGTAGAACGTTCATCAAAGACACTGAACTTACAACCACAGTTGCTGATCTGTGCCCAATTCACGCTCAAAAAGGGGCATCATAACTCATCATCGTGATTTGGGAGACAAACACTTTCAAAGCACATCTCCAAGAAAAAGAACTATAGAAATGATCCCTGAAAATATAGTCTTAACAGTTTGTGGAAACTCAATCGGCATTCCATTCTGCTGCGCCTCTCCTCTAAAAGGGTTTTGCCTATTTGAATTTTGTGGGCTTTAAAGTTTACTTGACATTGTAGCGCATACATCGGAGCCAAAAGCAGAAAGGACTTCCACAATCTCTTTGAAGCCTACTCTTACTGTTAAGATATGTGGAATACAGAAAACAATCCATAACGTCATACTTTTTTGTAAGCATAGCTACCCGTGTCACGCTTTGTAGTTAATATTTGTTGAAGCTAAATGTAGAAAATCTTTGAAAAGAAAAGGCATGTACACATTTCATAAACAACCTGACGTCGGTAGCGCACTTAGAAAACAGGCTATGGCTGACATCGAAATGTGAAACGAACCCGTGTCAGGCGTGTGTTTTTCAATAACACCCGATTTGCGTATCTGCTGTCTTATCGGAGATGCAATAGCACATCACTGCAAACATTTCAAATTTTTGCAGTGATGCGGTATCGTATCTCGGATGAGACAACGTTGGCTTTATTCAAAGGACGCTGTGACATGGCCCAGAGACGAGGAGAGGTTTAAGCTGCCAAAAAACACAGCCACAAGAGAGACGGGAGTAGGGTTAACAGAAATGATCTTTTATTTAGCCAAGAACTTAGAAATGTAAACTGGGACTTAGGTTCCTTCGGGGCTGTGGTACCAGTGGTGGCATTGTTCCCCACATCTGTTTCAACGCTAGACCACCTTAAAGGGGAAGACACAACTTAAGAAAGACAAAATCATTAAAAAGAAGATGCTCCAAGTCTGTTTCTGTCTTCTTACTCTTCAGCCGTTTTCTTTCCTGGCCAACGTGTGCTTCAGCACCTCACACTGAAGGATTCTGTACTTAGAACCATCTATCCTTGAGTGTAGTAGAGTTCCCAATTGTAGGGTGACCTCGATTGGACCATCATTGCCTACAGCAGTGGGTGGTTCCAAGTTTAGAAAGTGATTTGGTGGAAATGCTCATGATTGCTGTCTTTTCCTAGCCAGGAGCTGCTCTATTCGTCCTGGGCTCCTCCTTCCAATATTGGATTGCCACGTCGCATTCCAGAAAAGCTTCTAAAACAATCCCCTTTCTCAAAAGGCACAAATGTCAAACAACGCTCAGATTATACCCCTTTCTTCAACATCGACGAAAGCTACACAGAAACTTCATCAACGACACAGAGTTGACATCCAACAAAACAGTCCCGCACCTGCCCACAAATGATAACGTAGGCATTTCAGACACTTGAAGATGATTGCATTCTTGGAAAACTTGCAATGGCTGACATCATGCTAAACACATATCCAGAGCACTCTTTACCAAAAAAACCATTTTTTTTGCAACTGCTTTTTATACGACACACAATCATTCAATATTGCAAATAGTCTTGCCTTCCAACAAATTTTTCTGCATGGGATCTACGAACACAAAAAAAAAACCAAAACTGGACTAAAATGCTTAATACCACTCAGAACATACTCCTTTCTTCAACATTGCCATAAGCAATGTAGAACGTTCATCAAGGACACTGAACTTACAACCACAGTTGCTGATCTGTGCCCAATTCACGCTCAAAAAGGGGCATCATAACTCATCATCGTGATTTGGGAGACAAACACTTTCAAAGCACATCTCCAAGAAAAAGAACTATAGAAATGATCCCTGAAAATATAGTCTTAACAGTTTGTGGAAACTCAATCGGCATTCCATTCTGCTGAGCCTCTCCTCTAAAAGGGTTTTGCCTATTTGAATTTTGTAGGCTTTAAAGTTTACTTGACATTGTAGCGCATACATCGGAGCCAAAAGCAGAAAGGACTTCCACAATCTCTTTGAAGCCTACTCTTATTGTTAAGATATGTGGAATACAGAAAACAATCCATAACGTCATACTTTTTTGTAAGCATAGCTACCCGTGTCACGCTTTGTAGTTAATATTTGTTGAAGCTAAATGTAGAAAATCTTTGAAAAGAAAAGGCATGTACACATTTCATAAACAACCTGACGTCGGTAGCGCACTTAGAAAACAGGCTATGGCTGACATCGAAATGTGAAACGAACCCGTGTCAGGCGTGTGTTTTTCAATAACACCCGATTTGCGTATCTGCTGTCTTATCGGAGATGCAATAGCACATCACTGCAAACATTTCAAATTTTTGCAGTGATGCGGTATCGTATCTCGGATGAGACAACGTTGGCTTTATTCAAAGGACGCTGTGACATGGCCCAGAGACGAGGAGAGGTTTAAGCTGCCAAAAAACACAGCCACAAGAGAGACGGGAGTAGGGTTAACAGAAATGATCTTTTATTTAGCCAAGAACTTAGGAATGTAAACTGGGACTTAGGTTCCTTCGGGGCTGTGGTACCAGTGGTGGCATTGTTCCCCACATCTGTTTCAACGCTAGACCACCTTAAAGGGGAAGACACAACTTAAGAAAGACAAAATCATTAAAAAGAAGATGCTCCAAGTCTGTTTCTGTCTTCTTACTCTTCAGCCGTTTTCTTTCCTGGCCAACGTGTGCTTCAGCACCTCACACTGAAGGATTCTGTACTTAGAACCATCTATCCTTGAGTGTAGTAGAGTTCCCAATTGTAGGGTGACCTCGATTGGACCATCATTGCCTACAGCAGTGGGTGGTTCCAAGTTTAGAAAGTGATTTGGTGGAAATGCTCATGATTGCTGTCTTTTCCTAGCCAGGAGCTGCTCCATTGGTCCTGGGCTCCTCCTTCCAATCCTGGATTGCCACGTCGCATTCCAGAAAAGCTTCTAAAACAATCCCCTTTCTCAAAAGGCACAAATGTCAAACAACGCTCAGATTATACCCCTTTCTTCAACATCGACGAAAGCTACACAGAAACTTCATCAACGACACAGAGTTGATATCCAACAAAACAGTCCCGCACCCTCCCACAAATGATAACGTAGGCATTTCAGACACTTGAAGATGATTGCATTCTTGGAAAACTTGCAATGGCTGACATCATGCTAAACACATATCCGGAGCACTCTTTACCAAAAAACCCATTTTTTGCAACTGCTTTTTATACGACACACAATCATTCAATATTGCAAATAGTCTTGCCTTCCAACAAATTTTTCTGCATGGGATCTACAAACACAAAAAAATACCAAAACTGGACTAAAATGCTTAACACCACTCAGAACATACTCCTTTCTTCAACACTGCAATAAGCAATGTAGAACGTTCATCAAGAACACTGAACTTACAACCACAGTTGCTGATCTGTGCCCAATTCACGCTCAAAAAGGGGCATCATAATTCATCATCGTGATTTGGGAGACTAACACTTTCAAAGCACATCTCCAAGAAAAAGAACTATAGAAATGATCCCTGAAAATATAGTCTTAACAGTTTGTGGAAACTCAATCGGGATTCCATTCTGCTGAGCCTCTCCTCTAAAAGGGTTTTGCCTATTTGAATTTTGTGGGCTTTAAAGTTTACTTGACATTGTAGCGCATACATCGGAGCCAAAAGCAGAAAGGACTTCCACAATCTCTTTGAAGCCTACTCTTACTGTTAAGATATGTGGAATACAGAAAACAATCCATAACGTCATACTTTTTTGTAAGCATAGCTACCCGTGTCACGCTTTGTAGTTAATATTTGTTGAAGCTAAATGTAGAAAATCTTTGAAAAGAAAAGGCATGTACACATTTCATAAACAACCTGACGTCGGTAGCGCACTTAGAAAACAGGCTATGGCTGACATCGAAATGTGAAACGAACCCGTGTCAGGCGTGTGTTTTTCAATAACACCCGATTTGCGTATCTGCTGTCTTATCGGAGATGCAATAGCACATCACTGCAAACATTTCAAATTTTTGCAGTGATGCGGTATCGTATCTCGGATGAGACAACGTTGGCTTTATTCAAAGGACGCTGTGACATGGCCCAGAGACGAGGAGAGGTTTAAGCTGCCAAAAAACACAGCCACAAGAGAGACGGGAGTAGGTTTAACAGAAATGATCTTTTATTTAGCCAAGAACTTAGGAATGTAAACTGGGACTTAGGTTCCTTCGGGGCTGTGGTACCAGTGGTGGCATTGTTCCCCACATCTGTTTCAACGCTAGACCACCTTAAAGGGGAAGACACAACTTAAGAAAGACAAAATCATTAAAAAGAAGATGCTCCAAGTCTGTTTCTGTCTTCTTACTCTTCAGCCGTTTTCTTTCCTGGCCAACGTGTGCTTCAGCACCTCACACTGAAGGATTCTGTACTTAGAACCATCTATCCTTGAGTGTAGTAGAGTTCCCAATTGTAGGGTGACCTCGATTGGACCATCATTGCCTACAGCAGTGGGTGGTTCCAAGTTTAGAAAGTGATTTGGTGGAAATGCTCATGATTGCTGTCTTTTCCTAGCCAGGAGCTGCTCTATTCGTCCTGGGCTCCTCCTTCCAATATTGGATTGCCACGTCGCATTCCAGAAAAGCTTCTAAAACAATCCCCTTTCTCAAAAGGCACAAATGTCAAACAACGCTCAGATTATACCCCTTTCTTCAACATCGACGAAAGCTACACAGAAACTTCATCAACGACACAGAGTTGACATCCAACAAAACAGTCCCGCACCTGCCCACAAATGATAACGTAGGCATTTCAGACACTTGAAGATGATTGCATTCTTGGAAAACTTGCAATGGCTGACATCATGCTAAACACATATCCAGAGCACTTTTTACCGAAAAACCATTTTTTTTGCAACTGCTTTTTATACAACACACAATCATTCATTATTGCAAATAGTCTTGCCTTCCAACAAATTTTTCTGCATGGGATCTACAAACACAAAAAAATACCAAAACTGGACTAAAATGCTTAACACCACTCAGAACATACTCCTTTCTTCAACATTGCAATAAGCAATGTAGAACGTTTATCAAGGACACTGAACTTACAACCACAGTTGCTGATCTGTGCCCAATTCACGCTCAAAAAGGGGCATCATAACTCATCATCGTGATTTGGGAGACAAACACTTTCAAAGCACATCTCCAAAAAAAAGAACTATAGAAATGATCCCTGAAAATATAGTCTTAACAGTTTGTGGAAACTCAATCGGCATTCCATTCTGCTGAGCCTCTCCTCTAAAAGGGTTTTGCCTATTTGAATTTTGTGGGCTTTAAAGTTTACTCGACATTGTAGCACATACATCGGAGCCAAAAGCAGAAAGGACTTCCACAATCTCTTTGAAGCCTACTCTTACTGTTAAGATATGTGGAATACAGAAAACAATCCATAATGTCATACTTTTTTGTAAGCATAGCTAACCGTGTCACGCTTTGTAGTTAATATTTGTTGAAGCTAAATGTAGAAAATCTTTGAAAAGAAAAGGCATGTACACATTTCATAAACAACCTGACGTCGGTAGCGCACTTAGAAAACAGGCTATGGCTGACATCGAAATGTGAAACGAGCCCGTGTCAGGCGTGTGTTTTTCAATAACACCCGATTTGCGTATCTGCTGTCTTATCGGAGATGCAATAGCACATCACTGCAAACATTTCAAATTTTTGCAGTGATGCGGTATCGTATCTCGGATGAGACAACGTTGGCTTTATTCAAAGGACGCTGTGACATGGCCCAGAGACGAGGAGAGGTTTAAGCTGCCAAAAAACACAGCCACAAGAGAGACGGGAGTAGGTTTAACAGAAATGATCTTTTATTTAGCCAAGAACTTAGGAATGTAAACTGGGACTTAGGTTCCTTCGGGGCTGTGGTACCAGTGGTGGCATTGTTCCCCACATCTGTTTCAACGCTAGACCACCTTAAAGGGGAAGACACAACTTAAGAAAGACAAAATCATTAAAAAGAAGATGCTCCAAGTCTGTTTCTGTCTTCTTACTCTTCAGCCGTTTTCTTTCCTGGCCAACGTGTGCTTCAGCACCTCACACTGAAGGATTCTGTACTTAGAACCATCTATCCTTGAGTGTAGTAGAGTTCCCAATTGTAGGGTGACCTCGATTGGACCACCATTGCCTACAGCAGTGGGTGGTTCCAAGTTTAGAAAGTGATTTGGTGGAAATGCTCATGATTGCTGTCTTTTCCTAGCCAGGAGCTGCTCCATTGGTCCTGGGCTCCTCCTTCCAATATTGGATTGCCACGTCGCATTCCAGAAAAGATTCTAAAACAATCCCCTTTCTCAAAAGGCACAAATGTCAAACAACGCTCAGATTATACCCCTTTCTTCAACATCGACGAAAGCTACACAGAAACTTCATCAACGACACAGAGTTGACATCCAACAAAACAGTCCCGCACCTGCCCACAAATGATAACGTAGGCATTTCAGACACTTGAAGATGATTGCATTCTTGGAAAACTTGCAATGGCTGACATCATGCTAAACACATATCCAGAGCACTCTTTACCAAAAAACCCATTTTTTGCAACTGCTTTTTATACGACACACAATCATTCATTATTGCAAATAGTCTTGCCTTCCAACAAATTTTTCTGCATGGGATCTACAAACACAAAAAAAAAAAAAAAAAAAAACTGGACTAAAATGCTTAATACCACTCAGAACATACTCCTTTCTTCAACATTGCCATAAGCAATGTAGAACGTTCATCAAGGACACTGAACTTACAACCACAGTTGCTGATCTGTGCCCAATTCACGCTCAAAAAGGGGCATCATAACTCATCATCGTGATTTGGGAGACAAACACTTTCAAAGCACATCTCCAAGAAAAAGAACTATAGAAATGATCCCTGAAAATATAGTCTTAACAGTTTGTGGAAACTCAATCGGCATTCCATTCTGCTGCGCCTCTCCTCTAAAAGGGTTTTGCCTATTTGAATTTTGTGGGCTTTAAAGTTTACTCGACATTGTAGGACATACATCGGAGCCAAAAGCAGAAAGGACTTCCACAATCTCTTTGAAGCCTACTCTTACTGTTAAGATATGTGGAATACAGAAAACAATCCATAATGTCATACTTTTTTGTAAGCATAGCTAACCGTGTCACGCTTTGTAGTTAATATTTGTTGAAGCTAAATGTAGAAAATCTTTGAAAAGAAAAGGCATGTACACATTTCATAAACAACCTGACGTCGGTAGCGCACTTAGAAAACAGGCTATGGCTGACATCGAAATGTGAAACGAGCCCGTGTCAGGCGTGTGTTTTTCAATAACACCCGATTTGCGTATCTGCTGTCTTATCGGAGATGCAATAGCACATCACTGCAAACATTTCAAATTTTTGCAGTGATGCGGTATCGTATCTCGGATGAGACAACGTTGGCTTTATTCAAAGGACGCTGTGACATGGCCCAAAGACGAGGAGAGGTTTAAGCTGCCAAAAAACACAGCCACAAGAGAGACGGGAGTAGGGTTAACAGAAATGATCTTTTATTTAGCCAAGAACTTAGGAATGTAAACTGGGACTTAGGTTCCTTCGGGGCTGTGGTACCAGTGGTGGCATTGTTCCCCACATCTGTTTCAACGCTAGACCACCTTAAAGGGGAAGACACAACTTAAGAAAGACAAAATCATTAAAAAGAAGATGCTCCAAGTCTGTTTCTGTCTTCTTACTCTTCAGCCGTTTTCTTTCCTGGCCAACGTGTGCTTCAGCACCTCACACTGAAGGATTCTGTACTTAGAACCATCTATCCTTGAGTGTAGTAGAGTTCCCAATTGTAGGGTGACCTCGATTGGACCACCATTGCCTACAGCAGTGGGTGGTTCCAAGTTTAGAAAGTGATTTGGTGGAAATGCTCATGATTGCTGTCTTTTCCTAGCCAGGAGCTGCTCCATTGGTCCTGGGCTCCTCCTTCCAATATTGGATTGCCACGTCGCATTCCAGAAAAGATTCTAAAACAATCCCCTTTCTCAAAAGGCACAAATGTCAAACAACGCTCAGATTATACCCCTTTCTTCAACATCGACGAAAGCTACACAGAAACTTCATCAACGACACAGAGTTGACATCCAACAAAACAGTCCCGCACCTGCCCACAAATGATAACGTAGGCATTTCAGACACTTGAAGATGATTGCATTCTTGGAAAACTTGCAATGGCTGACATCATGCTAAACACATATCCAGAGCACTCTTTACCAAAAAACCCATTTTTTGCAACTGCTTTTTATACGACACACAATCATTCATTATTGCAAATAGTCTTGCCTTCCAACAAATTTTTCTGCATGGGATCTACAACCACAAAAAAAAAAAAAAAAAAAAACTGGACTAAAATGCTTAATACCACTCAGAACATACTCCTTTCTTCAACAATGCCATAAGCAATGTAGAACGTTCATCAAGGACACTGAACTTACAACCACAGTTGCTGATCTGTGCCCAATTCACGCTCAAAAAGGGGCATCATAACTCATCATCGTGATTTGGGAGACAAACACTTTCAAAGCACATCTCCAAGAAAAAGAACTATAGAAATGATCCTTGAAAATATAGTCTTAACAGTTTGTGGAAACTCAATCGGCATTCCATTCTGCTGCGCCTCTCCTCTAAAAGGGTTTTGCCTATTTGAATTTTGTGGGCTTTAAAGTTTACTTGACATTGTAGCGCATACATCGGAGCCAAAAGCAGAAAGGACTTCCACAATCTCTTTGAAGCCTACTCTTACTGTTAAGATATGTGGAATACAGAAAACAATCCATAACGTCATACTTTTTTGTAAGCATAGCTACCCGTGTCACGCTTTGTAGTTAATATTTGTTGAAGCTAAATGTAGAAAATCTTTGAAAAGAAAAGGCATGTACACATTTCATAAACAACCTGACGTCGGTAGCGCACTTAGAAAACAGGCTATGGCTGACATCGAAATGTGAAACGAACCCGTGTCAGGCGTGTGTTTTTCAATAACACCCGATTTGCGTATCTGCTGTCTTATCGGAGATGCAATAGCACATCACTGCAAACATTTCAAATTTTTGCAGTGATGCGGTATCGTATCTCGGATGAGACAACGTTGGCTTTATTCAAAGGACGCTGTGACATGGCCCAGAGACGAGGAGAGGTTTAAGCTGCCAAAAAACACAGCCACAAGAGAGACGGGAGTAGGTTTAACAGAAATGATCTTTTATTTAGCCAAGAACTTAGGAATGTAAACTGGGACTTAGGTTCCTTCGGGGCTGTGGTACCAGTGGTGGCATTGTTCCCCACATCTGTTTCAACGCTAGACCACCTTAAAGGGGAAGACACAACTTAAGAAAGACAAAATCATTAAAAAGAAGATGCTCCAAGTCTGTTTCTGTCTTCTTACTCTTCAGCCGTTTTCTTTCCTGGCCAACGTGTGCTTCAGCACCTCACACTGAAGGATTCTGTACTTAGAACCATCTATCCTTGAGTGTAGTAGAGTTCCCAATTGTAGGGTGACCTCGATTGGACCATCATTGCCTACAGCAGTGGGTGGTTCCAAGTTTAGAAAGTGATTTGGTGGAAATGCTCATGATTGCTGTCTTTTCCTAGCCAGGAGCTGCTCTATTCGTCCTGGGCTCCTCCTTCCAATATTGGATTGCCACGTCGCATTCCAGAAAAGCTTCTAAAACAATCCCCTTTCTCAAAAGGCACAAATGTCAAACAACGCTCAGATTATACCCCTTTCTTCAACATCGACGAAAGCTACACAGAAACTTCATCAACGACACAGAGTTGACATCCAACAAAACAGTCCCGCACCTGCCCACAAATGATAACGTAGGCATTTCAGACACTTGAAGATGATTGCATTCTTGGAAAACTTGCAATGGCTGACATCATGCTAAACACATATCCAGAGCACTCTTTACCAAAAAAAACATTTTTTTTTTGCAACTGCTTTTTATACGACACACAATCATTCAATATTGCAAATAGTCTTGCCTTCCAACAAATTTTTCTGCATGGGATCTACGAACACAAAAAAAAAACCAAAACTGGACTAAAATGCTTAATACCACTCAGAACATACTCCTTTCTTCAACATTGCCATAAGCAATGTAGAACGTTCATCAAGGACACTGAACTTACAACCACAGTTGCTGATCTGTGCCCAATTCACGCTCAAAAAGGGGCATCATAACTCATCATCGTGATTTTGGAGACAAACACTTTCAAAGCACATCTCCAAGAAAAAGAACTATAGAAATGATCCCTGAAAATATAGTCTTAACAGTTTGTGGAAACTCAATCGGCATTCCATTCTGCTGAGCCTCTCCTCTAAAAGGGTTTTGCCTATTTGAATTTTGTAGGCTTTAAAGTTTACTTGACATTGTAGCGCATACATCGGAGCCAAAAGCAGAAAGGACTTCCACAATCTCTTTGAAGCCTACTCTTATTGTTAAGATATGTGGAATACAGAAAACAATCCATAACGTCATACTTTTTTGTAAGCATAGCTACCCGTGTCACGCTTTGTAGTTAATATTTGTTGAAGCTAAATGTAGAAAATCTTTGAAAAGAAAAGGCATGTACACATTTCATAAACAACCTGACGTCGGTAGCGCACTTAGAAAACAGGCTATGGCTGACATCGAAATGTGAAACGAACCCGTGTCAGGCGTGTGTTTTTCAATAACACCCGATTTGCATATCTGCTGTCTTATCGGAGATGCAATAGCACATCACTGCAAACATTTCAAATTTTTGCAGTGATGCGGTATCGTATCTCGGATGAGACAACGTTGGCTTTATTCAAAGGACGCTGTGACATGGCCCAGAGACGAGGAGAGGTTTAAGCTGCCAAAAAACACAGCCACAAGAGAGACGGGAGTAGGGTTAACAGAAATGATCTTTTATTTAGCCAAGAACTTAGGAATGTAAACTGGGACTTAGGTTCCTTCGGGGCTGTGGTACCAGTGGTGGCATTGTTCCCCACATCTGTTTCAACGCTAGACCACCTTAAAGGGGAAGACACAACTTAAGAAAGACAAAATCATTAAAAAGAAGATGCTCCAAGTCTGTTTCTGTCTTCTTACTCTTCAGCCGTTTTCTTTCCTGGCCAACGTGTGCTTCAGCACCTCACACTGAAGGATTCTGTACTTAGAACCATCTATCCTTGAGTGTAGTAGAGTTCCCAATTGTAGGGTGACCTCGATTGGACCACCATTGCCTACAGCAGTGGGTGGTTCCAAGTTTAGAAAGTGATTTGGTGGAAATGCTCATGATTGCTGTCTTTTCCTAGCCAGGAGCTGCTCCATTGGTCCTGGGCTCCTCCTTCCAATATTGGATTGCCACGTCGCATTCCAGAAAAGATTCTAAAACAATCCCCTTTCTCAAAAGGCACAAATGTCAAACAACGCTCAGATTATACCCCTTTCTTCAACATCGACGAAAGCTACACAGAAACTTCATCAACGACACAGAGTTGACATCCAACAAAACAGTCCCGCACCTGCCCACAAATGATAACGTAGGCATTTCAGACACTTGAAGATGATTGCATTCTTGGAAAACTTGCAATGGCTGACATCATGCTAAACACATATCCAGAGCACTCTTTACCAAAAAACCCATTTTTTGCAACTGCTTTTTATACGACACACAATCATTCATTATTGCAAATAGTCTTGCCTTCCAACAAATTTTTCTGCATGGGATCTACAACCACAAAAAAAAAAAAAAAAAAAAAAAACTGGACTAAAATGCTTAATACCACTCAGAACATACTCCTTTCTTCAACATTGCCATAAGCAATGTAGAACGTTCATCAAGGACACTGAACTTACAACCACAGTTGCTGATCTGTGCCCAATTCACGCTCAAAAAGGGGCATCATAACTCATCATCGTGATTTGGGAGACAAACACTTTCAAAGCACATCTCCAAGAAAAAGAACTATAGAAATGATCCCTGAAAATATAGTCTTAACAGTTTGTGGAAACTCAATCGGCATTCCATTCTGCTGCGCCTCTCCTCTAAAAGGGTTTTGCCTATTTGAATTTTGTGGGCTTTAAAGTTTACTTGACATTGTAGCGCATACATCGGAGCCAAAAGCAGAAAGGACTTCCACAATCTCTTTGAAGCCTACTCTTACTGTTAAGATATGTGGAATACAGAAAACAATCCATAACGTCATACTTTTTTGTAAGCATAGCTACCCGTGTCACGCTTTGTAGTTAATATTTGTTGAAGCTAAATGTAGAAAATCTTTGAAAAGAAAAGGCATGTACACATTTCATAAACAACCTGACGTCGGTAGCGCACTTAGAAAACAGGCTATGGCTGACATCGAAATGTGAAACGAACCCGTGTCAGGCGTGTGTTTTTCAATAACACCCGATTTGCGTATCTGCTGTCTTATCGGAGATGCAATAGCACATCACTGCAAACATTTCAAATTTTTGCAGTGATGCGGTATCGTATCTCGGATGAGACAACGTTGGCTTTATTCAAAGGACGCTGTGACATGGCCCAGAGACGAGGAGAGGTTTAAGCTGCCAAAAAACACAGCCACAAGAGAGACGGGAGTAGGGTTAACAGAAATGATCTTTTATTTAGCCAAGAACTTAGAAATGTAAACTGGGACTTAGGTTCCTTCGGGGCTGTGGTACCAGTGGTGGCATTGTTCCCCACATCTGTTTCAACGCTAGACCACCTTAAAGGGGAAGACACAACTTAAGAAAGACAAAATCATTAAAAAGAAGATGCTCCAAGTCTGTTTCTGTCTTCTTACTCTTCAGCCGTTTTCTTTCCTGGCCAACGTGTGCTTCAGCACCTCACACTGAAGGATTCTGTACTTAGAACCATCTATCCTTGAGTGTAGTAGAGTTCCCAATTGTAGGGTGACCTCGATTGGACCATCATTGCCTACAGCAGTGGGTGGTTCCAAGTTTAGAAAGTGATTTGGTGGAAATGCTCATGATTGCTGTCTTTTCCTAGCCAGGAGCTGCTCTATTCGTCCTGGGCTCCTCCTTCCAATATTGGATTGCCACGTCGCATTCCAGAAAAGCTTCTAAAACAATCCCCTTTCTCAAAAGGCACAAATGTCAAACAACGCTCAGATTATACCCCTTTCTTCAACATCGACGAAAGCTACACAGAAACTTCATCAACGACACAGAGTTGACATCCAACAAAACAGTCCCGCACCTGCCCACAAATGATAACGTAGGCATTTCAGACACTTGAAGATGATTGCATTCTTGGAAAACTTGCAATGGCTGACATCATGCTAAACACATATCCAGAGCACTCTTTACCAAAAAAAACATTTTTTTTGCAACTGCTTTTTATACGACACACAATCATTCAATATTGCAAATAGTCTTGCCTTCCAACAAATTTTTCTGCATGGGATCTACGAACACAAAAAAAAACCAAAACTGGACTAAAATGCTTAATACCACTCAGAACATACTCCTTTCTTCAACATTGCCATAAGCAATGTAGAACGTTCATCAAGGACACTGAACTTACAACCACAGTTGCTGATCTGTGCCCAATTCACGCTCAAAAAGGGGCATCATAACTCATCATCGTGATTTGGGAGACAAACACTTTCAAAGCACATCTCCAAGAAAAATAACTATAGAAATGATCCCTGAAAATATAGTCTTAACAGTTTGTGGAAACTCAATCGGCATTCCATTCTGCTGAGCCTCTCCTCTAAAAGGGTTTTGCCTATTTGAATTTTGTGGGCTTTAAAGTTTACTTGACATTGTAGCGCATACATCGGAGCCAAAAGCAGAAAGGACTTCCACAATCTCTTTGAAGCCTACTCTTACTGTTAAGATATGTGGAATACAGAAAACAATCCATAACGTCATACTTTTTTGTAAGCATAGCTACCCGTGTCACGCTTTGTAGTTAATATTTGTTGAAGCTAAATGTAGAAAATCTTTGAAAAGAAAAGGCATGTACACATTTCATAAACAACCTGACGTCGGTAGCGCACTTAGAAAACAGGCTATGGCTGACATCGAAATGTGAAACGAACCCGTGTCAGGCGTGTGTTTTTCAATAACACCCGATTTACGTATCTGCTGTCTTATCGGAGATGCAATAGCACATCACTGCAAACATTTCAAATTTTTGCAGTGATGCGGTATCGTATCTCGGATGAGACAACGTTGGCTTTATTCAAAGGACGCTGTGACATGGCCCAGAGACGAGGAGAGGTTTAAGCTGCCAAAAAACACAGCCACAAGAGAGACGGGAGTAGGTTTAACAGAAATGATCTTTTATTTAGCCAAGAACTTAGGAATGTAAACTGGGACTTAGGTTCCTTCGGGGCTGTGGTACCAGTGGTGGCATTGTTCCCCACATCTGTTTCAACGCTAGACCACCTTAAAGGGGAAGACACAACTTAAGAAAGACAAAATCATTAAAAAGAAGATGCTCCAAGTCTGTTTCTGTCTTCTTACTCTTCAGCCGTTTTCTTTCCTGGCCAACGTGTGCTTCAGCACCTCACACTGAAGGATTCTGTACTTAGAACCATCTATCCTTGAGTGTAGTAGAGTTCCCAATTGTAGGGTGACCTCGATTGGACCATCATTGCCTACAGCAGTGGGTGGTTCCAAGTTTAGAAAGTGATTTGGTGGAAATGCTCATGATTGCTGTCTTTTCCTAGCCAGGAGCTGCTCTATTCGTCCTGGGCTCCTCCTTCCAATATTGGATTGCCACGTCGCATTCCAGAAAAGCTTCTAAAACAATCCCCTTTCTCAAAAGGCACAAATGTCAAACAACGCTCAGATTATACCCCTTTCTTCAACATCGACGAAAGCTACACAGAAACTTCATCAACGACACAGAGTTGACATCCAACAAAACAGTCCCGCACCTGCCCACAAATGATAACGTAGGCATTTCAGACACTTGAAGATGATTGCATTCTTGGAAAACTTGCAATGGCTGACATCATGCTAAACACATATCCAGAGCACTCTTTACCAAAAAAACCATTTTTTTTTGCAACTGCTTTTTATACGACACACAATCATTCAATATTGCAAATAGTCTTGCCTTCCAACAAATTTTTCTGCATGGGATCTACGAACACAAAAAAAAAACCAAAACTGGACTAAAATGCTTAATACCACTCAGAACATACTCCTTTCTTCAACATTGCCATAAGCAATGTAGAACGTTCATCAAGGACACTGAACTTACAACCACAGTTGCTGATCTGTGCCCAATTCACGCTCAAAAAGGGGCATCATAACTCATCATCGTGATTTGGGAGACAAACACTTTCAAAGCACATCTCCAAGAAAAAGAACTATAGAAATGATCCCTGAAAATATAGTCTTAACAGTTTGTGGAAACTCAATCGGCATTCCATTCTGCTGAGCCTCTCCTCTAAAAGGGTTTTGCCTATTTGAATTTTGTAGGCTTTAAAGTTTACTTGACATTGTAGCGCATACATCGGAGCCAAAAGCAGAAAGGACTTCCACAATCTCTTTGAAGCCTACTCTTATTGTTAAGATATGTGGAATACAGAAAACAATCCATAACGTCATACTTTTTTGTAAGCATAGCTACCCGTGTCACGCTTTGTAGTTAATATTTGTTGAAGCTAAATGTAGAAAATCTTTGAAAAGAAAAGGCATGTACACATTTCATAAACAACCTGACGTCGGTAGCGCACTTAGAAAACAGGCTATGGCTGACATCGAAATGTGAAACGAACCCGTGTCAGGCGTGTGTTTTTCAATAACACCCGATTTGCGTATCTGCTGTCTTATCGGAGATGCAATAGCACATCACTGCAAACATTTCAAATTTTTGCAGTGATGCGGTATCGTATCTCGGATGAGACAACGTTGGCTTTATTCAAAGGACGCTGTGACATGGCCCAGAGACGAGGAGAGGTTTAAGCTGCCAAAAAACACAGCCACAAGAGAGACGGGAGTAGGGTTAACAGAAATGATCTTTTATTTAGCCAAGAACTTAGGAATGTAAACTGGGACTTAGGTTCCTTCGGGGCTGTGGTACCAGTGGTGGCATTGTTCCCCACATCTGTTTCAACGCTAGACCACCTTAAAGGGGAAGACACAACTTAAGAAAGACAAAATCATTAAAAAGAAGATGCTCCAAGTCTGTTTCTGTCTTCTTACTCTTCAGCCGTTTTCTTTCCTGGCCAACGTGTGCTTCAGCACCTCACACTGAAGGATTCTGTACTTAGAACCATCTATCCTTGAGTGTAGTAGAGTTCCCAATTGTAGGGTGACCTCGATTGGACCATCATTGCCTACAGCAGTGGGTGGTTCCAAGTTTAGAAAGTGATTTGGTGGAAATGCTCATGATTGCTGTCTTTTCCTAGCCAGGAGCTGCTCCATTGGTCCTGGGCTCCTCCTTCCAATCCTGGATTGCCACGTCGCATTCCAGAAAAGCTTCTAAAACAATCCCCTTTCTCAAAAGGCACAAATGTCAAACAACGCTCAGATTATACCCCTTTCTTCAACATCGACGAAAGCTACACAGAAACTTCATCAACGACACAGAGTTGACATCCAACAAAACAGTCCCGCACCTGCCCACAAATGATAACGTAGGCATTTCAGACACTTGAAGATGATTGCATTCTTGGAAAACTTGCAATGGCTGACATCATGCTAAACACATATCCAGAGCACTTTTTACCGAAAAACCATTTTTTTTGCAACTGCTTTTTATACAACACACAATCATTCATTATTGCAAATAGTCTTGCCTTCCAACAAATTTTTCTGCATGGGATCTACAAACACAAAAAAATACCAAAACTGGACTAAAATGCTTAACACCACTCAGAACATACTCCTTTCTTCAACATTGCAATAAGCAATGTAGAAAATTCATCAAGGACACTGAACTTACAACCACAGTTGCTGATCTGTGCCCAATTCACGCTCAAAAAGGGGCATCATAACTCATCATCGTGATTTGGGAGACAAACACTTTCAAAGCACATCTCCAAAAAAAAGAACTATAGAAATGATCCCTGAAAATATAGTCTTAACAGTTTGTGGAAACTCAATCGGCATTCCATTCTGCTGCGCCTCTCCTCTAAAAGGGTTTTGCCTATTTGAATTTTGTGGGCTTTAAAGTTTACTCGACATTGTAGCACATACATCGGAGCCAAAAGCAGAAAGGACTTCCACAATCTCTTTGAAGCCTACTCTTACTGTTAAGATATGTGGAATACAGAAAACAATCCATAATGTCATACTTTTTTGTAAGCATAGCTAACCGTGTCACGCTTTGTAGTTAATATTTGTTGAAGCTAAATGTAGAAAATCTTTGAAAAGAAAAGGCATGTACACATTTCATAAACAACCTGACGTCGGTAGCGCACTTAGAAAACAGGCTATGGCTGACATCGAAATGTGAAACGAGCCCGTGTCAGGCGTGTGTTTTTCAATAACACCCGATTTGCGTATCTGCTGTCTTATCGGAGATGCAATAGCACATCACTGCAAACATTTCAAATTTTTGCAGTGATGCGGTATCGTATCTCGGATGAGACAACGTTGGCTTTATTCAAAGGACGCTGTGACATGGCCCAGAGACGAGGAGAGGTTTAAGCTGCCAAAAAACACAGCCACAAGAGAGACGGGAGTAGGGTTAACAGAAATGATCTTTTATTTAGCCAAGAACTTAGGAATGTAAACTGGGACTTAGGTTCCTTCGGGGCTGTGGTACCAGTGGTGGCATTGTTCCCCACATCTGTTTCAACGCTAGACCACCTTAAAGGGGAAGACACAACTTAAGAAAGACAAAATCATTAAAAAGAAGATGCTCCAAGTCTGTTTCTGTCTTCTTACTCTTCAGCCGTTTTCTTTCCTGGCCAACGTGTGCTTCAGCACCTCACACTGAAGGATTCTGTACTTAGAACCATCTATCCTTGAGTGTAGTAGAGTTCCCAATTGTAGGGTGACCTCGATTGGACCACCATTGCCTACAGCAGTGGGTGGTTCCAAGTTTAGAAAGTGATTTGGTGGAAATGCTCATGATTGCTGTCTTTTCCTAGCCAGGAGCTGCTCTATTCGTCCTGGGCTCCTCCTTCCAATATTGGATTGCCACGTCGCATTCCAGAAAAGCTTCTAAAACAATCCCCTTTCTCAAAAGGCACAAATGTCAAACAACGCTCAGATTATACCCCTTTCTTCAACATCGACGAAAGCTACACAGAAACTTCATCAACGACACAGAGTTGACATCCAACAAAACAGTCCCGCACCTGCCCACAAATGATAACGTAGGCATTTCAGACACTTGAAGATGATTGCATTCTTGGAAAACTTGCAATGGCTGACATCATGCTAAACACATATCCAGAGCACTCTTTACCAAAAAACCCATTTTTTGCAACTGCTTTTTATACGACACACAATCATTCATTATTGCAAATAGTCTTGCCTTCCAACAAATTTTTCTGCATGGGATCTACAAACACAAAAAAAAAAAAAAAAAAAAAAACTGGACTAAAATGCTTAATACCACTCAGAACATACTCCTTTCTTCAACATTGCCATAAGCAATGTAGAACGTTCATCAAGGACACTGAACTTACAACCACAGTTGCTGATCTGTGCCCAATTCACGCTCAAAAAGGGGCATCATAACTCATCATCGTGATTTGGGAGACAAACACTTTCAAAGCACATCTCCAAGAAAAAGAACTATAGAAATGATCCCTGAAAATATAGTCTTAACAGTTTGTGGAAACTCAATCGGCATTCCATTCTGCTGCGCCTCTCCTCTAAAAGGGTTTTGCCTATTTGAATTTTGTGGGCTTTAAAGTTTACTTGACATTGTAGCGCATACATCGGAGCCAAAAGCAGAAAGGACTTCCACAATCTCTTTGAAGCCTACTCTTACTGTTAAGATATGTGGAATACAGAAAACAATCCATAACGTCATACTTTTTTGTAAGCATAGCTACCCGTGTCACGCTTTGTAGTTAATATTTGTTGAAGCTAAATGTAGAAAATCTTTGAAAAGAAAAGGCATGTACACATTTCATAAACAACCTGACGTCGGTAGCGCACTTAGAAAACAGGCTATGGCTGACATCGAAATGTGAAACGAACCCGTGTCAGGCGTGTGTTTTTCAATAACACCCGATTTGCGTATCTGCTGTCTTATCGGAGATGCAATAGCACATCACTGCAAACATTTCAAATTTTTGCAGTGATGCGGTATCGTATCTCGGATGAGACAACGTTGGCTTTATTCAAAGGACGCTGTGACATGGCCCAGAGACGAGGAGAGGTTTAAGCTGCCAAAAAACACAGCCACAAGAGAGACGGGAGTAGGGTTAACAGAAATGATCTTTTATTTAGCCAAGAACTTAGAAATGTAAACTGGGACTTAGGTTCCTTCGGGGCTGTGGTACCAGTGGTGGCATTGTTCCCCACATCTGTTTCAACGCTAGACCACCTTAAAGGGGAAGACACAACTTAAGAAAGACAAAATCATTAAAAAGAAGATGCTCCAAGTCTGTTTCTGTCTTCTTACTCTTCAGCCGTTTTCTTTCCTGGCCAACGTGTGCTTCAGCACCTCACACTGAAGGATTCTGTACTTAGAACCATCTATCCTTGAGTGTAGTAGAGTTCCCAATTGTAGGGTGACCTCGATTGGACCATCATTGCCTACAGCAGTGGGTGGTTCCAAGTTTAGAAAGTGATTTGGTGGAAATGCTCATGATTGCTGTCTTTTCCTAGCCAGGAGCTGCTCTATTCGTCCTGGGCTCCTCCTTCCAATATTGGATTGCCACGTCGCATTCCAGAAAAGCTTCTAAAACAATCCCCTTTCTCAAAAGGCACAAATGTCAAACAACGCTCAGATTATACCCCTTTCTTCAACATCGACGAAAGCTACACAGAAACTTCATCAACGACACAGAGTTGACATCCAACAAAACAGTCCCGCACCTGCCCACAAATGATAACGTAGGCATTTCAGACACTTGAAGATGATTGCATTCTTGGAAAACTTGCAATGGCTGACATCATGCTAAACACATATCCAGAGCACTCTTTACCAAAAAAAACATTTTTTTTGCAACTGCTTTTTATACGACACACAATCATTCAATATTGCAAATAGTCTTGCCTTCCAACAAATTTTTCTGCATGGGATCTACGAACACAAAAAAAAACCAAAACTGGACTAAAATGCTTAATACCATTCAGAACATACTCCTTTCTTCAACATTGCCATAAGCAATGTAGAACGTTCATCAAGGACACTGAACTTACAACCACAGTTGCTGATCTGTGCCCAATTCACGCTCAAAAAGGGGCATCATAACTCATCATCGTGATTTGGGAGACAAACACTTTCAAAGCACATCTCCAAGAAAAATAACTATAGAAATGATCCCTGAAAATATAGTCTTAACAGTTTGTGGAAACTCAATCGGCATTCCATTCTGCTGAGCCTCTCCTCTAAAAGGGTTTTGCCTATTTGAATTTTGTGGGCTTTAAAGTTTACTTGACATTGTAGCGCATACATCGGAGCCAAAAGCAGAAAGGACTTCCACAATCTCTTTGAAGCCTACTCTTACTGTTAAGATATGTGGAATACAGAAAACAATCCATAACGTCATACTTTTTTGTAAGCATAGCTACCCGTGTCACGCTTTGTAGTTAATATTTGTTGAAGCTAAATGTAGAAAATCTTTGAAAAGAAAAGGCATGTACACATTTCATAAACAACCTGACGTCGGTAGCGCACTTAGAAAACAGGCTATGGCTGACATCGAAATGTGAAACGAACCCGTGTCAGGCGTGTGT
The DNA here is from genome assembly GCA_038021265.1 of Cyprinella venusta. NCBI lineage: Eukaryota > Metazoa > Chordata > Actinopteri > Cypriniformes > Leuciscidae > Cyprinella > Cyprinella venusta. The sequence continues at coordinate 6,160,708 of CM075876.1, read as the reverse complement.
TTTTCAATAACACCCGATTTACGTATCTGCTGTCTTATCGGAGATGCAATAGCACATCACTGCAAACATTTCAAATTTTTGCAGTGATGCGGTATCGTATCTCGGATGAGACAACGTTGGCTTTATTCAAAGGACGCTGTGACATGGCCCAGAGACGAGGAGAGGTTTAAGCTGCCAAAAAACACAGCCACAAGAGAGACGGGAGTAGGTTTAACAGAAATGATCTTTTATTTAGCCAAGAACTTAGGAATGTAAACTGGGACTTAGGTTCCTTCGGGGCTGTGGTACCAGTGGTGGCATTGTTCCCCACATCTGTTTCAACGCTAGACCACCTTAAAGGGGAAGACACAACTTAAGAAAGACAAAATCATTAAAAAGAAGATGCTCCAAGTCTGTTTCTGTCTTCTTACTCTTCAGCCGTTTTCTTTCCTGGCCAACTTGTGCTTCAGCACCTCACACTGAAGGATTCTGTACTTAGAACCATCTATCCTTGAGTGTAGTAGAGTTCCCAATTGTAGGGTGACCTCGATTGGACCACCATTGCCTACAGCAGTGGGTGGTTCCAAGTTTAGAAAGTGATTTGGTGGAAATGCTCATGATTGCTGTCTTTTCCTAGCCAGGAGCTGCTCCATTGGTCCTGGGCTCCTCCTTCCAATATTGGATTGCCACGTCGCATTCCAGAAAAGATTCTAAAACAATCCCCTTTCTCAAAAGGCACAAATGTCAAACAACGCTCAGATTATACCCCTTTCTTCAACATCGACGAAAGCTACACAGAAACTTCATCAACGACACAGAGTTGACATCCAACAAAACAGTCCCGCACCTGCCCACAAATGATAACGTAGGCATTTCAGACACTTGAAGATGATTGCATTCTTGGAAAACTTGCAATGGCTGACATCATGCTAAACACATATCCAGAGCACTCTTTACCAAAAAACCCATTTTTTGCAACTGCTTTTTATACGACACACAATCATTCATTATTGCAAATAGTCTTGCCTTCCAACAAATTTTTCTGCATGGGATCTACAACCACAAAAAAAAAAAAAAAAAAAAAAAAAAAACTGGACTAAAATGTTTAATACCACTCAGAACATACTCCTTTCTTCAACATTGCCATAAGCAATGTAGAACGTTCATCAAGGACACTGAACTTACAACCACAGTTGCTGATCTGTAGTGCTGTGTTGAAAAAATCGATTCACGATTCTGAATCGATTTTCATATTAATTTCTAAAGATCGATCCGTAGCTCAGAGAATCGATTTATTAATAGGCAATTTTCCCCGTGAACTTTAACTTGCCGCGAGTGATCCCTATGTGCGCATTGAAAGCTTTCACTCAGCGCGCACATTGTTACGACAATGGACTTTGATTCATTAAACCGTTCATTCAACGAACACGTTCAAAAAAGCAGATTCATTAAAATATATGTAATGAAACAACTTCAAGGTGTTAATTATTTTTACCTTTGAGTTCCACTTAAGGCTCAGCTGAGCAGCAATGCGTCGCATGGGCAAATGGCATTGATTCAATGCGTGAGTCTCTAATTTTATTTCCTTGTGGTTTCCTCGTGCTGTGGGATGCTGATCAGCGCTGCTGCTGACGCGCATTTATGGTAAATACCCGTAACGTGAACGTTAAAAGGATGACTCGACAACTATTTCGCGTTCCTTTGGCACGGCAAGCTTTTCGCTAATATATATGACTTCAAAGACAGACGCCGGTAATCGCACGCGCTCTGCCGGTCTCTTTCATTCACTGTCTGTGTGAAGCCTCTGTAGTGCTACACATCACCACGATAAACAGTCTCGTTATCATTATGAACTAGTCTAACATTCAATACACATGCATGAAGTTCAAAACAAGAAGGGTATAGCCTTATAAAAAAACGTTAATATCACGGTTCCTTCGGTTACGCGGGGATTATTCTTTACAACAAATATAGGCTACTAATTTGCAGTTGAATGTCTATAATAAATTATTACAGTACTGTAGTTATGCAACATATTGATACTATAATAGTATCAATATGTTGCATAACTACAGTCCTGTAATTCAGCTAACAGCTGGAAAAAATGCTTTTTTTCAAAAACAAATATCTAAATCTCAAAGATCGGATCGAATCGAATCGAATCGAATAATGATAATCGATTCAAGATCTTGAGAATCGGAATCGAATCGATTCTTGAAATTTGAATCGAAACACAGCTCTACTGATCTGTGCCCAATTCACGCTCAAAAAGGGGCATCATAACTCATCATCGTGATTTGGGAGACAAACACTTTCAAAGCACATCTCCAAGAAAAAGAACTATAGAAATGATCCCTGAAAATATAGTCTTAACAGTTTGTGGAAACTCAATCGGCATTCCATTCTGCTGCGCCTCTCCTCTAAAAGGGTTTTGCCTATTTGAATTTTGTGGGCTTTAAAGTTTACTTGACATTGTAGCGCATACATCGGAGCCAAAAGCAGAAAGGACTTCCACAATCTCTTTGAAGCCTACTCTTACTGTTAAGATATGTGGAATACAGAAAACAATCCATAACGTCATACTTTTTTGTAAGCATAGCTACCCGTGTCACGCTTTGTAGTTAATATTTGTTGAAGCTAAATGTAGAAAATCTTTGAAAAGAAAAGGCATGTACACATTTCATAAACAACCTGACGTCGGTAGCGCACTTAGAAAACAGGCTATGGCTGACATCGAAATGTGAAACGAACCCGTGTCAGGCGTGTGTTTTTCAATAACACCCGATTTGCGTATCTGCTGTCTTATCGGAGATGCAATAGCACATCACTGCAAACATTTCAAATTTTTGCAGTGATGCGGTATCGTATCTCAGATGAGACAACGTTGGCTTTATTCAAAGGACGCTGTGACATGGCCCAGAGACGAGGAGAGGTTTAAGCTGCCAAAAAACACAGCCACAAGAGAGACGGGAGTAGGGTTAACAGAAATGATCTTTTATTTAGCCAAGAACTTAGAAATGTAAACTGGGACTTAGGTTCCTTCGGGGCTGTGGTACCAGTGGTGGCATTGTTCCCCACATCTGTTTCAACGCTAGACCACCTTAAAGGGGAAGACACAACTTAAGAAAGACAAAATCATTAAAAAGAAGATGCTCCAAGTCTGTTTCTGTCTTCTTACTCTTCAGCCGTTTTCTTTCCTGGCCAACGTGTGCTTCAGCACCTCACACTGAAGGATTCTGTACTTAGAACCATCTATCCTTGAGTGTAGTAGAGTTCCCAATTGTAGGGTGACCTCGATTGGACCATCATTGCCTACAGCAGTGGGTGGTTCCAAGTTTAGAAAGTGATTTGGTGGAAATGCTCATGATTGCTGTCTTTTCCTAGCCAGGAGCTGCTCTATTCGTCCTGGGCTCCTCCTTCCAATATTGGATTGCCACGTCGCATTCCAGAAAAGCTTCTAAAACAATCCCCTTTCTCAAAAGGCACAAATGTCAAACAACGCTCAGATTATACCCCTTTCTTCAACATCGACGAAAGCTACACAGAAACTTCATCAACGACACAGAGTTGACATCCAACAAAACAGTCCCGCACCTGCCCACAAATGATAACGTAGGCATTTCAGACACTTGAAGATGATTGCATTCTTGGAAAACTTGCAATGGCTGACATCATGCTAAACACATATCCAGAGCACTCTTTACCAAAAAAAACATTTTTTTTGCAACTGCTTTTTATACGACACACAATCATTCAATATTGTAAATAGTCTTGCCTTCCAACAAATTTTTCTGCAAGGGATCTACGAACACAAAAAAAAACCAAAACTGGACTAAAATGCTTAATACCACTCAGAACATACTCCTTTCTTCAACATTGCCATAAGCAATGTAGAACGTTCATCAAGGACACTGAACTTACAACCACAGTTGCTGATCTGTGCCCAATTCACGCTCAAAAAGGGGCATCATAACTCATCATCATGATTTGGGAGACAAACACTTTCAAAGCACATCTCCAAGAAAAAGAACTATAGAAATGATCCCTGAAAATATAGTCTTAACAGTTTGTGGAAACTCAATCGGCATTCCATTCTGCTGAGCCTCTCCTCTAAAAGGGTTTTGCCTATTTGAATTTTGTGGGCTTTAAAGTTTACTTGACATTGTAGCGCATACATCGGAGCCAAAAGCAGAAAGGACTTCCACAATCTCTTTGAAGCCTACTCTTACTGTTAAGATATGTGGAATACAGAAAACAATCCATAACGTCATACTTTTTTGTAAGCATAGCTACCCGTGTCACGCTTTGTAGTTAATATTTGTTGAAGCTAAATGTAGAAAATCTTTGAAAAGAAAAGGCATGTACACATTTCATAAACAACCTGACGTCGGTAGCGCACTTAGAAAACAGGCTATGGCTGACATCGAAATGTGAAACGAACCCGTGTCAGGCGTGTGTTTTTCAATAACACCCGATTTACGTATCTGCTGTCTTATCGGAGATGCAATAGCACATCACTGCAAACATTTCAAATTTTTGCAGTGATGCGGTATCGTATCTCGGATGAGACAACGTTGGCTTTATTCAAAGGACGCTGTGACATGGCCCAGAGACGAGGAGAGGTTTAAGCTGCCAAAAAACACAGCCACAAGAGAGACGGGAGTAGGGTTAACAGAAATGATCTTTTATTTAGCCAAGAACTTAGGAATGTAAACTGGGACTTAGGTTCCTTCGGGGCTGTGGTACCAGTGGTGGCATTGTTCCCCACATCTGTTTCAACGCTAGACCACCTTAAAGGGGAAGACACAACTTAAGAAAGACAAAATCATTAAAAAGAAGATGCTCCAAGTCTGTTTCTGTCTTCTTACTCTTCAGCCGTTTTCTTTCCTGGCCAACGTGTGCTTCAGCACCTCACACTGAAGGATTCTGTACTTAGAACCATCTATCCTTGAGTGTAGTAGAGTTCCCAATTGTAGGGTGACCTCGATTGGACCATCATTGCCTACAGCAGTGGGTGGTTCCAAGTTTAGAAAGTGATTTGGTGGAAATGCTCATGATTGCTGTCTTTTCCTAGCCAGGAGCTGCTCTATTCGTCCTGGGCTCCTCCTTCCAATATTGGATTGCCACGTCGCATTCCAGAAAAGCTTCTAAAACAATCCCCTTTCTCAAAAGGCACAAATGTCAAACAACGCTCAGATTATACCCCTTTCTTCAACATCGACGAAAGCTACACAGAAACTTCATCAACGACACAGAGTTGACATCCAACAAAACAGTCCCGCACCTGCCCACAAATGATAACGTAGGCATTTCAGACACTTGAAGATGATTGCATTCTTGGAAAACTTGCAATGGCTGACATCATGCTAAACACATATCCAGAGCACTCTTTACCAAAAAACCCATTTTTTGCAAATGCTTTTTATACGACACACAATCATTCATTATTGCAAATAGTCTTGCCTTCCAACAAATTTTTCTGCATGGGATCTACAAACACAAAAAAAAAAAAAAAAAAAAACTGGACTAAAATGCTTAATACCACTCAGAACATACTCCTTTCTTCAACATTGCCATAAGCAATGTAGAACGTTCATCAAGGACACTGAACTTACAACCACAGTTGCTGATCTGTGCCCAATTCACGCTCAAAAAGGGGCATCATAACTCATCATCGTGATTTGGGAGACAAACACTTTCAAAGCACATCTCCAAGAAAAAGAACTATAGAAATGATCCCTGAAAATATAGTCTTAACAGTTTGTGGAAACTCAATCGGCATTCCATTCTGCTGCGCCTCTCCTCTAAAAGGGTTTTGCCTATTTGAATTTTGTGGGCTTTAAAGTTTACTTGACATTGTAGCGCATACATCGGAGCCAAAAGCAGAAAGGACTTCCACAATCTCTTTGAAGCCTACTCTTACTGTTAAGATATGTGGAATACAGAAAACAATCCATAACGTCATACTTTTTTGTAAGCATAGCTACCCGTGTCACGCTTTGTAGTTAATATTTGTTGAAGCTAAATGTAGAAAATCTTTGAAAAGAAAAGGCATGTACACATTTCATAAACAACCTGACGTCGGTAGCGCACTTAGAAAACAGGCTATGGCTGACATCGAAATGTGAAACGAACCCGTGTCAGGCGTGTGTTTTTCAATAACACCCGATTTGCGTATCTGCTGTCTTATCGGAGATGCAATAGCACATCACTGCAAACATTTCAAATTTTTGCAGTGATGCGGTATCGTATCTCGGATGAGACAACGTTGGCTTTATTCAAAGGACGCTGTGACATGGCCCAGAGACGAGGAGAGGTTTAAGCTGCCAAAAAACACAGCCACAAGAGAGACGGGAGTAGGGTTAACAGAAATGATCTTTTATTTAGCCAAGAACTTAGAAATGTAAACTGGGACTTAGGTTCCTTCGGGGCTGTGGTACCAGTGGTGGCATTGTTCCCCACATCTGTTTCAACGCTAGACCACCTTAAAGGGGAAGACACAACTTAAGAAAGACAAAATCATTAAAAAGAAGATGCTCCAAGTCTGTTTCTGTCTTCTTACTCTTCAGCCGTTTTCTTTCCTGGCCAACGTGTGCTTCAGCACCTCACACTGAAGGATTCTGTACTTAGAACCATCTATCCTTGAGTGTAGTAGAGTTCCCAATTGTAGGGTGACCTCGATTGGACCATCATTGCCTACAGCAGTGGGTGGTTCCAAGTTTAGAAAGTGATTTGGTGGAAATGCTCATGATTGCTGTCTTTTCCTAGCCAGGAGCTGCTCTATTCGTCCTGGGCTCCTCCTTCCAATATTGGATTGCCACGTCGCATTCCAGAAAAGCTTCTAAAACAATCCCCTTTCTCAAAAGGCACAAATGTCAAACAACGCTCAGATTATACCCCTTTCTTCAACATCGACGAAAGCTACACAGAAACTTCATCAACGACACAGAGTTGACATCCAACAAAACAGTCCCGCACCTGCCCACAAATGATAACGTAGGCATTTCAGACACTTGAAGATGATTGCATTCTTGGAAAACTTGCAATGGCTGACATCATGCTAAACACATATCCAGAGCACTCTTTACCAAAAAAAACATTTTTTTTTGCAACTGCTTTTTATACGACACACAATCATTCAATATTGCAAATAGTCTTGCCTTCCAACAAATTTTTCTGCATGGGATCTACGAACACAAAAAAAAACCAAAACTGGACTAAAATGCTTAATACCACTCAGAACATACTCCTTTCTTCAACATTGCCATAAGCAATGTAGAACGTTCATCAAGGACACTGAACTTACAACCACAGTTGCTGATCTGTGCCCAATTCACGCTCAAAAAGGGGCATCATAACTCATCATCGTGATTTGGGAGACAAACACTTTCAAAGCACATCTCCAAGAAAAAGAACTATAGAAATGATCCCTGAAAATATAGTCTTAACAGTTTGTGGAAACTCAATCGGCATTCCATTCTGCTGAGCCTCTCCTCTAAAAGGGTTTTGCCTTTTTGAATTTTGTAGGCTTTAAAGTTTACTTGACATTGTAGCGCATACATCGGAGCCAAAAGCAGAAAGGACTTCCACAATCTCTTTGAAGCCTACTCTTATTGTTAAGATATGTGGAATACAGAAAACAATCCATAACGTCATACTTTTTTGTAAGCATAGCTACCCGTGTCACGCTTTGTAGTTAATATTTGTTGAAGCTAAATGTAGAAAATCTTTGAAAAGAAAAGGCATGTACACATTTCATAAACAACCTGACGTCGGTAGCGCACTTAGAAAACAGGCTATGGCTGACATCGAAATGTGAAACGAACCCGTGTCAGGCGTGTGTTTTTCAATAACACCCGATTTGCGTATCTGCTGTCTTATCGGAGATGCAATAGCACATCACTTCAAACATTTCAAATTTTTGCAGTGATGCGGTATCGTATCTCGGATGAGACAACGTTGGCTTTATTCAAAGGACGCTGTGACATGGCCCAGAGACGAGGAGAGGTTTAAGCTGCCAAAAAACACAGCCACAAGAGAGACGGGAGTAGGGTTAACAGAAATGATCTTTTATTTAGCCAAGAACTTAGGAATGTAAACTGGGACTTAGGTTCCTTCGGGGCTGTGGTACCAGTGGTGGCATTGTTCCCCACATCTGTTTCAACGCTAGACCACCTTAAAGGGGAAGACACAACTTAAGAAAGACAAAATCATTAAAAAGAAGATGCTCCAAGTCTGTTTCTGTCTTCTTACTCTTCAGCCGTTTTCTTTCCTGGCCAACGTGTGCTTCAGCACCTCACACTGAAGGATTCTGTACTTAGAACCATCTATCCTTGAGTGTAGTAGAGTTCCCAATTGTAGGGTGACCTCGATTGGACCACCATTGCCTACAGCAGTGGGTGGTTCCAAGTTTAGAAATTGATTTGGTGGAAATGCTCATGATTGCTGTCTTTTCCTAGCCAGGAGCTGCTCCATTGGTCCTGGGCTCCTCCTTCCAATATTGGATTGCCACGTCGCATTCCAGAAAAGATTCTAAAACAATCCCCTTTCTCAAAAGGCACAAATGTCAAACAACGCTCAGATTATACCCCTTTCTTCAACATCGACGAAAGCTACACAGAAACTTCATCAACGACACAGAGTTGACATCCAACAAAACAGTCCCGCACCTGCCCACAAATGATAACGTAGGCATTTCAGACACTTGAAGATGATTGCATTCTTGGAAAACTTGCAATGGCTGACATCATGCTAAACACATATCCAGAGCACTCTTTACCAAAAAACCCATTTTTTGCAACTGCTTTTTATACGACACACAATCATTCATTATTGCAAATAGTCTTGCCTTCCAACAAATTTTTCTGCATGGGATCTACAAACACACACACAAAAAAAAACTGGACTAAAATGCTTAATACCACTCAGAACATATTCCTTTCTTCAACATTGCCATAAGCAATGTAGAACGTTCATCAAGAACACTGAACTTACAACCACAGTTGCTGATCTGTGCCCAATTCACGCTCAAAAAGGGGCATCATAACTCATCATCGTGATTTGGGAGACAAACACTTTCAAAGCACATCTCCAAGAAAAAGAACTATAGAAATGATCCCTGAAAATATAGTCTTAACAGTTTGTGGAAACTCAATCGGCATTCCATTCTGCTGAGCCTCTCCTCTAAAAGGGTTTTGCCTATTTGAATTTTGTGGGCTTTAAAGTTTACTTGACATTGTAGCGCATACATCGGAGCCAAAAGCAGAAAGGACTTCCACAATCTCTTTGAAGCCTACTCTTACTGTTAAGATATGTGGAATACAGAAAACAATCCTTAACGTCATACTTTTTTGTAAGCATAGCTACCCGTGTCACGCTTTGTAGTTAATATTTGTTGAAGCTAAATGTAGAAAATCTTTGAAAAGAAAAGGCATGTACACATTTCATAAACAACCTGACGTCGGTAGCGCACTTAGAAAACAGGCTATGGCTGACATCGAAATGTGAAACGAACCCGTGTCAGGCGTGTGTTTTTCAATAACACCCGATTTGCGTATCTGCTGTCTTATCGGAGATGCAATAGCACATCACTGCAAACATTTCAAATTTTTGCAGTGATGCGGTATCGTATCTCGGATGAGACAACGTTGGCTTTATTCAAAGGACGCTGTGACATGGCCCAGAGACGAGGAGAGGTTTAAGCTGCCAAAAAACACAGCCACAAGAGAGACGGGAGTAGGTTTAACAGAAATGATCTTTTATTTAGCCAAGAACTTAGGAATGTAAACTGGGACTTAGGTTCCTTCGGGGCTGTGGTACCAGTGGTGGCATTGTTCCCCACATCTGTTTCAACGCTAGACCACCTTAAAGGGGAAGACACAACTTAAGAAAGACAAAATCATTAAAAAGAAGATGCTCCAAGTCTGTTTCTGTCTTCTTACTCTTCAGCCGTTTTCTTTCCTGGCCAACGTGTGCTTCAGCACCTCACACTGAAGGATTCTGTACTTAGAACCATCTATCCTTGAGTGTAGTAGAGTTCCCAATTGTAGGGTGACCTTGATTGGACCATCATTGCCTACAGCAGTGGGTGGTTCCAAGTTTAGAAAGTGATTTGGTGGAAATGCTCATGATTGCTGTCTTTTCCTAGCCAGGAGCTGCTCTATTCGTCCTGGGCTCCTCCTTCCAATATTGGATTGCCACGTCGCATTCCAGAAAAGCTTCTAAAACAATCCCCTTTCTCAAAAGGCACAAATGTCAAACAACGCTCAGATTATACCCCTTTCTTCAACATCGACGAAAGCTACACAGAAACTTCATCAACGACACAGAGTTGACATCCAACAAAACAGTCCCGCACCTGCCCACAAATGATAACGTAGGCATTTCAGACACTTGAAGATGATTGCATTCTTGGAAAACTTGCAATGGCTGACATCATGCTAAACACATATCCAGAGCACTTTTTACCGAAAAACCATTTTTTTTGCAACTGCTTTTTATACAACACACAATCATTCATTATTGCAAATGGTCTTGCCTTCCAACAAATTTTTCTGCATGGGATCTACAAACACAAAAAAATACCAAAACTGGACTAAAATGCTTAACACCACTCAGAACATACTCCTTTCTTCAACATTGCAATAAGCAATGTAGAACGTTCATCAAGGACACTGAACTTACAACCACAGTTGCTGATCTGTGCCCAATTCACGCTCAAAAAGGGGCATCATAACTCATCATCGTGATTTGGGAGACAAACACTTTCAAAGCACATCTCCAAAAAAAAGAACTATAGAAATGATCCCTGAAAACATAGTCTTAACAGTTTGTGGAAACTCAATCGGCATTCCATTCTGCTGCGCCTCTCCTCTAAAAGGGTTTTGCCTATTTGAATTTTGTGGGCTTTAAAGTTTACTCGACATTGTAGCACATACATCGGAGCCAAAAGCAGAAAGGACTTCCACAATCTCTTTGAAGCCTACTCTTACTGTTAAGATATGTGGAATACAGAAAACAATCCATAATGTCATACTTTTTTGTAAGCATAGCTAACCGTGTCACGCTTTGTAGTTAATATTTGTTGAAGCTAAATGTAGAAAATCTTTGAAAAGAAAAGGCATGTACACATTTCATAAACAACCTGACGTCGGTAGCGCACTTAGAAAACAGGCTATGGCTGACATCGAAATGTGAAACGAGCCCGTGTCAGGCGTGTGTTTTTCAATAACACCCGATTTGCGTATCTGCTGTCTTATCGGAGATGCAATAGCACATCACTGCAAACATTTCAAATTTTTGCAGTGATGCGGTATCGTATCTCGGATGAGACAACGTTGGCTTTATTCAAAGGACGCTGTGACATGGCCCAGAGACGAGGAGAGGTTTAAGCTGCCAAAAAAACACAGCCACAAGAGAGACGGGAGTAGGGTTAACAGAAATGATCTTTTATTTAGCCAAGAACTTAGGAATGTAAACTGGGACTTAGGTTCCTTCGGGGCTGTGGTACCAGTGGTGGCATTGTTCCCCACATCTGTTTCAACGCTAGACCACCTTAAAGGGGAAGACACAACTTAAGAAAGACAAAATCATTAAAAAGAAGATGCTCCAAGTCTGTTTCTGTCTTCTTACTCTTCAGCCGTTTTCTTTCCTGGCCAACGTGTGCTTCAGCACCTCACACTGAAGGATTCTGTACTTAGAACCATCTATCCTTGAGTGTAGTAGAGTTCCCAATTGTAGGGTGACCTCGATTGGACCACCATTGCCTACAGCAGTGGGTGGTTCCAAGTTTAGAAAGTGATTTGGTGGAAATGCTCATGATTGCTGTCTTTTCCTAGCCAGGAGCTGCTCCATTGGTCCTGGGCTCCTCCTTCCAATATTGGATTGCCACGTCGCATTCCAGAAAAGATTCTAAAACAATCCCCTTTCTCAAAAGGCACAAATGTCAAACAACGCTCAGATTATACCCCTTTCTTCAACATCGACGAAAGCTACACAGAAACTTCATCAACGACACAGAGTTGACATCCAACAAAACAGTCCCGCACCTGCCCACAAATGATAACGTAGGCATTTCAGACACTTGAAGATGATTGCATTCTTGGAAAACTTGCAATGGCTGACATCATGCTAAACACATATCCAGAGCACTCTTTACCAAAAAACCCATTTTTTGCAACTGCTTTTTATACGACACACAATCATTCATTATTGCAAATAGTCTTGCCTTCCAACAAATTTTTCTGCATGGGATCTACAAACACAAAAAAAAAAAAAAAAAAAAAACTGGACTAAAATGCTTAATACCACTCAGAACATACTCCTTTCTTCAACATTGCCATAAGCAATGTAGAACGTTCATCAAGGACACTGAACTTACAACCACAGTTGCTGATCTGTGCCCAATTCACGCTCAAAAAGGGGCATCATAACTCATCATCGTGATTTGGGAGACAAACACTTTCAAAGCACATCTCCAAGAAAAAGAACTATAGAAATGATCCCTGAAAATATAGTCTTAACAGTTTGTGGAAACTCAATCGGCATTCCATTCTGCTGCGCCTCTCCTCTAAAAGGGTTTTGCCTATTTGAATTTTGTGGGCTTTAAAGTTTACTTGACATTGTAGCGCATACATCGGAGCCAAAAGCAGAAAGGACTTCCACAATCTCTTTGAAGCCTACTCTTACTGTTAAGATATGTGGAATACAGAAAACAATCCATAACGTCATACTTTTTTGTAAGCATAGCTACCCGTGTCACGCTTTGTAGTTAATATTTGTTGAAGCTAAATGTAGAAAATCTTTGAAAAGAAAAGGCATGTACACATTTCATAAACAACCTGACGTCGGTAGCGCACTTAGAAAACAGGCTATGGCTGACATCGAAATGTGAAACGAACCCGTGTCAGGCGTGTGTTTTTCAATAACACCCGATTTGCGTATCTGCTGTCTTATCGGAGATGCAATAGCACATCACTGCAAACATTTCAAATTTTTGCAGTGATGCGGTATCGTATCTCGGATGAGACAACGTTGGCTTTATTCAAAGGACGCTGTGACATGGCCCAGAGACGAGGAGAGGTTTAAGCTGCCAAAAAACACAGCCACAAGAGAGACGGGAGTAGGGTTAACAGAAATGATCTTTTATTTAGCCAAGAACTTAGAAATGTAAACTGGGACTTAGGTTCCTTCGGGGCTGTGGTACCAGTGGTGGCATTGTTCCCCACATCTGTTTCAACGCTAGACCACCTTAAAGGGGAAGACACAACTTAAGAAAGACAAAATCATTAAAAAGAAGATGCTCCAAGTCTGTTTCTGTCTTCTTACTCTTCAGCCGTTTTCTTTCCTGGCCAACGTGTGCTTCAGCACCTCACACTGAAGGATTCTGTACTTAGAACCATCTATCCTTGAGTGTAGTAGAGTTCCCAATAGGCTCTATGCACAACTGCACTACTTCCTGAACTTCAGCCAGCTCCTTGTTTCCTGTATACCATTATTGGACAATTTGATTAATTCAGGTGTGCTTGACCTCAGTAGTCACGGCAACAATAATCAAACACACCTGAATTAATCAATGTGTCCAATAATGACAGACAGGAAACAAGAAGCTGGCTGAAGTTCAGGAAGTAGTGCAGTTGTGCATAGAGCCTATTGTAGGGTGACCTCGATTGGACCATCATTGCCTACAGCAGTGGGTGGTTCCAAGTTTAGAAAGTGATTTGGTGGAAATGCTCATGATTGCTGTCTTTTCCTAGCCAGGAGCTGCTCTATTCGTCCTGGGCTCCTCCTTCCAATATTGGATTGCCACGTCGCATTCCAGAAAAGCTTCTAAAACAATCCCCTTTCTCAAAAGGCACAAATGTCAAACAACGCTCAGATTATACCCCTTTCTTCAACATCGACGAAAGCTACACAGAAACTTCATCAACGACACAGAGTTGACATCCAACAAAACAGTCCCGCACCTGCCCACAAATGATAACGTAGGCATTTCAGACACTTGAAGATGATTGCATTCTTGGAAAACTTGCAATGGCTGACATCATGCTAAACACATATCCAGAGCACTCTTTACCAAAAAAAACATTTTTTTTTGCAACTGCTTTTTATACGACACACAATCATTCAATATTGCAAATAGTCTTGCCTTCCAACAAATTTTTCTGCATGGGATCTACGAACACAAAAAAAAAACCAAAACTGGACTAAAATGCTTAATACCACTCAGAACATACTCCTTTCTTCAACATTGCCATAAGCAATGTAGAACGTTCATCAAGGACACTGAACTTACAACCACAGTTGCTGATCTGTGCCCAATTCACGCTCAAAAAGGGGCATCATAACTCATCATCGTGATTTGGGAGACAAACACTTTCAAAGCACATCTCCAAGAAAAAGAACTATAGAAATGATCCCTGAAAATATAGTCTTAACAGTTTGTGGAAACTCAATCGGCATTCCATTCTGCTGAGCCTCTCCTCTAAAAGGGTTTTGCCTATTTGAATTTTGTAGGCTTTAAAGTTTACTTGACATTGTAGCGCATACATCGGAGCCAAAAGCAGAAAGGACTTCCACAATCTCTTTGAAGCCTACTCTTATTGTTAAGATATGTGGAATACAGAAAACAATCCATAACGTCATACTTTTTTGTAAGCATAGCTACCCGTGTCACGCTTTGTAGTTAATATTTGTTGAAGCTAAATGTAGAAAATCTTTGAAAAGAAAAGGCATGTACACATTTCATAAACAACCTGACGTCGGTAGCGCACTTAGAAAACAGGCTATGGCTGACATCGAAATGTGAAACGAACCCGTGTCAGGCGTGTGTTTTTCAATAACACCCGATTTGCGTATCTGCTGTCTTATCGGAGATGCAATAGCACATCACTGCAAACATTTCAAATTTTTGCAGTGATGCGGTATCGTATCTCGGATGAGACAACGTTGGCTTTATTCAAAGGACGCTGTGACATGGCCCAGAGACGAGGAGAGCTTTAAGCTGCCAAAAAACACAGCCACAAGAGAGACGGGAGTAGGGTTAACAGAAATGATCTTTTATTTAGCCAAGAACTTAGGAATGTAAACTGGGACTTAGGTTCCTTCGGGGCTGTGGTACCAGTGGTGGCATTGTTCCCCACATCTGTTTCAACGCTAGACCACCTTAAAGTCAAGTCAAGTCAAGTCACATTTATTTATATAGCGCTTTTCACAATACAGATTGTATCAAAGCAGCTTCACAGTGATAACATGAAAGTAGTACAACACAGATCGATAATATTGTTAAATATTAAGTAATCCTAAATAATCCTAAATAATCCCGACTAAGCAAGCCAAGCAAGCCAAAAGCAAGGCGACAGTGGCAAGGAACCAAAACTCCATCAGATTGGATGGAGAAAAAAAACCTTGGGAGAACCCAGGCTCAGTCGGGGGCCAGTTCTCCTCTGGCTTACATTCATATTGTTTATATATAACTATTAAATATAAATATTATTTATGTCTAAAACAGCCCCATAACATATCGCAGGCGTTGAGTCGTCTCTTCACAGGCGTTGGTCTTCTCATCACAGGCGGTGGGGCATCCGAAACCCCCGTGAGATGCTGGATACAAGGCTGGACCTGACGAAACGCCATTTTTCTCGGGACAAGCGTCCCGAGATAACAGCAGAAAGGCAGATGGGAAATAATTAGCATAGCTGATGTTCATATTTAGCATAGCTGATGTTCATAATAATTTCCATTGTACGGGTGTCGGTGTTAGAAAACCACTATCTCACGAACTCTCCGCAACGCAACTCAGCCATACGGACCGACCCGTTTGTCTAAAAGGCTATCGAGCCCCACTGGTGCGTTAAGCAATTTCAGTGGCAAACGGTTCCGTATGGCATAAAAGAGGACTGACAGGTGAGCATTATGTGAATGCTTGACTGAAGAGATGCGTCTTTAGTCTAGTTTTAAACTGTGTCAGCGAGTCAGAGCCCCGGACCGTATCGGGAAGGCTATTCCAGAGTTTTGGAGCTAGATGCGAGAACGCCCTCCCTCCTTTACTGGACTTAGATATCCTAGGAATGACCAGAAGCCTTGAATTTAGTGATCTTAAGGAACGCGGTGGATTGTAGGGCGAGAGAAGGTCTGTTAAGTACATAGGAGCTAAACCATTTAGGGCTTTATAGGTCAGTAGTAGTACTTTGTAGTTGATACGGAACTTAATAGGTAACCAGTGCAGAGATGATAAAATCGGTGTTATATGATCATATTTTCTTGACCTAGTAAGAACTCTAGCAGCTGCATTTTGGACTAACTGTAGCTTGTTTATTGAGGATGCAGGACAACCGGCTAATAAAGCATTACAGTAATCTAGTCTCGAGGTCATGAATGCATGAACTAACTTTTCTGCATCAGAGAGAGATAGCATGTTACGTATCTTAGCAATGTTTCTAAGGTGGAAAAAGGCTGTCCTTGTAACATATGAAACATGATTTTCGAAAGATAAGTTGGGGTCTAGTATAACACCCAGGTCTTTTACTGTAGTGGATAAAGTAACAGGACATCCGTCTATATTAAGGTTTTGTTGTAAGAGATTTTGTGAGTGTTTTTTTGGACCAATAAGTAATACCTCCGTTTTATCTGAATTTAATAGCAGGAAGTTACGCGTCATCCAGCATTTTACATCTTTGAGACACTCTGTCAATTTAGAGGAGTTAGTGTTTTCGTCTGGTCGTGATGAAATATATAATTGAGTGTCGTCAGCATAACAGTGGAAATTAATTCCATGTTTTCTTATAATATTACCAAGTGGCAGCATATATATTGAGAATAGCAGAGGGCCTAAAACTGATCCTTGCGGTACTCCATAGTCTACTGACGTTATCTTTGACTTTTCCCCGTTTAAACAGACAAAATGATAACGGTCCGATAAATACGATCTGAACCAGCTTAATGCCTGTCCTTGAACACCAGTGTAGTTTTGTAGTCGATCCAAGAGTATTTTATGATCTATAGTGTCGAACGCAGCGCTGAGATCAAGTAGGACTAGTATTGAGATACAGCCTTGGTCAGAAGCTAAAAGTAAATCATTTGTAATTTTAACTAGCGCAGTTTCAGTGCTATGATGCGGTCTGAATCCTGACTGGAATTTTTCATAGATATCATTTTCTTGCAAAAAAGAGCATAGTTGAGCAGACACAACTTTTTCTAATATTTTGGACATAAATGGAAGATTTGAAATGGGTCTGTAATTCGCTAACTTTTTTGGGTCTAATTGTGGTTTCTTAATGAGAGGTTTTATTACTGCCTGCTTGAATATTTGTGGAACATGACCTAGAGATAGAGACGAGTTAATAATATTGAGGAGAGGCTCTTCTACTGCAGGTAATAGTTCTTTTAGTAGTTTAGTGGGTATTGGATCCAATAAACATGTTGTGGGTTTAGATGCAGTGATAAGTTTATTTAGCTCCTCCTGTCCTATCGTTGTAAAGCGGTGTAGTTGTTCTAGAGGGGCCATAAGTGCGGCTGAATCATAAGACACCATAGAGGATTGTACATTTATAATTGTGTTTCGGATGCTATCTATTTTCTCGTTGAAGTAATTCATAAAGTCATTACTGCTTAACTGTAACGGTATATTTTGCTCTGGTGATGTCTGTTTGTTTGTTAGTCTAGCCACGGTGTTAAATAAAAACCTTGGGTTATTTTGGTTATTTTCGATTAGTTTGCGAAGATGTTCAGCCCTGGCTGTTTTTAGAGCCTTTTTATAACGTGACATACTGTCTTTCCACGCGATTCTAAAGACCTCTAAGTTAGTTTGTTTCCATTTACGCTCTAACTTACGGGTTTCTCTCTTGATAGCGTGCGTATCACTGTTGTACCAGGGTGCTTTAGTTTTCTCTCTAACCTTTTTTAATCTAATTGGTGCAACAATATCTAGTGTACTAGAGAGAATGGTGCTCAAACTGCTAGTCATTTCCTCTAATTCATCAGTTTGTTTGGATTCACTTAGCAATTTAGATAGATCAGGTAAGGTATTTACGAATCTATCTATAGTGGTTGGAAGGATTGTTCTGCCTGGTCTATAACGTAGTGCAACATGACATATTTCAGCAGTGCGTATTATGCAAGTCACCATGTAATGATCAGTGATGTCATCGCTTTGCGGTATAATATCTATGTCAGTTGGATCGGTTCCGTACGATATAATTAAATCTAGTGTATGATTTAGACGATGAGTGGGGCCACTGACGTTTTGTTTGACCCCAAAGGAGTTTAATAAGTCTGTAAACGCAGCACCTAAAGCATCATTTGTATTATCTACGTGAATGTTAAAATCTCCAACAATTACTGCTTTATCGACATTCACCAATAGATCTGAGAGAAAGTCTGCAAACTCTTTTAGGAAATCTGCATATGGCCCTGGAGGTCTATATACAGTAGCCAAGGCTAGAGATAATATGGATTTCCTTCTTACATCTAAGAGCGTAACATTTAGCACAAGTACTTCAAATGAATTAAACCTGTGACCTGTTTTCTGAATAACATTAAAAATATCTTTATAAATTGTTGCCACACCGCCACCACGACCGATCAGACGGGGCTCATGTTTATAACAGTATCCTGGTGGAGTAGATTCATTTAGACCGAAATATTCATTTGGTTTAAGCCAGGTTTCAGTAAGGCACAGAACATCGAAATTATTATCTGTGATCATTTCATTTACAATAACCGCCTTAGGTGTGAGCGATCTAATGTTTAGAAGACCTAACTTTAGAGATTGTTTTTGTTCACTGATATTCAGATTTTCTGGTTTAATTAGAATAAGATTTTTGCTAGATCCTGCACTACATTTATTGTTTGGTTTCACTAAACGAGGAATAGACACGGTTTCTATATAATGTTCCACACTGTGCAAATTAGTTAAGTTTGGGCAACAAAGGGTGTGTTTTGGACTTTGACTTAGTCATCTGGTCTGTAACATCTTGGAGATGTTGTCCGACAGAACAGCCGCTCCGATTCTGCTGGGGTGGAGACCATCTGAACTATACAACCTGGGTCTCTCCCAAAACAGATTCCAATTATTTACAAAGAGCAGTTTCTGGTCATTACACAGTGACGTTAACCATTCATTTAATGCAAATAATCTACTAAACCTTTCCTGTCCTTGTCGGTACGTGGGGAGCGGTCCAGACACGATGATCGTTGCTTCAGGAGCTGTGCTGCGTACCGAGTCGATCAGGGACATGTAGTCCTTCTTCAGTACCTCAGTCTGCCGCAGCCTGATATCGTTCGCTCCCGCGTGCAGCACAACAGCTCCGACGCGCTTATCGTTCAGGATCTCGGGAACCTGTGCAGCGACATCAAGAACACGAGCACCAGGAAAGCAGTGAGTCCACACCTTACCTTTATCCGAGGTAGCGCGGACATGACGGACCATGGACGTGCCGATGATCACGGCGTCGTCGCGTTCCGGCTCGCGAAGAGGGGAGAAGCGGTTCCGAGTGGAGATCTCGAAGACCGGGAGGGGCGGAGAGGCAGCTCTGGTCCTGGCTCGAGTCTTCCGCTGTGTGATCCATGGTCCATGGTGTTGTGTCGGTGCCGGGGTGAATGAAGCCAGAGATGGTCGCGTCCTTCTGGGCAGATGAACACACGGAGTCGAGGAAGTCGGGTTCAAAGAGTTAATATTACTAACCACTGATTTTTGAGCGTCGGCGCGTGATGCTTCAAGCGTTGAGCGCCGATCCAACAGCTCGGCTTTCTTCACCAGCAGACCACGGATCTGTTTCTCGACGTATTCCAGCTCCTGCTTCACCGAGAAGAGCTCGAATGTGTCTTCACCTGCACTCAAAGGTAAGGTTAGACACGCATCTGATTCGTTCGCCATTATAACGGATGAACAGTAAATTAGTAGTGATACTACAGATATCACTACTAATTTAGGACAAAATGCCGGATATAACCAGTATCCTTAGTGAAACGGGTGTGTAAGGAGACGGCCGATAGGCGAGAGGCCACGCGTGAAATGCTAGCGGGCTAAAAGCTAGTAGCCGAGATTCGGAAGTTTGGATATAAGTAGCGATGTCAGAGCAATCGAATTGTTTTTTATGAGGAATAGTATCGAGGATAAGTTCACATGATATAAAAATCGAAGGTGCTTGTTTATAAATGAGTGGAAAAGAAGCAAATCAAGGATTGATGAAGAAATTCTCCGGAGCTACAAACACAAACACCGGTCGCACGCGCATGCGTAATAATAAAATTAATAATAAAGGGGAAGACACAACTTAAGAAAGACAAAATCATTAAAAAGAAGATGCTCCAAGTCTGTTTCTGTCTTCTTACTCTTCAGCCGTTTTCTTTCCTGGCCAACGTGTGCTTCAGCACCTCACACTGAAGGATTCTGTACTTAGAACCATCTATCCTTGAGTGTAGTAGAGTTCCCAATTGTAGGGTGACCTCGATTGGACCATCATTGCCTACAGCAGTGGGTGGTTCCAAGTTTAGAAAGTGATTTGGTGGAAATGCTCATGATTGCTGTCTTTTCCTAGCCAGGAGCTGCTCCATTGGTCCTGGGCTCCTCCTTCCAATCCTGGATTGCCACGTCGCATTCCAGAAAAGCTTCTAAAACAATCCCCTTTCTCAAAAGGCACAAATGTCAAACAACGCTCAGATTATACCCCTTTCTTCAACATCGACGAAAGCTACACAGAAACTTCATCAACGACACAGAGTTGACATCCAACAAAACAGTCCCGCACCTGCCCACAAATGATAACGTAGGCATTTCAGACACTTGAAGATGATTGCATTCTTGGAAAACTTGCAATGGCTGACATCATGCTAAACACATATCCAGAGCACTTTTTACCGAAAAACCATTTTTTTTGCAACTGCTTTTTATACAACACACAATCATTCATTATTGCAAATAGTCTTGCCTTCCAACAAATTTTTCTGCATGGGATCTACAAACACAAAAAAATACCAAAACTGGACTAAAATGCTTAACACCACTCAGAACATACTCCTTTCTTCAACATTGCAATAAGCAATGTAGAACGTTCATCAAGGACACTGAACTTACAACCACAGTTGCTGATCTGTGCCCAATTCACGCTCAAAAAGGGGCATCATAACTCATCATCGTGATTTGGGAGACAAACACTTTCAAAGCACATCTCCAAAAAAAAGAACTATAGAAATGATCCCTGAAAATATAGTCTTAACAGTTTGTGGAAACTCAATCGGCATTCCATTCTGCTGCGCCTCTCCTCTAAAAGGGTTTTGCCTATTTGAATTTTGTGGGCTTTAAAGTTTACTCGACATTGTAGCGCATACATCGGAGCCAAAAGCAGAAAGGACTTCCACAATCTCTTTGAAGCCTACTCTTACTGTTAAGATATGTGGAATACAGAAAACAATCCATAACGTCATACTTTTTTGTAAGCATAGCTACCCGTGTCACGCTTTGTAGTTAATATTTGTTGAAGCTAAATGTAGAAAATCTTTGAAAAGAAAAGGCATGTACACATTTCATAAACAACCTGACGTCGGTAGCGCACTTAGAAAACAGGCTATGGCTGACATCGAAATGTGAAACGAACCCGTGTCAGGCGTGTGTTTTTCAATAACACCCGATTTACGTATCTGCTGTCTTATCGGAGATGCAATAGCACATCACTGCAAACATTTCAAATTTTTGCAGTGATGCGGTATCGTATCTCGGATGAGACAACGTTGGCTTTATTCAAAGGACGCTGTGACATGGCCCAGAGACGAGGAGAGGTTTAAGCTGCCAAAAAACACAGCCACAAGAGAGACGGGAGTAGGTTTAACAGAAATGATCTTTTATTTAGCCAAGAACTTAGGAATGTAAACTGGGACTTAGGTTCCTTCGGGGCTGTGGTACCAGTGGTGGCATTGTTCCCCACATCTGTTTCAACGCTAGACCACCTTAAAGGGGAAGACACAACTTAAGAAAGACAAAATCATTAAAAAGAAGATGCTCCAAGTCTGTTTCTGTCTTCTTACTCTTCAGCCGTTTTCTTTCCTGGCCAACGTGTGCTTCAGCACCTCACACTGAAGGATTCTGTACTTAGAACCATCTATCCTTGAGTGTAGTAGAGTTCCCAATTGTAGGGTGACCTCGATTGGACCATCATTGCCTACAGCAGTGGGTGGTTCCAAGTTTAGAAAGTGATTTGGTGGAAATGCTCATGATTGCTGTCTTTTCCTAGCCAGGAGCTGCTCTATTCGTCCTGGGCTCCTCCTTCCAATATTGGATTGCCACGTCGCATTCCAGAAAAGCTTCTAAAACAATCCCCTTTCTCAAAAGGCACAAATGTCAAACAACGCTCAGATTATACCCCTTTCTTCAACATCGACGAAAGCTACACAGAAACTTCATCAACGACACAGAGTTGACATCCAACAAAACAGTCCCGCACCTGCCCACAAATGATAACGTAGGCATTTCAGACACTTAAAGATGATTGCATTCTTGGAAAACTTGCAATGGCTGACATCATGCTAAACACATATCCAGAGCACTCTTTACCAAAAAACCCATTTTTTGCAAATGCTTTTTATACGACACACAATCATTCATTATTGCAAATAGTCTTGCCTTCCAACAAATTTTTCTGCATGGGATCTACAAACACAAAAAAAAAAAAAAAAAAAAAACTGGACTAAAATGCTTAATACCACTCAGAACATACTCCTTTCTTCAACATTGCCATAAGCAATGTAGAACGTTCATCAAGGACACTGAACTTACAACCACAGTTGCTGATCTGTGCCCAATTCACGCTCAAAAAGGGGCATCATAACTCATCATCGTGATTTGGGAGACAAACACTTTCAAAGCACATCTCCAAGAAAAAGAACTATAGAAATGATCCCTGAAAATATAGTCTTAACAGTTTGTGGAAACTCAATCGGCATTCCATTCTGCTGCGCCTCTCCTCTAAAAGGGTTTTGCCTATTTGAATTTTGTGGGCTTTAAAGTTTACTTGACATTGTAGCGCATACATCGGAGCCAAAAGCAGAAAGGACTTCCACAATCTCTTTGAAGCCTACTCTTACTGTTAAGATATGTGGAATACAGAAAACAATCCATAACGTCATACTTTTTTGTAAGCATAGCTACCCGTGTCACGCTTTGTAGTTAATATTTGTTGAAGCTAAATGTAGAAAATCTTTGAAAAGAAAAGGCATGTACACATTTCATAAACAACCTGACGTCGGTAGCGCACTTAGAAAACAGGCTATGGCTGACATCGAAATGTGAAACGAACCCGTGTCAGGCGTGTGTTTTTCAATAACACCCGATTTGCGTATCTGCTGTCTTATCGGAGATGCAATAGCACATCACTGCAAACATTTCAAATTTTTGCAGTGATGCGGTATCGTATCTCGGATGAGACAACGTTGGCTTTATTCAAAGGACGCTGTGACATGGCCCAGAGACGAGGAGAGGTTTAAGCTGCCAAAAAACACAGCCACAAGAGAGACGGGAGTAGGTTTAACAGAAATGATCTTTTATTTAGCCAAGAACTTAGGAATGTAAACTGGGACTTAGGTTCCTTCGGGGCTGTGGTACCAGTGGTGGCATTGTTCCCCACATCTGTTTCAACGCTAGACCACCTTAAAGGGGAAGACACAACTTAAGAAAGACAAAATCATTAAAAAGAAGATGCTCCAAGTCTGTTTCTGTCTTCTTACTCTTCAGCCGTTTTCTTTCCTGGCCAACGTGTGCTTCAGCACCTCACACTGAAGGATTCTGTACTTAGAACCATCTATCCTTGAGTGTAGTAGAGTTCCCAATTGTAGGGTGACCTCGATTGGACCATCATTGCCTACAGCAGTGGGTGGTTCCAAGTTTAGAAAGTGATTTGGTGGAAATGCTCATGATTGCTGTCTTTTCCTAGCCAGGAGCTGCTCTATTCGTCCTGGGCTCCTCCTTCCAATATTGGATTGCCACGTCGCATTCCAGAAAAGCTTCTAAAACAATCCCCTTTCTCAAAAGGCACAAATGTCAAACAACGCTCAGATTATACCCCTTTCTTCAACTTTGACGAAAGCTACACAGAAACTTCATCAACGACACAGAGTTGACATCCAACAAAACAGTCCCGCACCTGCCCACAAATGATAACGTAGGCATTTCAGACACTTGAAGATGATTGCATTCTTGGAAAACTTGCAATGGCTGACATCATGCTAAACACATATCCAGAGCACTCTTTACCAAAAAAAACATTTTTTTGCAACTGCTTTTTATACAACACACAATCATTCATTATTGCAAATAGTCTTGCCTTCCAACAAATTTTTCTGCATGGGACCTACAAACACAAAGAAAAACTGAAACTGGACTAAAATGCTTAACACCACTCAGAACATACTCCTTTCTTCAACATTGCAATAAGCAACGTAGAACGTTCATCAAGGACACTGGAATTACAACCACAGTTGCTGATCTGTGCCCAATTCACGCTCAAAAAGGGGCATCATAACTCATCATCGTGATTTAGGAGACAAACACTTTCAAAGCACATCCCCAAAAAAAAGAACTATAGGAATGATCCCTGAAAATATAGTCTTAACAGTTTGCGGACACTCAATCGGCATTCCATTCTGCTGCGCCTCTCCTCTAAAAGGGTTTTGCCTATTTGAATTTTGTGGGCTTTAAAGTTTACTTGACATTGTAGCGCATACATCGGAGCCAAAAGCAGAAAGGACTTCCACAATCTCTTTGAAGCCTACTCTTACTGTTAAGATATGTGGAATACAGAAAACAATCCATAATGTCATACTTTTTTGTAAGCATAGCTAACCGTGTCACGCTTTGTAGTTAATATTTGTTGAAGCTAAATGTAGAAAATCTTTGAAAAGAAAAGGCATGTACACATTTCATAAACAACCTGACGTCGGTAGCGCACTTAGAAAACAGGCTATGGCTGACATCGAAATGTGAAACGAGCCCGTGTCAGGCGTGTGTTTTTCAATAACACCCGATTTGCGTATCTGCTGTCTTATCGGAGATGCAATAGCACATCACTGCAAACATTTCAAATTTTTGCAGTGATGCGGTATCGTATCTCGGATGAGACAACGTTGGCTTTATTCAAAGGACGCTGTGACATGGCCCAGAGACGAGGAGAGGTTTAAGCTGCCAAAAAACACAGCCACAAGAGAGACGGGAGTAGGGTTAACAGAAATGATCTTTTATTTAGCCAAGAACTTAGGAATGTAAACTGGGACTTAGGTTCCTTCGGGGCTGTGGTACCAGTGGTGGCATTGTTCCCCATATCTGTTTCAACGCTAGACCACCTTAAAGGGGAAGACACAACTTAAGAAAGACAAAATCATTAAAAAGAAGATGCTCCAAGTCTGTTTCTGTCTTCTTACTCTTCAGCCGTTTTCTTTCCTGGCCAACGTGTGCTTCAGCACCTCACACTGAAGGATTCTGTACTTAGAACCATCTATCCTTGAGTGTAGTAGAGTTCCCAATTGTAGGGTGACCTCGATTGGACCATCATTGCCTACAGCAGTGGGTGGTTCCAAGTTTAGAAAGTGATTTGGTGGAAATGCTCATGATTGCTGTCTTTTCCTAGCCAGGAGCTGCTCCATTGGTCCTGGGCTCCTCCTTCCAATCCTGGATTGCCACGTCGCATTCCAGAAAAGCTTCTAAAACAATCCCCTTTCTCAAAAGGCACAAATGTCAAACAACGCTCAGATTATACCCCTTTCTTCAACATCGACGAAAGCTACACAGAAACTTCATCAACGACACAGAGTTGATATCCAACAAAACAGTCCCGCACCTGCCCACAAATGATAACGTAGGCATTTCAGACACTTGAAGATGATTGCATTCTTGGAAAACTTGCAATGGCTGACATCATGCTAAACACATATCCGGAGCACTCTTTACCAAAAAACCCATTTTTTGCAACTGCTTTTTATACGACACACAATCATTCAATATTGCAAATAGTCTTGCCTTCCAACAAGTTTTTCTGCATGGGATCTACAAATACAAAAAAATACCAAAACTGGACTAAAATGCTTAACACCACTCAGAACATACTCCTTTCTTCAACATTGCAATAAGCAATGTAGAACGTTCATCAAGGACACTGAACTTACAACCACAGTTGCTGATCTGTGCCCAATTCACGCTCAAAAAGGGGCATCATAATTCATCATCGTGATTTGGGAGACAAACACTTTCAAAGCACATCTCCAAGAAAAAGAACTATAGAAATGATCCCTGAAAATATAGTCTTAACAGTTTGTGGAAACTCAATCGGCATTCCATTCTGCTGAGCCTCTCCTCTAAAAGGGTTTTGCCTATTTGAATTTTGTAGGCTTTAAAGTTTACTTGACATTGTAGCGCATACATCGGAGCCAAAAGCAGAAAGGACTTCCACAATCTCTTTGAAGCCTACTCTTATTGTTAAGATATGTGGAATACAGAAAACAATCCATAACGTCATACTTTTTTGTAAGCATAGCTACCCGTGTCACGCTTTGTAGTTAATATTTGTTGAAGCTAAATGTAGAAAATCTTTGAAAAGAAAAGGCATGTACACATTTCATAAACAACCTGACGTCGGTAGCGCACTTAGAAAACAGGCTATGGCTGACATCGAAATGTGAAACGAACCCGTGTCAGGCGTGTGTTTTTCAATAACACCCGATTTGCGTATCTGCTGTCTTATCGGAGATGCAATAGCACATCACTGCAAACATTTCAAATTTTTGCAGTGATGCGGTATCGTATCTCGGATGAGACAACGTTGGCTTTATTCAAAGGACGCTGTGACATGGCCCAGAGACGAGGAGAGGTTTAAGCTGCCAAAAAACACAGCCACAAGAGAGACGGGAGTAGGGTTAACAGAAATGATCTTTTATTTAGCCAAGAACTTAGGAATGTAAACTGGGACTTAGGTTCCTTCGGGGCTGTGGTACCAGTGGTGGCATTGTTCCCCACATCTGTTTCAACGCTAGACCACCTTAAAGGGGAAGACACAACTTAAGAAAGACAAAATCATTAAAAAGAAGATGCTCCAAGTCTGTTTCTGTCTTCTTACTCTTCAGCCGTTTTCTTTCCTGGCCAACGTGTGCTTCAGCACCTCACACTGAAGGATTCTGTACTTAGAACCATCTATCCTTGAGTGTAGTAGAGTTCCCAATTGTAGGGTGACCTCGATTGGACCATCATTGCCTACAGCAGTGGGTGGTTCCAAGTTTAGAAAGTGATTTGGTGGAAATGCTCATGATTGCTGTCTTTTCCTAGCCAGGAGCTGCTCCATTGGTCCTGGGCTCCTCCTTCCAATCCTGGATTGCCACGTCGCATTCCAGAAAAGCTTCTAAAACAATCCCCTTTCTCAAAAGGCACAAATGTCAAACAACGCTCAGATTATACCCCTTTCTTCAACATCGACGAAAGCTACACAGAAACTTCATCAACGACACAGAGTTGACATCCAACAAAACAGTCCCGCACCTGCCCACAAATGATAACGTAGGCATTTCAGACACTTGAAGATGATTGCATTCTTGGAAAACTTGCAATGGCTGACATCATGCTAAACACATATCCAGAGCACTTTTTACCGAAAAACCATTTTTTTTGCAACTGCTTTTTATACAACACACAATCATTCATTATTGCAAATAGTCTTGCCTTCCAACAAATTTTTCTGCATGGGATCTACAAACACAAAAAAATACCAAAACTGGACTAAAATGCTTAACACCACTCAGAACATACTCCTTTCTTCAACATTGCAATAAGCAATGTAGAACGTTCATCAAGGACACTGAACTTACAACCACAGTTGCTGATCTGTGCCCAATTCACGCTCAAAAAGGGGCATCATAACTCATCATCGTGATTTGGGAGACAAACACTTTCAAAGCACATCTCCAAAAAAAAGAACTATAGAAATGATCCCTGAAAATATAGTCTTAACAGTTTGTGGAAACTCAATCGGCATTCCATTCTGCTGCGCCTCTCCTCTAAAAGGGTTTTGCCTATTTGAATTTTGTGGGCTTTAAAGTTTACTCGACATTGTAGCACATACATCGGAGCCAAAAGCAGAAAGGACTTCCACAATCTCTTTGAAGCCTACTCTTACTGTTAAGATATGTGGAATACAGAAAACAATCCATAATGTCATACTTTTTTGTAAGCATAGCTAACCGTGTCACGCTTTGTAGTTAATATTTGTTGAAGCTAAATGTAGAAAATCTTTGAAAAGAAAAGGCATGTACACATTTCATAAACAACCTGACGTCGGTAGCGCACTTAGAAAACAGGCTATGGCTGACATCGAAATGTGAAACGAGCCCGTGTCAGGCGTGTGTTTTTCAATAACACCCGATTTGCGTATCTGCTGTCTTATCGGAGATGCAATAGCACATCACTGCAAACATTTCAAATTTTTGCAGTGATGCGGTATCGTATCTCGGATGAGACAACGTTGGCTTTATTCAAAGGACGCTGTGACATGGCCCAGAGACGAGGAGAGGTTTAAGCTGCCAAAAAACACAGCCACAAGAGAGACGGGAGTAGGTTTAACAGAAATGATCTTTTATTTAGCCAAGAACTTAGGAATGTAAACTGGGACTTAGGTTCCTTCGGGGCTGTGGTACCAGTGGTGGCATTGTTCCCCACATCTGTTTCAACGCTAGACCACCTTAAAGGGGAAGACACAACTTAAGAAAGACAAAATCATTAAAAAGAAGATGCTCCAAGTCTGTTTCTGTCTTCTTACTCTTCAGCCGTTTTCTTTCCTGGCCAACGTGTGCTTCAGCACCTCACACTGAAGGATTCTGTACTTAGAACCATCTATCCTTGAGTGTAGTAGAGTTCCCAATTGTAGGGTGACCTCGATTGGACCACCATTGCCTACAGCAGTGGGTGGTTCCAAGTTTAGAAAGTGATTTGGTGGAAATGCTCATGATTGCTGTCTTTTCCTAGCCAGGAGCTGCTCCATTGGTCCTGGGCTCCTCCTTCCAATATTGGATTGCCACGTCGCATTCCAGAAAAGATTCTAAAACAATCCCCTTTCTCAAAAGGCACAAATGTCAAACAACGCTCAGATTATACCCCTTTCTTCAACATCGACGAAAGCTACACAGAAACTTCATCAACGACACAGAGTTGACATCCAACAAAACAGTCCCGCACCTGCCCACAAATGATAACGTAGGCATTTCAGACACTTGAAGATGATTGCATTCTTGGAAAACTTGCAATGGCTGACATCATGCTAAACACATATCCAGAGCACTCTTTACCAAAAAACCCATTTTTTGCAACTGCTTTTTATACGACACACAATCATTCATTATTGCAAATAGTCTTGCCTTCCAACAAATTTTTCTGCATGGGATCTACAAACACAAAAAAAAAAAAAAAAACTGGACTAAAATGCTTAATACCACTCAGAACATACTCCTTTCTTCAACATTGCCATAAGCAATGTAGAACGTTCATCAAGGACACTGAAATTACAACCACAGTTGCTGATCTGTGCCCAATTCACGCTCAAAAAGGGGCATCATAACTCATCATCGTGATTTGGGAGACAAACACTTTCAAAGCACATCTCCAAGAAAAAAAACTATAGAAATGATCCCTGAAAATATAGTCTTAACAGTTTGTGGAAACTCAATCGGCATTCCATTCTGCTGCGCCTCTCCTCTAAAAGGGTTTTGCCTATTTGAATTTTGTGGGCTTTAAAGTTTACTTGACATTGTAGCGCATACATCGGAGCCAAAAGCAGAAAGGACTTCCACAATCTCTTTGAAGCCTACTCTTACTGTTAAGATATGTGGAATACAGAAAACAATCCATAACGTCATACTTTTTTGTAAGCATAGCTACCCGTGTCACGCTTTGTAGTTAATATTTGTTGAAGCTAAATGTAGAAAATCTTTGAAAAGAAAAGGCATGTACACATTTCATAAACAACCTGACGTCGGTAGCGCACTTAGAAAACAGGCTATGGCTGACATCGAAATGTGAAACGAACCCGTGTCAGGCGTGTGTTTTTCAATAACACCCGATTTGCGTATCTGCTGTCTTATCGGAGATGCAATAGCACATCACTGCAAACATTTCAAATTTTTGCAGTGATGCGGTATCGTATCTCGGATGAGACAACGTTGGCTTTATTCAAAGGACGCTGTGACATGGCCCAGAGACGAGGAGAGGTTTAAGCTGCCAAAAAACACAGCCACAAGAGAGACGGGAGTAGGGTTAACAGAAATGATCTTTTATTTAGCCAAGAACTTAGAAATGTAAACTGGGACTTAGGTTCCTTCGGGGCTGTGGTACCAGTGGTGGCATTGTTCCCCACATCTGTTTCAACGCTAGACCACCTTAAAGGGGAAGACACAACTTAAGAAAGACAAAATCATTAAAAAGAAGATGCTCCAAGTCTGTTTCTGTCTTCTTACTCTTCAGCCGTTTTCTTTCCTGGCCAACGTGTGCTTCAGCACCTCACACTGAAGGATTCTGTACTTAGAACCATCTATCCTTGAGTGTAGTAGAGTTCCCAATTGTAGGGTGACCTCGATTGGACCATCATTGCCTACAGCAGTGGGTGGTTCCAAGTTTAGAAAGTGATTTGGTGGAAATGCTCATGATTGCTGTCTTTTCCTAGCCAGGAGCTGCTCTATTCGTCCTGGGCTCCTCCTTCCAATATTGGATTGCCACGTCGCATTCCAGAAAAGCTTCTAAAACAATCCCCTTTCTCAAAAGGCACAAATGTCAAACAACGCTCAGATTATACCCCTTTCTTCAACATCGACGAAAGCTACACAGAAACTTCATCAACGACACAGAGTTGACATCCAACAAAACAGTCCCGCACCTGCCCACAAATGATAACGTAGGCATTTCAGACACTTGAAGATGATTGCATTCTTGGAAAACTTGCAATGGCTGACATCATGCTAAACACATATCCAGAGCACTCTTTACCAAAAAAAACATTTTTTTTGCAACTGCTTTTTATACGACACACAATCATTCAATATTGCAAATAGTCTTGCCTTCCAACAAATTTTTCTGCATGGGATCTACGAACACAAAAAAAAAACCAAAACTGGACTAAAATGCTTAATACCACTCAGAACATACTCCTTTCTTCAACATTGCCATAAGCAATGTAGAACGTTCATCAAGGACACTGAACTTACAACCACAGTTGCTGATCTGTGCCCAATTCACGCTCAAAAAGGGGCATCATAACTCATTATCGTGATTTGGGAGACAAACACTTTCAAAGCACATCTCCAAGAAAAAGAACTATAGAAATGATCCCTGAAAATATAGTCTTAACAGTTTGTGGAAACTCAATCGGCATTCCATTCTGCTGAGCCTCTCCTCTAAAAGGGTTTTGCCTATTTGAATTTTGTGGGCTTTAAAGTTTACTTGACATTGTAGCGCATACATCGGAGCCAAAAGCAGAAAGGACTTCCACAATCTCTTTGAAGCCTACTCTTACTGTTAAGATATGTGGAATACAGAAAACAATCCATAACGTCATACTTTTTTGTAAGCATAGCTACCCGTGTCACGCTTTGTAGTTAATATTTGTTGAAGCTAAATGTAGAAAATCTTTGAAAAGAAAAGGCATGTACACATTTCATAAACAACCTGACGTCGGTAGCGCACGTAGAAAACAGGCTATGGCTGACATCGAAATGTGAAACGAACCCGTGTCAGGCGTGTGTTTTTCAATAACACCCGATTTGCGTATCTGCTGTCTTATCGGAGATGCAATAGCACATCACTGCAAACATTTCAAATTTTTGCAGTGATGCGGTATCGTATCTCGGATGAGACAACGTTGGCTTTATTCAAAGGACGCTGTGACATGGCCCAGAGACGAGGAGAGGTTTAAGCTGCCAAAAAACACAGCCACAAGAGAGACGGGAGTAGGTTTAACAGAAATGATCTTTTATTTAGCCAAGAACTTAGGAATGTAAACTGGGACTTAGGTTCCTTCGGGGCTGTGGTACCAGTGGTGGCATTGTTCCCCACATCTGTTTCAACGCTAGACCACCTTAAAGGGGAAGACACAACTTAAGAAAGACAAAATCATTAAAAAGAAGATGCTCCAAGTCTGTTTCTGTCTTCTTACTCTTCAGCCGTTTTCTTTCCTGGCCAACGTGTGCTTCAGCACCTCACACTGAAGGATTCTGTACTTAGAACCATCTATCCTTGAGTGTAGTAGAGTTCCCAATTGTAGGGTGACCTCGATTGGACCATCATTGCCTACAGCAGTGGGTGGTTCCAAGTTTAGAAAGTGATTTGGTGGAAATGCTCATGATTGCTGTCTTTTCCTAGCCAGGAGCTGCTCTATTCGTCCTGGGCTCCTCCTTCCAATATTGGATTGCCACGTCGCATTCCAGAAAAGCTTCTAAAACAATCCCCTTTCTCAAAAGGCACAAATGTCAAACAACGCTCAGATTATACCCCTTTCTTCAACATCGACGAAAGCTACACAGAAACTTCATCAACGACACAGAGTTGACATCCAACAAAACAGTCCCGCACCTGCCCACAAATGATAACGTAGGCATTTCAGACACTTGAAGATGATTGCATTCTTGGAAAACTTGCAATGGCTGACATCATGCTAAACACATATCCAGAGCACTCTTTACCAAAAAAAACATTTTTTTTGCAACTGCTTTTTATACGACACACAATCATTCAATATTGCAAATAGTCTTGCCTTCCAACAAATTTTTCTGCATGGGATCTACGAACACAAAAAAAAACCAAAACTGGACTAAAATGCTTAATACCACTCAGAACATACTCCTTTCTTCAACATTGCAATAAGCAATGTAGAACGTTCATCAAGGACACTGAACTTACAACCACAGTTGCTGATCTGTGCCCAATTCACGCTCAAAAAGGGGCATCATAACTCATCATCGTGATTTGGGAGACAAACACTTTCAAAGCACATCTCCAAGAAAAATAACTATAGAAATGATCCCTGAAAATATAGTCTTAACAGTTTGTGGAAACTCAATCGGCATTCCATTCTGCTGAGCCTCTCCTCTAAAAGGGTTTTGCCTATTTGAATTTTGTGGGCTTTAAAGTTTACTTGACATTGTAGCGCATACATCGGAGCCAAAAGCAGAAAGGACTTCCACAATCTCTTTGAAGCCTACTCTTACTGTTAAGATATGTGGAATACAGAAAACAATCCATAACGTCATACTTTTTTGTAAGCATAGCTACCCGTGTCACGCTTTGTAGTTAATATTTGTTGAAGCTAAATGTAGAAAATCTTTGAAAAGAAAAGGCATGTACACATTTCATAAACAACCTGACGTCGGTAGCGCACTTAGAAAACAGGCTATGGCTGACATCGAAATGTGAAACGAACCCGTGTCAGGCGTGTGTTTTTCAATAACACCCGATTTGCGTATCTGCTGTCTTATCGGAGATGCAATAGCACATCACTGCAAACATTTCAAATTTTTGCAGTGATGCGGTATCGTATCTCGGATGAGACAACGTTGGCTTTATTCAAAGGACGCTGTGACATGGCCCAGAGACGAGGAGAGGTTTAAGCTGCCAAAAAACACAGCCACAAGAGAGACGGGAGTAGGTTTAACAGAAATGATCTTTTATTTAGCCAAGAACTTAGGAATGTAAACTGGGACTTAGGTTCCTTCGGGGCTGTGGTACCAGTGGTGGCATTGTTCCCCACATCTGTTTCAACGCTAGACCACCTTAAAGGGGAAGACACAACTTAAGAAAGACAAAATCATTAAAAAGAAGATGCTCCAAGTCTGTTTCTGTCTTCTTACTCTTCAGCCGTTTTCTTTCCTGGCCAACGTGTGCTTCAGCACCTCACACTGAAGGATTCTGTACTTAGAACCATCTATCCTTGAGTGTAGTAGAGTTCCCAATTGTAGGGTGACCTCGATTGGACCATCATTGCCTACAGCAGTGGGTGGTTCCAAGTTTAGAAAGTGATTTGGTGGAAATGCTCATGATTGCTGTCTTTTCCTAGCCAGGAGCTGCTCTATTCGTCCTGGGCTCCTCCTTCCAATATTGGATTGCCACGTCGCATTCCAGAAAAGCTTCTAAAACAATCCCCTTTCTCAAAAGGCACAAATGTCAAACAACGCTCAGATTATACCCCTTTCTTCAACATCGACGAAAGCTACACAGAAACTTCATCAACGACACAGAGTTGACATCCAACAAAACAGTCCCGCACCTGCCCACAAATGATAACGTAGGCATTTCAGACACTTGAAGATGATTGCATTCTTGGAAAACTTGCAATGGCTGACATCATGCTAAACACATATCCAGAGCACTCTTTACCAAAAAACCCATTTTTTGCAACTGCTTTTTATACGACACACAATCATTCATTATTGCAAATAGTCTTGCCTTCCAACAAATTTTTCTGCATGGGATCTACAAACACAAAAAAATACCAAAACTGGACTAAAATGCTTAACACCACTCAGAACATACTCCTTTCTTCAACATTGCAATAAGCAATGTAGAACGTTCATCAAGGACACTGAACTTACAACCACAGTTGCTGATCTGTGCCCAATTCACGCTCAAAAAGGGGCATCATAACTCATCATCGTGATTTGGGAGACAAACACTTTCAAAGCACATCTCCAAATAAAAGAACTATAGAAATGATCCCTGAAAATATAGTCTTAACAGTTTGTGGAAACTCAATCGGCATTCCATTCTGCTGCGCCTCTCCTCTAAAAGGGTTTTGCCTATTTGAATTTTGTGGGCTTTAAAGTTTACTCGACATTGTAGCACATACATCGGAGCCAAAAGCAGAAAGGACTTCCACAATCTCTTTGAAGCCTACTCTTACTGTTAAGATATGTGGAATACAGAAAACAATCCATAATGTCATACTTTTTTGTAAGCATAGCTAACCGTGTCACGCTTTGTAGTTAATATTTGTTGAAGCTAAATGTAGAAAATCTTTGAAAAGAAAAGGCATGTACACATTTCATAAACAACCTGACGTCGGTAGCGCACTTAGAAAACAGGCTATGGCTGACATCGAAATGTGAAACGAGCCCGTGTCAGGCGTGTGTTTTTCAATAACACCCGATTTGCGTATCTGCTGTCTTATCGGAGATGCAATAGCACATCACTGCAAACATTTCAAATTTTTGCAGTGATGCGGTATCGTATCTCGGATGAGACAACGTTGGCTTTATTCAAAGGACGCTGTGACATGGCCCAGAGACGAGGAGAGGTTTAAGCTGCCAAAAAACACAGCCACAAGAGAGACGGGAGTAGGGTTAACAGAAATGATCTTTTATTTAGCCAAGAACTTAGGAATGTAAACTGGGACTTAGGTTCCTTCAGGGCTGTGGTACCAGTGGTGGCATTGTTCCCCACATCTGTTTCAACGCTAGACCACCTTAAAGGGGAAGACACAACTTAAGAAAGACAAAATCATTAAAAAGAAGATGCTCCAAGTCTGTTTCTGTCTTCTTACTCTTCAGCCGTTTTCTTTCCTGGCCAACGTGTGCTTCAGCACCTCACACTGAAGGATTCTGTACTTAGAACCATCTATCCTTGAGTGTAGTAGAGTTCCCAATTGTAGGGTGACCTCGATTGGACCACCATTGCCTACAGCAGTGGGTGGTTCCAAGTTTAGAAAGTGATTTGGTGGAAATGCTCATGATTGCTGTCTTTTCCTAGCCAGGAGCTGCTCCATTGGTCCTGGGCTCCTCCTTCCAATATTGGATTGCCACGTCGCATTCCAGAAAAGATTCTAAAACAATCCCCTTTCTCAAAAGGCACAAATGTCAAACAACGCTCAGATTATACCCCTTTCTTCAACATCGACGAAAGCTACACAGAAACTTCATCAACGACACAGAGTTGACATCCAACAAAACAGTCCCGCACCTGCCCACAAATGATAACGTAGGCATTTCAGACACTTGAAGATGATTGCATTCTTGGAAAACTTGCAATGGCTGACATCATGCTAAACACATATCCAGAGCACTCTTTACCAAAAAACCCATTTTTTGCAACTGCTTTTTATACGACACACAATCATTCATTATTGCAAATAGTCTTGCCTTCCAACAAATTTTTCTGCATGGGATCTACAACCACAAAAAAAAAAAAAAAAAACTGGACTAAAATGCTTAATACCACTCAGAACATACTCCTTTCTTCAACATTGCCATAAGCAATGTAGAACGTTCATCAAGGACACTGAACTTACAACCACAGTTGCTGATCTGTGCCCAATTCACGCTCAAAAAGGGGCATCATAACTCATCATCGTGATTTGGGAGACAAACACTTTCAAAGCACATCTCCAAGAAAAAGAACTATAGAAATGATCCCTGAAAATATAGTCTTAACAGTTTGTGGAAACTCAATCGGCATTCCATTCTGCTGCGCCTCTCCTCTAAAAGGGTTTTGCCTATTTGAATTTTGTGGGCTTTAAAGTTTACTTGACATTGTAGCGCATACATCGGAGCCAAAAGCAGAAAGGACTTCCACAATCTCTTTGAAGCCTACTCTTACTGTTAAGATATGTGGAATACAGAAAACAATCCATAACGTCATACTTTTTTGTAAGCATAGCTACCCGTGTCACGCTTTGTAGTTAATATTTGTTGAAGCTAAATGTAGAAAATCTTTGAAAAGAAAAGGCATGTACACATTTCATAAACAACCTGACGTCGGTAGCGCACTTAGAAAACAGGCTATGGCTGACATCGAAATGTGAAACGAACCCGTGTCAGGCGTGTGTTTTTCAATAACACCCGATTTGCGTATCTGCTGTCTTATCGGAGATGCAATAGCACATCACTGCAAACATTTCAAATTTTTGCAGTGATGCGGTATCGTATCTCGGATGAGACAACGTTGGCTTTATTCAAAGGACGCTGTGACATGGCCCAGAGACGAGGAGAGGTTTAAGCTGCCAAAAAACACAGCCACAAGAGAGACGGGAGTAGGGTTAACAGAAATGATCTTTTATTTAGCCAAGAACTTAGAAATGTAAACTGGGACTTAGGTTCCTTCGGGGCTGTGGTACCAGTGGTGGCATTGTTCCCCACATCTGTTTCAACGCTAGACCACCTTAAAGGGGAAGACACAACTTAAGAAAGACAAAATCATTAAAAAGAAGATGCTCCAAGTCTGTTTCTGTCTTCTTACTCTTCAGCCGTTTTCTTTCCTGGCCAACGTGTGCTTCAGCACCTCACACTGAAGGATTCTGTACTTAGAACCATCTATCCTTGAGTGTAGTAGAGTTCCCAATTGTAGGGTGACCTCGATTGGACCATCATTGCCTACAGCAGTGGGTGGTTCCAAGTTTAGAAAGTGATTTGGTGGAAATGCTCATGATTGCTGTCTTTTCCTAGCCAGGAGCTGCTCTATTCGTCCTGGGCTCCTCCTTCCAATATTGGATTGCCACGTCGCATTCCAGAAAAGCTTCTAAAACAATCCCCTTTCTCAAAAGGCACAAATGTCAAACAACGCTCAGATTATACCCCTTTCTTCAACATCGACGAAAGCTACACAGAAACTTCATCAACGACACAGAGTTGACATCCAACAAAACAGTCCCGCACCTGCCCACAAATGATAACGTAGGCATTTCAGACACTTGAAGATGATTGCATTCTTGGAAAACTTGCAATGGCTGACATCATGCTAAACACATATCCAGAGCACTCTTTACCAAAAAAAACATTTTTTTTGCAACTGCTTTTTATACGACACACAATCATTCAATATTGCAAATAGTCTTGCCTTCCAACAAATTTTTCTGCATGGGATCTACGAACACAAAAAAAAACCAAAACTGGACTAAAATGCTTAATACCACTCAGAACATACTCCTTTCTTCAACATTGCCATAAGCAATGTAGAACGTTCATCAAGGACACTGAACTTACAACCACAGTTGCTGATCTGTGCCCAATTCACGCTCAAAAAGGGGCATCATAACTCATCATCATGATTTGGGAGACAAACACTTTCAAAGCACATCTCCAAGAAAAAGAACTATAGAAATGATCCCTGAAAATATAGTCTTAACAGTTTGTGGAAACTCAATCGGCATTCCATTCTGCTGAGCCTCTCCTCTAAAAGGGTTTTGCCTATTTGAATTTTGTGGGCTTTAAAGTTTACTTGACATTGTAGCGCATACATCGGAGCCAAAAGCAGAAAGGACTTCCACAATCTCTTTGAAGCCTACTCTTACTGTTAAGATATGTGGAATACAGAAAACAATCCATAACGTCATACTTTTTTGTAAGCATAGCTACCCGTGTCACGCTTTGTAGTTAATATTTGTTGAAGCTAAATGTAGAAAATCTTTGAAAAGAAAAGGCATGTACACATTTCATAAACAACCTGACGTCGGTAGCGCACTTAGAAAACAGGCTATGGCTGACATCGAAATGTGAAACGAACCCGTGTCAGGCGTGTGTTTTTCAATAACACCCGATTTACGTATCTGCTGTCTTATCGGAGATGCAATAGCACATCACTGCAAACATTTCAAATTTTTGCAGTGATGCGGTATCGTATCTCGGATGAGACAACGTTGGCTTTATTCAAAGGACGCTGTGACATGGCCCAGAGACGAGGAGAGGTTTAAGCTGCCAAAAAACACAGCCACAAGAGAGACGGGAGTAGGTTTAACAGAAATGATCTTTTATTTAGCCAAGAACTTAGGAATGTAAACTGGGACTTAGGTTCCTTCGGGGCTGTGGTACCAGTGGTGGCATTGTTCCCCACATCTGTTTCAACGCTAGACCACCTTAAAGGGGAAGACACAACTTAAGAAAGACAAAATCATTAAAAAGAAGATGCTCCAAGTCTGTTTCTGTCTTCTTACTCTTCAGCCG
Organism: Cyprinella venusta; assembly: GCA_038021265.1. Taxonomy (NCBI): domain Eukaryota; kingdom Metazoa; phylum Chordata; class Actinopteri; order Cypriniformes; family Leuciscidae; genus Cyprinella; species Cyprinella venusta. The sequence continues at coordinate 6,121,798 of CM075876.1, read as the reverse complement.
TTTTCTTTCCTGGCCAACGTGTGCTTCAGCACCTCACACTGAAGGATTCTGTACTTAGAACCATCTATCCTTGAGTGTAGTAGAGTTCCCAATTGTAGGGTGACCTCGATTGGACCATCATTGCCTACAGCAGTGGGTGGTTCCAAGTTTAGAAAGTGATTTGGTGGAAATGCTCATGATTGCTGTCTTTTCCTAGCCAGGAGCTGCTCTATTCGTCCTGGGCTCCTCCTTCCAATATTGGATTGCCACGTCGCATTCCAGAAAAGCTTCTAAAACAATCCCCTTTCTCAAAAGGCACAAATGTCAAACAACGCTCAGATTATACCCCTTTCTTCAACATCGACGAAAGCTACACAGAAACTTCATCAACGACACAGAGTTGACATCCAACAAAACAGTCCCGCACCTGCCCACAAATGATAACGTAGGCATTTCAGACACTTAAAGATGATTGCATTCTTGGAAAACTTGCAATGGCTGACATCATGCTAAACACATATCCAGAGCACTCTTTACCAAAAAACCCATTTTTTGCAAATGCTTTTTATACGACACACAATCATTCATTATTGCAAATAGTCTTGCCTTCCAACAAATTTTTCTGCATGGGATCTACAAACACAAAAAAAAAAAAAAAAAAAAAAAACTGGACTAAAATGCTTAATACCACTCAGAACATACTCCTTTCTTCAACATTGCCATAAGCAATGTAGAACGTTCATCAAGGACACTGAACTTACAACCACAGTTGCTGATCTGTGCCCAATTCACGCTCAAAAAGGGGCATCATAACTCATCATCGTGATTTGGGAGACAAACACTTTCAAAGCACATCTCCAAGAAAAAGAACTATAAAAATGATCCCTGAAAATATAGTCTTAACAGTTTGTGGAAACTCAATCGGCATTCCATTCTGCTGCGCCTCTCCTCTAAAAGGGTTTTGCCTATTTGAATTTTGTGGGCTTTAAAGTTTACTTGACATTGTAGCGCATACATCGGAGCCAAAAGCAGAAAGGACTTCCACAATCTCTTTGAAGCCTACTCTTACTGTTAAGATATGTGGAATACAGAAAACAATCCATAACGTCATACTTTTTTGTAAGCATAGCTACCCGTGTCACGCTTTGTAGTTAATATTTGTTGAAGCTAAATGTAGAAAATCTTTGAAAAGAAAAGGCATGTACACATTTCATAAACAACCTGACGTCGGTAGCGCACTTAGAAAACAGGCTATGGCTGACATCGAAATGTGAAACGAACCCGTGTCAGGCGTGTGTTTTTCAATAACACCCGATTTGCGTATCTGCTGTCTTATCGGAGATGCAATAGCACATCACTGCAAACATTTCAAATTTTTGCAGTGATGCGGTATCGTATCTCGGATGAGACAACGTTGGCTTTATTCAAAGGACGCTGTGACATGGCCCAGAGACGAGGAGAGGTTTAAGCTGCCAAAAAACACAGCCACAAGAGAGACGGGAGTAGGTTTAACAGAAATGATCTTTTATTTAGCCAAGAACTTAGGAATGTAAACTGGGACTTAGGTTCCTTCGGGGCTGTGGTACCAGTGGTGGCATTGTTCCCCACATCTGTTTCAACGCTAGACCACCTTAAAGGGGAAGACACAACTTAAGAAAGACAAAATCATTAAAAAGAAGATGCTCCAAGTCTGTTTCTGTCTTCTTACTCTTCAGCCGTTTTCTTTCCTGGCCAACGTGTGCTTCAGCACCTCACACTGAAGGATTCTGTACTTAGAACCATCTATCCTTGAGTGTAGTAGAGTTCCCAATTGTAGGGTGACCTCGATTGGACCATCATTGCCTACAGCAGTGGGTGGTTCCAAGTTTAGAAAGTGATTTGGTGGAAATGCTCATGATTGCTGTCTTTTCCTAGCCAGGAGCTGCTCTATTCGTCCTGGGCTCCTCCTTCCAATATTGGATTGCCACGTCGCATTCCAGAAAAGCTTCTAAAACAATCCCCTTTCTCAAAAGGCACAAATGTCAAACAACGCTCAGATTATACCCCTTTCTTCAACTTTGACGAAAGCTACACAGAAACTTCATCAACGACACAGAGTTGACATCCAACAAAACAGTCCCGCACCTGCCCACAAATGATAACGTAGGCATTTCAGACACTTGAAGATGATTGCATTCTTGGAAAACTTGCAATGGCTGACATCATGCTAAACACATATCCAGAGCACTCTTTACCAAAAAAAAACATTTTTTTTGCAACTGCTTTTTATACGACACACAATCATTCAATATTGCAAATAGTCTTGCCTTCCAACAAATTTTTCTGCATGGGATCTACGAACACAAAAAAAAACCAAAACTGGACTAAAATGCTTAATACCACTCAGAACATACTCCTTTCTTCAACATTGCCATAAGCAATGTAGAACGTTCATCAAGGACACTGAACTTACAACCACAGTTGCTGATCTGTGCCCAATTCATGCTCAAAAAGGGGCATCATAACTCATCATCGTGATTTGGGAGACAAACACTTTCAAAGCACATCTCCAAAAAAAATAACTATAGAAATGATCCCTGAAAATATAGTCTTAACAGTTTGTGGAAACTCAATCGGCATTCCATTCTGCTGAGCCTCTCCTCTAAAAGGGTTTTGCCTATTTGAATTTTGTGGGCTTTAAAGTTTACTTGACATTGTAGCGCATACATCGGAGCCAAAAGCAGAAAGGACTTCCACAATCTCTTTGAAGCCTACTCTTACTGTTAAGATATGTGGAATACAGAAAACAATCCATAACGTCATACTTTTTTGTAAGCATAGCTACCCGTGTCACGCTTTGTAGTTAATATTTGTTGAAGCTAAATGTAGAAAATCTTTGAAAAGAAAAGGCATGTACACATTTCATAAACAATCTGACGTCGGTAGCGCACTTAGAAAACAGGCTATGGCTGACATCGAAATGTGAAACGAACCCGTGTCAGGCGTGTGTTTTTCAATAACACCCGATTTGCGTATCTGCTGTCTTATCGGAGATGCAATAGCACATCACTGCAAACATTTCAAATTTTTGCAGTGATGCGGTATCGTATCTCGGATGAGACAACGTTGGCTTTATTCAAAGGACGCTGTGACATGGCCCAGAGACGAGGAGAGGTTTAAGCTGCCAAAAAACACAGCCACAAGAGAGACGGGAGTAGGTTTAACAGAAATGATCTTTTATTTAGCCAAGAACTTAGGAATGTAAACTGGGACTTAGGTTCCTTCGGGGCTGTGGTACCAGTGGTGGCATTGTTCCCCACATCTGTTTCAACGCTAGACCACCTTAAAGGGGAAGACACAACTTAAGAAAGACAAAATCATTAAAAAGAAGATGCTCCAAGTCTGTTTCTGTCTTCTTACTCTTCAGCCGTTTTCTTTCCTGGCCAACGTGTGCTTCAGCACCTCACACTGAAGGATTCTGTACTTAGAACCATCTATCCTTGAGTGTAGTAGAGTTCCCAATTGTAGGGTGACCTCGATTGGACCATCATTGCCTACAGCAGTGGGTGGTTCCAAGTTTAGAAAGTGATTTGGTGGAAATGCTCATGATTGCTGTCTTTTCCTAGCCAGGAGCTGCTCTATTCGTCCTGGGCTCCTCCTTCCAATATTGGATTGCCACGTCGCATTCCAGAAAAGCTTCTAAAACAATCCCCTTTCTCAAAAGGCACAAATGTCAAACAACGCTCAGATTATACCCCTTTCTTCAACATCGACGAAAGCTACACAGAAACTTCATCAACGACACAGAGTTGACATCCAACAAAACAGTCCCGCACCTGCCCACAAATGATAACGTAGGCATTTCAGACACTTGAAGATGATTGCATTCTTGGAAAACTTGCAATGGCTGACATCATGCTAAACACATATCCAGAGCACTCTTTACCAAAAAACCCATTTTTTGCAACTGCTTTTTATACGACACACAATCATTCATTATTGCAAATAGTCTTGCCTTCCAACAAATTTTTCTGCATGGGATCTACAAACACAAAAAAAAAAAAAAAAAAACTGGACTAAAATGCTTAATACCACTCAGAACATACTTCTTTCTTCAACATTGCCATAAGCAATGTAGAACGTTCATCAAGGACACTGAACTTACAACCATAGTTGCTGATCTGTACCCAATTCACGCTCAAAAAGGGGCATCATAACTCATCATCGTGATTTGGGAGACAAACACTTTCAAAGCACATCTTCAAAAAAAAGAACTATAGAAATGATCCCTGAAAATATAGTCTTAACAGTTTGTGGAAACTCAATCGGCATTCCATTCTGCTGCGCCTCTCCTCTAAAAGGGTTTTGCCTATTTGAATTTTGTGGGCTTTAAAGTTTACTTGACATTGTAGCGCATACATCGGAGCCAAAAGCAGAAAGGACTTCCACAATCTCTTTGAAGCCTACTCTTACTGTTAAGATATGTGGAATACAGAAAACAATCCATAATGTCATACTTTTTTGTAAGCATAGCTAACCGTGTCACGCTTTGTAGTTAATATTTGTTGAAGCTAAATGTAGAAAATCTTTGAAAAGAAAAGGCATGTACACATTTCATAAACAACCTGACGTCGGTAGCGCACTTAGAAAACAGGCTATGGCTGACATCGAAATGTGAAACGAGCCCGTGTCAGGCGTGTGTTTTTCAATAACACCCGATTTGCGTATCTGCTGTCTTATCGGAGATGCAATAGCACATCACTGCAAACATTTCAAATTTTTGCAGTGATGCGGTATCGTATCTCGGATGAGACAACGTTGGCTTTATTCAAAGGACGCTGTGACATGGCCCAGAGACGAGGAGAGGTTTAAGCTGCCAAAAAACACAGCCACAAGAGAGACGGGAGTAGGGTTAACAGAAATGATCTTTTATTTAGCCAAGAACTTAGGAATGTAAACTGGGACTTAGGTTCCTTCGGGGCTGTGGTACCAGTGGTGGCATTGTTCCCCACATCTGTTTCAACGCTAGACCACCTTAAAGGGGAAGACACAACTTAAGAAAGACAAAATCATTAAAAAGAAGATGCTCCAAGTCTGTTTCTGTCTTCTTACTCTTCAGCCGTTTTCTTTCCTGGCCAACGTGTGCTTCAGCACCTCACACTGAAGGATTCTGTACTTAGAACCATCTATCCTTGAGTGTAGTAGAGTTCCCAATTGTAGGGTGACCTCGATTGGACCACCATTGCCTACAGCAGTGGGTGGTTCCAAGTTTAGAAATTGATTTGGTGGAAATGCTCATGATTGCTGTCTTTTCCTAGCCAGGAGCTGCTCCATTGGTCCTGGGCTCCTCCTTCCAATATTGGATTGCCACGTCGCATTCCAGAAAAGATTCTAAAACAATCCCCTTTCTCAAAAGGCACAAATGTCAAACAACGCTCAGATTATACCCCTTTCTTCAACATCGACGAAAGCTACACAGAAACTTCATCAACGACACAGAGTTGACATCCAACAAAACAGTCCCGCACCTGCCCACAAATGATAACGTAGGCATTTCAGACACTTGAAGATGATTGCATTCTTGGAAAACTTGCAATGGCTGACATCATGCTAAACACATATCCAGAGCACTCTTTACCAAAAAACCCATTTTTTGCAACTGCTTTTTATACGACACACAATCATTCATTATTGCAAATAGTCTTGCCTTCCAACAAATTTTTCTGCATGGGATCTACAAACACACAATAAAAAAAAAACTGGACTAAAATGCTTAATACCACTCAGAACATACTCCTTTCTTCAACATTGCCATAAGCAATGTAGAACGTTCATCAAGGACACTGAACTTACAACCACAGTTGCTGATCTGTGCCCAATTCACGCTCAAAAAGGGGCATCATAACTCATCACCGTGATTTGGGAGACAAACACTTTCAAAGCACATCTCCAAGAAAAAGAACTATAGAAATGATCCCTGAAAATATAGTCTTAACAGTTTGTGGAAACTCAATCGGCATTCCATTCTGCTGAGCCTCTCCTCTAAAAGGGTTTTGCCTATTTGAATTTTGTGGGCTTTAAAGTTTACTTGACATTGTAGCGCATACATCGGAGCCAAAAGCAGAAAGGACTTCCACAATCTCTTTGAAGCCTACTCTTACTGTTAAGATATGTGGAATACAGAAAACAATCCTTAACGTCATACTTTTTTGTAAGCATAGCTACCCGTGTCACGCTTTGTAGTTAATATTTGTTGAAGCTAAATGTAGAAAATCTTTGAAAAGAAAAGGCATGTACACATTTCATAAACAACCTGACGTCGGTAGCGCACTTAGAAAACAGGCTATGGCTGACATCGAAATGTGAAACGAACCCGTGTCAGGCGTGTGTTTTTCAATAACACCCGATTTGCGTATCTGCTGTCTTATCGGAGATGCAATAGCACATCACTGCAAACATTTCAAATTTTTGCAGTGATGCGGTATCGTATCTCGGATGAGACAACGTTGGCTTTATTCAAAGGACGCTGTGACATGGCCCAGAGACGAGGAGAGGTTTAAGCTGCCAAAAAACACAGCCACAAGAGAGACGGGAGTAGGTTTAACAGAAATGATCTTTTATTTAGCCAAGAACTTAGGAATGTAAACTGGGACTTAGGTTCCTTCGGGGCTGTGGTACCAGTGGTGGCATTGTTCCCCACATCTGTTTCAACGCTAGACCACCTTAAAGGGGAAGACACAACTTAAGAAAGACAAAATCATTAAAAAGAAGATGCTCCAAGTCTGTTTCTGTCTTCTTACTCTTCAGCCGTTTTCTTTCCTGGCCAACGTGTGCTTCAGCACCTCACACTGAAGGATTCTGTACTTAGAACCATCTATCCTTGAGTGTAGTAGAGTTCCCAATTGTAGGGTGACCTCGATTGGACCATCATTGCCTACAGCAGTGGGTGGTTCCAAGTTTAGAAAGTGATTTGGTGGAAATGCTCATGATTGCTGTCTTTTCCTAGCCAGGAGCTGCTCTATTCGTCCTGGGCTCCTCCTTCCAATATTGGATTGCCACGTCGCATTCCAGAAAAGCTTCTAAAACAATCCCCTTTCTCAAAAGGCACAAATGTCAAACAACGCTCAGATTATACCCCTTTCTTCAACATCGACGAAAGCTACACAGAAACTTCATCAACGACACAGAGTTGACATCCAACAAAACAGTCCCGCACCTGCCCACAAATGATAACGTAGGCATTTCAGACACTTGAAGATGATTGCATTCTTGGAAAACTTGCAATGGCTGACATCATGCTAAACACATATCCAGAGCACTTTTTACCGAAAAACCATTTTTTTTGCAACTGCTTTTTATACAACACACAATCATTCATTATTGCAAATGGTCTTGCCTTCCAACAAATTTTTCTGCATGGGATCTACAAACACAAAAAAATACCAAAACTGGACTAAAATGCTTAACACCACTCAGAACATACTCCTTTCTTCAACATTGCAATAAGCAATGTAGAACGTTCATCAAGGACACTGAACTTACAACCACAGTTGCTGATCTGTGCCCAATTCACGCTCAAAAAGGGGCATCATAACTCATCATCGTGATTTGGGAGACAAACACTTTCAAAGCACATCTCCAAAAAAAAGAACTATAGAAATGATCCCTGAAAACATAGTCTTAACAGTTTGTGGAAACTCAATCGGCATTCCATTCTGCTGCGCCTCTCCTCTAAAAGGGTTTTGCCTATTTGAATTTTGTGGGCTTTAAAGTTTACTCGACATTGTAGCACATACATCGGAGCCAAAAGCAGAAAGGACTTCCACAATCTCTTTGAAGCCTACTCTTACTGTTAAGATATGTGGAATACAGAAAACAATCCATAATGTCATACTTTTTTGTAAGCATAGCTAACCGTGTCACGCTTTGTAGTTAATATTTGTTGAAGCTAAATGTAGAAAATCTTTGAAAAGAAAAGGCATGTACACATTTCATAAACAACCTGACGTCGGTAGCGCACTTAGAAAACAGGCTATGGCTGACATCGAAATGTGAAACGAGCCCGTGTCAGGCGTGTGTTTTTCAATAACACCCGATTTGCGTATCTGCTGTCTTATCGGAGATGCAATAGCACATCACTGCAAACATTTCAAATTTTTGCAGTGATGCGGTATCGTATCTCGGATGAGACAACGTTGGCTTTATTCAAAGGACGCTGTGACATGGCCCAGAGACGAGGAGAGGTTTAAGCTGCCAAAAAAACACAGCCACAAGAGAGACGGGAGTAGGGTTAACAGAAATGATCTTTTATTTAGCCAAGAACTTAGGAATGTAAACTGGGACTTAGGTTCCTTCGGGGCTGTGGTACCAGTGGTGGCATTGTTCCCCACATCTGTTTCAACGCTAGACCACCTTAAAGGGGAAGACACAACTTAAGAAAGACAAAATCATTAAAAAGAAGATGCTCCAAGTCTGTTTCTGTCTTCTTACTCTTCAGCCGTTTTCTTTCCTGGCCAACGTGTGCTTCAGCACCTCACACTGAAGGATTCTGTACTTAGAACCATCTATCCTTGAGTGTAGTAGAGTTCCCAATTGTAGGGTGACCTCGATTGGACCACCATTGCCTACAGCAGTGGGTGGTTCCAAGTTTAGAAAGTGATTTGGTGGAAATGCTCATGATTGCTGTCTTTTCCTAGCCAGGAGCTGCTCCATTGGTCCTGGGCTCCTCCTTCCAATATTGGATTGCCACGTCGCATTCCAGAAAAGATTCTAAAACAATCCCCTTTCTCAAAAGGCACAAATGTCAAACAACGCTCAGATTATACCCCTTTCTTCAACATCGACGAAAGCTACACAGAAACTTCATCAACGACACAGAGTTGACATCCAACAAAACAGTCCCGCACCTGCCCACAAATGATAACGTAGGCATTTCAGACACTTGAAGATGATTGCATTCTTGGAAAACTTGCAATGGCTGACATCATGCTAAACACATATCCAGAGCACTCTTTACCAAAAAACCCATTTTTTGCAACTGCTTTTTATACGACACACAATCATTCATTATTGCAAATAGTCTTGCCTTCCAACAAATTTTTCTGCATGGGATCTACAAACACAAAAAAAAAAAAAAAAAAAAACTGGACTAAAATGCTTAATACCACTCAGAACATACTCCTTTCTTCAACATTGCCATAAGCAATGTAGAACGTTCATCAAGGACACTGAAATTACAACCACAGTTGCTGATCTGTGCCCAATTCACGCTCAAAAAGGGGCATCATAACTCATCATCGTGATTTGGGAGACAAACACTTTCAAAGCACATTTCCAAGAAAAAAAACTATAGAAATGATCCCTGAAAATATAGTCTTAACAGTTTGTGGAAACTCAATCGGCATTCCATTCTGCTGCGCCTCTCCTCTAAAAGGGTTTTGCCTATTTGAATTTTGTGGGCTTTAAAGTTTACTTGACATTGTAGCGCATACATCGGAGCCAAAAGCAGAAAGGACTTCCACAATCTCTTTGAAGCCTACTCTTACTGTTAAGATATGTGGAATACAGAAAACAATCCATAACGTCATACTTTTTTGTAAGCATAGCTACCCGTGTCACGCTTTGTAGTTAATATTTGTTGAAGCTAAATGTAGAAAATCTTTGAAAAGAAAAGGCATGTACACATTTCATAAACAACCTGACGTCGGTAGCGCACTTAGAAAACAGGCTATGGCTGACATCGAAATGTGAAACGAACCCGTGTCAGGCGTGTGTTTTTCAATAACACCCGATTTGCGTATCTGCTGTCTTATCGGAGATGCAATAGCACATCACTGCAAACATTTCAAATTTTTGCAGTGATGCGGTATCGTATCTCGGATGAGACAACGTTGGCTTTATTCAAAGGACGCTGTGACATGGCCCAGAGACGAGGAGAGGTTTAAGCTGCCAAAAAACACAGCCACAAGAGAGACGGGAGTAGGGTTAACAGAAATGATCTTTTATTTAGCCAAGAACTTAGAAATGTAAACTGGGACTTAGGTTCCTTCGGGGCTGTGGTACCAGTGGTGGCATTGTTCCCCACATCTGTTTCAACGCTAGACCACCTTAAAGGGGAAGACACAACTTAAGAAAGACAAAATCATTAAAAAGAAGATGCTCCAAGTCTGTTTCTGTCTTCTTACTCTTCAGCCGTTTTCTTTCCTGGCCAACGTGTGCTTCAGCACCTCACACTGAAGGATTCTGTACTTAGAACCATCTATCCTTGAGTGTAGTAGAGTTCCCAATTGTAGGGTGACCTCGATTGGACCATCATTGCCTACAGCAGTGGGTGGTTCCAAGTTTAGAAAGTGATTTGGTGGAAATGCTCATGATTGCTGTCTTTTCCTAGCCAGGAGCTGCTCTATTCGTCCTGGGCTCCTCCTTCCAATATTGGATTGCCACGTCGCATTCCAGAAAAGCTTCTAAAACAATCCCCTTTCTCAAAAGGCACAAATGTCAAACAACGCTCAGATTATACCCCTTTCTTCAACATCGACGAAAGCTACACAGAAACTTCATCAACGACACAGAGTTGACATCCAACAAAACAGTCCCGCACCTGCCCACAAATGATAACGTAGGCATTTCAGACACTTGAAGATGATTGCATTCTTGGAAAACTTGCAATGGCTGACATCATGCTAAACACATATCCAGAGCACTTTTTACCGAAAAACCATTTTTTTTGCAACTGCTTTTTATACGACACACAATCATTCAATATTGCAAATAGTCTTGCCTTCCAACAAATTTTTCTGCATGGGATCTACGAACACAAAAAAAACCCAAAACTGGACTAAAATGCTTAATACCACTCAGAACATACTCCTTTCTTCAACATTGCCATAAGCAATGTAGAACGTTCATCAAGGACACTGAACTTACAACCACAGTTGCTGATCTGTGCCCAATTCACGCTCAAAAAGGGGCATCATAACTCATCATCGTGATTTGGGAGACAAACACTTTCAAAGCACATCTCCAAAAAAAAGAACTATAGAAATGATCCCTGAAAACATAGTCTTAACAGTTTGTGGAAACTCAATCGGCATTCCATTCTGCTGCGCCTCTCCTCTAAAAGGGTTTTGCCTATTTGAATTTTGTGGGCTTTAAAGTTTACTCGACATTGTAGCACATACATCGGAGCCAAAAGCAGAAAGGACTTCCACAATCTCTTTGAAGCCTACTCTTACTGTTAAGATATGTGGAATACAGAAAACAATCCATAATGTCATACTTTTTTGTAAGCATAGCTAACCGTGTCACGCTTTGTAGTTAATATTTGTTGAAGCTAAATGTAGAAAATCTTTGAAAAGAAAAGGCATGTACACATTTCATAAACAACCTGACGTCGGTAGCGCACTTAGAAAACAGGCTATGGCTGACATCGAAATGTGAAACGAGCCCGTGTCAGGCGTGTGTTTTTCAATAACACCCGATTTGCGTATCTGCTGTCTTATCGGAGATGCAATAGCACATCACTGCAAACATTTCAAATTTTTGCAGTGATGCGGTATCGTATCTCGGATGAGACAACGTTGGCTTTATTCAAAGGACGCTGTGACATGGCCCAGAGACGAGGAGAGGTTTAAGCTGCCAAAAAAACACAGCCACAAGAGAGACGGGAGTAGGGTTAACAGAAATGATCTTTTATTTAGCCAAGAACTTAGGAATGTAAACTGGGACTTAGGTTCCTTCGGGGCTGTGGTACCAGTGGTGGCATTGTTCCCCACATCTGTTTCAACGCTAGACCACCTTAAAGGGGAAGACACAACTTAAGAAAGACAAAATCATTAAAAAGAAGATGCTCCAAGTCTGTTTCTGTCTTCTTACTCTTCAGCCGTTTTCTTTCCTGGCCAACGTGTGCTTCAGCACCTCACACTGAAGGATTCTGTACTTAGAACCATCTATCCTTGAGTGTAGTAGAGTTCCCAATTGTAGGGTGACCTCGATTGGACCACCATTGCCTACAGCAGTGGGTGGTTCCAAGTTTAGAAAGTGATTTGGTGGAAATGCTCATGATTGCTGTCTTTTCCTAGCCAGGAGCTGCTCCATTGGTCCTGGGCTCCTCCTTCCAATATTGGATTGCCACGTCGCATTCCAGAAAAGATTCTAAAACAATCCCCTTTCTCAAAAGGCACAAATGTCAAACAACGCTCAGATTATACCCCTTTCTTCAACATCGACGAAAGCTACACAGAAACTTCATCAACGACACAGAGTTGACATCCAACAAAACAGTCCCGCACCTGCCCACAAATGATAACGTAGGCATTTCAGACACTTGAAGATGATTGCATTCTTGGAAAACTTGCAATGGCTGACATCATGCTAAACACATATCCAGAGCACTCTTTACCAAAAAACCCATTTTTTGCAACTGCTTTTTATACGACACACAATCATTCATTATTGCAAATAGTCTTGCCTTCCAACAAATTTTTCTGCATGGGATCTACAAACACAAAAAAAAAAAAAAAAAAAAAACTGGACTAAAATGCTTAATACCACTCAGAACATACTCCTTTCTTCAACATTGCCATAAGCAATGTAGAACGTTCATCAAGGACACTGAAATTACAACCACAGTTGCTGATCTGTGCCCAATTCACGCTCAAAAAGGGGCATCATAACTCATCATCGTGATTTGGGAGACAAACACTTTCAAAGCACATTTCCAAGAAAAAAAACTATAGAAATGATCCCTGAAAATATAGTCTTAACAGTTTGTGGAAACTCAATCGGCATTCCATTCTGCTGCGCCTCTCCTCTAAAAGGGTTTTGCCTATTTGAATTTTGTGGGCTTTAAAGTTTACTTGACATTGTAGCGCATACATCGGAGCCAAAAGCAGAAAGGACTTCCACAATCTCTTTGAAGCCTACTCTTACTGTTAAGATATGTGGAATACAGAAAACAATCCATAACGTCATACTTTTTTGTAAGCATAGCTACCCGTGTCACGCTTTGTAGTTAATATTTGTTGAAGCTAAATGTAGAAAATCTTTGAAAAGAAAAGGCATGTACACATTTCATAAACAACCTGACGTCGGTAGCGCACTTAGAAAACAGGCTATGGCTGACATCGAAATGTGAAACGAACCCGTGTCAGGCGTGTGTTTTTCAATAACACCCGATTTGCGTATCTGCTGTCTTATCGGAGATGCAATAGCACATCACTGCAAACATTTCAAATTTTTGCAGTGATGCGGTATCGTATCTCGGATGAGACAACGTTGGCTTTATTCAAAGGACGCTGTGACATGGCCCAGAGACGAGGAGAGGTTTAAGCTGCCAAAAAACACAGCCACAAGAGAGACGGGAGTAGGGTTAACAGAAATGATCTTTTATTTAGCCAAGAACTTAGAAATGTAAACTGGGACTTAGGTTCCTTCGGGGCTGTGGTACCAGTGGTGGCATTGTTCCCCACATCTGTTTCAACGCTAGACCACCTTAAAGGGGAAGACACAACTTAAGAAAGACAAAATCATTAAAAAGAAGATGCTCCAAGTCTGTTTCTGTCTTCTTACTCTTCAGCCGTTTTCTTTCCTGGCCAACGTGTGCTTCAGCACCTCACACTGAAGGATTCTGTACTTAGAACCATCTATCCTTGAGTGTAGTAGAGTTCCCAATTGTAGGGTGACCTCGATTGGACCATCATTGCCTACAGCAGTGGGTGGTTCCAAGTTTAGAAAGTGATTTGGTGGAAATGCTCATGATTGCTGTCTTTTCCTAGCCAGGAGCTGCTCTATTCGTCCTGGGCTCCTCCTTCCAATATTGGATTGCCACGTCGCATTCCAGAAAAGCTTCTAAAACAATCCCCTTTCTCAAAAGGCACAAATGTCAAACAACGCTCAGATTATACCCCTTTCTTCAACATCGACGAAAGCTACACAGAAACTTCATCAACGACACAGAGTTGACATCCAACAAAACAGTCCCGCACCTGCCCACAAATGATAACGTAGGCATTTCAGACACTTGAAGATGATTGCATTCTTGGAAAACTTGCAATGGCTGACATCATGCTAAACACATATCCAGAGCACTCTTTACCAAAAAAAAACATTTTTTTTGCAACTGCTTTTTATACGACACACAATCATTCAATATTGCAAATAGTCTTGCCTTCCAACAAATTTTTCTGCATGGGATCTACGAACACAAAAAAACCCCAAAACTGGACTAAAATGCTTAATACCACTCAGAACATACTCCTTTCTTCAACATTGCAATAAGCAATGTAGAACGTTCATCAAGGACACTGAACTTACAACCACAGTTGCTGATCTGTGCCCAATTCATGCTCAAAAAGGGGCATCATAACTCATCATCGTGATTTGGGAGACAAACACTTTCAAAGCACATCTCCAAGAAAAATAACTATAGAAATGATCCCTGAAAATATAGTCTTAACAGTTTGTGGAAACTCAATCGGCATTCCATTCTGCTGAGCCTCTCCTCTAAAAGGGTTTTGCCTATTTGAATTTTGTGGGCTTTAAAGTTTACTTGACATTGTAGCGCATACATCGGAGCCAAAAGCAGAAAGGACTTCCACAATCTCTTTGAAGCCTACTCTTACTGTTAAGATATGTGGAATACAGAAAACAATCCATAACGTCATACTTTTTTGTAAGCATAGCTACCCGTGTCACGCTTTGTAGTTAATATTTGTTGAAGCTAAATGTAGAAAATCTTTGAAAAGAAAAGGCATGTACACATTTCATAAACAACCTGACGTCGGTAGCGCACTTAGAAAACAGGCTATGGCTGACATCGAAATGTGAAACGAACCCGTGTCAGGCGTGTGTTTTTCAATAACACCCGATTTGCGTATCTGCTGTCTTATCGGAGATGCAATAGCACATCACTGCAAACATTTCAAATTTTTGCAGTGATGCGGTATCGTATCTCGGATGAGACAACGTTGGCTTTATTCAAAGGACGCTGTGACATGGCCCAGAGACGAGGAGAGGTTTAAGCTGCCAAAAAACACAGCCACAAGAGAGACGGGAGTAGGTTTAACAGAAATGATCTTTTATTTAGCCAAGAACTTAGGAATGTAAACTGGGACTTAGGTTCCTTCGGGGCTGTGGTACCAGTGGTGGCATTGTTCCCCACATCTGTTTCAACGCTAGACCACCTTAAAGGGGAAGACACAACTTAAGAAAGACAAAATCATTAAAAAGAAGACGCTCCAAGTCTGTTTCTGTCTTCTTACTCTTCAGCCGTTTTCTTTCCTGGCCAACGTGTGCTTCAGCACCTCACACTGAAGGATTCTGTACTTAGAACCATCTATCCTTGAGTGTAGTAGAGTTCCCAATTGTAGGGTGACCTCGATTGGACCATCATTGCCTACAGCAGTGGGTGGTTCCAAGTTTAGAAAGTGATTTGGTGGAAATGCTCATGATTGCTGTCTTTTCCTAGCCAGGAGCTGCTCTATTCGTCCTGGGCTCCTCCTTCCAATATTGGATTGCCACGTCGCATTCCAGAAAAGCTTCTAAAACAATCCCCTTTCTCAAAAGGCACAAATGTCAAACAACGCTCAGATTATACCCCTTTCTTCAACATCGACGAAAGCTACACAGAAACTTCATCAACGACACAGAGTTGACATCCAACAAAACAGTCCCGCACCTGCCCACAAATGATAACGTAGGCATTTCAGACACTTGAAGATGATTGCATTCTTGGAAAACTTGCAATGGCTGACATCATGCTAAACACATATCCAGAGCACTCTTTACCAAAAAACCCATTTTTTGCAACTGCTTTTTATACGACACACAATCATTCATTATTGCAAATAGTCTTGCCTTCCAACAAATTTTTCTGCATGGGATCTACAAACACAAAAAAAAAAAAAAAAAAAAAACTGGACTAAAATGCTTAATACCACTCAGAACATACTCCTTTCTTCAACATTGCCATAAGCAATGTAGAACGTTCATCAAGGACACTGAACTTACAACCACAGTTGCTGATCTGTGCCCAATTCACGCTCAAAAAGGGGCATCATAACTCATCATCGTGATTTGGGAGACAAACACTTTCAAAGCACATCTCCAAGAAAAAGAACTATAGAAATGATCCCTGAAAATATAGTCTTAACAGTTTGTGGAAACTCAATCGGCATTCCATTCTGCTGCGCCTCTCCTCTAAAAGGGTTTTGCCTATTTGAATTTTGTGGGCTTTAAAGTTTACTTGACATTGTAGCGCATACATCGGAGCCAAAAGCAGAAAGGACTTCCACAATCTCTTTGAAGCCTACTCTTACTGTTAAGATATGTGGAATACAGAAAACAATCCATAACGTCATACTTTTTTGTAAGCATAGCTACCCGTGTCACGCTTTGTAGTTAATATTTGTTGAAGCTAAATGTAGAAAATCTTTGAAAAGAAAAGGCATGTACACATTTCATAAACAACCTGACGTCGGTAGCGCACTTAGAAAACAGGCTATGGCTGACATCGAAATGTGAAACGAACCCGTGTCAGGCGTGTGTTTTTCAATAACACCCGATTTGCGTATCTGCTGTCTTATCGGAGATGCAATAGCACATCACTGCAAACATTTCAAATTTTTGCAGTGATGCGGTATCGTATCTCGGATGAGACAACGTTGGCTTTATTCAAAGGACGCTGTGACATGGCCCAGAGACGAGGAGAGGTTTAAGCTGCCAAAAAACACAGCCACAAGAGAGACGGGAGTAGGGTTAACAGAAATGATCTTTTATTTAGCCAAGAACTTAGAAATGTAAACTGGGACTTAGGTTCCTTCGGGGCTGTGGTACCAGTGGTGGCATTGTTCCCCACATCTGTTTCAACGCTAGACCACCTTAAAGGGGAAGACACAACTTAAGAAAGACAAAATCATTAAAAAGAAGATGCTCCAAGTCTGTTTCTGTCTTCTTACTCTTCAGCCGTTTTCTTTCCTGGCCAACGTGTGCTTCAGCACCTCACACTGAAGGATTCTGTACTTAGAACCATCTATCCTTGAGTGTAGTAGAGTTCCCAATTGTAGGGTGACCTCGATTGGACCATCATTGCCTACAGCAGTGGGTGGTTCCAAGTTTAGAAAGTGATTTGGTGGAAATGCTCATGATTGCTGTCTTTTCCTAGCCAGGAGCTGCTCTATTCGTCCTGGGCTCCTCCTTCCAATATTGGATTGCCACGTCGCATTCCAGAAAAGCTTCTAAAACAATCCCCTTTCTCAAAAGGCACAAATGTCAAACAACGCTCAGATTATACCCCTTTCTTCAACATCGACGAAAGCTACACAGAAACTTCATCAACGACACAGAGTTGACATCCAACAAAACAGTCCCGCACCTGCCCACAAATGATAACGTAGGCATTTCAGACACTTGAAGATGATTGCATTCTTGGAAAACTTGCAATGGCTGACATCATGCTAAACACATATCCAGAGCACTCTTTACCAAAAAAAACATTTTTTTTGCAACTGCTTTTTATACGACACACAATCATTCAATATTGCAAATAGTCTTGCCTTCCAACAAATTTTTCTGCATGGGATCTACGAACACAAAAAAAACCCAAAACTGGACTAAAATGCTTAATACCACTCAGAACATACTCCTTTCTTCAACATTGCAATAAGCAATGTAGAACGTTCATCAAGGACACTGAACTTACAACCACAGTTGCTGATCTGTGCCCAATTCACGCTCAAAAAGGGGCATCATAACTCATCATCGTGATTTGGGAGACAAACACTTTCAAAGCACATCTCCAAGAAAAATAACTATAGAAATGATCCCTGAAAATATAGTCTTAACAGTTTGTGGAAACTCAATCGGCATTCCATTCTGCTGAGCCTCTCCTCTAAAAGGGTTTTGCCTATTTGAATTTTGTGGGCTTTAAAGTTTACTTGACATTGTAGCGCATACATCGGAGCCAAAAGCAGAAAGGACTTCCACAATCTCTTTGAAGCCTACTCTTACTGTTAAGATATGTGGAATACAGAAAACAATCCATAACGTCATACTTTTTTGTAAGCATAGCTACCCGTGTCACGCTTTGTAGTTAATATTTGTTGAAGCTAAATGTAGAAAATCTTTGAAAAGAAAAGGCATGTACACATTTCATAAACAACCTGACGTCGGTAGCGCACTTAGAAAACAGGCTATGGCTGACATCGAAATGTGAAACGAACCCGTGTCAGGCGTGTGTTTTTCAATAACACCCGATTTGCGTATCTGCTGTCTTATCGGAGATGCAATAGCACATCACTGCAAACATTTCAAATTTTTGCAGTGATGCGGTATCGTATCTCGGATGAGACAACGTTGGCTTTATTCAAAGGACGCTGTGACATGGCCCAGAGACGAGGAGAGGTTTAAGCTGCCAAAAAACACAGCCACAAGAGAGACGGGAGTAGGTTTAACAGAAATGATCTTTTATTTAGCCAAGAACTTAGGAATGTAAACTGGGACTTAGGTTCCTTCGGGGCTGTGGTACCAGTGGTGGCATTGTTCCCCACATCTGTTTCAACGCTAGACCACCTTAAAGGGGAAGACACAACTTAAGAAAGACAAAATCATTAAAAAGAAGACGCTCCAAGTCTGTTTCTGTCTTCTTACTCTTCAGCCGTTTTCTTTCCTGGCCAACGTGTGCTTCAGCACCTCACACTGAAGGATTCTGTACTTAGAACCATCTATCCTTGAGTGTAGTAGAGTTCCCAATTGTAGGGTGACCTCGATTGGACCATCATTGCCTACAGCAGTGGGTGGTTCCAAGTTTAGAAAGTGATTTGGTGGAAATGCTCATGATTGCTGTCTTTTCCTAGCCAGGAGCTGCTCTATTCGTCCTGGGCTCCTCCTTCCAATATTGGATTGCCACGTCGCATTCCAGAAAAGCTTCTAAAACAATCCCCTTTCTCAAAAGGCACAAATGTCAAACAACGCTCAGATTATACCCCTTTCTTCAACATCGACGAAAGCTACACAGAAACTTCATCAACGACACAGAGTTGACATCCAACAAAACAGTCCCGCACCTGCCCACAAATGATAACGTAGGCATTTCAGACACTTGAAGATGATTGCATTCTTGGAAAACTTGCAATGGCTGACATCATGCTAAACACATATCCAGAGCACTCTTTACCAAAAAACCCATTTTTTGCAACTGCTTTTTATACGACACACAATCATTCATTATTGCAAATAGTCTTGCCTTCCAACAAATTTTTCTGCATGGGATCTACAAACACAAAAAAAAAAAAAAAAAAAAAACTGGACTAAAATGCTTAATACCACTCAGAACATACTCCTTTCTTCAACATTGCCATAAGCAATGTAGAACGTTCATCAAGGACACTGAACTTACAACCACAGTTGCTGATCTGTGCCCAATTCACGCTCAAAAAGGGGCATCATAACTCATCATCGTGATTTGGGAGACAAACACTTTCAAAGCACATCTCCAAGAAAAAGAACTATAGAAATGATCCCTGAAAATATAGTCTTAACAGTTTGTGGAAACTCAATCGGCATTCCATTCTGCTGCGCCTCTCCTCTAAAAGGGTTTTGCCTATTTGAATTTTGTGGGCTTTAAAGTTTACTTGACATTGTAGCGCATACATCGGAGCCAAAAGCAGAAAGGACTTCCACAATCTCTTTGAAGCCTACTCTTACTGTTAAGATATGTGGAATACAGAAAACAATCCATAACGTCATACTTTTTTGTAAGCATAGCTACCCGTGTCACGCTTTGTAGTTAATATTTGTTGAAGCTAAATGTAGAAAATCTTTGAAAAGAAAAGGCATGTACACATTTCATAAACAACCTGACGTCGGTAGCGCACTTAGAAAACAGGCTATGGCTGACATCGAAATGTGAAACGAACCCGTGTCAGGCGTGTGTTTTTCAATAACACCCGATTTGCGTATCTGCTGTCTTATCGGAGATGCAATAGCACATCACTGCAAACATTTCAAATTTTTGCAGTGATGCGGTATCGTATCTCGGATGAGACAACGTTGGCTTTATTCAAAGGACGCTGTGACATGGCCCAGAGACGAGGAGAGGTTTAAGCTGCCAAAAAACACAGCCACAAGAGAGATGGGAGTAGGGTTAACAGAAATGATCTTTTATTTAGCCAAGAACTTAGAAATGTAAACTGGGACTTAGGTTCCTTCGGGGCTGTGGTACCAGTGGTGGCATTGTTCCCCACATCTGTTTCAACGCTAGACCACCTTAAAGGGGAAGACACAACTTAAGAAAGACAAAATCATTAAAAAGAAGATGCTCCAAGTCTGTTTCTGTCTTCTTACTCTTCAGCCGTTTTCTTTCCTGGCCAACGTGTGCTTCAGCACCTCACACTGAAGGATTCTGTACTTAGAACCATCTATCCTTGAGTGTAGTAGAGTTCCCAATTGTAGGGTGACCTCGATTGGACCATCATTGCCTACAGCAGTGGGTGGTTCCAAGTTTAGAAAGTGATTTGGTGGAAATGCTCATGATTGCTGTCTTTTCCTAGCCAGGAGCTGCTCTATTCGTCCTGGGCTCCTCCTTCCAATATTGGATTGCCACGTCGCATTCCAGAAAAGCTTCTAAAACAATCCCCTTTCTCAAAAGGCACAAATGTCAAACAACGCTCAGATTATACCCCTTTCTTCAACATCGACGAAAGCTACACAGAAACTTCATCAACGACACAGAGTTGACATCCAACAAAACAGTCCCGCACCTGCCCACAAATGATAACGTAGGCATTTCAGACACTTGAAGATGATTGCATTCTTGGAAAACTTGCAATGGCTGACATCATGCTAAACACATATCCAGAGCACTTTTTACCGAAAAACCATTTTTTTTGCAACTGCTTTTTATACGACACACAATCATTCAATATTGCAAATAGTCTTGCCTTCCAACAAATTTTTCTGCATGGGATCTACGAACACAAAAAAAACCCAAAACTGGACTAAAATGCTTAATACCACTCAGAACATACTCCTTTCTTCAACATTGCCATAAGCAATGTAGAACGTTCATCAAGGACACTGAACTTACAACCACAGTTGCTGATCTGTGCCCAATTCACGCTCAAAAAGGGGCATCATAACTCATCATCGTGATTTGGGAGACAAACACTTTCAAAGCACATCTCCAAAAAAAAGAACTATAGAAATGATCCCTGAAAACATAGTCTTAACAGTTTGTGGAAACTCAATCGGCATTCCATTCTGCTGCGCCTCTCCTCTAAAAGGGTTTTGCCTATTTGAATTTTGTGGGCTTTAAAGTTTACTCGACATTGTAGCACATACATCGGAGCCAAAAGCAGAAAGGACTTCCACAATCTCTTTGAAGCCTACTCTTACTGTTAAGATATGTGGAATACAGAAAACAATCCATAATGTCATACTTTTTTGTAAGCATAGCTAACCGTGTCACGCTTTGTAGTTAATATTTGTTGAAGCTAAATGTAGAAAATCTTTGAAAAGAAAAGGCATGTACACATTTCATAAACAACCTGACGTCGGTAGCGCACTTAGAAAACAGGCTATGGCTGACATCGAAATGTGAAACGAGCCCGTGTCAGGCGTGTGTTTTTCAATAACACCCGATTTGCGTATCTGCTGTCTTATCGGAGATGCAATAGCACATCACTGCAAACATTTCAAATTTTTGCAGTGATGCGGTATCGTATCTCGGATGAGACAACGTTGGCTTTATTCAAAGGACGCTGTGACATGGCCCAGAGACGAGGAGAGGTTTAAGCTGCCAAAAAAACACAGCCACAAGAGAGACGGGAGTAGGGTTAACAGAAATGATCTTTTATTTAGCCAAGAACTTAGGAATGTAAACTGGGACTTAGGTTCCTTCGGGGCTGTGGTACCAGTGGTGGCATTGTTCCCCACATCTGTTTCAACGCTAGACCACCTTAAAGGGGAAGACACAACTTAAGAAAGACAAAATCATTAAAAAGAAGATGCTCCAAGTCTGTTTCTGTCTTCTTACTCTTCAGCCGTTTTCTTTCCTGGCCAACGTGTGCTTCAGCACCTCACACTGAAGGATTCTGTACTTAGAACCATCTATCCTTGAGTGTAGTAGAGTTCCCAATTGTAGGGTGACCTCGATTGGACCACCATTGCCTACAGCAGTGGGTGGTTCCAAGTTTAGAAAGTGATTTGGTGGAAATGCTCATGATTGCTGTCTTTTCCTAGCCAGGAGCTGCTCCATTGGTCCTGGGCTCCTCCTTCCAATATTGGATTGCCACGTCGCATTCCAGAAAAGATTCTAAAACAATCCCCTTTCTCAAAAGGCACAAATGTCAAACAACGCTCAGATTATACCCCTTTCTTCAACATCGACGAAAGCTACACAGAAACTTCATCAACGACACAGAGTTGACATCCAACAAAACAGTCCCGCACCTGCCCACAAATGATAACGTAGGCATTTCAGACACTTGAAGATGATTGCATTCTTGGAAAACTTGCAATGGCTGACATCATGCTAAACACATATCCAGAGCACTCTTTACCAAAAAACCCATTTTTTGCAACTGCTTTTTATACGACACACAATCATTCATTATTGCAAATAGTCTTGCCTTCCAACAAATTTTTCTGCATGGGATCTACAAACACAAAAAAAAAAAAAAAAAAAAAACTGGACTAAAATGCTTAATACCACTCAGAACATACTCCTTTCTTCAACATTGCCATAAGCAATGTAGAACGTTCATCAAGGACACTGAAATTACAACCACAGTTGCTGATCTGTGCCCAATTCACGCTCAAAAAGGGGCATCATAACTCATCATCGTGATTTGGGAGACAAACACTTTCAAAGCACATTTCCAAGAAAAAAAACTATAGAAATGATCCCTGAAAATATAGTCTTAACAGTTTGTGGAAACTCAATCGGCATTCCATTCTGCTGCGCCTCTCCTCTAAAAGGGTTTTGCCTATTTGAATTTTGTGGGCTTTAAAGTTTACTTGACATTGTAGCGCATACATCGGAGCCAAAAGCAGAAAGGACTTCCACAATCTCTTTGAAGCCTACTCTTACTGTTAAGATATGTGGAATACAGAAAACAATCCATAACGTCATACTTTTTTGTAAGCATAGCTACCCGTGTCACGCTTTGTAGTTAATATTTGTTGAAGCTAAATGTAGAAAATCTTTGAAAAGAAAAGGCATGTACACATTTCATAAACAACCTGACGTCGGTAGCGCACTTAGAAAACAGGCTATGGCTGACATCGAAATGTGAAACGAACCCGTGTCAGGCGTGTGTTTTTCAATAACACCCGATTTGCGTATCTGCTGTCTTATCGGAGATGCAATAGCACATCACTGCAAACATTTCAAATTTTTGCAGTGATGCGGTATCGTATCTCGGATGAGACAACGTTGGCTTTATTCAAAGGACGCTGTGACATGGCCCAGAGACGAGGAGAGGTTTAAGCTGCCAAAAAACACAGCCACAAGAGAGACGGGAGTAGGGTTAACAGAAATGATCTTTTATTTAGCCAAGAACTTAGAAATGTAAACTGGGACTTAGGTTCCTTCGGGGCTGTGGTACCAGTGGTGGCATTGTTCCCCACATCTGTTTCAACGCTAGACCACCTTAAAGGGGAAGACACAACTTAAGAAAGACAAAATCATTAAAAAGAAGATGCTCCAAGTCTGTTTCTGTCTTCTTACTCTTCAGCCGTTTTCTTTCCTGGCCAACGTGTGCTTCAGCACCTCACACTGAAGGATTCTGTACTTAGAACCATCTATCCTTGAGTGTAGTAGAGTTCCCAATTGTAGGGTGACCTCGATTGGACCATCATTGCCTACAGCAGTGGGTGGTTCCAAGTTTAGAAAGTGATTTGGTGGAAATGCTCATGATTGCTGTCTTTTCCTAGCCAGGAGCTGCTCTATTCGTCCTGGGCTCCTCCTTCCAATATTGGATTGCCACGTCGCATTCCAGAAAAGCTTCTAAAACAATCCCCTTTCTCAAAAGGCACAAATGTCAAACAACGCTCAGATTATACCCCTTTCTTCAACATCGACGAAAGCTACACAGAAACTTCATCAACGACACAGAGTTGACATCCAACAAAACAGTCCCGCACCTGCCCACAAATGATAACGTAGGCATTTCAGACACTTGAAGATGATTGCATTCTTGGAAAACTTGCAATGGCTGACATCATGCTAAACACATATCCAGAGCACTCTTTACCAAAAAAAAACATTTTTTTTGCAACTGCTTTTTATACGACACACAATCATTCAATATTGCAAATAGTCTTGCCTTCCAACAAATTTTTCTGCATGGGATCTACGAACACAAAAAAAACCCAAAACTGGACTAAAATGCTTAATACCACTCAGAACATACTCCTTTCTTCAACATTGCCATAAGCAATGTAGAACGTTCATCAAGGACACTGAACTTACAACCACAGTTGCTGATCTGTGCCCAATTCACGCTCAAAAAGGGGCATCATAACTCATCATCGTGATTTGGGAGACAAACACTTTCAAAGCACATCTCCAAGAAAAATAACTATAGAAATGATCCCTGAAAATATAGTCTTAACAGTTTGTGGAAACTCAATCGGCATTCCATTCTGCTGAGCCTCTCCTCTAAAAGGGTTTTGCCTATTTGAATTTTGTGGGCTTTAAAGTTTACTTGACATTGTAGCGCATACATCGGAGCCAAAAGCAGAAAGGACTTCCACAATCTCTTTGAAGCCTACTCTTACTGTTAAGATATGTGGAATACAGAAAACAATCCATAACGTCATACTTTTTTGTAAGCATAGCTACCCGTGTCACGCTTTGTAGTTAATATTTGTTGAAGCTAAATGTAGAAAATCTTTGAAAAGAAAAGGCATGTACACATTTCATAAACAACCTGACGTCGGTAGCGCACTTAGAAAACAGGCTATGGCTGACATCGAAATGTGAAACGAACCCGTGTCAGGCGTGTGTTTTTCAATAACACCCGATTTGCGTATCTGCTGTCTTATCGGAGATGCAATAGCACATCACTGCAAACATTTCAAATTTTTGCAGTGATGCGGTATCGTATCTCGGATGAGACAACGTTGGCTTTATTCAAAGGACGCTGTGACATGGCCCAGAGACGAGGAGAGGTTTAAGCTGCCAAAAAACACAGCCACAAGAGAGACGGGAGTAGGTTTAACAGAAATGATCTTTTATTTAGCCAAGAACTTAGGAATGTAAACTGGGACTTAGGTTCCTTCGGGGCTGTGGTACCAGTGGTGGCATTGTTCCCCACATCTGTTTCAACGCTAGACCACCTTAAAGGGGAAGACACAACTTAAGAAAGACAAAATCATTAAAAAGAAGACGCTCCAAGTCTGTTTCTGTCTTCTTACTCTTCAGCCGTTTTCTTTCCTGGCCAACGTGTGCTTCAGCACCTCACACTGAAGGATTCTGTACTTAGAACCATCTATCCTTGAGTGTAGTAGAGTTCCCAATTGTAGGGTGACCTCGATTGGACCATCATTGCCTACAGCAGTGGGTGGTTCCAAGTTTAGAAAGTGATTTGGTGGAAATGCTCATGATTGCTGTCTTTTCCTAGCCAGGAGCTGCTCTATTCGTCCTGGGCTCCTCCTTCCAATATTGGATTGCCACGTCGCATTCCAGAAAAGCTTCTAAAACAATCCCCTTTCTCAAAAGGCACAAATGTCAAACAACGCTCAGATTATACCCCTTTCTTCAACATCGACGAAAGCTACACAGAAACTTCATCAACGACACAGAGTTGACATCCAACAAAACAGTCCCGCACCTGCCCACAAATGATAACGTAGGCATTTCAGACACTTGAAGATGATTGCATTCTTGGAAAACTTGCAATGGCTGACATCATGCTAAACACATATCCAGAGCACTCTTTACCAAAAAACCCATTTTTTGCAACTGCTTTTTATACGACACACAATCATTCATTATTGCAAATAGTCTTGCCTTCCAACAAATTTTTCTGCATGGGATCTACAAACACAAAAAAAAAAAAAAAAAAAAACTGGACTAAAATGCTTAATACCACTCAGAACATACTCCTTTCTTCAACATTGCCATAAGCAATGTAGAACGTTCATCAAGGACACTGAACTTACAACCACAGTTGCTGATCTGTGCCCAATTCACGCTCAAAAAGGGGCATCATAACTCATCATCGTGATTTGGGAGACAAACACTTTCAAAGCACATCTCCAAGAAAAAGAACTATAGAAATGATCCCTGAAAATATAGTCTTAACAGTTTGTGGAAACTCAATCGGCATTCCATTCTGCTGCGCCTCTCCTCTAAAAGGGTTTTGCCTATTTGAATTTTGTGGGCTTTAAAGTTTACTTGACATTGTAGCGCATACATCGGAGCCAAAAGCAGAAAGGACTTCCACAATCTCTTTGAAGCCTACTCTTACTGTTAAGATATGTGGAATACAGAAAACAATCCATAACGTCATACTTTTTTGTAAGCATAGCTACCCGTGTCACGCTTTGTAGTTAATATTTGTTGAAGCTAAATGTAGAAAATCTTTGAAAAGAAAAGGCATGTACACATTTCATAAACAACCTGACGTCGGTAGCGCACTTAGAAAACAGGCTATGGCTGACATCGAAATGTGAAACGAACCCGTGTCAGGCGTGTGTTTTTCAATAACACCCGATTTGCGTATCTGCTGTCTTATCGGAGATGCAATAGCACATCACTGCAAACATTTCAAATTTTTGCAGTGATGCGGTATCGTATCTCGGATGAGACAACGTTGGCTTTATTCAAAGGACGCTGTGACATGGCCCAGAGACGAGGAGAGGTTTAAGCTGCCAAAAAACACAGCCACAAGAGAGACGGGAGTAGGGTTAACAGAAATGATCTTTTATTTAGCCAAGAACTTAGAAATGTAAACTGGGACTTAGGTTCCTTCGGGGCTGTGGTACCAGTGGTGGCATTGTTCCCCACATCTGTTTCAACGCTAGACCACCTTAAAGGGGAAGACACAACTTAAGAAAGACAAAATCATTAAAAAGAAGATGCTCCAAGTCTGTTTCTGTCTTCTTACTCTTCAGCCGTTTTCTTTCCTGGCCAACGTGTGCTTCAGCACCTCACACTGAAGGATTCTGTACTTAGAACCATCTATCCTTGAGTGTAGTAGAGTTCCCAATTGTAGGGTGACCTCGATTGGACCATCATTGCCTACAGCAGTGGGTGGTTCCAAGTTTAGAAAGTGATTTGGTGGAAATGCTCATGATTGCTGTCTTTTCCTAGCCAGGAGCTGCTCTATTCGTCCTGGGCTCCTCCTTCCAATATTGGATTGCCACGTCGCATTCCAGAAAAGCTTCTAAAACAATCCCCTTTCTCAAAAGGCACAAATGTCAAACAACGCTCAGATTATACCCCTTTCTTCAACATCGACGAAAGCTACACAGAAACTTCATCAACGACACAGAGTTGACATCCAACAAAACAGTCCCGCACCTGCCCACAAATGATAACGTAGGCATTTCAGACACTTGAAGATGATTGCATTCTTGGAAAACTTGCAATGGCTGACATCATGCTAAACACATATCCAGAGCACTCTTTACCAAAAAAAACAATTTTTTTGCAACTGCTTTTTATACGACACACAATCATTCAATATTGCAAATAGTCTTGCCTTCCAACAAATTTTTCTGCATGGGATCTACGAACACAAAAAAAACCCAAAACTGGACTAAAATGCTTAATACCACTCAGAACATACTCCTTTCTTCAACATTGCAATAAGCAATGTAGAACGTTCATCAAGGACACTGAACTTACAACCACAGTTGCTGATCTGTGCCCAATTCACGCTCAAAAAGGGGCATCATAACTCATCATCGTGATTTGGGAGACAAACACTTTCAAAGCACATCTCCAAGAAAAATAACTATAGAAATGATCCCTGAAAATATAGTCTTAACAGTTTGTGGAAACTCAATCGGCATTCCATTCTGCTGAGCCTCTCCTCTAAAAGGGTTTTGCCTATTTGAATTTTGTGGGCTTTAAAGTTTACTTGACATTGTAGCGCATACATCGGAGCCAAAAGCAGAAAGGACTTCCACAATCTCTTTGAAGCCTACTCTTACTGTTAAGATATGTGGAATACAGAAAACAATCCATAACGTCATACTTTTTTGTAAGCATAGCTACCCGTGTCACGCTTTGTAGTTAATATTTGTTGAAGCTAAATGTAGAAAATCTTTGAAAAGAAAAGGCATGTACACATTTCATAAACAACCTGACGTCGGTAGCGCACTTAGAAAACAGGCTATGGCTGACATCGAAATGTGAAACGAACCCGTGTCAGGCGTGTGTTTTTCAATAACACCCGATTTGCGTATCTGCTGTCTTATCGGAGATGCAATAGCACATCACTGCAAACATTTCAAATTTTTGCAGTGATGCGGTATCGTATCTCGGATGAGACAACGTTGGCTTTATTCAAAGGACGCTGTGACATGGCCCAGAGACGAGGAGAGGTTTAAGCTGCCAAAAAACACAGCCACAAGAGAGACGGGAGTAGGTTTAACAGAAATGATCTTTTATTTAGCCAAGAACTTAGGAATGTAAACTGGGACTTAGGTTCCTTCGGGGCTGTGGTACCAGTGGTGGCATTGTTCCCCACATCTGTTTCAACGCTAGACCACCTTAAAGGGGAAGACACAACTTAAGAAAGACAAAATCATTAAAAAGAAGACGCTCCAAGTCTGTTTCTGTCTTCTTACTCTTCAGCCGTTTTCTTTCCTGGCCAACGTGTGCTTCAGCACCTCACACTGAAGGATTCTGTACTTAGAACCATCTATCCTTGAGTGTAGTAGAGTTCCCAATTGTAGGGTGACCTCGATTGGACCATCATTGCCTACAGCAGTGGGTGGTTCCAAGTTTAGAAAGTGATTTGGTGGAAATGCTCATGATTGCTGTCTTTTCCTAGCCAGGAGCTGCTCTATTCGTCCTGGGCTCCTCCTTCCAATATTGGATTGCCACGTCGCATTCCAGAAAAGCTTCTAAAACAATCCCCTTTCTCAAAAGGCACAAATGTCAAACAACGCTCAGATTATACCCCTTTCTTCAACATCGACGAAAGCTACACAGAAACTTCATCAACGACACAGAGTTGACATCCAACAAAACAGTCCCGCACCTGCCCACAAATGATAACGTAGGCATTTCAGACACTTGAAGATGATTGCATTCTTGGAAAACTTGCAATGGCTGACATCATGCTAAACACATATCCAGAGCACTCTTTACCAAAAAACCCATTTTTTGCAACTGCTTTTTATACGACACACAATCATTCATTATTGCAAATAGTCTTGCCTTCCAACAAATTTTTCTGCATGGGATCTACAAACACAAAAAAAAAAAAAAAAAAAAAAACTGGACTAAAATGCTTAATACCACTCAGAACATACTCCTTTCTTCAACATTGCCATAAGCAATGTAGAACGTTCATCAAGGACACTGAACTTACAACCACAGTTGCTGATCTGTGCCCAATTCACGCTCAAAAAGGGGCATCATAACTCATCATCGTGATTTGGGAGACAAACACTTTCAAAGCACATCTCCAAGAAAAAGAACTATAGAAATGATCCCTGAAAATATAGTCTTAACAGTTTGTGGAAACTCAATCGGCATTCCATTCTGCTGCGCCTCTCCTCTAAAAGGGTTTTGCCTATTTGAATTTTGTGGGCTTTAAAGTTTACTTGACATTGTAGCGCATACATCGGAGCCAAAAGCAGAAAGGACTTCCACAATCTCTTTGAAGCCTACTCTTACTGTTAAGATATGTGGAATACAGAAAACAATCCATAACGTCATACTTTTTTGTAAGCATAGCTACCCGTGTCACGCTTTGTAGTTAATATTTGTTGAAGCTAAATGTAGAAAATCTTTGAAAAGAAAAGGCATGTACACATTTCATAAACAACCTGACGTCGGTAGCGCACTTAGAAAACAGGCTATGGCTGACATCGAAATGTGAAACGAACCCGTGTCAGGCGTGTGTTTTTCAATAACACCCGATTTGCGTATCTGCTGTCTTATCGGAGATGCAATAGCACATCACTGCAAACATTTCAAATTTTTGCAGTGATGCGGTATCGTATCTCGGATGAGACAACGTTGGCTTTATTCAAAGGACGCTGTGACATGGCCCAGAGACGAGGAGAGGTTTAAGCTGCCAAAAAACACAGCCACAAGAGAGACGGGAGTAGGGTTAACAGAAATGATCTTTTATTTAGCCAAGAACTTAGAAATGTAAACTGGGACTTAGGTTCCTTCGGGGCTGTGGTACCAGTGGTGGCATTGTTCCCCACATCTGTTTCAACGCTAGACCACCTTAAAGGGGAAGACACAACTTAAGAAAGACAAAATCATTAAAAAGAAGATGCTCCAAGTCTGTTTCTGTCTTCTTACTCTTCAGCCGTTTTCTTTCCTGGCCAACGTGTGCTTCAGCACCTCACACTGAAGGATTCTGTACTTAGAACCATCTATCCTTGAGTGTAGTAGAGTTCCCAATTGTAGGGTGACCTCGATTGGACCATCATTGCCTACAGCAGTGGGTGGTTCCAAGTTTAGAAAGTGATTTGGTGGAAATGCTCATGATTGCTGTCTTTTCCTAGCCAGGAGCTGCTCTATTCGTCCTGGGCTCCTCCTTCCAATATTGGATTGCCACGTCGCATTCCAGAAAAGCTTCTAAAACAATCCCCTTTCTCAAAAGGCACAAATGTCAAACAACGCTCAGATTATACCCCTTTCTTCAACATCGACGAAAGCTACACAGAAACTTCATCAACGACACAGAGTTGACATCCAACAAAACAGTCCCGCACCTGCCCACAAATGATAACGTAGGCATTTCAGACACTTGAAGATGATTGCATTCTTGGAAAACTTGCAATGGCTGACATCATGCTAAACACATATCCAGAGCACTCTTTACCAAAAAAAACATTTTTTTTGCAACTGCTTTTTATACGACACACAATCATTCAATATTGCAAATAGTCTTGCCTTCCAACAAATTTTTCTGCATGGGATCTACGAACACAAAAAAAAACCAAAACTGGACTAAAATGCTTAATACCACTCAGAACATACTCCTTTCTTCAACATTGCAATAAGCAATGTAGAACGTTCATCAAGGACACTGAACTTACAACCACAGTTGCTGATCTGTGCCCAATTCACGCTCAAAAAGGGGCATCATAACTCATCATCGTGATTTGGGAGACAAACACTTTCAAAGCACATCTCCAAGAAAAATAACTATAGAAATGATCCCTGAAAATATAGTCTTAACAGTTTGTGGAAACTCAATCGGCATTCCATTCTGCTGAGCCTCTCCTCTAAAAGGGTTTTGCCTATTTGAATTTTGTGGGCTTTAAAGTTTACTTGACATTGTAGCGCATACATCGGAGCCAAAAGCAGAAAGGACTTCCACAATCTCTTTGAAGCCTACTCTTACTGTTAAGATATGTGGAATACAGAAAACAATCCATAACGTCATACTTTTTTGTAAGCATAGCTACCCGTGTCACGCTTTGTAGTTAATATTTGTTGAAGCTAAATGTAGAAAATCTTTGAAAAGAAAAGGCATGTACACATTTCATAAACAACCTGACGTCGGTAGCGCACTTAGAAAACAGGCTATGGCTGACATCGAAATGTGAAACGAACCCGTGTCAGGCGTGTGTTTTTCAATAACACCCGATTTGCGTATCTGCTGTCTTATCGGAGATGCAATAGCACATCACTGCAAACATTTCAAATTTTTGCAGTGATGCGGTATCGTATCTCGGATGAGACAACGTTGGCTTTATTCAAAGGACGCTGTGACATGGCCCAGAGACGAGGAGAGGTTTAAGCTGCCAAAAAACACAGCCACAAGAGAGACGGGAGTAGGTTTAACAGAAATGATCTTTTATTTAGCCAAGAACTTAGGAATGTAAACTGGGACTTAGGTTCCTTCGGGGCTGTGGTACCAGTGGTGGCATTGTTCCCCACATCTGTTTCAACGCTAGACCACCTTAAAGGGGAAGACACAACTTAAGAAAGACAAAATCATTAAAAAGAAGATGCTCCAAGTCTGTTTCTGTCTTCTTACTCTTCAGCCGTTTTCTTTCCTGGCCAACGTGTGCTTCAGCACCTCACACTGAAGGATTCTGTACTTAGAACCATCTATCCTTGAGTGTAGTAGAGTTCCCAATTGTAGGGTGACCTCGATTGGACCATCATTGCCTACAGCAGTGGGTGGTTCCAAGTTTAGAAAGTGATTTGGTGGAAATGCTCATGATTGCTGTCTTTTCCTAGCCAGGAGCTGCTCTATTCGTCCTGGGCTCCTCCTTCCAATATTGGATTGCCACGTCGCATTCCAGAAAAGCTTCTAAAACAATCCCCTTTCTCAAAAGGCACAAATGTCAAACAACGCTCAGATTATACCCCTTTCTTCAACATCGACGAAAGCTACACAGAAACTTCATCAACGACACAGAGTTGACATCCAACAAAACAGTCCCGCACCTGCCCACAAATGATAACGTAGGCATTTCAGACACTTGAAGATGATTGCATTCTTGGAAAACTTGCAATGGCTGACATCATGCTAAACACATATCCAGAGCACTCTTTACCAAAAAACCCATTTTTTGCAACTGCTTTTTATACGACACACAATCATTCATTATTGCAAATAGTCTTGCCTTCCAACAAATTTTTCTGCATGGGATCTACAAACACAAAAAAAAAAAAAAAACTGGACTAAAATGCTTAATACCACTCAGAACATACTCCTTTCTTCAACATTGCCATAAGCAATGTAGAACGTTCATCAAGGACACTGAAATTACAACCACAGTTGCTGATCTGTGCCCAATTCACGCTCAAAAAGGGGCATCATAACTCATCATCGTGATTTGGGAGACAAACACTTTCAAAGCACATCTCCAAGAAGAAAAACTATAGAAATGATCCCTGAAAATATAGTCTTAACAGTTTGTGGAAACTCAATCGGCATTCCATTCTGCTGCGCCTCTCCTCTAAAAGGGTTTTGCCTATTTGAATTTTGTGGGCTTTAAAGTTTACTTGACATTGTAGCGCATACATCGGAGCCAAAAGCAGAAAGGACTTCCACAATCTCTTTGAAGCCTACTCTTACTGTTAAGATATGTGGAATACAGAAAACAATCCATAACGTCATACTTTTTTGTAAGCATAGCTACCCGTGTCACGCTTTGTAGTTAATATTTGTTGAAGCTAAATGTAGAAAATCTTTGAAAAGAAAAGGCATGTACACATTTCATAAACAACCTGACGTCGGTAGCGCACTTAGAAAACAGGCTATGGCTGACATCGAAATGTGAAACGAACCCGTGTCAGGCGTGTGTTTTTCAATAACACCCGATTTGCGTATCTGCTGTCTTATCGGAGATGCAATAGCACATCACTGCAAACATTTCAAATTTTTGCAGTGATGCGGTATCGTATCTCGGATGAGACAACGTTGGCTTTATTCAAAGGACGCTGTGACATGGCCCAGAGACGAGGAGAGGTTTAAGCTGCCAAAAAACACAGCCACAAGAGAGACGGGAGTAGGGTTAACAGAAATGATCTTTTATTTAGCCAAGAACTTAGAAATGTAAACTGGGACTTAGGTTCCTTCGGGGCTGTGGTACCAGTGGTGGCATTGTTCCCCACATCTGTTTCAACGCTAGACCACCTTAAAGGGGAAGACACAACTTAAGAAAGACAAAATCATTAAAAAGAAGATGCTCCAAGTCTGTTTCTGTCTTCTTACTCTTCAGCCGTTTTCTTTCCTGGCCAACGTGTGCTTCAGCACCTCACACTGAAGGATTCTGTACTTAGAACCATCTATCCTTGAGTGTAGTAGAGTTCCCAATTGTAGGGTGACCTCGATTGGACCATCATTGCCTACAGCAGTGGGTGGTTCCAAGTTTAGAAAGTGATTTGGTGGAAATGCTCATGATTGCTGTCTTTTCCTAGCCAGGAGCTGCTCTATTCGTCCTGGGCTCCTCCTTCCAATATTGGATTGCCACGTCGCATTCCAGAAAAGCTTCTAAAACAATCCCCTTTCTCAAAAGGCACAAATGTCAAACAACGCTCAGATTATACCCCTTTCTTCAACATCGACGAAAGCTACACAGAAACTTCATCAACGACACAGAGTTGACATCCAACAAAACAGTCCCGCACCTGCCCACAAATGATAACGTAGGCATTTCAGACACTTGAAGATGATTGCATTCTTGGAAAACTTGCAATGGCTGACATCATGCTAAACACATATCCAGAGCACTCTTTACCAAAAAAAAACATTTTTTTTGCAACTGCTTTTTATACGACACACAATCATTCAATATTGCAAATAGTCTTGCCTTCCAACAAATTTTTCTGCATGGGATCTACGAACACAAAAAAAAAACCAAAACTGGACTAAAATGCTTAATACCACTCAGAACATACTCCTTTCTTCAACATTGCCATAAGCAATGTAGAACGTTCATCAAGGACACTGAACTTACAACCACAGTTGCTGATCTGTGCCCAATTCACGCTCAAAAAGGGGCATCATAACTCATCATCGTGATTTGGGAGACAAACACTTTCAAAGCACATCTCCAAGAAAAAGAACTATAGAAATGATCCTTGAAAATATAGTCTTAACAGTTTGTGGAAACTCAATCGGCATTCCATTCTGCTGAGCCTCTCCTCTAAAAGGGTTTTGCCTATTTGAATTTTGTGGGCTTTAAAGTTTACTTGACATTGTAGCGCATACATCGGAGCCAAAAGCAGAAAGGATTTCCACAATCTCTTTGAAGCCTACTCTTACTGTTAAGATATGTGGAATACAGAAAACAATCCATAACGTCATACTTTTTTGTAAGCATAGCTACCCGTGTCACGCTTTGTAGTTAATATTTGTTGAAGCTAAATGTAGAAAATCTTTGAAAAGAAAAGGCATGTACACATTTCATAAACAACCTGACGTCGGTAGCGCACGTAGAAAACAGGCTATGGCTGACATCGAAATGTGAAACGAACCCGTGTCAGGCGTGTGTTTTTCAATAACACCCGATTTGCGTATCTGCTGTCTTATCGGAGATGCAATAGCACATCACTGCAAACATTTCAAATTTTTGCAGTGATGCGGTATCGTATCTCGGATGAGACAACGTTGGCTTTATTCAAAGGACGCTGTGACATGGCCCAGAGACGAGGAGAGGTTTAAGCTGCCAAAAAACACAGCCACAAGAGAGACGGGAGTAGGTTTAACAGAAATGATCTTTTATTTAGCCAAGAACTTAGGAATGTAAACTGGGACTTAGGTTCCTTCGGGGCTGTGGTACCAGTGGTGGCATTGTTCCCCACATCTGTTTCAACGCTAGACCACCTTAAAGTGGAAGACACAACTTAAGAAAGACAAAATCATTAAAAAGAAGATGCTCCAAGTCTGTTTCTGTCTTCTTACTCTTCAGCCGTTTTCTTTCCTGGCCAACGTGTGCTTCAGCACCTCACACTGAAGGATTCTGTACTTAGAACCATCTATCCTTGAGTGTAGTAGAGTTCCCAATTGTAGGGTGACCTCGATTGGACCATCATTGCCTACAGCAGTGGGTGGTTCCAAGTTTAGAAAGTGATTTGGTGGAAATGCTCATGATTGCTGTCTTTTCCTAGCCAGGAGCTGCTCTATTCGTCCTGGGCTCCTCCTTCCAATATTGGATTGCCACGTCGCATTCCAGAAAAGCTTCTAAAACAATCCCCTTTCTCAAAAGGCACAAATGTCAAACAACGCTCAGATTATACCCCTTTCTTCAACATCGACGAAAGCTACACAGAAACTTCATCAACGACACAGAGTTGACATCCAACAAAACAGTCCCGCACCTGCCCACAAATGATAACGTAGGCATTTCAGACACTTGAAGATGATTGCATTCTTGGAAAACTTGCAATGGCTGACATCATGCTAAACACATATCCAGAGCACTCTTTACCAAAAAAACCATTTTTTGCAACTGCTTTTTATACGACACACAATCATTCATTATTGCAAATAGTCTTGCCTTCCAACAAATTTTTCTGCATGGGATCTACAAACACACAAAAAAAAAAAAAAAAAACTGGACTAAAATGCTTAATACCACTCAGAACATACTCCTTTCTTCAACATTGCCATAAGCAATATAGAACGTTCATCAAGGACACTGAACTTACAACCACAGTTGCTGATCTGTACCCAATTCACGCTCAAAAAGGGGCATCATAACTCATCATCGTGATTTGGGAGACAAACACTTTCAAAGCACATCTCCAAGAAAAAGAATTATAGAAATGATCCCTGAAAATATAGTCTTAACAGTTTGTGGAAACTCAATCGGCATTCCATTCTGCTGCGCCTCTCCTCTAAAAGGGTTTTGCCTATTTGAATTTTGTGGGCTTTAAAGTTTACTTGACATTGTAGCGCATACATCGGAGCCAAAAGCAGAAAGGACTTCCACAATCTCTTTGAAGCCTACTCTTACTGTTAAGATATGTGGAATACAGAAAACAATCCATAACGTCATACTTTTTTGTAAGCATAGCTACCCGTGTCACGCTTTGTAGTTAATATTTGTTGAAGCTAAATGTAGAAAATCTTTGAAAAGAAAAGGCATGTACACATTTCATAAACAACCTGACGTCGGTAGCGCACTTAGAAAACAGGCTATGGCTGACATCGAAATGTGAAACGAACCCGTGTCAGGCGTGTGTTTTTCAATAACACCCGATTTGCGTATCTGCTGTCTTATCGGAGATGCAATAGCACATCACTGCAAACATTTCAAATTTTTGCAGTGATGCGGTATCGTATCTCGGATGAGACAACGTTGGCTTTATTCAAAGGACGCTGTGACATGGCCCAGAGACGAGGAGAGGTTTAAGCTGCCAAAAAACACAGCCACAAGAGAGACGGGAGTAGGGTTAACAGAAATGATCTTTTATTTAGCCAAGAACTTAGAAATGTAAACTGGGACTTAGGTTCCTTCGGGGCTGTGGTACCAGTGGTGGCATTGTTCCCCACATCTGTTTCAACGCTAGACCACCTTAAAGGGGAAGACACAACTTAAGAAAGACAAAATCATTAAAAAGAAGATGCTCCAAGTCTGTTTCTGTCTTCTTACTCTTCAGCCGTTTTCTTTCCTGGCCAACGTGTGCTTCAGCACCTCACACTGAAGGATTCTGTACTTAGAACCATCTATCCTTGAGTGTAGTAGAGTTCCCAATTGTAGGGTGACCTCGATTGGACCATCATTGCCTACAGCAGTGGGTGGTTCCAAGTTTAGAAAGTGATTTGGTGGAAATGCTCATGATTGCTGTCTTTTCCTAGCCAGGAGCTGCTCCATTGGTCCTGGGCTCCTCCTTCCAATCCTGGATTGCCACGTCGCATTCCAGAAAAGCTTCTAAAACAATCCCCTTTCTCAAAAGGCACAAATGTCAAACAACGCTCAGATTATACCCCTTTCTTCAACATCGACGAAAGCTACACAGAAACTTCATCAACGACAGAGTTGATATCCAACAAAACAGTCCCGCACCTGCCCACAAATGATAACGTAGGCATTTCAGACACTTGAAGATGATTGCATTCTTGGAAAACTTGCAATGGCTGACATCATGCTAAACACATATCCGGAGCACTCTTTACCAAAAAACCCATTTTTTGCAACTGCTTTTTATACGACACACAATCATTCAATATTGCAAATAGTCTTGCCTTCCAACAAGTTTTTCTGCATGGGATCTACAAACACAAAAAAATACCAAAACTGGACTAAAATGCTTAACACCACTCAGAACATACTCCTTTCTTCAACATTGCAATAAGCAATGTAGAACGTTCATCAAGGACACTGAACTTACAACCACAGTTGCTGATCTGTGCCCAATTCACGCTCAAAAAGGGGCATCATAATTCATCATCGTGGTTTGGGAGACAAACACTTTCAAAGCACATCTCCAAGAAAAAGAACTATAGAAATGATCCCTGAAAATATAGTCTTAACAGTTTGTGGAAACTCAATCGGCATTCCATTCTGCTGCGCCTCTCCTCTAAAAGGGTTTTGCCTATTTGAATTTTGTGGGCTTTAAAGTTTACTTGACATTGTAGCACATACATCGGAGCCAAAAGCAGAAAGGACTTCCACAATCTCTTTGAAGCCTACTCTTACTGTTAAGATATGTGGAATACAGAAAACAATCCATAACGTCATACTTTTTTGTAAGCATAGCTACCCGTGTCACGCTTTGTAGTTAATATTTGTTGAAGCTAAATGTAGAAAATCTTTGAAAAGAAAAGGCATGTACACATTTCATAAACAACCTGACGTCGGTAGCGCACTTACAAAACAGGCTATGGCTGACATCGAAATGTGAAACGAACCCGTGTCAGGCGTGTGTTTTTCAATAACACCCGATTTGCGTATCTGTTGTCTTATCGGAGATGCAATAGCACATCACTGCAAACATTTCAAATTTTTGCAGTGATGCGGTATCGTATCTCGGATGAGACAACGTTGGCTTTATTCAAAGGACGCTGTGACATGGCCCAGAGACGAGGAGAGGTTTAAGCTGCCAAAAAACACAGCCACAAGAGAGACGGGAGTAGGGTTAACAGAAATTATCTTTTATTTAGCCAAGAACTTAGGAATGTAAACTGGGACTTAGGTTCCTTCGGGGCTGTGGTACCAGTGGTGGCATTGTTCCCCACATCTGTTTCAACGCTAGACCACCTTAAAGGGGAAGACACAACTTAAGAAAGACAAAATCATTAAAAAGAAGATGCTCCAAGTCTGTTTCTGTCTTCTTACTCTTCAGCCGTTTTCTTTCCTGGCCAACGTGTGCTTCAGCACCTCACACTGAAGGATTCTGTACTTAGAACCATCTATCCTTGAGTGTAGTAGAGTTCCCAATTGTAGGGTGACCTCGATTGGACCACCATTGCCTACAGCAGTGGGTGGTTCCAAGTTTAGAAATTGATTTGGTGGAAATGCTCATGATTGCTGTCTTTTCCTAGCCAGGAGCTGCTCCATTGGTCCTGGGCTCCTCCTTCCAATATTGGATTGCCACGTCGCATTCCAGAAAAGATTCTAAAACAATCCCCTTTCTCAAAAGGCACAAATGTCAAACAACGCTCAGATTATACCCCTTTCTTCAACATCGACGAAAGCTACACAGAAACTTCATCAACGACACAGAGTTGACATCCAACAAAACAGTCCCGCACCTGCCCACAAATGATAACGTAGGCATTTCAGACACTTGAAGATGATTGCATTCTTGGAAAACTTGCAATGGCTGACATCATGCTAAACACATATCCAGAGCACTCTTTACCAAAAAACCCATTTTTTGCAACTGCTTTTTATACGACACACAATCATTCATTATTGCAAATAGTCTTGCCTTCCAACAAATTTTTCTGCATGGGATCTACAAACACACAATAAAAAAAAAACTGGACTAAAATGCTTAATACCACTCAGAACATACTCCTTTCTTCAACATTGCCATAAGCAATGTAGAACGTTCATCAAGAACACTGAACTTACAACCACAGTTGCTGATCTGTGCCCAATTCACGCTCAAAAAGGGGCATCATAACTCATCATCGTGATTTGGGAGACAAACACTTTCAAAGCACATCTCCAAGAAAAAGAACTATAGAAATGATCCCTGAAAATATAGTCTTAACAGTTTGTGGAAACTCAATCGGCATTCCATTCTGCTGAGCCTCTCCTCTAAAAGGGTTTTGCCTATTTGAATTTTGTGGGCTTTAAAGTTTACTTGACATTGTAGCGCATACATCGGAGCCAAAAGCAGAAAGGACTTCCACAATCTCTTTGAAGCCTACTCTTACTGTTAAGATATGTGGAATACAGAAAACAATCCTTAACGTCATACTTTTTTGTAAGCATAGCTACCCGTGTCACGCTTTGTAGTTAATATTTGTTGAAGCTAAATGTAGAAAATCTTTGAAAAGAAAAGGCATGTACACATTTCATAAACAACCTGACGTCGGTAGCGCACTTAGAAAACAGGCTATGGCTGACATCGAAATGTGAAACGAACCCGTGTCAGGCGTGTGTTTTTCAATAACACCCGATTTGCGTATCTGCTGTCTTATCGGAGATGCAATAGCACATCACTGCAAACATTTCAAATTTTTGCAGTGATGCGGTATCGTATCTCGGATGAGACAACGTTGGCTTTATTCAAAGGACGCTGTGACATGGCCCAGAGACGAGGAGAGGTTTAAGCTGCCAAAAAACACAGCCACAAGAGAGACGGGAGTAGGTTTAACAGAAATGATCTTTTATTTAGCCAAGAACTTAGGAATGTAAACTGGGACTTAGGTTCCTTCGGGGCTGTGGTACCAGTGGTGGCATTGTTCCCCACATCTGTTTCAACGCTAGACCACCTTAAAGGGGAAGACACAACTTAAGAAAGACAAAATCATTAAAAAGAAGATGCTCCAAGTCTGTTTCTGTCTTCTTACTCTTCAGCCGTTTTCTTTCCTGGCCAACGTGTGCTTCAGCACCTCACACTGAAGGATTCTGTACTTAGAACCATCTATCCTTGAGTGTAGTAGAGTTCCCAATTGTAGGGTGACCTCGATTGGACCATCATTGCCTACAGCAGTGGGTGGTTCCAAGTTTAGAAAGTGATTTGGTGGAAATGCTCATGATTGCTGTCTTTTCCTAGCCAGGAGCTGCTCTATTCGTCCTGGGCTCCTCCTTCCAATATTGGATTGCCAC
The DNA here is from genome assembly GCA_038021265.1 of Cyprinella venusta. Lineage (NCBI taxonomy): Eukaryota > Metazoa > Chordata > Actinopteri > Cypriniformes > Leuciscidae > Cyprinella > Cyprinella venusta. The sequence continues at coordinate 6,080,947 of CM075876.1, read as the reverse complement.
GTCGCATTCCAGAAAAGCTTCTAAAACAATCCCCTTTCTCAAAAGGCACAAATGTCAAACAACGCTCAGATTATACCCCTTTCTTCAACATCGACGAAAGCTACACAGAAACTTCATCAACGACACAGAGTTGACATCCAACAAAACAGTCCCGCACCTGCCCACAAATGATAACGTAGGCATTTCAGACACTTGAAGATGATTGCATTCTTGGAAAACTTGCAATGGCTGACATCATGCTAAACACATATCCAGAGCACTTTTTACCGAAAAACCATTTTTTTTGCAACTGCTTTTTATACAACACACAATCATTCATTATTGCAAATGGTCTTGCCTTCCAACAAATTTTTCTGCATGGGATCTACAAACACAAAAAAATACCAAAACTAGACTAAAATGCTTAACACCACTCAGAACATACTCCTTTCTTCAACATTGCAATAAGCAATGTAGAACGTTCATCAAGGACACTGAACTTACAACCACAGTTGCTGATCTGTGCCCAATTCACGCTCAAAAAGGGGCATCATAACTCATCATCGTGATTTGGGAGACAAACACTTTCAAAGCACATCTCCAAAAAAAAGAACTATAGAAATGATCCCTGAAAACATAGTCTCAACAGTTTGTGGAAACTCAATCGGCATTCCATTCTGCTGCGCCTCTCCTCTAAAAGGGTTTTGCCTATTTGAATTTTGTGGGCTTTAAAGTTTACTCGACATTGTAGCACATACATCGGAGCCAAAAGCAGAAAGGACTTCCACAATCTCTTTGAAGCCTACTCTTACTGTTAAGATATGTGGAATACAGAAAACAATCCATAATGTCATACTTTTTTGTAAGCATAGCTAACCGTGTCACGCTTTGTAGTTAATATTTGTTGAAGCTAAATGTAGAAAATCTTTGAAAAGAAAAGGCATGTACACATTTCATAAACAACCTGACGTCGGTAGCGCACTTAGAAAACAGGCTATGGCTGACATCGAAATGTGAAACGAGCCCGTGTCAGGCGTGTGTTTTTCAATAACACCCGATTTGCGTATCTGCTGTCTTATCGGAGATGCAATAGCACATCACTGCAAACATTTCAAATTTTTGCAGTGATGCGGTATCGTATCTCGGATGAGACAACGTTGGCTTTATTCAAAGGACGCTGTGACATGGCCCAGAGACGAGGAGAGGTTTAAGCTGCCAAAAAAACACAGCCACAAGAGAGACGGGAGTAGGGTTAACAGAAATGATCTTTTATTTAGCCAAGAACTTAGGAATGTAAACTGGGACTTAGGTTCCTTCGGGGCTGTGGTACCAGTGGTGGCATTGTTCCCCACATCTGTTTCAACGCTAGACCACCTTAAAGGGGAAGACACAACTTAAGAAAGACAAAATCATTAAAAAGAAGATGCTCCAAGTCTGTTTCTGTCTTCTTACTCTTCAGCCGTTTTCTTTCCTGGCCAACGTGTGCTTCAGCACCTCACACTGAAGGATTCTGTACTTAGAACCATCTATCCTTGAGTGTAGTAGAGTTCCCAATTGTAGGGTGACCTCGATTGGACCACCATTGCCTACAGCAGTGGGTGGTTCCAAGTTTAGAAAGTGATTTGGTGGAAATGCTCATGATTGCTGTCTTTTCCTAGCCAGGAGCTGCTCCATTGGTCCTGGGCTCCTCCTTCCAATATTGGATTGCCACGTCGCATTCCAGAAAAGATTCTAAAACAATCCCCTTTCTCAAAAGGCACAAATGTCAAACAACGCTCAGATTATACCCCTTTCTTCAACATCGACGAAAGCTACACAGAAACTTCATCAACGACACAGAGTTGACATCCAACAAAACAGTCCCGCACCTGCCCACAAATGATAACGTAGGCATTTCAGACACTTGAAGATGATTGCATTCTTGGAAAACTTGCAATGGCTGACATCATGCTAAACACATATCCAGAGCACTCTTTACCAAAAAACCCATTTTTTGCAACTGCTTTTTATACGACACACAATCATTCATTATTGCAAATAGTCTTGCCTTCCAACAAATTTTTCTGCATGGGATCTACAAACACAAAAAAAAAAAAAAAAAAAAAAACTGGACTAAAATGCTTAATACCACTCAGAACATACTCCTTTCTTCAACATTGCCATAAGCAATGTAGAACGTTCATCAAGGACACTGAAATTACAACCACAGTTGCTGATCTGTGCCCAATTCACGCTCAAAAAGGGGCATCATAACTCATCATCGTGATTTGGGAGACAAACACTTTCAAAGCACATTTCCAAGAAAAAAAACTATAGAAATGATCCCTGAAAATATAGTCTTAACAGTTTGTGGAAACTCAATCGGCATTCCATTCTGCTGCGCCTCTCCTCTAAAAGGGTTTTGCCTATTTGAATTTTGTGGGCTTTAAAGTTTACTTGACATTGTAGCGCATACATCGGAGCCAAAAGCAGAAAGGACTTCCACAATCTCTTTGAAGCCTACTCTTACTGTTAAGATATGTGGAATACAGAAAACAATCCATAACGTCATACTTTTTTGTAAGCATAGCTACCCGTGTCACGCTTTGTAGTTAATATTTGTTGAAGCTAAATGTAGAAAATCTTTGAAAAGAAAAGGCATGTACACATTTCATAAACAACCTGACGTCGGTAGCGCACTTAGAAAACAGGCTATGGCTGACATCGAAATGTGAAACGAACCCGTGTCAGGCGTGTGTTTTTCAATAACACCCGATTTGCGTATCTGCTGTCTTATCGGAGATGCAATAGCACATCACTGCAAACATTTCAAATTTTTGCAGTGATGCGGTATCGTATCTCGGATGAGACAACGTTGGCTTTATTCAAAGGACGCTGTGACATGGCCCAGAGACGAGGAGAGGTTTAAGCTGCCAAAAAACACAGCCACAAGAGAGACGGGAGTAGGGTTAACAGAAATGATCTTTTATTTAGCCAAGAACTTAGAAATGTAAACTGGGACTTAGGTTCCTTCGGGGCTGTGGTACCAGTGGTGGCATTGTTCCCCACATCTGTTTCAACGCTAGACCACCTTAAAGGGGAAGACACAACTTAAGAAAGACAAAATCATTAAAAAGAAGATGCTCCAAGTCTGTTTCTGTCTTCTTACTCTTCAGCCGTTTTCTTTCCTGGCCAACGTGTGCTTCAGCACCTCACACTGAAGGATTCTGTACTTAGAACCATCTATCCTTGAGTGTAGTAGAGTTCCCAATTGTAGGGTGACCTCGATTGGACCATCATTGCCTACAGCAGTGGGTGGTTCCAAGTTTAGAAAGTGATTTGGTGGAAATGCTCATGATTGCTGTCTTTTCCTAGCCAGGAGCTGCTCTATTCGTCCTGGGCTCCTCCTTCCAATATTGGATTGCCACGTCGCATTCCAGAAAAGCTTCTAAAACAATCCCCTTTCTCAAAAGGCACAAATGTCAAACAACGCTCAGATTATACCCCTTTCTTCAACATCGACGAAAGCTACACAGAAACTTCATCAACGACACAGAGTTGACATCCAACAAAACAGTCCCGCACCTGCCCACAAATGATAACGTAGGCATTTCAGACACTTGAAGATGATTGCATTCTTGGAAAACTTGCAATGGCTGACATCATGCTAAACACATATCCAGAGCACTCTTTACCAAAAAAAAACATTTTTTTTGCAACTGCTTTTTATACGACACACAATCATTCAATATTGCAAATAGTCTTGCCTTCCAACAAATTTTTCTGCATGGGATCTACGAACACAAAAAAAACCCAAAACTGGACTAAAATGCTTAATACCACTCAGAACATACTCCTTTCTTCAACATTGCCATAAGCAATGTAGAACGTTCATCAAGGACACTGAACTTACAACCACAGTTGCTGATCTGTGCCCAATTCACGCTCAAAAAGAGGCATCATAACTCATCATCGTGATTTGGGAGACAAACACTTTCAAAGCACATCTCCAAGAAAAATAACTATAGAAATGATACCTGAAAATATAGTCTTAACAGTTTGTGGAAACTCAATCGGCATTCCATTCTGCTGAGCCTCTCCTCTAAAAGGGTTTTGCCTATTTGAATTTTGTGGGCTTTAAAGTTTACTTGACATTGTAGCGCATACATCGGAGCCAAAAGCAGAAAGGACTTCCACAATCTCTTTGAAGCCTACTCTTACTGTTAAGATATGTGGAATACAGAAAACAATCCATAACGTCATACTTTTTTGTAAGCATAGCTACCCGTGTCACGCTTTGTAGTTAATATTTGTTGAAGCTAAATGTAGAAAATCTTTGAAAAGAAAAGGCATGTACACATTTCATAAACAACCTGACGTCGGTAGCGCACTTAGAAAACAGGCTATGGCTGACATCGAAATGTGAAACGAACCCGTGTCAGGCGTGTGTTTTTCAATAACACCCGATTTGCGTATCTGCTGTCTTATCGGAGATGCAATAGCACATCACTGCAAACATTTCAAATTTTTGCAGTGATGCGGTATCGTATCTCGGATGAGACAACGTTGGCTTTATTCAAAGGACGCTGTGACATGGCCCAGAGACGAGGAGAGGTTTAAGCTGCCAAAAAACACAGCCACAAGAGAGACGGGAGTAGGTTTAACAGAAATGATCTTTTATTTAGCCAAGAACTTAGGAATGTAAACTGGGACTTAGGTTCCTTCGGGGCTGTGGTACCAGTGGTGGCATTGTTCCCCACATCTGTTTCAACGCTAGACCACCTTAAAGGGGAAGACACAACTTAAGAAAGACAAAATCATTAAAAAGAAGATGCTCCAAGTCTGTTTCTGTCTTCTTACTCTTCAGCCGTTTTCTTTCCTGGCCAACGTGTGCTTCAGCACCTCACACTGAAGGATTCTGTACTTAGAACCATCTATCCTTGAGTGTAGTAGAGTTCCCAATTGTAGGGTGACCTCGATTGGACCATCATTGCCTACAGCAGTGGGTGGTTCCAAGTTTAGAAAGTGATTTGGTGGAAATGCTCATGATTGCTGTCTTTTCCTAGCCAGGAGCTGCTCTATTCGTCCTGGGCTCCTCCTTCCAATATTGGATTGCCACGTCGCATTCCAGAAAAGCTTCTAAAACAATCCCCTTTCTCAAAAGGCACAAATGTCAAACAACGCTCAGATTATACCCCTTTCTTCAACATCGACGAAAGCTACACAGAAACTTCATCAACGACACAGAGTTGACATCCAACAAAACAGTCCCGCACCTGCCCACAAATGATAACGTAGGCATTTCAGACACTTGAAGATGATTGCATTCTTGGAAAACTTGCAATGGCTGACATCATGCTAAACACATATCCAGAGCACTCTTTACCAAAAAACCCATTTTTTGCAACTGCTTTTTATACGACACACAATCATTCATTATTGCAAATAGTCTTGCCTTCCAACAAATTTTTCTGCATGGGATCTACAACCACAAAAAAAAAAAAAAAAAAAAAAACTGGACTAAAATGCTTAATACCACTCAGAACATACTCCTTTCTTCAACATTGCCATAAGCAATGTAGAACGTTCATCAAGGACACTGAACTTACAACCACAGTTGCTGATCTGTGCCCAATTCACGCTCAAAAAGGGGCATCATAACTCATCATCGTGATTTGGGAGACAAACACTTTCAAAGCACATCTCCAAGAAAAAGAACTATAGAAATGATCCCTGAAAATATAGTCTTAACAGTTTGTGGAAACTCAATCGGCATTCCATTCTGCTGTGCCTCTCTTCTAAAAGGGTTTTGCCTATTTGAATTTTGTGGGCTTTAAAGTTTACTTGACATTGTAGCGCATACATCGGAGCCAAAAGCAGAAAGGACTTCCACAATCTCTTTGAAGCCTACTCTTACTGTTAAGATATGTGGAATACAGAAAACAATCCATAACGTCATACTTTTTTGTAAGCATAGCTACCCGTGTCACGCTTTGTAGTTAATATTTGTTGAAGCTAAATGTAGAAAATCTTTGAAAAGAAAAGGCATGTACACATTTCATAAACAACCTGACGTCGGTAGCGCACTTAGAAAACAGGCTATGGCTGACATCGAAATGTGAAACGAACCCGTGTCAGGCGTGTGTTTTTCAATAACACCCGATTTGCGTATCTGCTGTCTTATCGGAGATGCAATAGCACATCACTGCAAACATTTCAAATTTTTGCAGTGATGCGGTATCGTATCTCGGATGAGACAACGTTGGCTTTATTCAAAGGACGCTGTGACATGGCCCAGAGACGAGGAGAGGTTTAAGCTGCCAAAAAACACAGCCACAAGAGAGACGGGAGTAGGGTTAACAGAAATGATCTTTTATTTAGCCAAGAACTTAGAAATGTAAACTGGGACTTAGGTTCCTTCGGGGCTGTGGTACCAGTGGTGGCATTGTTCCCCACATCTGTTTCAACGCTAGACCACCTTAAAGGGGAAGACACAACTTAAGAAAGACAAAATCATTAAAAAGAAGATGCTCCAAGTCTGTTTCTGTCTTCTTACTCTTCAGCCGTTTTCTTTCCTGGCCAACGTGTGCTTCAGCACCTCACACTGAAGGATTCTGTACTTAGAACCATCTATCCTTGAGTGTAGTAGAGTTCCCAATTGTAGGGTGACCTCGATTGGACCATCATTGCCTACAGCAGTGGGTGGTTCCAAGTTTAGAAAGTGATTTGGTGGAAATGCTCATGATTGCTGTCTTTTCCTAGCCAGGAGCTGCTCTATTCGTCCTGGGCTCCTCCTTCCAATATTGGATTGCCACGTCGCATTCCAGAAAAGCTTCTAAAACAATCCCCTTTCTCAAAAGGCACAAATGTCAAACAACGCTCAGATTATACCCCTTTCTTCAACATCGACGAAAGCTACACAGAAACTTCATCAACGACACAGAGTTGACATCCAACAAAACAGTCCCGCACCTGCCCACAAATGATAACGTAGGCATTTCAGACACTTGAAGATGATTGCATTCTTGGAAAACTTGCAATGGCTGACATCATGCTAAACACATATCCAGAGCACTCTTTACCAAAAAAAACATTTTTTTTGCAACTGCTTTTTATACGACACACAATCATTCAATATTGCAAATAGTCTTGCCTTCCAACAAATTTTTCTGCATGGGATCTACGAACACAAAAAAAAACCAAAACTGGACTAAAATGCTTAATACCACTCAGAACATACTCCTTTCTTCAACATTGCAATAAGCAATGTAGAACGTTCATCAAGGACACTGAACTTACAACCACAGTTGCTGATCTGTGCCCAATTCACGCTCAAAAAGGGGCATCATAACTCATCATCGTGATTTGGGAGACAAACACTTTCAAAGCACATCTCCAAGAAAAATAACTATAGAAATGATCCCTGAAAATATAGTCTTAACAGTTTGTGGAAACTCAATCGGCATTCCATTCTGCTGAGCCTCTCCTCTAAAAGGGTTTTGCCTATTTGAATTTTGTGGGCTTTAAAGTTTACTTGACATTGTAGCGCATACATCGGAGCCAAAAGCAGAAAGGACTTCCACAATCTCTTTGAAGCCTACTCTTACTGTTAAGATATGTGGAATACAGAAAACAATCCATAACGTCATACTTTTTTGTAAGCATAGCTACCCGTGTCACGCTTTGTAGTTAATATTTGTTGAAGCTAAATGTAGAAAATCTTTGAAAAGAAAAGGCATGTACACATTTCATAAACAACCTGACGTCGGTAGCGCACTTAGAAAACAGGCTATGGCTGACATCGAAATGTGAAACGAACCCGTGTCAGGCGTGTGTTTTTCAATAACACCCGATTTGCGTATCTGCTGTCTTATCGGAGATGCAATAGCACATCACTGCAAACATTTCAAATTTTTGCAGTGATGCGGTATCGTATCTCGGATGAGACAACGTTGGCTTTATTCAAAGGACGCTGTGACATGGCCCAGAGACGAGGAGAGGTTTAAGCTGCCAAAAAACACAGCCACAAGAGAGACGGGAGTAGGTTTAACAGAAATGATCTTTTATTTAGCCAAGAACTTAGGAATGTAAACTGGGACTTAGGTTCCTTCGGGGCTGTGGTACCAGTGGTGGCATTGTTCCCCACATCTGTTTCAACGCTAGACCACCTTAAAGGGGAAGACACAACTTAAGAAAGACAAAATCATTAAAAAGAAGATGCTCCAAGTCTGTTTCTGTCTTCTTACTCTTCAGCCGTTTTCTTTCCTGGCCAACGTGTGCTTCAGCACCTCACACTGAAGGATTCTGTACTTAGAACCATCTATCCTTGAGTGTAGTAGAGTTCCCAATTGTAGGGTGACCTCGATTGGACCATCATTGCCTACAGCAGTGGGTGGTTCCAAGTTTAGAAAGTGATTTGGTGGAAATGCTCATGATTGCTGTCTTTTCCTAGCCAGGAGCTGCTCTATTCGTCCTGGGCTCCTCCTTCCAATATTGGATTGCCACGTCGCATTCCAGAAAAGCTTCTAAAACAATCCCCTTTCTCAAAAGGCACAAATGTCAAACAACGCTCAGATTATACCCCTTTCTTCAACATCGACGAAAGCTACACAGAAACTTCATCAACGACACAGAGTTGACATCCAACAAAACAGTCCCGCACCTGCCCACAAATGATAACGTAGGCATTTCAGACACTTGAAGATGATTGCATTCTTGGAAAACTTGCAATGGCTGACATCATGCTAAACACATATCCAGAGCACTCTTTACCAAAAAACCCATTTTTTGCAACTGCTTTTTATACGACACACAATCATTCATTATTGCAAATAGTCTTGCCTTCCAACAAATTTTTCTGCATGGGATCTACAAACACAAAAAAAAAAAAAAAAACTGGACTAAAATGCTTAATACCACTCAGAACATACTCCTTTCTTCAACATTGCCATAAGCAATGTAGAACGTTCATCAAGGACACTGAACTTACAACCACAGTTGCTGATCTGTGCCCAATTCACGCTCAAAAAGGGGCATCATAACTCATCATCGTGATTTGGGAGACAAACACTTTCAAAGCACATCTCCAAGAAAAAGAACTATAGAAATGATCCCTGAAAATATAGTCTTAACAGTTTGTGGAAACTCAATCGGCATTCCATTCTGCTGAGCCTCTCCTCTAAAAGGGTTTTGCCTATTTGAATTTTGTGGGCTTTAAAGTTTACTTGACATTGTAGCGCATACATCGGAGCCAAAAGCAGAAAGGACTTCCACAATCTCTTTGAAGCCTACTCTTACTGTTAAGATATGTGGAATACAGAAAACAATCCATAACGTCATACTTTTTTGTAAGCATAGCTACCCGTGTCACGCTTTGTAGTTAATATTTGTTGAAGCTAAATGTAGAAAATCTTTGAAAAGAAAAGGCATGTACACATTTCATAAACAACCTGACGTCAGTAGCGCACTTAGAAAACAGGCTATGGCTGACATCGAAATGTGAAACGAACCCGTGTCAGGCGTGTGTTTTTCAATAACACCCGATTTGCGTATCTGCTGTCTTATCGGAGATGCAATAGCACATCACTGCAAACATTTCAAATTTTTGCAGTGATGCGGTATCGTATCTCGGATGAGACAACGTTGGCTTTATTCAAAGGACGCTGTGACATGGCCCAGAGACGAGGAGAGGTTTAAGCTGCCAAAAAACACAGCCACAAGAGAGACGGGAGTAGGGTTAACAGAAATGATCTTTTATTTAGCCAAGAACTTAGGAATGTAAACTGGGACTTAGGTTCCTTCGGGGCTGTGGTACCAGTGGTGGCATTGTTCCCCACATCTGTTTCAACGCTAGACCACCTTAAAGGGGAAGACACAACTTAAGAAAGACAAAATCATTAAAAAGAAGATGCTCCAAGTCTGTTTCTGTCTTCTTACTCTTCAGCCGTTTTCTTTCCTGGCCAACGTGTGCTTCAGCACCTCACACTGAAGGATTCTGTACTTAGAACCATCTATCCTTGAGTGTAGTAGAGTTCCCAATTGTAGGGTGACCTCGATTGGACCATCATTGCCTACAGCAGTGGGTGGTTCCAAGTTTAGAAAGTGATTTGGTGGAAATGCTCATGATTGCTGTCTTTTCCTAGCCAGGAGCTGCTCCATTGGTCCTGGGCTCCTCCTTCCAATCCTGGATTGCCACGTCGCATTCCAGAAAAGCTTCTAAAACAATCCCCTTTCTCAAAAGGCACAAATGTCAAACAACGCTCAGATTATACCCCTTTCTTCAACATCGACGAAAGCTACACAGAAACTTCATCAACGACACAGAGTTGATATCCAACAAAACAGTCCCGCACCCTCCCACAAATGATAACGTAAGCATTTCAGACACTTGAAGATGATTGCATTCTTGGAAAACTTGCAATGGCTGACATCATGCTAAACACATATCCGGAGCACTCTTTACCAAAAAACCCATTTTTTGCAACTGCTTTTTATACGACACACAATCATTCAATATTGCAAATAGTCTTGCCTTCCAACAAATTTTTCTGCATGGGATCTACAAACACAAAAAAAAAAAAAAAAAAAAAAAAAACTGGACTAAAATGCTTAATACCACTCAGAACATACTCCTTTCTTCAACATTGCCATAAGCAATGTAGAACGTTCATCAAGGACACTGAAATTACAACCACAGTTGCTGATCTGTGCCCAATTCACGCTCAAAAAGGGGCATCATAACTCATCATCGTGATTTGGGAGACAAACACTTTCAAAGCACATCTCCAAGAAAAAAAACTATAGAAATGATCCCTGAAAATATAGTCTTAACAGTTTGTGGAAACTCAATCGGCATTCCATTCTGCTGCGCCTCTCCTCTAAAAGGGTTTTGCCTATTTGAATTTTGTGGGCTTTAAAGTTTACTTGACATTGTAGCGCATACATCGGAGCCAAAAGCAGAAAGGACTTCCACAATCTCTTTGAAGCCTACTCTTACTGTTAAGATATGTGGAATACAGAAAACAATCCATAACGTCATACTTTTTTGTAAGCATAGCTACCCGTGTCACGCTTTGTAGTTAATATTTGTTGAAGCTAAATGTAGAAAATCTTTGAAAAGAAAAGGCATGTACACATTTCATAAACAACCTGACGTCGGTAGCGCACTTAGAAAACAGGCTATGGCTGACATCGAAATGTGAAACGAACCCGTGTCAGGCGTGTGTTTTTCAATAACACCCGATTTGCGTATCTGCTGTCTTATCGGAGATGCAATAGCACATCACTGCAAACATTTCAAATTTTTGCAGTGATGCGGTATCGTATCTCGGATGAGACAACGTTGGCTTTATTCAAAGGACGCTGTGACATGGCCCAGAGACGAGGAGAGGTTTAAGCTGCCAAAAAACACAGCCACAAGAGAGACGGGAGTAGGGTTAACAGAAATGATCTTTTATTTAGCCAAGAACTTAGAAATGTAAACTGGGACTTAGGTTCCTTCGGGGCTGTGGTACCAGTGGTGGCATTGTTCCCCACATCTGTTTCAACGCTAGACCACCTTAAAGGGGAAGACACAACTTAAGAAAGACAAAATCATTAAAAAGAAGATGCTCCAAGTCTGTTTCTGTCTTCTTACTCTTCAGCCGTTTTCTTTCCTGGCCAACGTGTGCTTCAGCACCTCACACTGAAGGATTCTGTACTTAGAACCATCTATCCTTGAGTGTAGTAGAGTTCCCAATTGTAGGGTGACCTCGATTGGACCATCATTGCCTACAGCAGTGGGTGGTTCCAAGTTTAGAAAGTGATTTGGTGGAAATGCTCATGATTGCTGTCTTTTCCTAGCCAGGAGCTGCTCCATTGGTCCTGGGCTCCTCCTTCCAATATTGGATTGCCACGTCGCATTCCAGAAAAGCTTCTAAAACAATCCCCTTTCTCAAAAGGCACAAATGTCAAACAACGCTCAGATTATACCCCTTTCTTCAACATCGACGAAAGCTACACAGAAACTTCATCAACGACACAGAGTTGACATCCAACAAAACAGTCCCGCACCTGCCCACAAATGATAACGTAGGCATTTCAGACACTTGAAGATGATTGCATTCTTGGAAAACTTGCAATGGCTGACATCATGCTAAACACATATCCAGAGCACTCTTTACCAAAAAAAAACATTTTTTTGCAACTGCTTTTTATACGACACACAATCATTCAATATTGCAAATAGTCTTGCCTTCCAACAAATTTTTCTGCATGGGATCTACGAACACAAAAAAAACCCAAAACTGGACTAAAATGCTTAATACCACTCAGAACATACTCCTTTCTTCAACATTGCCATAAGCAATGTAGAACGTTCATCAAGGACACTGAACTTACAACCACAGTTGCTGATCTGTGCCCAATTCACGCTCAAAAAGAGGCATCATAACTCATCATCGTGATTTGGGAGACAAACACTTTCAAAGCACATCTCCAAGAAAAATAACTATAGAAATGATACCTGAAAATATAGTCTTAACAGTTTGTGGAAACTCAATCGGCATTCCATTCTGCTGAGCCTCTCCTCTAAAAGGGTTTTGCCTATTTGAATTTTGTGGGCTTTAAAGTTTACTTGACATTGTAGCGCATACATCGGAGCCAAAAGCAGAAAGGACTTCCACAATCTCTTTGAAGCCTACTCTTACTGTTAAGATATGTGGAATACAGAAAACAATCCATAACGTCATACTTTTTTGTAAGCATAGCTACCCGTGTCACGCTTTGTAGTTAATATTTGTTGAAGCTAAATGTAGAAAATCTTTGAAAAGAAAAGGCATGTACACATTTCATAAACAACCTGACGTCGGTAGCGCACTTAGAAAACAGGCTATGGCTGACATCGAAATGTGAAACGAACCCGTGTCAGGCGTGTGTTTTTCAATAACACCCGATTTGCGTATCTGCTGTCTTATCGGAGATGCAATAGCACATCACTGCAAACATTTCAAATTTTTGCAGTGATGCGGTATCGTATCTCGGATGAGACAACGTTGGCTTTATTCAAAGGACGCTGTGACATGGCCCAGAGACGAGGAGAGGTTTAAGCTGCCAAAAAACACAGCCACAAGAGAGACGGGAGTAGGTTTAACAGAAATGATCTTTTATTTAGCCAAGAACTTAGGAATGTAAACTGGGACTTAGGTTCCTTCGGGGCTGTGGTACCAGTGGTGGCATTGTTCCCCACATCTGTTTCAACGCTAGACCACCTTAAAGGGGAAGACACAACTTAAGAAAGACAAAATCATTAAAAAGAAGATGCTCCAAGTCTGTTTCTGTCTTCTTACTCTTCAGCCGTTTTCTTTCCTGGCCAACGTGTGCTTCAGCACCTCACACTGAAGGATTCTGTACTTAGAACCATCTATCCTTGAGTGTAGTAGAGTTCCCAATTGTAGGGTGACCTCGATTGGACCATCATTGCCTACAGCAGTGGGTGGTTCCAAGTTTAGAAAGTGATTTGGTGGAAATGCTCATGATTGCTGTCTTTTCCTAGCCAGGAGCTGCTCTATTCGTCCTGGGCTCCTCCTTCCAATATTGGATTGCCACGTCGCATTCCAGAAAAGCTTCTAAAACAATCCCCTTTCTCAAAAGGCACAAATGTCAAACAACGCTCAGATTATACCCCTTTCTTCAACATCGACGAAAGCTACACAGAAACTTCATCAACGACACAGAGTTGACATCCAACAAAACAGTCCCGCACCTGCCCACAAATGATAACGTAGGCATTTCAGACACTTGAAGATGATTGCATTCTTGGAAAACTTGCAATGGCTGACATCATGCTAAACACATATCCAGAGCACTCTTTACCAAAAAACCCATTTTTTGCAACTGCTTTTTATACGACACACAATCATTCATTATTGCAAATAGTCTTGCCTTCCAACAAATTTTTCTGCATGGGATCTACAACCACAAAAAAAAAAAAAAAAAAAAACTGGACTAAAATGCTTAATACCACTCAGAACATACTCCTTTCTTCAACATTGCCATAAGCAATGTAGAACGTTCATCAAGGACACTGAACTTACAACCACAGTTGCTGATCTGTGCCCAATTCACGCTCAAAAAGGGGCATCATAACTCATCATCGTGATTTGGGAGACAAACACTTTCAAAGCACATCTCCAAGAAAAAGAACTATAGAAATGATCCCTGAAAATATAGTCTTAACAGTTTGTGGAAACTCAATCGGCATTCCATTCTGCTGCGCCTCTCCTCTAAAAGGGTTTTGCCTATTTGAATTTTGTGGGCTTTAAAGTTTACTTGACATTGTAGCGCATACATCGGAGCCAAAAGCAGAAAGGACTTCCACAATCTCTTTGAAGCCTACTCTTACTGTTAAGATATGTGGAATACAGAAAACAATCCATAACGTCATACTTTTTTGTAAGCATAGCTACCCGTGTCACGCTTTGTAGTTAATATTTGTTGAAGCTAAATGTAGAAAATCTTTGAAAAGAAAAGGCATGTACACATTTCATAAACAACCTGACGTCGGTAGCGCACTTAGAAAACAGGCTATGGCTGACATCGAAATGTGAAACGAACCCGTGTCAGGCGTGTGTTTTTCAATAACACCCGATTTGCGTATCTGCTGTCTTATCGGAGATGCAATAGCACATCACTGCAAACATTTCAAATTTTTGCAGTGATGCGGTATCGTATCTCGGATGAGACAACGTTGGCTTTATTCAAAGGACGCTGTGACATGGCCCAGAGACGAGGAGAGGTTTAAGCTGCCAAAAAACACAGCCACAAGAGAGACGGGAGTAGGGTTAACAGAAATGATCTTTTATTTAGCCAAGAACTTAGAAATGTAAACTGGGACTTAGGTTCCTTCGGGGCTGTGGTACCAGTGGTGGCATTGTTCCCCACATCTGTTTCAACGCTAGACCACCTTAAAGGGGAAGACACAACTTAAGAAAGACAAAATCATTAAAAAGAAGATGCTCCAAGTCTGTTTCTGTCTTCTTACTCTTCAGCCGTTTTCTTTCCTGGCCAACGTGTGCTTCAGCACCTCACACTGAAGGATTCTGTACTTAGAACCATCTATCCTTGAGTGTAGTAGAGTTCCCAATTGTAGGGTGACCTCGATTGGACCATCATTGCCTACAGCAGTGGGTGGTTCCAAGTTTAGAAAGTGATTTGGTGGAAATGCTCATGATTGCTGTCTTTTCCTAGCCAGGAGCTGCTCTATTCGTCCTGGGCTCCTCCTTCCAATATTGGATTGCCACGTCGCATTCCAGAAAAGCTTCTAAAACAATCCCCTTTCTCAAAAGGCACAAATGTCAAACAACGCTCAGATTATACCCCTTTCTTCAACATCGACGAAAGCTACACAGAAACTTCATCAACGACACAGAGTTGACATCCAACAAAACAGTCCCGCACCTGCCCACAAATGATAACGTAGGCATTTCAGACACTTGAAGATGATTGCATTCTTGGAAAACTTGCAATGGCTGACATCATGCTAAACACATATCCAGAGCACTCTTTACCAAAAAAAACATTTTTTTTGCAACTGCTTTTTATACGACACACAATCATTCAATATTGCAAATAGTCTTGCCTTCCAACAAATTTTTCTGCATGGGATCTACGAACACAAAAAAAAACCAAAACTGGACTAAAATGCTTAATACCACTCAGAACATACTCCTTTCTTCAACATTGCAATAAGCAATGTAGAACGTTCATCAAGGACACTGAACTTACAACCACAGTTGCTGATCTGTGCCCAATTCACGCTCAAAAAGGGGCATCATAACTCATCATCGTGATTTGGGAGACAAACACTTTCAAAGCACATCTCCAAGAAAAATAACTATAGAAATGATCCCTGAAAATATAGTCTTAACAGTTTGTGGAAACTCAATCGGCATTCCATTCTGCTGAGCCTCTCCTCTAAAAGGGTTTTGCCTATTTGAATTTTGTGGGCTTTAAAGTTTACTTGACATTGTAGCGCATACATCGGAGCCAAAAGCAGAAAGGACTTCCACAATCTCTTTGAAGCCTACTCTTACTGTTAAGATATGTGGAATACAGAAAACAATCCATAACGTCATACTTTTTTGTAAGCATAGCTACCCGTGTCACGCTTTGTAGTTAATATTTGTTGAAGCTAAATGTAGAAAATCTTTGAAAAGAAAAGGCATGTACACATTTCATAAACAACCTGACGTCGGTAGCGCACTTAGAAAACAGGCTATGGCTGACATCGAAATGTGAAACGAACCCGTGTCAGGCGTGTGTTTTTCAATAACACCCGATTTGCGTATCTGCTGTCTTATCGGAGATGCAATAGCACATCACTGCAAACATTTCAAATTTTTGCAGTGATGCGGTATCGTATCTCGGATGAGACAACGTTGGCTTTATTCAAAGGACGCTGTGACATGGCCCAGAGACGAGGAGAGGTTTAAGCTGCCAAAAAACACAGCCACAAGAGAGACGGGAGTAGGTTTAACAGAAATGATCTTTTATTTAGCCAAGAACTTAGGAATGTAAACTGGGACTTAGGTTCCTTCGGGGCTGTGGTACCAGTGGTGGCATTGTTCCCCACATCTGTTTCAACGCTAGACCACCTTAAAGGGGAAGACACAACTTAAGAAAGACAAAATCATTAAAAAGAAGATGCTCCAAGTCTGTTTCTGTCTTCTTACTCTTCAGCCGTTTTCTTTCCTGGCCAACGTGTGCTTCAGCACCTCACACTGAAGGATTCTGTACTTAGAACCATCTATCCTTGAGTGTAGTAGAGTTCCCAATTGTAGGGTGACCTCGATTGGACCATCATTGCCTACAGCAGTGGGTGGTTCCAAGTTTAGAAAGTGATTTGGTGGAAATGCTCATGATTGCTGTCTTTTCCTAGCCAGGAGCTGCTCTATTCGTCCTGGGCTCCTCCTTCCAATATTGGATTGCCACGTCGCATTCCAGAAAAGCTTCTAAAACAATCCCCTTTCTCAAAAGGCACAAATGTCAAACAACGCTCAGATTATACCCCTTTCTTCAACATCGACGAAAGCTACACAGAAACTTCATCAACGACACAGAGTTGACATCCAACAAAACAGTCCCGCACCTGCCCACAAATGATAACGTAGGCATTTCAGACACTTGAAGATGATTGCATTCTTGGAAAACTTGCAATGGCTGACATCATGCTAAACACATATCCAGAGCACTCTTTACCAAAAAACCCATTTTTTGCAACTGCTTTTTATACGACACACAATCATTCATTATTGCAAATAGTCTTGCCTTCCAACAAATTTTTCTGCATGGGATCTACAAACACAAAAAAAAAAAAAAAAAACTGGACTAAAATGCTTAATACCACTCAGAACATACTCCTTTCTTCAACATTGCCATAAGCAATGTAGAACGTTCATCAAGGACACTGAACTTACAACCACAGTTGCTGATCTGTGCCCAATTCACGCTCAAAAAGGGGCATCATAACTCATCATCGTGATTTGGGAGACAAACACTTTCAAAGCACATCTCCAAGAAAAAGAACTATAGAAATGATCCCTGAAAATATAGTCTTAACAGTTTGTGGAAACTCAATCGGCATTCCATTCTGCTGAGCCTCTCCTCTAAAAGGGTTTTGCCTATTTGAATTTTGTGGGCTTTAAAGTTTACTTGACATTGTAGCGCATACATCGGAGCCAAAAGCAGAAAGGACTTCCACAATCTCTTTGAAGCCTACTCTTACTGTTAAGATATGTGGAATACAGAAAACAATCCATAACGTCATACTTTTTTGTAAGCATAGCTACCCGTGTCACGCTTTGTAGTTAATATTTGTTGAAGCTAAATGTAGAAAATCTTTGAAAAGAAAAGGCATGTACACATTTCATAAACAACCTGACGTCAGTAGTGCACTTAGAAAACAGGCTATGGCTGACATCGAAATGTGAAACGAACCCGTGTCAGGCGTGTGTTTTTCAATAACACCCGATTTGCGTATCTGCTGTCTTATCGGAGATGCAATAGCACATCACTGCAAACATTTCAAATTTTTGCAGTGATGCGGTATCGTATCTCGGATGAGACAACGTTGGCTTTATTCAAAGGACGCTGTGACATGGCCCAGAGACGAGGAGAGGTTTAAGCTGCCAAAAAACACAGCCACAAGAGAGACGGGAGTAGGGTTAACAGAAATGATCTTTTATTTAGCCAAGAACTTAGGAATGTAAACTTGGACTTAGGTTCCTTCGGGGCTGTGGTACCAGTGGTGGCATTGTTCCCCACATCTGTTTCAACGCTAGACCACCTTAAAGGGGAAGACACAACTTAAGAAAGACAAAATCATTAAAAAGAAGATGCTCCAAGTCTGTTTCTGTCTTCTTACTCTTCAGCCGTTTTCTTTCCTGGCCAACGTGTGCTTCAGCACCTCACACTGAAGGATTCTGTACTTAGAACCATCTATCCTTGAGTGTAGTAGAGTTCCCAATTGTAGGGTGACCTCGATTGGACCATCATTGCCTACAGCAGTGGGTGGTTCCAAGTTTAGAAAGTGATTTGGTGGAAATGCTCATGATTGCTGTCTTTTCCTAGCCAGGAGCTGCTCTATTCGTCCTGGGCTCCTCCTTCCAATATTGGATTGCCACGTCGCATTCCAGAAAAGCTTCTAAAACAATCCCCTTTCTCAAAAGGCACAAATGTCAAACAACGCTCAGATTATACCCCTTTCTTCAACATCGACGAAAGCTACACAGAAACTTCATCAACGACACAGAGTTGACATCCAACAAAACAGTCCCGCACCTGCCCACAAATGATAACGTAAGCATTTCAGACACTTGAAGATGATTGCATTCTTGGAAAACTTGCAATGGCTGACATCATGCTAAACACATATCCAGAGCACTCTTTACCAAAAAAAACATTTTTTTTGCAACTGCTTTTTATACGACACACAATCATTCAATATTGCAAATAGTCTTGCCTTCCAACAAATTTTTCTGCATGGGATCTACGAACACAAAAAAAAAACCAAAACTGGACTAAAATGCTTAATACCACTCAGAACATACTCCTTTCTTCAACATTGCCATAAGCAATGTAGAACGTTCATCAAGGACACTGAACTTACAACCACAGTTGCTGATCTGTGCCCAATTCACGCTCAAAAAGGGGCATCATAACTCATCATCGTGATTTGGGAGACAAACACTTTCAAAGCACATCTCCAAGAAAAAGAACTATAGAAATGATCCCTGAAAATATAGTCTTAACAGTTTGTGGAAACTCAATCGGCATTCCATTCTGCTGAGCCTCTCCTCTAAAAGGGTTTTGCCTATTTGAATTTTGTGGGCTTTAAAGTTTACTTGACATTGTAGCGCATACATCGGAGCCAAAAGCAGAAAGGACTTCCACAATCTCTTTGAAGCCTACTCTTACTGTTAAGATATGTGGAATACAGAAAACAATCCATAACGTCATACTTTTTTGTAAGCATAGCTACCCGTGTCACACTTTGTAGTTAATATTTGTTGAAGCTAAATGTAGAAAATCTTTGAAAAGAAAAGGCATGTACACATTTCATAAACAACCTGACGTCGGTAGCGCACGTAGAAAACAGGCTATGGCTGACATCGAAATGTGAAACGAACCCGTGTCAGGCGTGTGTTTTTCAATAACACCCGATTTGCGTATCTGCTGTCTTATCGGAGATGCAATAGCACATCACTGCAAACATTTCAAATTTTTGCAGTGATGCGGTATCGTATCTCGGATGAGACAACGTTGGCTTTATTCAAAGGACGCTGTGACATGGCCCAGAGACGAGGAGAGGTTTAAGCTGCCAAAAAACACAGCCACAAGAGAGACGGGAGTAGGTTTAACAGAAATGATCTTTTATTTAGCCAAGAACTTAGGAATGTAAACTGGGACTTAGGTTCCTTCGGGGCTGTGGTACCAGTGGTGGCATTGTTCCCCACATCTGTTTCAACGCTAGACCACCTTAAAGGGGAAGACACAACTTAAGAAAGACAAAATCATTAAAAAGAAGATGCTCCAAGTCTGTTTCTGTCTTCTTACTCTTCAGCCGTTTTCTTTCCTGGCCAACGTGTGCTTCAGCACCTCACACTGAAGGATTCTGTACTTAGAACCATCTATCCTTGAGTGTAGTAGAGTTCCCAATTGTAGGGTGACCTCGATTGGACCATCATTGCCTACAGCAGTGGGTGGTTCCAAGTTTAGAAAGTGATTTGGTGGAAATGCTCATGATTGCTGTCTTTTCCTAGCCAGGAGCTGCTCTATTCGTCCTGGGCTCCTCCTTCCAATATTGGATTGCCACGTCGCATTCCAGAAAAGCTTCTAAAACAATCCCCTTTCTCAAAAGGCACAAATGTCAAACAACGCTCAGATTTTACCCCTTTCTTCAACATCGACGAAAGCTACACAGAAACTTCATCAACGACACAGAGTTGACATCCAACAAAACAGTCCCGCACCTGCCCACAAATGATAACGTAGGCATTTCAGACACTTGAAGATGATTGCATTCTTGGAAAACTTGCAATGGCTGACATCATGCTAAACACATATCCAGAGCACTCTTTACCAAAAAACCCATTTTTTGCAACTGCTTTTTATACGACACACAATCATTCATTATTGCAAATAGTCTTGCCTTCCAACAAATTTTTCTGCATGGGATCTACAAACACAAAAAAAAAAAAAAAAAAAACTGGACTAAAATGTTTAATACCACTCAGAACATACTCCTTTCTTCAACATTGCCATAAGCAATGTAGAACGTTCATCAAGGACACTGAACTTACAACCACAGTTGCTGATCTGTACCCAATTCACGCTCAAAAAGGGGCATCATAACTCATCATCGTGATTTGGGAGACAAACACTTTCAAAGCACATCTCCAAGAAAAAGAATTATAGAAATGATCCCTGAAAATATAGTCTTAACAGTTTGTGGAAACTCAATCGGCATTCCATTCTGCTGCGCCTCTCCTCTAAAAGGGTTTTGCCTATTTGAATTTTGTGGGCTTTAAAGTTTACTTGACATTGTAGCGCATACATCGGAGCCAAAAGCAGAAAGGACTTCCACAATCTCTTTGAAGCCTACTCTTACTGTTAAGATATGTGGAATACAGAAAACAATCCATAACGTCATACTTTTTTGTAAGCATAGCTACCCGTGTCACGCTTTGTAGTTAATATTTGTTGAAGCTAAATGTAGAAAATCTTTGAAAAGAAAAGGCATGTACACATTTCATAAACAACCTGACGTCGGTAGCGCACTTAGAAAACAGGCTATGGCTGACATCGAAATGTGAAACGAACCCGTGTCAGGCGTGTGTTTTTCAATAACACCCGATTTGCGTATCTGCTGTCTTATCGGAGATGCAATAGCACATCACTGCAAACATTTCAAATTTTTGCAGTGATGCGGTATCGTATCTCGGATGAGACAACGTTGGCTTTATTCAAAGGACGCTGTGACATGGCCCAGAGACGAGGAGAGGTTTAAGCTGCCAAAAAACACAGCCACAAGAGAGACGGGAGTAGGGTTAACAGAAATGATCTTTTATTTAGCCAAGAACTTAGAAATGTAAACTGGGACTTAGGTTCCTTCGGGGCTGTGGTACCAGTGGTGGCATTGTTCCCCACATCTGTTTCAACGCTAGACCACCTTAAAGGGGAAGACACAACTTAAGAAAGACAAAATCATTAAAAAGAAGATGCTCCAAGTCTGTTTCTGTCTTCTTACTCTTCAGCCGTTTTCTTTCCTGGCCAACGTGTGCTTCAGCACCTCACACTGAAGGATTCTGTACTTAGAACCATCTATCCTTGAGTGTAGTAGAGTTCCCAATTGTAGGGTGACCTCGATTGGACCATCATTGCCTACAGCAGTGGGTGGTTCCAAGTTTAGAAAGTGATTTGGTGGAAATGCTCATGATTGCTGTCTTTTCCTAGCCAGGAGCTGCTCTATTCGTCCTGGGCTCCTCCTTCCAATATTGGATTGCCACGTCGCATTCCAGAAAAGCTTCTAAAACAATCCCCTTTCTCAAAAGGCACAAATGTCAAACAACGCTCAGATTATACCCCTTTCTTCAACATCGACGAAAGCTACACAGAAACTTCATCAACGACACAGAGTTGACATCCAACAAAACAGTCCCGCACCTGCCCACAAATGATAACGTAGGCATTTCAGACACTTGAAGATGATTGCATTCTTGGAAAACTTGCAATGGCTGACATCATGCTAAACACATATCCAGAGCACTCTTTACCAAAAAAAACATTTTTTTTGCAACTGCTTTTTATACGACACACAATCATTCAATATTGCAAATAGTCTTGCCTTCCAACAAATTTTTCTGCATGGGATCTACGAACACAAAAAAAAAACCAAAACTGGACTAAAATGCTTAATACCACTCAGAACATACTCCTTTCTTCAACATTGCCATAAGCAATGTAGAACGTTCATCAAGGACACTGAACTTACAACCACAGTTGCTGATCTGTGCCCAATTCACGCTCAAAAAGGGGCATCATAACTCATCATCGTGATTTGGGAGACAAACACTTTCAAAGCACATCTCCAAGAAAAATAACTATAGAAATGATCCCTGAAAATATAGTCTTAACAGTTTGTGGAAACTCAATCGGCATTCCATTCTGCTGAGCCTCTCCTCTAAAAGGGTTTTGCCTATTTGAATTTTGTGGGCTTTAAAGTTTACTTGACATTGTAGCGCATACATCGGAGCCAAAAGCAGAAAGGACTTCCACAATCTCTTTGAAGCCTACTCTTACTGTTAAGATATGTGGAATACAGAAAACAATCCATAACGTCATACTTTTTTGTAAGCATAGCTACCCGTGTCACGCTTTGTAGTTAATATTTGTTGAAGCTAAATGTAGAAAATCTTTGAAAAGAAAAGGCATGTACACATTTCATAAACAACCTGACGTCGGTAGCGCACTTAGAAAACAGGCTATGGCTGACATCGAAATGTGAAACGAACCCGTGTCAGGCGTGTGTTTTTCAATAACACCCGATTTGCGTATCTGCTGTCTTATCGGAGATGCAATAGCACATCACTGCAAACATTTCAAATTTTTGCAGTGATGCGGTATCGTATCTCGGATGAGACAACGTTGGCTTTATTCAAAGGACGCTGTGACATGGCCCAGAGACGAGGAGAGGTTTAAGCTGCCAAAAAACACAGCCACAAGAGAGACGGGAGTAGGTTTAACAGAAATGATCTTTTATTTAGCCAAGAACTTAGGAATGTAAACTGGGACTTAGGTTCCTTCGGGGCTGTGGTACCAGTGGTGGCATTGTTCCCCACATCTGTTTCAACGCTAGACCACCTTAAAGGGGAAGACACAACTTAAGAAAGACAAAATCATTAAAAAGAAGATGCTCCAAGTCTGTTTCTGTCTTCTTACTCTTCAGCCGTTTTCTTTCCTGGCCAACGTGTGCTTCAGCACCTCACACTGAAGGATTCTGTACTTAGAACCATCTATCCTTGAGTGTAGTAGAGTTCCCAATTGTAGGGTGACCTCGATTGGACCATCATTGCCTACAGCAGTGGGTGGTTCCAAGTTTAGAAAGTGATTTGGTGGAAATGCTCATGATTGCTGTCTTTTCCTAGCCAGGAGCTGCTCTATTCGTCCTGGGCTCCTCCTTCCAATATTGGATTGCCACGTCGCATTCCAGAAAAGCTTCTAAAACAATCCCCTTTCTCAAAAGGCACAAATGTCAAACAACGCTCAGATTATACCCCTTTCTTCAACATCGACGAAAGCTACACAGAAACTTCATCAACGACACAGAGTTGACATCCAACAAAACAGTCCCGCACCTGCCCACAAATGATAACGTAGGCATTTCAGACACTTGAAGATGATTGCATTCTTGGAAAACTTGCAATGGCTGACATCATGCTAAACACATATCCAGAGCACTCTTTACCAAAAAAACCATTTTTTGCAACTGCTTTTTATACGACACACAATCATTCATTGTTGCAAATAGTCTTGCCTTCCAACAAATTTTTCTGCATGGGATCTACAAACACACAAAAAAAAAAAAAAAAAACTGGACTAAAATGCTTAATACCACTCAGAACATACTCCTTTCTTCAACATTGCCATAAGCAATGTAGAACGTTCATCAAGGACACTGAACTTACAACCACAGTTGCTGATCTGTACCCAATTCACGCTCAAAAAGGGGCATCATAACTCATCATCGTGATTTGGGAGACAAACACTTTCAAAGCACATCTCCAAGAAAAAGAATTATAGAAATGATCCCTGAAAATATAGTCTTAACAGTTTGTGGAAACTCAATCGGCATTCCATTCTGCTGCGCCTCTCCTCTAAAAGGGTTTTGCCTATTTGAATTTTGTGGGCTTTAAAGTTTACTTGACATTGTAGCGCATACATCGGAGCCAAAAGCAGAAAGGACTTCCACAATCTCTTTGAAGCCTACTCTTACTGTTAAGATATGTGGAATACAGAAAACAATCCATAACGTCATACTTTTTTGTAAGCATAGCTACCCGTGTCACGCTTTGTAGTTAATATTTGTTGAAGCTAAATGTAGAAAATCTTTGAAAAGAAAAGGCATGTACACATTTCATAAACAACCTGACGTCGGTAGCGCACTTAGAAAACAGGCTATGGCTGACATCGAAATGTGAAACGAACCCGTGTCAGGCGTGTGTTTTTCAATAACACCCGATTTGCGTATCTGCTGTCTTATCGGAGATGCAATAGCACATCACTGCAAACATTTCAAATTTTTGCAGTGATGCGGTATCGTATCTCGGATGAGACAACGTTGGCTTTATTCAAAGGACGCTGTGACATGGCCCAGAGACGAGGAGAGGTTTAAGCTGCCAAAAAACACAGCCACAAGAGAGACGGGAGTAGGGTTAACAGAAATGATCTTTTATTTAGCCAAGAACTTAGAAATGTAAACTGGGACTTAGGTTCCTTCGGGGCTGTGGTACCAGTGGTGGCATTGTTCCCCACATCTGTTTCAACGCTAGACCACCTTAAAGGGGAAGACACAACTTAAGAAAGACAAAATCATTAAAAAGAAGATGCTCCAAGTCTGTTTCTGTCTTCTTACTCTTCAGCCGTTTTCTTTCCTGGCCAACGTGTGCTTCAGCACCTCACACTGAAGGATTCTGTACTTAGAACCATCTATCCTTGAGTGTAGTAGAGTTCCCAATTGTAGGGTGACCTCGATTGGACCATCATTGCCTACAGCAGTGGGTGGTTCCAAGTTTAGAAAGTGATTTGGTGGAAATGCTCATGATTGCTGTCTTTTCCTAGCCAGGAGCTGCTCTATTCGTCCTGGGCTCCTCCTTCCAATATTGGATTGCCACGTCGCATTCCAGAAAAGCTTCTAAAACAATCCCCTTTCTCAAAAGGCACAAATGTCAAACAACGCTCAGATTATACCCCTTTCTTCAACATCGACGAAAGCTACACAGAAACTTCATCAACGACACAGAGTTGACATCCAACAAAACAGTCCCGCACCTGCCCACAAATGATAACGTAGGCATTTCAGACACTTGAAGATGATTGCATTCTTGGAAAACTTGCAATGGCTGACATCATGCTAAACACATATCCAGAGCACTCTTTACCAAAAAAAACATTTTTTTTGCAACTGCTTTTTATACGACACACAATCATTCAATATTGCAAATAGTCTTGCCTTCCAACAAATTTTTCTGCATGGGATCTACGAACACAAAAAAAACCAAAACTGGACTAAAATGCTTAATACCACTCAGAACATACTCCTTTCTTCAACATTGCAATAAGCAATGTAGAACGTTCATCAAGGACACTGAACTTACAACCACAGTTGCTGATCTGTGCCCAATTCACGCTCAAAAAGGGGCATCATAACTCATCATCGTGATTTGGGAGACAAACACTTTCAAAGCACATCTCCAAGAAAAAGAACTATAGAAATGATCCCTGAAAATATAGTCTTAACAGTTTGTGGAAACTCAATCGGCATTCCATTCTGCTGAGCCTCTCCTCTAAAAGGGTTTTGCCTATTTGAATTTTGTGGGCTTTAAAGTTTACTTGACATTGTAGCGCATACATCGGAGCCAAAAGCAGAAAGGACTTCCACAATCTCTTTGAAGCCTACTCTTACTGTTAAGATATGTGGAATACAGAAAACAATCCATAACGTCATACTTTTTTGTAAGCATAGCTACCCGTGTCACGCTTTGTAGTTAATATTTGTTGAAGCTAAATGTAGAAAATCTTTGAAAAGAAAAGGCATGTACACATTTCATAAACAACCTGACGTCGGTAGCGCACTTAGAAAACAGGCTATGGCTGACATCGAAATGTGAAACGAACCCGTGTCAGGCGTGTGTTTTTCAATAACACCCGATTTGCGTATCTGCTGTCTTATCGGAGATGCAATAGCACATCACTGCAAACATTTCAAATTTTTGCAGTGATGCGGTATCGTATCTCGGATGAGACAACGTTGGCTTTATTCAAAGGACGCTGTGACATGGCCCAGAGACGAGGAGAGGTTTAAGCTGCCAAAAAACACAGCCACAAGAGAGACGGGAGTAGGTTTAACAGAAATGATCTTTTATTTAGCCAAGAACTTAGGAATGTAAACTGGGACTTAGGTTCCTTCGGGGCTGTGGTACCAGTGGTGGCATTGTTCCCCACATCTGTTTCAACGCTAGACCACCTTAAAGGGGAAGACACAACTTAAGAAAGACAAAATCATTAAAAAGAAGATGCTCCAAGTCTGTTTCTGTCTTCTTACTCTTCAGCCGTTTTCTTTCCTGGCCAACGTGTGCTTCAGCACCTCACACTGAAGGATTCTGTACTTAGAACCATCTATCCTTGAGTGTAGTAGAGTTCCCAATTGTAGGGTGACCTCGATTGGACCATCATTGCCTACAGCAGTGGGTGGTTCCAAGTTTAGAAAGTGATTTGGTGGAAATGCTCATGATTGCTGTCTTTTCCTAGCCAGGAGCTGCTCTATTCGTCCTGGGCTCCTCCTTCCAATATTGGATTGCCACGTCGCATTCCAGAAAAGCTTCTAAAACAATCCCCTTTCTCAAAAGGCACAAATGTCAAACAACGCTCAGATTATACCCCTTTCTTCAACATCGACGAAAGCTACACAGAAACTTCATCAACGACACAGAGTTGACATCCAACAAAACAGTCCCGCACCTGCCCACAAATGATAACGTAGGCATTTCAGACACTTGAAGATGATTGCATTCTTGGAAAACTTGCAATGGCTGACATCATGCTAAACACATATCCAGAGCACTCTTTACCAAAAAACCCATTTTTTGCAACTGCTTTTTATACGACACACAATCATTCAATATTGCAAATAGTCTTGCCTTCCAACAAATTTTTCTGCATGGGATCTACAAACACAAAAAAATACCAAAACTGGACTAAAATGCTTAACACCACTCAGAACATACTCCTTTCTTCAACATTGCAATAAGCAATGTAGAACGTTCATCAAGGACACTGAACTTACAACCACAGTTGCTGATCTGTGCCCAATTCACGCTCAAAAAGGGGCATCATAATTCATCATCGTGATTTGGGAGACAAACACTTTCAAAGCACATCTCCAAGAAAAAGAACTATAGAAATGATCCCTGAAAATATAGTCTTAACAGTTTGTGGAAACTCAATCGGCATTCCATTCTGCTGCGCCTCTCCTCTAAAAGGGTTTTGCCTATTTAAATTTTGTGGGCTTTAAAGTTTACTTGACATTGTAGCACATACATCGGAGCCAAAAGCAGAAAGGACTTCCACAATCTCTTTGAAGCCTACTCTTACTGTTAAGATATGTGGAATACAGAAAACAATCCATAACGTCATACTTTTTTGTAAGCATAGCTACCCGTGTCACGCTTTGTAGTTAATATTTGTTGAAGCTAAATGTAGAAAATCTTTGAAAAGAAAAGGCATGTACACATTTCATAAACAACCTGACGTCGGTAGCGCACTTAGAAAACAGGCTATGGCTGACATCGAAATGTGAAACGAACCCGTGTCAGGCGTGTGTTTTTCAATAACACCCGATTTGCGTATCTGTTGTCTTATCGGAGATGCAATAGCACATCACTGCAAACATTTCAAATTTTTGCAGTGATGCGGTATCGTATCTCGGATGAGACAACGTTGGCTTTATTCAAAGGACGCTGTGACATGGCCCAGAGACGAGGAGAGGTTTAAGCTGCCAAAAAACACAGCCACAAGAGAGACGGGAGTAGGGTTAACAGAAATGATCTTTTATTTAGCCAAGAACTTAGGAATGTAAACTGGGACTTAGGTTCCTTCGGGGCTGTGGTACCAGTGGTGGCATTGTTCCCCACATCTGTTTCAACGCTAGACCACCTTAAAGGGGAAGACACAACTTAAGAAAGACAAAATCATTAAAAAGAAGATGCTCCAAGTCTGTTTCTGTCTTCTTACTCTTCAGCCGTTTTCTTTCCTGGCCAACGTGTGCTTCAGCACCTCACACTGAAGGATTCTGTACTTAGAACCATCTATCCTTGAGTGTAGTAGAGTTCCCAATTGTAGGGTGACCTCGATTGGACCACCATTGCCTACAGCAGTGGGTGGTTCCAAGTTTAGACAGTGATTTGGTGGAAATGCTCATGATTGCTGTCTTTTCCTAGCCAGGAGCTGCTCCATTGGTCCTGGGCTCCTCCTTCCAATATTGGATTGCCACGTCGCATTCCAGAAAAGATTCTAAAACAATCCCCTTTCTCAAAAGGCACAAATGTCAAACAACGCTCAGATTATACCCCTTTCTTCAACATCGACGAAAGCTACACAGAAACTTCATCAACGACACAGAGTTGACATCCAACAAAACAGTCCCGCACCTGCCCACAAATGATAACGTAGGCATTTCAGACACTTGAAGATGATTGCATTCTTGGAAAACTTGCAATGGCTGACATCATGCTAAACACATATCCAGAGCACTCTTTACCAAAAAACCCATTTTTTGCAACTGCTTTTTATACGACACACAATCATTCATTATTGCAAATAGTCTTACCTTCCAACAAATTTTTCTGCATGGGATCTACAAACACAAAAAAAAAAAAAAAAAAAAAACTGGACTAAAATGCTTAATACCACTCAGAACATACTCCTTTCTTCAACATTGCCATAAGCAATGTAGAACGTTCATCAAGGACACTGA
Source organism: Cyprinella venusta (assembly GCA_038021265.1). Taxonomy (NCBI): domain Eukaryota; kingdom Metazoa; phylum Chordata; class Actinopteri; order Cypriniformes; family Leuciscidae; genus Cyprinella; species Cyprinella venusta. The sequence continues at coordinate 6,051,702 of CM075876.1, read as the reverse complement.
AATTACAACCATAGTTGCTGATCTGTGCCCAATTCACGCTCAAAAAGGGGCATCATAACTCATCATCGTGATTTGGGAGACAAACACTTTCAAAGCACATCTCCAAGAAAAAAAACTATAGAAATGATCCCTGAAAATATAGTCTTAACAGTTTGTGGAAACTCAATCGGCATTCCATTCTGCTGCGCCTCTCCTCTAAAAGGGTTTTGCCTATTTGAATTTTGTGGGCTTTAAAGTTTACTTGACATTGTAGCGCATACATCGGAGCCAAAAGCAGAAAGGACTTCCACAATCTCTTTGAAGCCTACTCTTACTGTTAAGATATGTGGAATACAGAAAACAATCCATAACGTCATACTTTTTTGTAAGCATAGCTACCCGTGTCACGCTTTGTAGTTAATATTTGTTGAAGCTAAATGTAGAAAATCTTTGAAAAGAAAAGGCATGTACACATTTCATAAACAACCTGACGTCGGTAGCGCACTTAGAAAACAGGCTATGGCTGACATCGAAATGTGAAACGAACCCGTGTCAGGCGTGTGTTTTTCAATAACACCCGATTTGCGTATCTGCTGTCTTATCGGAGATGCAATAGCACATCACTGCAAACATTTCAAATTTTTGCAGTGATGCGGTATCGTATCTCGGATGAGACAACGTTGGCTTTATTCAAAGGACGCTGTGACATGGCCCAGAGACGAGGAGAGGTTTAAGCTGCCAAAAAACACAGCCACAAGAGAGACGGGAGTAGGGTTAACAGAAATGATCTTTTATTTAGCCAAGAACTTAGAAATGTAAACTGGGACTTAGGTTCCTTCGGGGCTGTGGTACCAGTGGTGGCATTGTTCCCCACATCTGTTTCAACGCTAGACCACCTTAAAGGGGAAGACACAACTTAAGAAAGACAAAATCATTAAAAAGAAGATGCTCCAAGTCTGTTTCTGTCTTCTTACTCTTCAGCCGTTTTCTTTCCTGGCCAACGTGTGCTTCAGCACCTCACACTGAAGGATTCTGTACTTAGAACCATCTATCCTTGAGTGTAGTAGAGTTCCCAATTGTAGGGTGACCTCGATACGCTTTATTCACGGCAGCGCCATCTTTGATTTTTAATGAGAATGAAAGCGAGGCTGTGAGGGATAGACATACATCTCTTCAATGGGCTGTAACTCTTATTTAATGTGTTTTCGGATTGTTCTGCTTATGAAACACTGGAAAAATATCTTTCCAGGAAATATCAGTTTACAAAAACTCCCGACAATGTAAACTGTGGAAAATTGTAAGTAATCTAGGAGCTTTATTCAGCTTTTTACAGCGGATGCCACTAGAAAACACGGTAATCTATCCCTCACAGCCTCACTTTCATACCTGTCATGGCGTTGGTCTGAATAAGGTCTATTGGACCATCATTGCCTACAGCAGTGGGTGGTTCCAAGTTTAGAAAGTGATTTGGTGGAAATGCTCATGATTGCTGTCTTTTCCTAGCCAGGAGCTGCTCTATTCGTCCTGGGCTCCTCCTTCCAATATTGGATTGCCACGTCGCATTCCAGAAAAGCTTCTAAAACAATCCCCTTTCTCAAAAGGCACAAATGTCAAACAACGCTCAGATTATACCCCTTTCTTCAACATCGACGAAAGCTACACAGAAACTTCATCAACGACACAGAGTTGACATCCAACAAAACAGTCCCGCACCTGCCCACAAATGATAACGTAGGCATTTCAGACACTTGAAGATGATTGCATTCTTGGAAAACTTGCAATGGCTGACATCATGCTAAACACATATCCAGAGCACTCTTTACCAAAAAAAACATTTTTTTTGCAACTGCTTTTTATACGACACACAATCATTCAATATTGCAAATAGTCTTGCCTTCCAACAAATTTTTCTGCATGGGATCTACGAACACAAAAAAAAAAAACCAAAACTGGACTAAAATGCTTAATACCACTCAGAACATACTCCTTTCTTCAACATTGCCATAAGCAATGTAGAACGTTCATCAAGGACACTGAACTTACAACCACAGTTGCTGATCTGTGCCCAATTCACGCTCAAAAAGGGGCATCATAACTCATCATCGTGATTTGGGAGACAAACACTTTCAAAGCACATCTCCAAGAAAAAGAACTATAGAAATGATCCCTGAAAATATAGTCTTAACAGTTTGTGGAAACTCAATCGGCATTCCATTCTGCTGAGCCTCTCCTCTAAAAGGGTTTTGCCTATTTGAATTTTGTGGGCTTTAAAGTTTACTTGACATTGTAGCGCATACATCGGAGCCAAAAGCAGAAAGGACTTCCACAATCTCTTTGAAGCCTACTCTTACTGTTAAGATATGTGGAATACAGAAAACAATCCATAACGTCATACTTTTTTGTAAGCATAGCTACCCGTGTCACGCTTTGTAGTTAATATTTGTTGAAGCTAAATGTAGAAAATCTTTGAAAAGAAAAGGCATGTACACATTTCATAAACAACCTGACGTCGGTAGCGCACGTAGAAAACAGGCTATGGCTGACATCGAAATGTGAAACGAACCCGTGTCAGGCGTGTGTTTTTCAATAACACCCGATTTGCGTATCTGCTGTCTTATCGGAGATGCAATAGCACATCACTGCAAACATTTCAAATTTTTGCAGTGATGCGGTATCGTATCTCGGATGAGACAACGTTGGCTTTATTCAAAGGACGCTGTGACATGGCCCAGAGACGAGGAGAGGTTTAAGCTGCCAAAAAACACAGCCACAAGAGAGACGGGAGTAGGTTTAACAGAAATGATCTTTTATTTAGCCAAGAACTTAGGAATGTAAACTGGGACTTAGGTTCCTTCGGGGCTGTGGTACCAGTGGTGGCATTGTTCCCCACATCTGTTTCAACGCTAGACCACCTTAAAGGGGAAGACACAACTTAAGAAAGACAAAATCATTAAAAAGAAGATGCTCCAAGTCTGTTTCTGTCTTCTTACTCTTCAGCCGTTTTCTTTCCTGGCCAACGTGTGCTTCAGCACCTCACACTGAAGGATTCTGTACTTAGAACCATCTATCCTTGAGTGTAGTAGAGTTCCCAATTGTAGGGTGACCTCGATTGGACCATCATTGCCTACAGCAGTGGGTGGTTCCAAGTTTAGAAAGTGATTTGGTGGAAATGCTCATGATTGCTGTCTTTTCCTAGCCAGGAGCTGCTCTATTCGTCCTGGGCTCCTCCTTCCAATATTGGATTGCCACGTCGCATTCCAGAAAAGCTTCTAAAACAATCCCCTTTCTCAAAAGGCACAAATGTCAAACAACGCTCAGATTATACCCCTTTCTTCAACATCGACGAAAGCTACACAGAAACTTCATCAACGACACAGAGTTGACATCCAACAAAACAGTCCCGCACCTGCCCACAAATGATAACATAGGCATTTCAGACACTTGAAGATGATTGCATTCTTGGAAAACTTGCAATGGCTGACATCATGCTAAACACATATCCAGAGCACTCTTTACCAAAAAACCCATTTTTTGCAACTGCTTTTTATATGACACACAATCATTCATTATTGCAAATAGTCTTGCCTTCCAACAAATTTTTCTGCATGGGATCTACAAACACAAAAAAAAAAAAAAAAAAACTGGACTAAAATGCTTAATACCACTCAGAACATACTCCTTTCTTCAACATTGCCATAAGCAATGTAGAACGTTCATCAAGGACACTGAACTTACAACCACAGTTGCTGATCTGTACCCAATTCACGCTCAAAAAGGGGCATCATAACTCATCATCGTGATTTGGGAGACAAACACTTTCAAAGCACATCTCCAAGAAAAAGAATTATAGAAATGATCCCTGAAAATATAGTCTTAACAGTTTGTGGAAACTCAATCGGCATTCCATTCTGCTGCGCCTCTCCTCTAAAAGGGTTTTGCCTATTTGAATTTTGTGGGCTTTAAAGTTTACTTGACATTGTAGCGCATACATCGGAGCCAAAAGCAGAAAGGACTTCCACAATCTCTTTGAAGCCTACTCTTACTGTTAAGATATGTGGAATACAGAAAACAATCCATAACGTCATACTTTTTTGTAAGCATAGCTACCCGTGTCACGCTTTGTAGTTAATATTTGTTGAAGCTAAATGTAGAAAATCTTTGAAAAGAAAAGGCATGTACACATTTCATAAACAACCTGACGTCGGTAGCGCACTTAGAAAACAGGCTATGGCTGACATCGAAATGTGAAACGAACCCGTGTCAGGCGTGTGTTTTTCAATAACACCCGATTTGCGTATCTGCTGTCTTATCGGAGATGCAATAGCACATCACTGCAAACATTTCAAATTTTTGCAGTGATGCGGTATCGTATCTCGGATGAGACAACGTTGGCTTTATTCAAAGGACGCTGTGACATGGCCCAGAGACGAGGAGAGGTTTAAGCTGCCAAAAAACACAGCCACAAGAGAGACGGGAGTAGGGTTAACAGAAATGATCTTTTATTTAGCCAAGAACTTAGAAATGTAAACTGGGACTTAGGTTCCTTCGGGGCTGTGGTACCAGTGGTGGCATTGTTCCCCACATCTGTTTCAACGCTAGACCACCTTAAAGGGGAAGACACAACTTAAGAAAGACAAAATCATTAAAAAGAAGATGCTCCAAGTCTGTTTCTGTCTTCTTACTCTTCAGCCGTTTTCTTTCCTGGCCAACGTGTGCTTCAGCACCTCACACTGAAGGATTCTGTACTTAGAACCATCTATCCTTGAGTGTAGTAGAGTTCCCAATTGTAGGGTGACCTCGATTGGACCATCATTGCCTACAGCAGTGGGTGGTTCCAAGTTTAGAAAGTGATTTGGTGGAAATGCTCATGATTGCTGTCTTTTCCTAGCCAGGAGCTGCTCTATTCGTCCTGGGCTCCTCCTTCCAATATTGGATTGCCACGTCGCATTCCAGAAAAGCTTCTAAAACAATCCCCTTTCTCAAAAGGCACAAATGTCAAACAACGCTCAGATTATACCCCTTTCTTCAACATCGACGAAAGCTACACAGAAACTTCATCAACGACACAGAGTTGACATCCAACAAAACAGTCCTGCACCTGCCCACAAATGATAACGTAGGCATTTCAGACACTTGAAGATGATTGCATTCTTGGAAAACTTGCAATGGCTGACATCATGCTAAACACATATCCAGAGCACTCTTTACCAAAAAAAACATTTTTTTTGCAACTGCTTTTTATACGACACACAATCATTCAATATTGCAAATAGTCTTGCCTTCCAACAAATTTTTCTGCATAGGATCTACGAACACAAAAAAAACCAAAACTGGACTAAAATGCTTAATACCACTCAGAACATACTCCTTTCTTCAACATTGCAATAAGCAATGTAGAACGTTCATCAAGGACACTGAACTTACAACCACAGTTGCTGATCTGTGCCCAATTCACGCTCAAAAAGGGGCATCATAACTCATCATCGTGATTTGGGAGACAAACACTTTCAAAGCACATCTCCAAGAAAAATAACTATAGAAATGATCCCTGAAAATATAGTCTTAACAGTTTGTGGAAACTCAATCGGCATTCCATTCTGCTGAGCCTCTCCTCTAAAAGGGTTTTGCCTATTTGAATTTTGTGGGCTTTAAAGTTTACTTGACATTGTAGCGCATACATCGGAGCCAAAAGCAGAAAGGACTTCCACAATCTCTTTGAAGCCTACTCTTACTGTTAAGATATGTGGAATACAGAAAACAATCCATAACGTCATACTTTTTTGTAAGCATAGCTACCCGTGTCACGCTTTGTAGTTAATATTTGTTGAAGCTAAATGTAGAAAATCTTTGAAAAGAAAAGGCATGTACACATTTCATAAACAACCTGACGTCGGTAGCGCACTTAGAAAACAGGCTATGGCTGACATCGAAATGTGAAACGAACCCGTGTCAGGCGTGTGTTTTTCAATAACACCCGATTTGCGTATCTGCTGTCTTATCGGAGATGCAATAGCACATCACTGCAAACATTTCAAATTTTTGCAGTGATGCGGTATCGTATCTCGGATGAGACAACGTTGGCTTTATTCAAAGGACGCTGTGACATGGCCCAGAGACGAGGAGAGGTTTAAGCTGCCAAAAAACACAGCCACAAGAGAGACGGGAGTAGGTTTAACAGAAATGATCTTTTATTTAGCCAAGAACTTAGGAATGTAAACTGGGACTTAGGTTCCTTCGGGGCTGTGGTACCAGTGGTGGCATTGTTCCCCACATCTGTTTCAACGCTAGACCACCTTAAAGGGGAAGACACAACTTAAGAAAGACAAAATCATTAAAAAGAAGATGCTCCAAGTCTGTTTCTGTCTTCTTACTCTTCAGCCGTTTTCTTTCCTGGCCAACGTGTGCTTCAGCACCTCACACTGAAGGATTCTGTACTTAGAACCATCTATCCTTGAGTGTAGTAGAGTTCCCAATTGTAGGGTGACCTCGATTGGACCATCATTGCCTACAGCAGTGGGTGGTTCCAAGTTTAGAAAGTGATTTGGTGGAAATGCTCATGATTGCTGTCTTTTCCTAGCCAGGAGCTGCTCTATTCGTCCTGGGCTCCTCCTTCCAATATTGGATTGCCACGTCGCATTCCAGAAAAGCTTCTAAAACAATCCCCTTTCTCAAAAGGCACAAATGTCAAACAACGCTCAGATTATACCCCTTTCTTCAACATCGACGAAAGCTACACAGAAACTTCATCAACGACACAGAGTTGACATCCAACAAAACAGTCCCGCACCTGCCCACAAATGATAACGTAGGCATTTCAGACACTTGAAGATGATTGCATTCTTGGAAAACTTGCAATGGCTGACATCATGCTAAACACATATCCAGAGCACTCTTTACCAAAAAACCCATTTTTTGCAACTGCTTTTTATACGACACACAATCATTCATTATTGCAAATAGTCTTGCCTTCCAACAAATTTTTCTGCATGGGATCTACAAACACAAAAAAAAAAAAAAACTGGACTAAAATGCTTAATGCCACTCAGAACATACTCCTTTCTTCAACATTGCCATAAGCAATGTAGAACGTTCATCAAGGACACTGAACTTACAACCACAGTTGCTGATCTGTGCCCAATTCACGCTCAAAAAGGGGCATCATAACTCATCATCGTGATTTGGGAGACAAACACTTTCAAAGCACATCTCCAAGAAAAAGAACTATAGAAATGATCCCTGAAAATATAGTCTTAACAGTTTGTGGAAACTCAATCGGCATTCCATTCTGCTGAGCCTCTCCTCTAAAAGGGTTTTGCCTATTTGAATTTTGTGGGCTTTAAAGTTTACTCGACATTGTAGCACATACATCGGAGCCAAAAGCAGAAAGGACTTCCACAATCTCTTTGAAGCCTACTCTTACTGTTAAGATATGTGGAATACAGAAAACAATCCATAACGTCATACTTTTTTGTAAGCATAGCTACCCGTGTCACGCTTTGTAGTTAATATTTGTTGAAGCTAAATGTAGAAAATCTTTGAAAAGAAAAGGCATGTACACATTTCATAAACAACCTGACGTCGGTATCGCACTTAGAAAACAGGCTATGGCTGACATCGAAATGTGAAACGAACCCGTGTCAGGCGTGTGTTTTTCAATAACACCCGATTTGCGTATCTGCTGTCTTATCGGAGATGCAATAGCACATCACTGCAAACATTTCAAATTTTTGCAGTGATGCGGTATCGTATCTCGGATGAGACAACGTTGGCTTTATTCAAAGGACGCTGTGACATGGCCCAGAGACGAGGAGAGGTTTAAGCTGCCAAAAAACACAGCCACAAGAGAGACGGGAGTAGGGTTAACAGAAATGATCTTTTATTTAGCCAAGAACTTAGGAATGTAAACTGGGACTTAGGTTCCTTCGGGGCTGTGGTACCAGTGGTGGCATTGTTCCCCACATCTGTTTCAACGCTAGACCACCTTAAAGGGGAAGACACAACTTAAGAAAGACAAAATCATTAAAAAGAAGATGCTCCAAGTCTGTTTCTGTCTTCTTACTCTTCAGCCGTTTTCTTTCCTGGCCAACGTGTGCTTCAGCACCTCACACTGAAGGATTCTGTACTTAGAACCATCTATCCTTGAGTGTAGTAGAGTTCCCAATTGTAGGGTGACCTCGATTGGACCACCATTGCCTACAGCAGTGGGTGGTTCCAAGTTTAGAAAGTGATTTGGTGGAAATGCTCATGATTGCTGTCTTTTCCTAGCCAGGAGCTGCTCCATTGGTCCTGGGCTCCTCCTTCCAATATTGGATTGCCACGTCGCATTCCAGAAAAGATTCTAAAACAATCCCCTTTCTCAAAAGGCACAAATGTCAAACAACGCTCAGATTATACCCCTTTCTTCAACATCGACGAAAGCTACACAGAAACTTCATCAACGACACAGAGTTGACATCCAACAAAACAGTCCCGCACCTGCCCACAAATGATAACGTAGGCATTTCAGACACTTGAAGATGATTGCATTCTTGGAAAACTTGCAATGGCTGACAACATGCTAAACACATATCCAGAGCACTCTTTACCAAAAAACCCATTTTTTGCAACTGCTTTTTATACGACACACAATCATTCATTATTGCAAATAGTCTTGCCTTCCAATAAATTTTTCTGCATGGGATCCTCAAACACAAAAAAAACCAAAACTGGACTAAAATGCTTAACACCACTCAGAACATACTCCTTTCTTCAACATTGCCATAAGCAATGTAGAACGTTCATCAAGGACACTGAACTCACAACCACAGTTGCTGATCTGTGCCCAATTCACGCTCAAAAGGGGGCATCATAACTCATCATCGTGATTTGCGAGACAAACACTTTCAAAGCACATCTCCAAGAAAAAGAACTATAGAAATGGTCCCTGAAAATATAGTCTTAACAGTTTGTGGAAACTCAATCGGCATTCCATTCTGCTGCGCCTCTCCTCTAAAAGGGTTTTGCCTATTTGAATTTTGTGGGCTTTAAAGTTTACTTGACATTGTAGCGCATACATCGGAGCCAAAAGCAGAAAGGACTTCCACAATCTCTTTGAAGCCTACTCTTACTGTTAAGATATGTGGAATACAGAAAACAATCCATAACGTCATACTTTTTTGTAAGCATAGCTACCCGTGTCACGCTTTGTAGTTAATATTTGTTGAAGCTAAATGTAGAAAATCTTTGAAAAGAAAAGGCATGTACACATTTCATAAACAACCTGACGTCGGTAGCGCACTTAGAAAACAGGCTATGGCTGACATCGAAATGTGAAACGAACCCGTGTCAGGCGTGTGTTTTTCAATAACACCCGATTTGCGTATCTGCTGTCTTATCGGAGATGCAATAGCACATCACTGCAAACATTTCAAATTTTTGCAGTGATGCGGTATCGTATCTCGGATGAGACAACGTTGGCTTTATTCAAAGGACGCTGTGACATGGCCCAGAGACGAGGAGAGGTTTAAGCTGCCAAAAAACACAGCCACAAGAGAGACGGGAGTAGGGTTAACAGAAATGATCTTTTATTTAGCCAAGAACTTAGGAATGTAAACTGGGACTTAGGTTCCTTCGGGGCTGTGGTACCAGTGGTGGCATTGTTCCCCACATCTGTTTCAACGCTAGACCACCTTAAAGGGGAAGACACAACTTAAGAAAGACAAAATCATTAAAAAGAAGATGCTCCAAGTCTGTTTCTGTCTTCTTACTCTTCAGCCGTTTTCTTTCCTGGCCAACGTGTGCTTCAGCACCTCACACTGAAGGATTCTGTACTTAGAACCATCTATCCTTGAGTGTAGTAGAGTTCCCAATTGTAGGGTGACCTCGATTGGACCACCATTGCCTACAGCAGTGGGTGGTTCCAAGTTTAGAAAGTGATTTGGTGGAAATGCTCATGATTGCTGTCTTTTCCTAGCCAGGAGCTGCTCCATTGGTCCTGGGCTCCTCCTTCCAATATTGGATTGCCACGTCGCATTCCAGAAAAGATTCTAAAACAATCCCCTTTCTCAAAAGGCACAAATGTCAAACAACGCTCAGATTATACCCCTTTCTTCAACATCGACGAAAGCTACACAGAAACTTCATCAACGACACAGAGTTGACATCCAACAAAACAGTCCCGCACCTGCCCACAAATGATAACGTAGGCATTTCAGACACTTGAAGATGATTGCATTCTTGGAAAACTTGCAATGGCTGACATCATGCTAAACACATATCCAGAGCACTCTTTACCAAAAAACCCATTTTTTGCAACTGCTTTTTATACGACACACAATCATTCATTATTGCAAATAGTCTTGCCTTCCAACAAATTTTTCTGCATGGGATCTACAAACACAAAAAAAACCCAAAACTGGACTAAAATGCTTAATACCACTCAGAACATACTCCTTTCTTCAACATTGCCATAAGCAATGTAGAACGTTCATCAAGGACACTGAACTTACAACCACAGTTGCTGATCTGTGCCCAATTCACGCTCAAAAAGGAGCATCATAATTCATCATCGTGATTTGGGAGACAAACGCTTTCAAAGCACATCTCCAAGAAAAAGAACTATAGAAATGATCCCTGAAAATATAGTCTTAACAGTTTGTGGAAACTCAATCGGCATTCCATTCTGCTGCGCCTCTCCTCTAAAAGGGTTTTGCCTATTTGAATTTTGTGGGCTTTAAAGTTTACTTGACATTGTAGCACATACATCGGAGCCAAAAGCAGAAAGGACTTCCACAATCTCTTTGAAGCCTACTCTTACTGTTAAGATATGTGGAATACAGAAAACAATCCATAACGTCATACTTTTTTGTAAGCATAGCTACCCGTGTCACGCTTTGTAGTTAATATTTGTTGAAGCTAAATGTAGAAAATCTTTGAAAAGAAAAGGCATGTACACATTTCATAAACAACCTGACGTCGGTAGCGCACTTAGAAAACAGGCTATGGCTGACATCGAAATGTGAAACGAACCCGTGTCAGGCGTGTGTTTTTCAATAACACCCGATTTGCGTATCTGCTGTCTTATCGGAGATGCAATAGCACATCACTGCAAACATTTCAAATTTTTGCAGTGATGCGGTATCGTATCTCGGATGAGACAACGTTGGCTTTATTCAAAGGACGCTGTGACATGGCCCAGAGACGAGGAGAGGTTTAAGCTGCCAAAAAACACAGCCACAAGAGAGACGGGAGTAGGGTTAACAGAAATGATCTTTTATTTAGCCAAGAACTTAGGAATGTAAACTGGGACTTAGGTTCCTTCGGGGCTGTGGTACCAGTGGTGGCATTGTTCCCCACATCTGTTTCAACGCTAGACCACCTTAAAGGGGAAGACACAACTTAAGAAAGACAAAATCATTAAAAAGAAGATGCTCCAAGTCTGTTTCTGTCTTCTTACTCTTCAGCCGTTTTCTTTCCTGGCCAACGTGTGCTTCAGCACCTCACACTGAAGGATTCTGTACTTAGAACCATCTATCCTTGAGTGTAGTAGAGTTCCCAATTGTAGGGTGACCTCGATTGGACCACCATTGCCTACAGCAGTGGGTGGTTCCAAGTTTAGAAAGTGATTTGGTGGAAATGCTCATGATTGCTGTCTTTTCCTAGCCAGGAGCTGCTCTATTCGTCCTGGGCTCCTCCTTCCAATATTGGATTGCCACGTCGGATTCCAGAAAAGATTCTAAAACAATCCCCTTTCTCAAAAGGCACAAATGTCAAACAACGCTCAGATTATACCCCTTTCTTCAACATCGACGAAAGCTACACAGAAACTTCATCAACGACACAGAGTTGACATCCAACAAAACAGTCCCGCACCTGCCCACAAATGATAACGTAGGCATTTCAGACACTTGAAGATGATTGCATTCTTGGAAAACTTGCAATGGCTGACATCATGCTAAACACATATCCAGAGCACTCTTTACCAAAAAACCCATTTTTTGCAACTGCTTTTTATACGACACACAATCATTCATTATTGCAAATAGTCTTGCCTTCCAACAAATTTTTCTGCATGGGATCTACAAACACAAAAAAAACAAAACTGGACTAAAATGCTTAACACCACTCAGAACATACTCCTTTCTTCAACATTGCAATAAGCAATGTAGAACGTTCATCAAGGACACTGAACTTACAACCACAGTTGCTGATCTGTGCCCAAGTCACGCTCAAAAAGGGGCATCATAACTCATCATCGTGATTTGGGAGACAAACACTTTCAAAGCACATCTCCAAGAAAAAGAACTATAGAAATGATCCCTGAAAATATAGTCTTAACAGTTTGTGGAAACTAAATCAGCATTCCATTCTGCTGCGCCTCTCCTCTAAAAGGGTTTTGCCTATTTGAATTTTGTGGGCTTTAAAGTTTACTTGACATTGTAGCGCATACATCGGAGCCAAAAGCAGAAAGGACTTCCACAATCTCTTTGAAGCCTACTCTTACTGTTAAGATATGTGGAATACAGAAAACAATCCATAACGTCATACTTTTTTGTAAGCATAGCTACCCGTGTCACGCTTTGTAGTTAATATTTGTTGAAGCTAAATGTAGAAAATCTTTGAAAAGAAAAGGCATGTACACATTTCATAAACAACCTGACGTGGTAGCGCACTTACAAAACAGGCTATGGCTGACATCGAAATGTGAAACGAACCCGTGTCAGGCGTGTGTTTTTCATTAACACCCGATTTGCGTATCTGCTGTCTTATCGGAGATGCAATAGCACATCACTGCAAACATTTCAAATTTTTGCAGTGATGCGGTATCGTATCTCGGATGAGACAACGTTGGCTTTATTCAAAGGACGCTGTGACATGGCCCAGAGACGAGGAGAAGTTTAAGCTGCCAAAAAACACAGCCACAAGAGAGACGGGAGTAGGGTTAACAGAAATGATCTTTTATTTAGCCAAGAACTTAGGAATGTAAACTGGGACTTAGGTTCCTTCGGGGCTGTGGTACCAGTGGTGGCATTGTTCCCCACATCTGTTTCAACGCTAGACCACCTTAAAGGGGAAGACACAACTTAAGAAAGACAAAATCATTAAAAAGAAGATGCTCCAAGTCTGTTTCTGTCTTCTTACTCTTCAGCCGTTTTCTTTCCTGGCCAACGTGTGCTTCAGCACCTCACACTGAAGGATTCTGTACTTAGAACCATCTATCCTTGAGTGTAGTAGAGTTCCCAATTGTAGGGTGACCTCGATTGGACCATCATTGCCTACAGCAGTGGGTGGTTCCAAGTTTAGAAAGTGATTTGGTGGAAATGCTCATGATTGCTGTCTTTTCCTAGCCAGGAGCTTCTCTATTCGTCCTGGGCTCCTCCTTCCAATATTGGATTGCCACGTCGCATTCCAGAAAAGCTTCTAAAACAATCCCCTTTCTCAAAAGGCACAAATGTCAAACAACGCTCAGATTATACCCCTTTCTTCAACATCGACGAAAGCTACACAGAAACTTCATCAACGACACAGAGTTGACATCCAACAAAACAGTCCCGCACCTGCCCACAAATGATAACATAGGCATTTCAGACACTTGAAGATGATTGCATTCTTGGAAAACTTGCAATGGCTGACATCATGCTAAACACATATCCAGAGCACTCTTTACCGAAAAACCATTTTTTTGCAACTGCTTTTTATACAACACACAATCATTCATTATTGCAAATAGTCTTGCCTTCCATCAAATTTTTCTGCATGGGATCTACAAACACAAAAAAATACCAAAACTGGACTAAAATGCTTAACACCACTCAGAACATACTCCTTTCTTCAACATTGCAATAAGCAATGTAGAACGTTCATCAAGGACACTGAACTTACAACCACAGTTGCTGATCTGTGCCCAATTCACGCTCACAAAGGGGCATCATAACTCATCATCGTGATTTGGGAGACAAACACTTTCAAAGCACATCTCCAAGAAAAAGAACTATAGAAATGATCCCTGAAAATATAGTCTTAACAGTTTGTGGAAACTCAATCGGCATTCCATTCTGCTGCGCCTCTCCTCTAAAAGGGTTTTGCCTATTTGAATTTTGTGGGCTTTAAAGTTTACTTGACATTGTAGCACATACATCGGAGCCAAAAGCAGAAAGGACTTCCACAATCTCTTTGAAGCCTACTCTTACTGTTAAGATATGTGGAATACAGAAAACAATCCATAACGTCATACTTTTTTGTAAGCATAGCTACCCGTGTCACGCTTTGTAGTTAATATTTGTTGAAGCTAAATGTAGAAAATCTTTGAAAAGAAAAGGCATGTACACATTTCATAAACAACCTGACGTCGGTAGCGCACTTAGAAAACAGGCTATGGCTGACATCGAAATGTGAAACGAACCCATGTCAGGCGTGTGTTTTTCAATAACACCCGATTTGCGTATCTGTTGTCTTATCGGAGATGCAATAGCACATCACTGCAAACATTTCAAATTTTTGCAGTGATGCGGTATCGTATCTCGGATGAGACAACGTTGGCTTTATTCAAAGGACGCTGTGACATGGCCCAGAGACGAGGAGAGGTTTAAGCTGCCAAAAAACACAGCCACAAGAGAGACGGGAGTAGGGTTAACAGAAATGATCTTTTATTTAGCCAAGAACTTAGGAATGTAAACTGGGACTTAGGTTCCTTCGGGGCTGTGGTACCAGTGGTGGCATTGTTCCCCACATCTGTTTCAACGCTAGACCACCTTAAAGGGGAAGACACAACTTAAGAAAGACAAAATCATTAAAAAGAAGATGCTCCAAGTCTGTTTCTGTCTTCTTACTCTTCAGCCGTTTTCTTTCCTGGCCAACGTGTGCTTCACGAGTTCACACTTACAAATAAGTCAGATAAAATAAATGCGTATTTGGCGTGCTGTCCGGGGAGAGGGCTCCGGGCTCGGTATGTGGCCCGAAACCCAGAGGAGAGGGCTCCGGGCTCGGACTGCGGCCCGAACCCAGAGTGCCTGCCCCCCTAGCTGTGGAAAGAATGAGCCAGGGGTGAGGAGTCGGGGTGGTGGAGGGATGCTGAAACTGTCAAGAATGTTAGGTGAGTTGACAGTGGATATTTATATATGCTTCCTATTGTGCTGATAGGGTAGACTTGTAATTTGCTTGATGACGAGTTGATGGGACTGATTTATTTGAACGTGCTCCTCCCAAACCTTGTTTATAAAACATCATTTCACGAGTTCACACTTACAAATAAGTCAGATAAAATAAATGCGTATTTGGCGTGCTGTCCGGGGAGAGGGCTCCGGGCTCGGTATGTGGCCCGAAACCCAGAGGAGAGGGCTCCGGGCTCGGACTGCGGCCCGAACCCAGAGTGCCTGCCCCCAAAAGTTGCAGATAGAATGCCGGACAGCTGCCAGAAAAAGCTTATTACCCCCCAAAACTTGTGAAATGCAAGCTTAAGGCAGCTGCAGGAAGGGGTTATTTTGCTGGGAGGTTTCTTTAACGTAGGTCTGGAGTTGGTTGGCTTGATATTAGATGGGTGGGAGCTTGTGGAAGATGCGGGGCGGGTGATGGTGGTATGGCTGGTGCGGTGGAAGCGAGGTGGATAGAGAAAAGGAGAAGATACTGCTGCGGTAGTGGACCGATCTTTCTTTGATCAACCGAACTCCTGCGGGAATGGAGTACGTGACACTGCTGCGGCAGTGGAGCAAATTGGAAGAAAAGACGGGGGTTCTGCGGAAGCGGAAAGCAAGACGCTTCTGCGGCAATGGGCCAGAACTTGCTTTAGATGATGAGGCTCTTGCGGCGGAGGGGCAAATCTGGATGGAGTAACGAAGTTCCTGCGGAATCGGAATGCGCGACACTGCTGCGGCAGTGAGTCAGACTTGCTTTAAATGGTGAGGCTCCTGCGGGAGCGAAGTAGATGACACTGCTGCGGCAGTGGCTCAGTTTGGAAGTGGTACTTGAGCTCCTGCGGGAGCGGAGTGCGTGATGCTGCTGTGGTGGCGGCGCAAATTTGGAAGAAAGGATGGAGCTCCTGCGGGAGCGAAGTGTGCATGGCACTGCTGCGGCAGTGGGCCAGACTTGCTTTAAATGATGAGGCTCCTGCGGGAGCGAAGTAGATGAAACTGCTGCGGCAGTGGCTCAGTTTGGATGTGGAAATTGAGCTCCTGCGGGAGCGGAATGCGCGATGCTGCTGCGGCAGTGGCGCAAATTTGGAAGAAAGGATGGAGCTCCTGCCGGAGCGAAGTGTGCATGACACTGCTGCGGCAGTGGGCAAGACTTGCTTTAAATGATGAGGCTCCTGCGGAAAAGTAGATGGCACTGCAGTGGTAGAGGGGCGAACTGGATGTAGTAGCGGAGCTTCTGCAGAAGCGGAGTGCGTGACACTGCTGCGGCAGTGGGCCTGACCTGCTTTAATTGATGAAACTCCTGCGGAAAAGTAGATGGCCTTGCTGTGGTAGAGGAGCAAACTGGATGTAGTAACGGAGCTTCTGCGGAAGCGGAGTGCATGACACTGCTGCGGCAGTGGGTCTGACCAGCTTTAATTGATGAGGCTCCTTCTGGAGCGAAGTAGAAGACGCTGCTGCGGCAGTGATTCCTTTGGATATGGTAATTGACTCTGAGCTCCTGCGGGAGCGGAGTGCACGAGACTGCAGCGGCAGTGGGACGACTTTGGATGGATTGACGGGGCTTCTGCGGAAGCGGAGTGCACGACACTGCTGCGGCAATGGAACCGTTTTAGATGAAATGACGAAGCTCCTGCTGAAACGGGGTGCGCGACGCTGCTGCGGCTGTGGACCAGACTTTGCTTGGGTTAATGGAGTTCCTGCGGGAACGAGTAGGTGACTTTGCTGCGGCAGTGGAACAAGTTGTTCTAAGGTAGGGGAGCTCCTGCGGGAGCGGAGTAGAAGACGCTGCTGTAACGATGGATGAACTTGCCTTTTGCTTGCTTTCCTGAGTTCCTATGGTGAGTTGAGAGGAAGTTAGCTGATTAAGGTTCGTTGGGCTTCTTTGGTATGGAGATGGTTTGAACGGATATAACTCTTAAAGGCCTCCGACGACCATCGCTCGAGCTCTTGGATTTGCTGCTGGGAAAGGCCTTTTTGGGCAGCTGTGGTTGCTGCGCCTATGCGAAAGGAATGGCTGGAAAAATTATTTGCTGGGATGCCTGATTGGAGCAGGATGGATTTGAGATGTTTCTGGAACCAGAAACGTGTAACGGGGCGATTGAAGTCGTCGGTGAAAAGTGGGTCGGAAGAGGATTTGGTCTGAGAGTTTCTGAATTGTGAGTACGCGAAGAGAGTTTGGTATGGTTGGATTGGCGATTGTAGATTGAAGATGTAGATGAAGTGGCCTTTTTTCATTTGATCCGTCTTGCTTTGTTTGATGAAGTAAGATATTGTTTCGTTGTCTATTACTGAAAGATCTGATATTGTGGGATGGACTTTAGGGTTGAAGCTGGAAGTGATGGTGAGTTCTGAGCATCTGAGGAAACCGAAGAAAGCCAATATGAACATGGCGTCCAGTGTGCGGGCGGTGTTGGTGGAATAGTAGCCTCGGCGGAGGGTAGAGATGCATTTGGTGAGAATATCTAGGGTTATTGGTTGTCTGGCATCTTGACGGGTTGGTTGGGTTTTTTGGATGCCTTTGATAAGCATTGATGTCTGGGAATTTGCTATGACTGCGGAGGGTGAACCGAAAAGGAGTTTGTGGAAGAATTGGATTCCGCTTAGATAGCCTTTGATGGAGCGGGCTTTGAGGTTCTTGGTGCTGTCCAGATGGGATATAAATGAAGTAATGTTGAGCAGAGAAAAACTGGGAAAAGGTTGGTTGTATGTGAAATGGAAAGACTTAAAACATTTCCATGCGGTTAAGTATGATTGGAGGGTGCTGGGTGAAACAGCTTGCAAAATGGAGTTAAGGGAGGCATCTAGGAGTGGTTTCAATGGATGGTTTATGGGAATATCAGCTCTGAATAGTGAGGTACTGGGGTTGGGCATGGGTCCGCCTCTGGTGCCAACAGCCTGAATTTCTGAAAAGCAAAACGAGATAGAGAGTCAGCTATCTGATTTTTTGACCCGGGAACGTGTTTTGCAGTTAAGATGAACTGGTCGCATGCGGCGATCCAAGTGAGGCGTCTTAGGAGAGGCATTAAAGCTGGGGAATTTGAGCGGCCTTTGTTGATGCAATGCACGGTTGCTTCGTTATCGCAGTGCACCGTGATACTGTTGGTCGACCATTCTTTGCCCCACAAGAAGGCTGCTACCACTAAAGGGTACAACTCGAACAATGCTGAGGATGTTTGAGATTGTGGTAAGTCTAGTAACTGAACGGGCCATGTAGACGCGAACCAACGGCCTTGGTAGAAACCTCCGAAACCGACGGAGGGAGCTGCGTCTGTGAACAGTTGGATATCCTCGGGGAGAGACAACAGATTATTATAGAAAAAGGACAGGCCGTTCCATTGTTTAAGGAATGTTATCCATAAACTGAGCTCGTTGCAACATGCAGTAGTTAGGAAGATTTGGTCCTCGAGCTCGTGAACTGAAGATGCAAGGAAGAGGAGATGTGAGATGAAAGAGCGACCTTGTGGGATAATGCGCATCGCGAAATTTAAATGGCCGAGCAAAGATAATAGCTCTCGTTTAGAGCAATTTGGATTTTCTAGGAGGGTAGAAGCGACCAGAATAATCCTGTCGATTTTCTCCTTGGGTAGTGAAGCCTGGAAATTGATTGTATCTAATTTAATGCCCAGGAATTCGATGGATGTAGCTGGACCCGTGGTTTTTTCCTGGGCGATTGGAATCCCGAGTTCGCCGAAGACTTTTTGGACTATGAGAAGATGTGCGGCTGGGATGGATTCATGTGGAGAAATTATCATGAAGTCATCTAGCAAGTGTATTAGGTAGGGTATCGAGTAGTTATTGGAAAGGATCCAACAAATAGCCTCTGATAGCATGTCGAAAATTTTGGGGCTACTTTTGCAACCGAAAGTTAAACGGACGGCAAAATAAAATTTTCCTTGCCATCGTACGCCGAACAAATGCCAAAAATCTGGGTGGATGGGCATCACTTTAAATGCCGAGGTGATGTCTTTAATCAGTGTTATGGCTTGGTCGATGGTGTGGTAATTAAGCGAAAATTGTTCGAGCGAGATGAGGCTATTGATGCTTGGAAATGGAGAATTATGAGGGGCTGAAAGGTCGATTATAAGGCGTTTTTTGCCTGAAAATTTTCTAGTAGCCACTCCGATTGGGCTGATACGGAAACATTCAAAAGGAGGAACGTCAAAAGGGCCAATCATAAAGCCCGATTCGATTTCTTTTTTAATCAGTATGTCGACTATGTCAGGTTCGGCGAAAGCAGATTGGAGATTATCACATATAATACTCTGTGTTGGAAGGCTTTCGACACCGGGATTAAAGCCGTGCTCAAGACCGGACAGTAAATAGTCCTTAAAATCGGTGTTAGGGTGGTTGGATAATTCAGAAGACAGACGAGAAAAATTTACAGGAGTCGATAAGTAGTTTTTTGAAACTTTATTTACAGAACTTTTAACAGGGCATATGGTACGCGCGTGCGCACCGCCGCAGTAGCTGCAAACGTGAAGGAAACGGCAGCGTTGCCGTGAGCAACGTCCAGAATTGAAGTTATTGCAGACTTGGTTGTTGGATTGAAAAGGGATTTTTCTTCTTTGAGAATCCGTAGCCGAGTCGTTGGGATTGATGTTTGCTGGTCGCGGGACGTAACTGGTTGATTTTTCACCTGATGAATTTGGGCGGGGTGGATTTTCGGGGTTAATCAACGGGCAAGCCGTGGTGGAATGTGATACTGATCTGCAAACTGCGCAGGAAATGTTGCGGCAGCTGTGTAGCTCTGTGTCAAGGGCTCCCCAGTAAGGGCACTGGTTCCACTGAGCTACGCGGACCGCACATTTTGCTGAGAACAATTTGTGGTAGGTGTAGAAATGTGTTCCCCCGTATGACAACGCGAGCTCAGCGACTATCGCGAGATAGTCGCTAAGTTCTCGTCTTCTGTGGGGAAATGCGGCGCAAATGATTTCGCTGTAACGGCTGAAAGCAATTGTGAATTCGGAAAAAGACAGGATGCGTGATGAATTGTGAACTGGGTTTTTTAAAGTAACTGCAAAATCTCCGCAATCGATTTGCCTATTTGAAACGGATGAAGGGAGAATAGATAGGAGGGAGGATAAATCAATGTCCGCACCTGTTAGTATCTGGGCTCTGATGTTGTTGGTCACTGGGGGCGGTTCCATGGCTGTAGCGTTCGGCGGGATGGGCATCGGCGTTGCAGAAAAAAGAGTGAAAGGAGGCTGATTTGGGGAAAAAGAATTAGGAGGGAAGGAGCCCGGGACCGAAGCCGTCTGTGGAGGCAACCTCACACTTGGGTCGGTCCCTAAGGCTTGGGGGGGGGGCTGAGAAGTTGGGAAGGAAGAGAGCTGGGGAGGTAGGAAGTGTGTCCGGGCCTGCGGCTCTAGCTGAGGCAGCCTCGCGCTAGACACTGGCGATGGGGCCGCAGGCCACGGACAGAAAAGGGGGTTGGCAAAGCTTACGGGAGGAAGGTGGGGTGGATGGGCTTGAAACGTTGGCATACTTACGTCTAACGGGTGGCTTGTTTCGCATGAAACTGGCAAGGTGGCGAGGGGTGCTGTGCTGGAGAAAGCCGCGGCCTGTAGTTCGGCAGAGCGGCACGAACGGTGGGGCCTGGCGGCGGCGGAATCTGGGGCGCGGCCTAGGCTAGCTGAAGGCCTGCTGCGGCCTGGCGGTCGCTTGGAACTGGGTCCTGCGGCGACGGGAGAAGGAGTTTCCGGAAAACGTGAGTTTGAAGTTTTGTTATGTGACTTTCTTGCTGACTTTGAACGTGGGGTGGATTTTGGAGAAGGAAAAGCTGACTGAAGGGAAACGTACAGGTTGTACAGTTGTGCTTTGTTCATCCTCCTTGAAAAATGGACGTCGGCGCTGATTAGCGCTTGTCTTAATCCAAGCACTGTCCATTTCTCGATTGCAGGAATGTTGGGTTGTGCTGAGGTGTAGGAGGAAGCTGGAGATGGTGGACTTCTTGATGGTGGAGGTGAGGGCAAACCGCGGCGCCTCGGGCTACGAGAAGCGGCTCGGCTTGGCTGCCGGCCGCGCTGTGCAGCTGGAGGTTCGGGAGCGATAGCCTGTTGAGCATTGGAGCTCGTTGCTGTGATCGGGAGCTGAGATGGAGCTTGGCTGATGAAAGAGTCGTCATCGGAAGGATAGAGCTCGATCTCTGACATTGTGGCAAATGGGCGGGGACCAAATGCTGAAACTGTCAAGAATGTTAGGTGAGTTGACAGTGGATATTTATATATGCTTCCTATTGTGCTGATAGGGTAGACTTGTAATTTGCTTGATGACGAGTTGATGGGACTGATTTATTTGAACGTGCTCCTCCCGAACCTTGTTTATAAAACATCATTTCAGCACCTCACACTGAAGGATTCTGTACTTAGAACCATCTATCCTTGAGTGTAGTAGAGTTCCCAATTGTAGGGTGACCTCGATTGGACCACCATTGCCTACAGCAGTGGGTGGTTCCAAGTTTAGAAAGTGATTTGGTGGAAATGCTCATGATTGCTGTCTTTTCCTAGCCAGGAGCTGCTCCAGTGGTCCTGGGCTCCTCCTTCCAATATTGGATTGCCACGTCGCATTCCAGAAAAGATTCTAAAACAATCCCCTTTCTCAAAAGGCACAAATGTCAAACAACGCTCAGATTATACCCCTTTCTTCAACATCGACGAAAGCTACACAGAAACTTCATCAACGACACAGAGTTGACATCCAACAAAACAGTCCCGCACCTGCCCACAAATGATAACGTAGGCATTTCAGACACTTGAAGATGATTGCATTCTTGGAAAACTTGCAATGGCTGACATCATGCTAAACACATATCCAGAGCACTCTTTACCAAAAAACCCATTTTTTGCAACTGCTTTTTATACGACACACAATCATTCATTATTGCAAATAGTCTTGCCTTCCAACAAATTTTTCTGCATGGGATCTACAAACACAAAAAAAACAAAACTGGACTAAAATGCTTAACACCACTCAGAACATACTCCTTTCTTCAACATTGCAATAAGCAATGTAGAACGTTCATCAAGGACACTGAACTTACAACCACAGTTGCTGATCTGTGCCCAATTCATGCTCAAAAGGGGGCATCATAAGTCATCATCGTGATTTGGGAGACAAACACTTTCAAAGCACATCTCCAAGAAAAAGAACTATAGAAATGATCCCTGAAAATATAGTCTTAACAGTTTGCGGAAACTCTATCGGCATTCCATTCTGCTGCGCCTCTCCTCTAAAAGGGTTTTGCCTATTTGAATTTTGTGGGCTTTAAAGTTTACTTGACATTGTAGCGCATACATCGGAGCCAAAAGCAGAAAGGACTTCCACAATCTCTTTGAAGCCTACTCTTACTGTTAAGATATGTGGAATACAGAAAACAATCCATAATGTCATACTTTTTTGTAAGCATA
Source organism: Cyprinella venusta (assembly GCA_038021265.1). Lineage (NCBI taxonomy): Eukaryota > Metazoa > Chordata > Actinopteri > Cypriniformes > Leuciscidae > Cyprinella > Cyprinella venusta. The sequence continues at coordinate 6,029,210 of CM075876.1, read as the reverse complement.
GCTAACCGTGTCACGCTTTGTAGTTAATATTTGTTGAAGCTAAATGTAGAAAATCTTTGAAAAGAAAAGGCATGTACACATTTCATAAACAACCTGACGTCGGTAGCGCACTTAGAAAACAGGCTATGGCTGACATCGAAATGTGAAACGAGCCCGTGTCAGGCGTGTGTTTTTCAATAACACCCGATTTGCGTATCTGCTGTCTTATCGGAGATGCAATAGCACATCACTGCAAACATTTCAAATTTTTGCAGTGATGCTGTATCGTATCTCGGATGAGACAACGTTGGCTTTATTCAAAGGACGCTGTGACATGGCCCAGAGACGAGGAGAGGTTTAAGCTGCCAAAAAACACAGCCACAAGAGAGACGGGAGTAGGGTTAACAGAAATGATCTTTTATTTAGCCAAGAACTTAGGAATGTAAACTGGGACTTAGGTTCCTTCGGGGCTGTGGTACCAGTGGTGGCATTGTTCCCCACATCTGTTTCAACGCTAGACCACCTTAAAGGGGAAGACACAACTTAAGAAAGACAAAATCATTAAAAAGAAGATGCTCCAAGTCTGTTTCTGTCTTCTTACTCTTCAGCCGTTTTCTTTCCTGGCCAACGTGTGCTTCAGCACCTCACACTGAAGGATTCTGTACTTAGAACCATCTATCCTTGAGTGTAGTAGAGTTCCCAATTGTAGGGTGACCTCGATTGGACCATCATTGCCTACAGCAGTGGGTGGTTCCAAGTTTAGAAAGTGATTTGGTGGAAATGCTCATGATTGCTGTCTTTTCCTAGCCAGGAGCTGCTCCATTGGTCCTGGGCTCCTCCTTCCAATATTGGATTGCCACGTCGCATTCCAGAAAAGCTTCTAAAACAATCCCCTTTTTCAAAAGGCACAAATGTCAAACAACGCTCAGATTATACCCCTTTCTTCAACATCGACGAAAGCTACACAGAAACTTCATCAACGACACAGAGTTGATATCCAACAAAACAGTCCCGCACCTGCCCACAAATGATAACGTAGGCATTTCAGACACTTGAAGATGATTGCATTCTTGGAAAACTTGCAATGGCTGACATCATGCTAAACACATATCCGGAGCACTCTTTACCAAAAAACCCATTTTTTGCAACTGCTTTTTATACGACACACAATCATTCAATATTGCAAATAGTCTTGCCTTCCAACAAATTTTTCTGCACGGGATGTACAAACACAAAAAAATACCAAAACTGGACTAAAATGCTTAACACCACTCAGAACATACTCCTTTCTTCAACATTGCAATAAGCAATGTAGAACGTTCATCAAGGACACTGAACTTACAACCACAGTTGCTGATCTGTGCCCAATTCATGCTCAAAAGGGGGCATCATAAGTCATCATCGTGATTTGGGAGACAAACACTTTCAAAGCACATCTCCAAGAAAAAGAACTATAGAAATGATCCCTGAAAATATAGTCTTAACAGTTTGCGGAAACTCTATCGGCATTCCATTCTGCTGCGCCTCTCCTCTAAAAGGGTTTTGCCTATTTGAATTTTGTGGGCTTTAAAGTTTACTTGACATTGTAGCGCATACATCGGAGCCAAAAGCAGAAAGGACTTCCACAATCTCTTTGAAGCCTACTCTTACTGTTAAGATATGTGGAATACAGAAAACAATCCATAATGTCATACTTTTTTGTAAGCATAGCTAACCGTGTCACGCTTTGTAGTTAATATTTGTTGAAGCTAAATGTAGAAAATCTTTGAAAAGAAAAGGCATGTACACATTTCATAAACAACCTGACGTCGGTAGCGCACTTAGAAAACAGGCTATGGCTGACATCGAAATGTGAAACGAGCCCGTGTCAGGCGTGTGTTTTTCAATAACACCCGATTTGCGTATCTGCTGTCTTATCGGAGATGCAATAGCACATCACTGCAAACATTTCAAATTTTTGCAGTGATGCGGTATCGTATCTCGGATGAGACAACGTTGGCTTTATTCAAAGGACGCTGTGACATGGCCCAGAGACGAGGAGAGGTTTAAGCTGCCAAAAAACACAGCCACAAGAGAGACGGGAGTAGGGTTAACAGAAATGATCTTTTATTTAGCCAAGAACTTAGGAATGTAAACTGGGACTTAGGTTCCTTCGGGGCTGTGGTACCAGTGGTGGCATTGTTCCCCACATCTGTTTCAACGCTAGACCACCTTAAAGGGGAAGACACAACTTAAGAAAGACAAAATCATTAAAAAGAAGATGCTCCAAGTCTGTTTCTGTCTTCTTACTCTTCAGCCGTTTTCTTTCCTGGCCAACGTGTGCTTCAGCACCTCACACTGAAGGATTCTGTACTTAGAACCATCTATCCTTGAGTGTAGTAGAGTTCCCAATTGTAGGGTGACCTCGATTGGACCATCATTGCCTACAGCAGTGGGTGGTTCCAAGTTTAGAAAGTGATTTGGTGGAAATGCTCATGATTGCTGTCTTTTCCTAGCCAGGAGCTGCTCCATTGGTCCTGGGCTCCTCCTTCCAATATTGGATTGCCACGTCGCATTCCAGAAAAGCTTCTAAAACAATCCCCTTTTTCAAAAGGCACAAATGTCAAACAACGCTCAGATTATACCCCTTTCTTCAACATTGACGAAAGCTACACAGAAACTTCATCAACGACACAGAGTTGATATCCAACAAAACAGTCCCGCACCTGCCCACAAATGATAACGTAGGCATTTCAGACACTTGAAGATGATTGCATTCTTGGAAAACTTGCAATGGCTGACATCATGCTAAACACATATCCGGAGCACTCTTTACCAAAAAACCCATTTTTTGCAACTGCTTTTTATACGACACACAATCATTCAATATTGCAAATAGTCTTGCCTTCCAACAAATTTTTCTGCACGGGATCTACAAACACAAAAAAATACCAAAACTGGACTAAAATGCTTAACACCACTCAGAACATACTCCTTTCTTCAACATTGCCATAAGCAATGTAGAACGTTCATCAAGGACACTGAACTTACAACCACAGTTGCTGATCTGTGCCCAATTCACGCTCAAAAAGGAGCATCATAACTCATCATCGTGATTTGGGAGACAAACACTTTCAAAGCACATCTCCAAGAAAAAGAACTATAGAAATGATCCCTGAAAATATAGTCTTAACAGTTTGTGGAAACTAAATCGGCATTCCATTCTGCTGCGCCTCTCCTCTAAAAGGGTTTTGCCTATTTGAATTTTGTGGGCTTTAAAGTTTACTTGACATTGTAGCGCATACATCGGAGCCAAAAGCAGAAAGGACTTCCACAATCTCTTTGAAGCCTACTCTTACTGTTAAGATATGTGGAATACAGAAAACAATCCATAACGTCATACTTTTTTGTAAGCATAGCTACCCGTGTCACGCTTTGTAGTTAATATTTGTTGAAGCTAAATGTAGAAAATCTTTGAAAAGAAAAGGCATGTACACATTTCATAAACAACCTGACGTGGTAGCGCACTTAGAAAACAGGCTATGGCTGACATCGAAATGTGAAACGAACCCGTGTCAGGCGTGTGTTTTTCATTAACACCCGATTTGCGTATCTGCTGTCTTATCGGAGATGCAATAGCACATCACTGCAAACATTTCAAATTTTTGCAGTGATGCGGTATCGTATCTCGGATGAGACAACGTTGGCTTTATTCAAAGGACGCTGTGACATGGCCCAGAGACGAGGAGAAGTTTAAGCTGCCAAAAAACACAGCCACAAGAGAGACGGGAGTAGGGTTAACAGAAATGATCTTTTATTTAGCCAAGAACTTAGGAATGTAAACTGGGACTTAGGTTCCTTCGGGGCTGTGGTACCAGTGGTGGCATTGTTCCCCACATCTGTTTCAACGCTAGACCACCTTAAAGGGGAAGACACAACTTAAGAAAGACAAAATCATTAAAAAGAAGATGCTCCAAGTCTGTTTCTGTCTTCTTACTCTTCAGCCGTTTTCTTTCCTGGCCAACGTGTGCTTCAGCACCTCACACTGAAGGATTCTGTACTTAGAACCATCTATCCTTGAGTGTAGTAGAGTTCCCAATTGTAGGGTGACCTCGATTGGACCATCATTGCCTACAGCAGTGGGTGGTTCCAAGTTTAGAAAGTGATTTGGTGGAAATGCTCATGATTGCTGTCTTTTCCTAGCCAGGAGCTTCTCTATTCGTCCTGGGCTCCTCCTTCCAATATTGGATTGCCACGTCGCATTCCAGAAAAGCTTCTAAAACAATCCCCTTTCTCAAAAGGCACAAATGTCAAACAACGCTCAGATTATACCCCTTTCTTCAACATCGACGAAAGCTACACAGAAACTTCATCAACGACACAGAGTTGACATCCAACAAAACAGTCCCGCACCTGCCCACAAATGATAACGTAGGCATTTCAGACACTTGAAGATGATTGCATTCTTGGAAAACTTGCAATGGCTGACATCATGCTAAACACATATCCAGAGCACTCTTTACCAAAAAAAACATTTTTTTTGCAACTGCTTTTTATACAACACACAATCATTCATTATTGCAAATAGTCTTGCCTTCCAACAAATTTTTCTGCATGGGACCTACAAACACAAAGAAAAACCAAAACCGGACTAAAATGCTTAACACCACTCAGAACATACTCCTTTCTTCAACATTGCAATAAGCAACGTAGAACGTTCATCAAGGACACTGGAATTACAACCACAGTTGCTGATCTGTGCCCAATTCACGCTCAAAAAGGGGCATCATAACTCATCATCGTGATTTGGGAGACAAACACTTTCAAAGCACATCCCCAAAAAAAAGAACTATAGGAATGATCCCTGAAAATATAGTCTTAACAGTTTGCGGAAACTCAATCGGCATTCCATTCTGCTGCGCCTCTCCTCTAAAAGGGTTTTGCCTATTTGAATTTTGTGGGCTTTAAAGTTTACTTGACATTGTAGCGCATACATCGGAGCCAAAAGCAGACAGGACTTCCACAATCTCTTTGAAGCCTACTCTTACTGTTAAGATATGTGGAATACAGAAAACAATCCATAATTTCATACTTTTTGTAAGCATAGCTAACCGTGTCACGCTTTGTAGTTAATATTTGTTGAAGCTAAATGTAGAAAATCTTTGAAAAGAAAAGGCATGTACACATTTCATAAACAACCTGACGTCGGTAGCGCACTTAGAAAACAGGCTATGGCTGACATCGAAATGTGAAACGAACCCGTGTCAGGCGTGTGTTTTTCAATAACACCCGATTTGCGTATCTGCTGTCTTATCGGAGATGCAATAGCACATCACTGCAAACATTTCAAATTTTTGCAGTGATGCGGTATCGTATCTCGGATGAGACAACGTTGGCTTTATTCAAAGGACGCTGTGACATGGCCCAGAGACGAGGAGAGGTTTAAGCTGCCAAAAAACACAGCCACAAGAGAGACGGGAGTAGGGTTAACAGAAATGATCTTTTATTTAGCCAAGAACTTAGGAATGTAAACTGGGACTTAGGTTCCTTCGGGGCTGTGGTACCAGTGGTGGCATTGTTCCCCACATCTGTTTCAACGCTAGACCACCTTAAAGGGGAAGACACAACTTAAGAAAGACAAAATCATTAAAAAGAAGATGCTCCAAGTCTGTTTCTGTCTTCTTACTCTTCAGCCGTTTTCTTTCCTGGCCAACGTGTGCTTCAGCACCTCACACTGAAGGATTCTGTACTTAGAACCATCTATCCTTGAGTGTAGTAGAGTTCCCAATTGTAGGGTGACCTCGATTGGACCATCATTGCCTACAGCAGTGGGTGGTTCCAAGTTTAGAAAGTGATTTGGTGGAAATGCTCATGATTGCTGTCTTTTCCTAGCCAGGAGCTGCTCCATTGGTCCTGGGCTCCTCCTTCCAATATTGGATTGCCACGTCGCATTCCAGAAAAGCTTCTAAAACAATCCCCTTTCTCAAAAGGCACAAATGTCAAACAACGCTCAGATTATACCCCTTTCTTCAACATCGACGAAAGCTACACAGAAACTTCATCAACGACACAGAGTTGATATCCAACAAAACAGTCCCGCACCTGCCCACAAATGATAACGTAGGCATTTCAGACACTTGAAGATGATTGCATTCTTGGAAAACTTGCAATGGCTGACATCATGCTAAACACATATCCGGAACACTCTTTACCAAAAAACCCATTTTTTGCAACTGCTTTTTATACGACACACAATCATTCAATATTGCAAATAGTCTTGCCTTCCAACAAATTTTTCTGCATGGAATCTACAAACACAAAAAAATACCAAAACTGGACTAAAATGCTTAACACCACTCAGAACATACTCCTTTCTTCAACATTGCAATAAACAATGTAGAACGTTCATCAAGGACACTGAACTTACAACCACAGTTGCTGATCTGTGCACAATTCACGCTCAAAAAGGGGCATCATAATTCATCATCGTGATTTGGGAGACAAACACTTTCAAAGCACATCTCCAAGAAAAAGAACTATAGAAATGATCCCTGAAAATATAGCCTTAACAGTTTGTGGAAACTCAATCGGCATTCCATTCTGCTGCGCCTCTCCTCTAAAAGGGTTTTGCCTATTTGAATTTTGTGGGCTTTAAAGTTTACTTGACATTGTAGCACATACATCGGAGCCAAAAGCAGAAAGGACTTCCACAATCTCTTTGAAGCCTACTCTTACTGTTAAGATATGTGGAATACAGAAAACAATCCATAACGTCATACTTTTTTGTAAGCATAGCTACCCGTGTCACGCTTTGTAGTTAATATTTGTTGAAGCTAAATGTAGAAAATCTTTGAAAAGAAAAGGCATGTACACATTTCATAAACAACCTGACGTCGGTAGCGCACTTAGAAAACAGGCTATGGCTGACATCGAAATGTGAAACGAACCCGTGTCAGGCGTGTGTTTTTCAATAACACCCGATTTGCGTATCTGCTGTCTTATCGGAGATGCAATAGCACATCACTGCAAACATTTCAAATTTTTGCAGTGATGCGGTATCGTATCTCGGATGAGACAACGTTGGCTTTATTCAAAGGACGCTGTGACATGGCCCAGAGACGAGGAGAGGTTTAAGCTGCCAAAAAACAGCCACAAGAGAGACGGGAGTAGGATTAACAGAAATGATCTTTTATTTAGCCAAGAACTTAGGAATGTAAACTGGGACTTAGGTTCCTTCGGGGCTGTGGTACCAGTGGTGGCATTGTTCCCCACATCTGTTTCAACGCTAGACCACCTTAAAGGGGAAGACACAACTTAATAAAGACAAAATCATTAAAAAGAAGATGCTCCAAGTCTGTTTCTGTCTTCTTACTCTTCAGCCGTTTTCTTTCCTGGCCAACGTGTGCTTCAGCACCTCACACTGAAGGATTCTGTACTTAGAACCATCTATCCTTGAGTGTAGTAGAGTTCCCAATTGTAGGGTGACCTCGATTGGACCATCATTGCCTACAGCAGTGGGTGGTTCCAAGTTTAGAAAGTGATTTGGTGGAAATGCTCATGATTGCTGTATTTTCCTAGCCAGGAGCTGCTCCATTGGTCCTGGGCTCCTCCTTCCAATATTGGATTGCCACGTTGCATTCCAGAAAAGCTTCTAAAACAATCCCCTTTCTCAAAAGGCACAAATGTCAAACAACGCTCAGATTATACCCCTTTCTTCAACATCGACGAAAGCTACACAGAAACTTCATCAACGACACAGAGTTGACATCCAACAAAACAGTCCCGCACCTGCCCACAAATGATAACGTAGGCATTTCAGACACTTGAAGATGATTGCATTCTTGGAAAACTTGCAATGGCTGACATCATGCTAAACACATATCCAGAGCACTCTTTACCAAAAAAAACATTTTTTTTGCAACTGCTTTTTATACAACACACAATCATTCATTATTGTAAATAGTCTTGCCTTCCAATAAATTTTTCTGCATGGGATCTACAAACACAAAAACAAAGAAAAAACAAAACTGGACTAAAATGCTTAACACCACTCAGAACATACTCCTTTCTTCAACATTGCAATAAGCAACATAGAACGTTCATCAAGGACACTGAACTTACAACCACAGTTACTGATCTGTGACCAATTCACACTCAAAAAGGGGCATCATAACTCATCATCGTGATTTGGGAGACAAACACTTACAAAGCACATCTCCAAGAAAAAGAACTATAAAAATGATCCCTGAAAATATAGTCTTAACAGTTTGTGGAAACTCAATCGGCATTCCATTCTGCTGCGCCTCTCCTCTAAAAGGGTTTTGCCTATTTGAATTTTGTGGGCTTTAAAGTTTACTTGACATTGTAGCGCATACATCGGAGCCAAAAGCAGAAAGGACTTCCACAATCTCTTTGAAGCCTACTCTTACTGTTAAGATATGTGGAATACAGAAAACAATCCATAATGTCATACTTTTTTGTAAGCATAGCTAACCGTGTCACGCTTTGTAGTTAATATTTGTTGAAGCTAAATGTAGAAAATCTTTGAAAAGAAAAGGCATGTACACATTTCATAAACAACCTGACGTCGGTAGCACACTTAGAAAACAGGCTATGGCTGACATCGAAATGTGAAACGAACCCGTGTCAGGCGTGTGTTTTTCAATAACACCCGATTTGCGTATCTGCTGTCTTATCGGAGATGCAATAGCACATCACTGCAAACATTTCAAATTTTTGCAGTGATGCGGTATCGTATCTCGGATGAGACAACGTTGGCTTTATTCAAAGGACGCTGTGACATGGCCCAGAGACGAGGAGAGGTTTAAGCTGCCAAAAAACACAGCCACAAGAGAGACGGGAGTAGGGTTAACAGAAATGATCTTTTATTTAGCCAAGAACTTAGGAATGTAAACTGGGACTTAGGTTCCTTGGGGGCTGTGGTACTAGTGGTGGCATTGTTCCCCACATCTGTTTCAACGCTAGACCACCTTAAAGGGGAAGACACAACTTAAGAAAGACAAAATCATTAAAAAGAAGATGCTCCAAGTCTGTTTCTGTCTTCTTACTCTTCAGCCGTTTTCTTTCCTGGCCAACGTGTGCTTCAGCACCTCACACTGAAGGATTCTGTACTTAGAACCATCTATCCTTGAGTGTAGTAGAGTTCCCAATTGTAGGGTGACCTCGATTGGACCATCATTGCCTACAGCAGTGGGTGGTTCCAAGTTTAGAAAGTGATTTGGTGGAAATGCTCATGATTGCTGTCTTTTCCTAGCCAGGAGCTGCTCCATTGGTCCTGGGCTCCTCCTTCCAATATTGGATTGCCACGTCGCATTCCAGAAAAGCTTCTAAAACAATCCCCTTTCTCAAAAGGCACAAATGTCAAACAACGCTCAGATTATACCCCTTTCTTCAACATCGACGAAAGCTACACAGAAACTTCATCAACGACACAGAGTTGACATCCAACAAAACAGTCCCGCACCTGCCCACAAATGATAACGTAGGCATTTCAGACACTTGAAGATGATTGCATTCTTGGAAAACTTGCAATGGCTGACATCATGCTTAACACATATCCAGAGCACTCTTTACCAAAAAAACCCGTTTTTTTGCAACTGCTTTTTATACAACACACAATCATTAATTATTGCAAATAGTCTTGCCTTCCAACAAATTTTTCTGCATGGGACCTACAAACACAAAGAAAAACCAAAACTGGACTAAAATGCTTAACACCACTCAGAACATACTCCTTTCTTCAACATTGCAATAAGCAACGTAGAACGTTCATCAAGGACATTGAACTTACAACCACAGTTGCTGATCTGTGCCCAATTCACGCTCAAAAAGGGGCATCATAACTCATCATCGTGATTTGGGAGACAAACACTTTCAAAGCACATCTCCAAGAAAAAGAACTATAGAAATGATCCCTGAAAATATAGTCTTAACAGTTTGTGGAAACTCAATCGGCATTCCATTCTGCTGCGCCTCTCATCTAAAAGGGTTATGCCTATTTAAATTTTGTGGGCTTTAAAGTTTACTTGACATTGTAGCGCATACATCGGAGCCAAAAGCAGAAAGGACTTCCACAATCTCTTTGAAGCCTACTCTTACTGTTAAGATATGTGGAATACAGAAAACAATCCATAATGTCATACTTTTTTGTAAGCATAGCTACCCGTGTCACGCTTTGTAGTTAATATTTGTTGAAGCTAAATGTAGAAAATCTTTGAAAAGAAAAGGCATGTACACATTTCATAAACAACCTGACGTCGGTAGCGCACTTAGAAAACAGGCTATGGCTGACATCGAAATGTGAAACGAACCCGTGTCAGGCGTGTGTTTTTCAATAACACCCGATTTGCGTATCTGCTGTCTTATCGGAGATGCAATAGCACATCACTGCAAACATTTCAAATTTTTGCAGTGATGCGGTATCGTATCTCGGATGAGACAACGTTGGCTTTATTCAAAGGACGCTGTGACATGGCCCCGAGACGAGGAGAGGTTTAAGCTGCCAAAAAACACAGCCACAAGAGAGACGGGAGTAGGGTTAACAGAAATGATCTTTTATTTAGCCAAGAACTTAGGAATGTAAACTGGGACTTAGGTTCCTTCGGGGCTGTGGTACCAGTGGTGGCATTGTTCCCCACATCTGTTTCAACGCTAGACCACCTTAAAGGGGAAGACACAACTTAAGAAAGACAAAATCATTAAAAAGAAGATGCTCCAAGTCTGTTTCTGTCTTCTTACTCTTCAGCCGTTTTCTTTCCTGGCCAACGTGTGCTTCAGCACCTCACACTGAAGGATTCTGTACTTAGAACCATCTATCCTTGAGTGTAGTAGAGTTCCCAATTGTACGGTGACCTCGATTGGACCATCATTGCCTACAGCATTGGGTGGTTCCAAGTTTAGAAACTGATTTGGTGGAAATGCTCATGATTGCTGTCTTTTCCTAGCCAGGAGCTGCTCCATTGGTCCTGGGCTCCTCCTTCCAATATTGGATTGCCACGTCGCATTCCAGAAAAGCTTCTAAAACAATCCCCTTTCTCAAAAGGCACAAATGTCAAACAACGCTCAGATTATACCCCTTTCTTCAACATCGACGAAAGCTACACAGAAACTTCATCAACGACACAGAGTTGACATCCAACAAAACAGTCCTGCACCTACCCACAAATGATAACGTAGGCATTTCAGACACTTGACGTTGATTGCATTCTTGGAAACTTGCAATGGCTGACATCATGCTAAACACATATCCAGAGCACTCTTTACTAAAAAACCTATTTTTTTGCAACTGCTTTTTATACAACACACAATCATACATTAATGAAAATAGTTTGACCTTCCAACAAATTTTTCTGCATGGGATCTACAAACACAAAAACAAAGAAAAACCAAAACTGGACTAAAATGCTTACCACCACTCAGAACATACTCCTTTCTTCAACATTGCAATAAGCAACTTAGAACGTTCATCAAGGACACTGAACTTAAAAACACAGTTGCTGATCTGTGCCCTATTCATGCTCAGAAAGGAGCATCATGACTCATCATCGTGGTTTGGGAGACAAACACTTTCAAAGCACATCTCCAAGCAAAGAACTATAGATATGATCCCTGAAAATATAGTCTTAACGGTTTGTGGAAACTCAATCGGCATTCCATTCTGCTGCGCCTCTCCTCTAAAAGGGTTTTGCCTATTTGAATTTTGTGGGCTTTAAAGTTTACTTGACATTGTAGCGCATACATCGGAGCCAAAAGCAGAAAGGACTTCCACAATCTCTTTGAAGCCTACTCTTACTGTTAAGATATGTGGAATACAGAAAACAATCCATAATGTCATACTTTTTTGTAAGCATAGCTAACCGTGTCACGCTTTGTAGTTAATATTTGTTGAAGCTAAATGTAGAAAATCTTTGAAAAGAAAAGATATGTACACATTTCAGAAACAACCTGACGTCGGTAGCGCACTTAGAAAACAGGCTATGGCTGACATCGAAATGCGAAACGAACCCGTGTGTCAGGCGTGTGTTTTTCAATAATACCTGATTTGCGTATCTGCTGTCTTATCGGAGATGCAATAGCACATCACTGCAAACATTTCAAATTTTTGCAGTGATGCGGTATCGTATCTCGGATGAAACAACGTTGGCTTTATTCAAAGGACGCTGTGACATGGCCCCGAGACGAGGAGAGGTTTAAGCTGCCAAAAAACACAGCCACAAGAGAGACGGGAGCAGGGTTAACAGAAATGATCTTTTATTTAGCCAAGAACTTAGGAATGTAAACTGGAACTTAGGTTCCTTCTGGGCTCTGGTACCAGTGGTGGCATTGTTCCCCACATCTGTTTCAACGCTAGACCACCTTAAAGGGGAAGACACAACTTAAGAAAGACAAAATCATTAAAAAGAAGATGCTCCTTCTTTTTAAGTCTGTTTCTGTCTTCTTAAGGCTGTGCAAACAAAGCAAGTTAGGCTATCTGTCTAGCATTGCCATGTCATATATTGATTGATTCATTGTCCCTTCATAGTTTGTAAGAGACATTTCAGGTTGGATGTATTTAATAAACTGAGCGAAGCCTATTCATCTGTTAATATGAAACGCGACTTGGCCATTGTAAATAAGGCTACAGCACATCTTGTAAAACTTGATGAAAGCCATGGTAGCTAGGTAACGATAAACAAACTGAAAGACAGCAATTCCAGATTTCGCTTTCGTTCACTAAACAAAGACTATGAAAATTAAACACCACTTTTCCACCAAAAAACGTGTTGTAAAAAACATAACTTATTATATTTAAGACCTAGGTTCGCAAGCTAGTTCTGTGACTGCCTGTGTGCGCTATGGGGCGCGCTCACCCTGGTCGACGAGAACCCGCATGAGAGATGTGACGCAGGACGTAACCCCGCCCCCCGGGCGAGATGCCCCAAAATTTATGAATCCCATCTCAATAGGCTCTATGCACAGCTCCACTACTTCCTGAACTTCAGCCAGCTTCTTGTTTCCTGTCTGGCATTATTGGACTCATTGATTAATTCAGGTGTGTTTGATTATTGTTGCCGTGACTACTGAGGTCAAGCACACCTGAATTAATCAAATTGTCCAATAATGGTATACAGGAAACAAGGAGCTGGCTGAAGTTCAGGAAGTAGTGCAGTTGTGCATAGAGCCTATTCTCTAATTGCACCGCGAGGAGGCGAGGATCGAGGAAGGAGGAGGCTTCCTGAGGAGTCATAAGCGAGGATACACAGGTGCATCCTAGGCGTGTGTTCTATCTACTTAACGTGACGCATTATTCTCCTCCCCCTTCACATCTGCTTCAAGTGCTAACCATGGCAGAACATTCAAACACACATAAATGTGAGTATTAAGCACGAAGTTGTGTAAATGTGAGTTATTTTTTGACTGTCTTTGTATAACGTGTACTTTTCAGCAGTTTTAAGTTTATTGTGTTTCTTTGGTAACACTTTATTTTACGACCCGCAAACAACCGGGTAAGTACAGAGAAATTACGGTGTACGTTTCTGTAATTATAGTGTACTTCCGTGTAAGTATAAGGGAACAATATATTAAGTTTGGGGTAATAAAGGGGTAACAGATATTACAACCTGCAAATAACTTCGTAAGTACACTGAAATTACGATGTATGTTTCTGTAATTATAGTGTACTTCCATGTAGGTATAAGGGAACAATATGTTAAGTTTGGGGTAAGGGGGTAACAATACAAAACAAAGTAAAGACAGGGCAGAGTTACTTGGGTAAATCCAGAAGACAATCTGTAATTATGACAAGACTAAGGCTGGGACACTGTGGACTTGCATGGGATCTAGCGAAGATTGGTAAACATGTGGATGGACTTTGTAGAATCTGCAATCAACAACAGACTGTTAATCATGTGTTTATGGAATTTCGACAATATAAAAGGCAAAGAGAACAACTTTATTCTGTGATATCAGGAGATGGATTACAAGCAGTGACACTGATAGATATTTTGAATCCTCATGAGAACCAATTAAGGATAGTGGAAGCCGTCATGGATTTTATATCTGCAACAGAATTAGCCCATGAGAATGATGGAGATATAAAGCGATACCGAGACTGAACTGTGGGAGGCAGCAATATGCCGTAAGGCATCTAGTCTGCCGGAAAGCCAGAAGAAGAAGAAGAAGAAGAAGTAAATGTTGCGTTGCTTTTGGGAACAGCGTTCCCGTGTGAAGAGTGAGACATGGTGAAGATGAAGTGGGGCCGACAGACGGGCACGGGGCTGTGAGTTGGGAGAAAGGAGTAAACATGGGGCTGGCTGAAGATCGTTTGTGAGAGAAGTAAGTAGTCCAAATCAATTCTCATCCTCCTCTCTTGAGTCTGTGGGACACCTTGATGTGGAAGCCAGATTAGAAGATGGGCAACGGCCATACATTGTGTATTTTCCCACTGAATGCTGAATTGCTGAGATGAAGTGATGTGATGCACTGCTTGCTGTGTGAAGTGTGAACCTAAACCCGCTGGATGTCCATGTCTTACCTGAGTTTTCTATCACATACTGACTGCATGAGAAGATGCTAACACTGTTGTACTCCATAGTCCATTGAGTGTGTTTATCTGGCAGCCCACTGTGAAGAGAGACCCGTAGTGAATGTTACCTGTCTGCTTTGCAGTGAAACCTCCAACCGTAAGCATGGGCGTGGTAGTGGGGGGAAAAGTGGACTTGACTACCCAGGGCCCCGTCTAGGGAGAGGGCCCTTTGAAATCCCATCAATTTTTATTTTTTTTATTAATTTTTTTTTAACCTAATTAGAATTAATTGGGCCCTCCAATTGATGTCATTAATAATCATTTCAAAAAAATATTGACCAAAATGAACTCAGTGCCAGACACTCTGGACCCCCTTCCTTCCAAATGGTTTAGTCCGCAACGCGTCGACCACCCATAGACGCAGAGGGCGGCAAACAAGTAATAACGCAGTGAGTCTAGAGCCTGTAACGGGAGCCTGATCTGATCATGCTGTGCAAAAAGCCCAAATCGGGCTTTCAAAAAAAGAAAGAGAGGAAAGAAAAAGATAGGAGGCAGAATGCGGGGAAGCTGCTGATGACTGCTTTCTTCCCAAAAGGTGAACTGAGTTTGGTTGTTATGCATCCAATTAAAGTTAACGTAGTCAACTTCAGACAGCTCAGCTGCTGCTAATGCAGGGTTCCAGACTGCGACCAAATTGGTCTCATATGCGACCATTTTTTGAGAATGTGATTGTGCGAATTAAAATTGTATTTCGTCGCATATGTGCGAGTGGACGCTCGTGCAAAAGAACACCGACCATTGTATCAGCTGCTCCAGACTGCAGTCCGTAACTTATGTTCAAAACGAACGAGTGGGCTACATCATGAATCTATTTTCCAAACCGTGTTTTTGACTTATCCTGAATCACTACAGTACGCCTGTTATAAGTGTTTATATTCGGACTATTTTTTTTATCCCGGACTCCCGGGGTTGACTCGGATGCGAAGTTGCTCAGTGACTGGGTGACTCGCCATAGACATTAATGGAGAGAAGTAGCTCCGGCAACAGTGTTCTTCCGCAAGACACAGACGTCACTTGCGCATTGCACACTGATGGTGGAACGCGCCAATTACGAATTCATGAATAAAAATATAAAAATGAAAATGTCTCAGGAAACAAATTATTACAAAATGCAGGAGGTAAGGAGTGTGACATTTCTGATTTTTGAACTAACTTATAAAATTTGATAACGAAAAATCTGTTATAGCTTATTGTAATACTCTAATCTTTTAAAATGTAATGCATACATTTGAATGTTTAATGATTTTTAAAAGAGAAATATGATGCTAATAGAAAAATGATAGATAGATAGACAGACAGACAGACACAGAAGATTATGATTCAAATGTAAATAGATAGATTGAATGTAATTCAGATGTAAAATTCTTAAAAATACAGATTAAAATTACTGTCCAAAATCCATGAAAATCCTGAAATTTGGCAATGATTATTAATATATTACAGGTATTTATGCTAAGCCTTTGCTAGCTTTGGTCCATTAAAACCACTATTCATCGGCATGCATTGATTAATCCCATGGCATGTAGCAAAAAAAAAAAAAAAAATTGATTGGTTTCTGAGGGTACAGTTGTCTCTCGTGTTCTTGTGTTCTCCTATTAAAAAATAAATGTTTTTCATTTAAAACTTGCATCAGTATATCATGGATCAAAATGTTAGTAGGCCTACACAAAACCGATGTAGCCTAAGGTTTAAAGGTATTTGAGCACAAGTAGGCCAAATGCATCAATTCAGGTGGTGAATGAAAGAACCAGTCATTACTATAATCTGATTTAAACACTGTTTATATTCAAATAATTAAAAAAATACATTTCATTCAAAATTGAATTTTCATTTTGCTAACCCGCATCGTACAATGCCATGTGTAGGGGGCCCACTGACATTGAGAGTGTACAGGGCCCAGAATTTGGTGCTACGCCCCTGACCGTAAGCCCCTTTGTTTGACACTTGAAGGGAAGTACGTACTTGTATACTCACCTGTCTGCTTTGCAGTGAAGTTTCCCCGCTCTATGCTCTGTGTCTGTCGGCCCTTGAAGTGAAGAGGAGGGCGTGTCTGTATACTCACACCCAACTGCTTCGCAGTGGAGACCTCCAGCCGTAAATTCTTTGTCTGTCCAGGGAGAAGAAGAGGATTATGTGCTAAGACGAGGAATGGTGTGTATGTATACCAGAGGATGCGTACCTGTATATTCACCTGTCTGCTTTGCAGTGAAGTTTCCCCGCTGTAAAGCTCTGTGTCTTTCGGCCCTGCAGTGAAGAAGAATACGTGTCTGTATACTCACACCCAACTGCTTCGCAGTGGAGACCTCCAGCCGTAAGTTCTCTGTCTGTCCAGAGAGAAGAAGAGGATTATGTGCTAAGACGAGGAATGGTGTGTATGTATGCCAGAGGATTACGGACCTGTATACTCGCCTGTCTGCTTCGCAGTGATACCTCCAGCCTGCAACCGTAATGGACAAGCGCTTTAAATTCCCCCCGAGAGACTCCCGGAGAAGTGGACAACAGAGCTGCCCTGACCCTGCATTATTTTAGGCATTTTATATTTATTAATAAAAACCTGTTTTTAACTGAGTCCCTCCTTGTCTGTCCTCCTTGCTCCGTCCTTCGTCAGGCTCCCCAAGGGTGGTGCGGGTCTCGAGGGGCGGGTGCAGGTCATTTTGGCCCGCCCCGACCTGTGACAATATCACCATGTGAAATCAAATTATAAAGTTTAAGTGTATCTTTTATGCATTAACAATAAGCCTGTTTGTTTAATGGCTGCCAATGCACCCTGGGGTCATTATTTACCTGTTGTTTATTAATTTGTTAACATTAATATTTCAAGAATAGCGGATGTGTAGTTCTTGTATATAATTAATCTTATGTTTGATAGTCCTGTTAATATGGCAATCAGCTAGAATTATTTTGTTCTAAAAACGTTCTGGGAACATACCACAAAGTTCTAATAATGTTTTCAGTGGGTAGTTTTATTTTGGTTCCCAGAATGTTCTCCTAGAAAAGGAACACAGCAAAAACTCCAGTGATAAAAGTTAATGAGATAATTAAGTGATTAATTGAGTGATGATTGAGCATTATTGAAGACACCTGATGATAACAAGCAGAATCACTGAAGGAGAAAATCTAAAATTGTAAGCCACCATTATGGAGATCAGTGTTTGCTTTAGTTGGGCTCTTGACCCTTATATTATTAACTTTAGATTTTGTTTGACTGTTGTATCTGAGTTATAACTGCCATATGAACAAAGAAAAAAAAAGTGATCTAAAGGTGTTGGTTATATTATGACATTCATCATTTGAAATTTGTCAATTTGAAATTATGTTTGTGGTGTATTCTGTTGGTTAAAGCATAACTGAGATTCTGCATAAATATCCAGAATTTTAGATATAATGGATTTCTTAAAAGTTGTTTTTTTTTTTTAAAAATCTTTTTTTTAGGCACACACAGACCTCAAGATTCAGTCAATGCTTCTCAACTATGGTGACGAGCAGAATATTCAATGAGGAAAAGTAAATTACATAGACAATTCAGATCATAATTTATTCATACCGCAATGCATGATGGGAGCCATTAATGAGTTTTGATTATTGTCACTGTAGCACCTCTAACCTAAATTAGATTGATTGCTATATATCTATTACCTAGGCTCTGCGCAGTAATTGACAAGACTCACAAGGAGACTTAACACTTTTTTTGAAACAGAACGGCTGGCAGATTTATTACACAGTCACTGTAAAACAAACTATTCACATATTATTTTCTCTCACATTAGAAAATACCCCAAATAAAATAGAGCTCTTTCATTTAAAAAAATAGGAAAACAAAATAAATTGTCCTTGGAAAAACAGAAAGTCACTCTACCCGGGTAGTAAACCAAAACACATTCAAGTTTCCTTATCTGAAATCCTTGCAATCCAATATCCGAGGTCTGGATACGAATCAGTTCGGTCACTCTGCAGAAGAGAATCCAACACAGCTGGCCACACTGCGTCCAAACGTTCCTTCTGTTGAATGTCACTCACTGGGACAGGCTCGCCATCGAAGTCGGAATGGTTTGAAACCAAACGGAATCCAGGATAAAAACCAATCTGTACATAGCAGTACAGAATAGATACAAAACAATTATAATTCTTTATATCTCCTTTCCATATATGGTCATTTATTTTTTCCAATAAACCAGCTACAGTACACATTTAAAACCATTAACTATGATTATAAGAGAACTGTTCAAATCACTCCACGACTATGCTTCATACAAGTCTGTTTGACTAGAGACTATAGTAAACATTGGCAAAGCCAAAGCATAGTAAAACGATTAAACAATAACATTTATTTTCCTAAATAAATGTTTCTTACAGGATTAATGCATTTTTCAATCATAACATGTAATAAACCGTATGCTATTAACTACTAAACAACCTGAAATGAATGCATTATTTCCCCATTAGTCATTTTACCTCAGTTAAACACATTTAGAACCCAGTACTTAGCTGAATGCTCAGCTTAGCAAAATACAAAATTCACACATTATGAGCTACGTGCAATATAAACATATTACAATACTTTCTAGTCTCATGTCACTCCGATTGGTTTTATTATAATAGCATGAGATCTTAAAACCTAATATTTTTCACTGATAACATCACCTATTATTAGCTAGCAAGCTAATTAGCAAGCTAATGAGCACATTTAGACAACAGAAACTCACTGGAGGTTTCGGCAGAAACAGGGTGAGAAACAACAGAAAAATGTCTCCCACAATGCAATCCTCGAGTTACTAGTAAAAGATTATCTTATCCACTCAACTCCTGATTAGAATTGACTAGATGTTACTGTTTTCCAATCTATTTTCGCCATGTGAACTAGAGCTTTTTTTCTAATGCAGCTTCATACAAGAGAATCCCCAATGACGAATGTATAAAACAGTGCTAGTGCGCCCTCTACTGGCATCATGTAATTTGACACTCGACTAGTTAACCCTTTAGTGACAGCATATTCTATACGGGTTACATCACCATGGTTGAGATGCACAGGCTGATTATTGATGTCTGTGTTTTTACATAAGCATGAAAGTGATTTGATCAGAATATTTTTTATTAAATGTTTTAGATTATAAGAAAAATAGTTATTATCATATGCTGTAAAGCCACTAAACTGTTGCTATAAAGTTCAACCAAATCATCTGAATAAGTTTAGTTTTTCAGATCACAGCATGATTATGTCAAAATATAACCAAAATCACACTTTTCTTTGTTCATTTGACTGTTATAACTCAATAACATCAGACAAACAAAACATAAAGTGAAAGCATAAGGGTCAAGAGCCCAACTAAAGCAAACACTGATCGCCATAAAGGTGGCTAACAATTTGTGATTTTCTCCTTCAGTGATTCTGCTTGTTATCATCAGGTGTCTTCAATAATGCTTTTGCTTGCTTTCGCTTCAGCATTTTGCGAACATTGATTTGAAAATGTTCCTCCATTGTTATTATGGAACATTGTATAATCTTTTATCTTAACAATTTTCCCAAAACATCCTCAAAATATTACAGTTAAAACGTTATATCTTAGTTTACATTTAACCTTATAGAAAAAATATTTTAAATGAGAAAACATCCTTAAAACATTCTTTGAACATTTCTTTAAAACATTAACCAAATAGGCAATGTTAGCTAATGTTCTAAGAACGTTCCCTGCTAGCTGGGTAGCAGAGGAAAGAAATTCATACAGGGTTTAAACAACTTGAGGGTGAGTTAGTAATACTCTTCCTCCAGGTTTCACTGTCAACTTTCACTGACATATCTTAAAATATATCAGTGCCATTGTTATGTCTCAAAATGCATACCAGTAATGCTTTTTTTCTTTCTAATGCACGTTTTTAAAAAACATTTCCTAATTGAACCTACTCCTGGTTTAATCTAAGCCTATGTTTGTGAAACCAGGCCTTAATCTTAATGTCATAGAAGAAGAAATCCAATAAAATAGAAATGTTTTCATAGCTATATATACTGTACAGTTTATCGAATATTGCGTCAGGGTTTTCAAATTTATAAAATTCGGCACAGCAACAAATATTGCTACAACATTAAAGTAATAATGTCCTCTGAGGTCATTTGCTCTACAATACATACAGCATTTTTAAATGTGTGCTTTGCTGCAGGGTTACTGATCATAATTCGGTCCGGATGCTCCAGCTGTGGTGTCGATATTGATCCTCCTGAGGCCAAGCAAGTACACTATTGATCTCACAGACAGACATTTAATAGACTGACTTTCAAAAACCAGACAATCACTGCCGCTCAACCATATGTGAGCAGTTTATATTCGTCCAAACTATTCAGAACAATCTCCAGCTCTCCAGAATGGGTTCTTTATTTCGCAGTGAGGAGATGTGCCTCGTGCAGCTGTTCTTTCAAACAGAATCCGCCCACAATTGCATCAATGAACTTGGTCATCTTGGCTTGGTTCAGTTTAAAGATGTAAGTAACCTTGATGCGTTTGTGTGAGTGTGAAAGCAACTTCTTCCGACTGTCTAGTGACCCGTGACTGTGTTGTTGAACTGAAATTACATTGTTTGAGCATCAGGCCATGAGCTGCTTAGTGCTTATTTTATAGTTAAAATTCAAGATAAATTTGTCAGATTGTCAAATAACCTTAATAGCATTGATTTCTTTTAGCAGCATGCACACTTTCTAGTGCATACTCACTACATCATTTTTCAGTTTATATTGAGCTTGTAGTGTCACATTATTTGATTTTTCACCATTGGCTGAATCGATCAATGCATAACACTGCTGAGCAAGAAAAACTGGTTCTGTAAATTATGTCGAAACCATGTTAGAAATCATGTTTTTTTTTATGATCTTTTAGCTGAATCTTGGTGTAACCGCGTTTCAGAGGCACTTTGTGAAGGAAGTGAAGAAATGTGAAGAAATGGAGAGAATTCTGAGTAAGAATGTATATTTTATTATAACAAGCTGGTTTATTGTATTTATTGATACTGAACACTTACAATAGCCCTAATTCTGATCTCACAACATTTGTGCTGTAAATTGTGTACATTTTTAAGCCATTTTAATATTGTAAAAAATGTAGACTATCTTCTCTGTTTTACATATAGTGCAGATGTGATCTAACAATAAAACTTTGATTTACACTTGAATCATATTCCCAGGTAGTGTTACGTATCACAAGTAACGTGAGTTGCGTGTACTTTTTTCAAGTAACGCATTACTTCGACAAAATATCCGACTTCCTTTTTCAAATAACGCAAGTTATTTTTATGATCCAAATAAGCAAAAATAACTTTACTTCGTTGAATTTTTATGATCCAAATAAGCAAAAATAACTTTACTTAAACATCACGTTTGTGTTTAATTTTTGTAGTTATTATTGCTGAAGTGTTGAACTTTCTTCTCCTGAATGGCAGCCAGATGAGAAAAACTAACACATTACTTTCCAGAAAAGTAACTAAGTAACTAATTTAGTTACTTTTTTAGGGAGTAACACAATATTGTAATGCATTACAATTATGAATAATTAGGTTATTGTCACCTGACCCGCATAATAATGAGCCTTTCATTCAGGTGTCACACAAGAAAAAATTGAAAGGACATAGCCTATATATATATATATATATATATATATATAAAACATTATTTCATATATATATATATATATATTCGGGGTAACGATATAGGGGTGCGAGGCTTTCGGTTCGGTTTTTGGTACACATTTTTGAACCGAACAGTTCGTTCGGTTCATTTTTTCTGCCGACCAACATTTCGTTATTCAAATGTAGGTGCGTCACGCGTGGCAAGCACGTTCATAATGTAAGAGACGCTGGCGTGACCACAACATTGGCCAATGTCAAACGTCAAATGTAATGTAAGCGGAAACGAAACTGAGCTGCTCGTTATTGTGTGGTTGTCTGAATGACGGACCGTTTATCAGTTTGGACCAATGCAGCGCGAGCCGCCCAGCAAGCAATTTTGCGTCTAAAAGACGTCTAATAGCCGTCAAAACAGCCCAGACGTATAGGCTAAAATAAGGCTAAATTTGGGCTGTCAATGAAAATCTAATAGTCGTCTAACCATAGCCCAAGAATAGACTATAGTCAACATTTAGAAGGCTATTGAACGACTACATTTATACGTCTAAAAGCCATGCAGGTCTAGGCTAAAACAAGGCTAAATTTGGGCTGTCAGTGAAAATCTAATAGACGTCTAAATGTAGCCTAAGAATAGACTAGTCATGAATTAGATGACTATTAAACACAGTGGCGGTTCTACTTTGAATTACACCCAGGGCAACTTAAAAAACTACATATACATGCAATAGACAACAAAATGGCTAAAGGATTCTTTTCACTCAAATATAACGGGTTCTCTTACGAGAGGTTCTCTCGTATTGCGTAAGCTAGCTTACGCTACGGGAAAGATTCATCTTTGCTGAGAAGTTGAAGCCAAAAAATTATTCCATAATTTTGTAATCATTGTCAACGCAGTCTCTCTGCAGTCGACCTTGAGTGGGCTAGCTAGCAGCTCATTGGATCGCTCAGAGAGAATGCATGAGCCTATGGCAGAGCGGCGCTGAACCCGCGTCCAATGAGCGGAGGCCGCTCGCTTATTACCTCAGAGCCCGCCAAAAGGGGTGTGGCTTGAGTGTATATAAGCGCTTGCCAGGCTCAGTTACACTGATTCTTTCATCGTCCAGCGAGCTACACGCATCTGCTGACCTGAGAAAAGAAGCCGTCGCCGTAGAGAAGACATCTTCTAGCGAGCTCCGGAGACTGGAGAAGCCGGCCGCCTGCCACCTTCAGCCGCCTAGCAAGCTAGCGTCATCCGACGGCGTATCCTTTTTTCTTTGCGTTATTCCTAAAAGAGCTCGAGCGTCCTTTTCAGGATGTCTCGCTTTTCCTGTGGCTCCTGCCGATCACTGCTCGAGGACGGAGACCGCCATCCCATCTGCGCGCTCTGTCTCGGGCTTGAACACGCAGAGCTCGCCCTCGCCAACGGAGGATGCGACCACTGCGAAGACCTGCCGCTGTCTTCCCTGCGGGCTCGACTGCAGGCGGTCAGATCTGCTCCCACTCCGCCTCTGACTTCGCCGTGGAAGAAGAAACGCCGCGCCCAGAGGCCGCCGGAGCCCACCGCGGATCCTTGTGGGCCGCAGTCGCCGCCCACCGACCGCTCTCCCTCTCCGCGCCAGACGTACCGTTGCCGCCGAGTGGCCGCTCCAACGCCTCCGGCAGTCTGCACGCGTCCGATAGTGACTGATCGTCTATCAGCTCCTCAGCTAGAGAGTCTGCGGGGACCCGCGCCGGTATTGAAGAGGAATTGATGCGCCTCCTCTCGCAGGCCGTCAATTGCCTGGGACTCGAGTGGTCGCCTCCGCCGGAGCAACCACCGAACCGCTTAGACGGGAAATTCCTCCACCAACGCTCGACCCCCATCTCCAGCCGGGCTGCCCCCTTTCTGCCGGAGCTCCACGCTGAACTCACCAAGTCGTGGAATGCTCCCCTCTCGGCTCGCAACCGCTCTGATGTTTCCGCCTCGCTGCGCTCGGTGAACGGAGCCGCCGAGAAGGGCTACACAGCCATGCCGCCCGTGGAGGATTTGGTCGCCGCTCATTTATGCCCGCCCTCCGCTAGATGGCGCTCTTCCCCCACGCTCCCTTCTAAAGCGTGCAGGGCGACTTCGACCTTCCATGCCCGCGCTTATGCCGCCGCCGGCCAGGCCGCTTCAGCGCTGCATTCTATGTCGGTCCTCCAAATCCTTCAATCTGACATCCTGTGCGAGCTGACGAAGAGCGGGCGGAATTCCCCCGCCTTCACGGACCTGAGAGGCGCTACGGATCTCTCCCTTCGCGCCACCAAGGCCGCCGCTCAAGCACTGGGAAGGTGTATGGCCTCACTCTGCGTCGCTGAGAGACACTTGTGGCTCACGCTCGCCGACATGGGTGACTCGGAACGGACTGCTTTTCTCAACGCTCCTATTTCTCCCTCTGGCCTCTTCGGATCTGCCGTCACGGGCATCGTTGACCGCTTCTCAGAGGTTCAGAAAGCCACCCAGGCCATGAACTTGTTTCTGCCTCGCCGCGCTAGCACTTCCGCAGGCCGTTCTCACGGACCTCCTGCCAGGAACCCACCTCAGCGCCCACCCCAGCAGGCTCATCAATCCCGGCAAAGACAGGGCGGCCGCCCGCGCTCTCGCTCTGACAGCCGCCTCCAAGGGGACCCCGCCCCAAGATCACGCTGAAGCCTGATCAGCCGAAGTCTGCCTAGCACTGCTGGGAAAAAGAAGACGGCTTCTTCCCGCCGCGGCCGGACCGCCGTCAAAACATCTTCCTCTGCAAGTCCCCGACACTTCGCTGACTTCAGTAGTGTTTCCCGCCTTAAACAAGCCGGCGCTTCGACCCGCTTATGTGCGAAAAAAGGCCATTTTCACGGCTACCCAGAGAGTTCAAAGAAAGAGCATAAAAGCCTCTTGTGTAATAAAAGTGCCCACAAGCATGTGTTCACTCACACCCACAGGCAACATAAGCCCCCCAGAGCCCACTCACTGGAAGCAGGCGATGCCCGCTCCACTATCAGAGTTCCCAAGCACGCCCACGAGTCCATGCGCGTGTCCCCGCTCTGCTCGCTCTGCCTCAGGGCTCACAAGCTCCTCTCTGAGTGTAGGTCCCATTGCTACTCTCAGTATAAGCGCGCCCGCACCCAGTGCCCAGCCCGCTATATTCAGCAATCAGGACAACGCTACCATTCAGCCGCTAGCCGTATGCTTCAAAGCGTGGGAAGCCATCCCCGGCATTTCCCCGTGGGTGCTAAGCATCATAAAGAACGGCTATCTGTTACAGTTTCGCCGCCGCCCGCCCCGCTCTCGCGCTCGGCTTGAATCCACTATCAGTCCGGCGGCTATGAGCACGCTCCGTTCAGAAATAGCGAAGCTGCTGCAAAAGGGCGCGATAGAGAGAGTCCCTCCGTCTATGACAGAGTCGGGGTTTTACAGCCGTTATTTTCTTGTTCCAAAGAAAGACGGCGGCCTCAGACCAATATTAGACCTCAGGCTTTTGAACAAAGCGCTCATGAGGAGACCGTTCAGAATGCTTACAGTCAAGAAACTCCTTGCGCACGTGCGCCAGGGGGACTGGTTCATCTCTCTCGACCTGAAAGACGCCTATTTTCAGATCCAGATAAATCCCCGTCACAGGCCATTCTTACGTTTCGCCTTCGACGGTCAGATTTACCAATACGCCGTTCTTCCGTTCAGCTTATCCTTAGCACTCCGTACCTTCACGAAGTGCATGGATGCAGCGCTAGCCCCTATGCGCAGCCAGGGGATGCGCATTTTAAACTATCTGGACGACTGGCTGATTCTAGCACGATCCCAGACGGAGCTGCTGTCTCATCGCGCTATGCTGCTCAACCATCTGAAATCGCTGGGCCTCTCTGTCAACTGAACAAAGAGCTCTCTTCTACCCAGTCAATCTATTTCCTTTCTAGGATTAGATCTGGACTCGATTTCCATGACGGCTCGCTTATCCACACAGCGCGAGCGCAGTGTACAGCGACTAGCCGCCTCCTTTCAGATGGGCACCTTCGTGCCGCTAAAAACTTTTCAGAGGATGCTGGGCTATATGGCCTCAGCCTCAGCGGTGCTTCAGCTGGGTCTTCTTCACATGCGCCCTCTCCAATTCTGCTTAAAGAGCCGTGTATCCAACCGCGCGTGGACCACGGGCCGCCAGCCGATCAGGGTTACTCAGGCTTGCATCGCTGCTCTGCAGCCATGGGCCAGAACCGACTGGTATCAGAGGGGCGTTACTATAGGAACCTTTTCTCGCCGAAAGGTGATCTCGACGGACGCTTCCAACACGGGTTGGGGCGCTGTCTGCGAGGGTTCACCGGCCGCGGGCCTATGGACGAGTCAGGAGAGTTCCCTGCATATAAACTGTCTGGAAATGATCGCGGTCGAGAACGCGCTGTTGCACTTCCTCCCGCTCATTCACGGTCACCACGTCTTGATCCGCTCGGACAACATGGCTGTGGTGTCTTACATCAACCGTCAGGGTGGGGTCAGATCCAAAAACCTTTTTCTCCTGACGCACCGTATTCTCATCTGGTCCCAGGATCACCTGCTTTCGCTCAGAGCAACGCATGTACCGGGCCACCTGAACGACGGCCCAGACATACTGTCCAGGAGCCCCCTCCCCGCCGGGGAGTGGTCCCTGCACTCACTATCAGTCCAATTGCTGTGGCGCCTATTCGGCAGAGCGGAGATAGATCTCTTTGCTTCAGAAGAGAACACCCACTGCCCGAGATTTTTCTCAAGGAGCGAGGACGCGCTAGCCCAAGTCTGGCCCCGCCGTCCCCTCTACGCTTTCCCTCCGATCTCTCTGCTACCCCAGGTCATCCAGAGAATCAGGGAAAATCGCCACTCGGTGCTCCTCATAGCCCCGCGTTGGGAGAATCAGAGTTGGTACCCGGAGCTCACGCAGCTATCACAGACAGCCCCGTGGCCCATTCCAATCAGATCAGACCTTCTCTCTCAAGCTCGCGGCATGATCTGGCATCCTCACCCAAAGCGCTGGGCGCTTCATGCGTGGGTGTATACCACACGCGCTGCCGAGTTCAGATGCTCCGAGCAGTTATTCGTGTCTTTTGGCGGCCGCACCAAGGGTCTGGCTGCCTCTAAGCAGACGCTGTCTAGATGGATTGTGGACGCTATCGCCTCCGCCTACGCATCCAAAGACCTGCCTTGCCCCTTGGGCGTCAGGGCTCATTCCACCAGAGGCATGGCCTCATCGTGGGCATGGTCCTGCGGAATTTCTATTCACGACATCTGTGTGGCTGCGGGATGGTCCTCCCCATCCACCTTTGTCAGATTCGATAATTTGGAAGTTCAAACTTTTGGCGGTCTAACTTTGTCTGCCCCCTCCTGAAGCTTCCTACGGGAGTCTTTTCACACCGGCTCGCCCCTTGTGTTCCCCGTATGGTTAGATTTACATTACCGTAACGGCCCGCTCTGCCGGCCTTCCCCTTCTCAGTCCACTCTCATTCCCGGGTTCCCCCCTGGTATGCTTGTGGATACTCAGCGCGCACGGCGTTGACCAGGTGTTCCCGTAGCGTAAGCTAGCTTATGCAATACGAGAGAACCTCTCGTAAGAGAACGAATCGGTTACCTAACGTAACCTCGGTTCTCTCTAGATGAGGGAACGAGTATTGCGTTCCCGGCCGTGCTGCGCCTCTAGCGTTTCGCTTCACGCTGTAAGAATAAGTGTAACTGAGCCTGGCAAGCGCTTATATACACTCAAGCCACGCCCCTTTCGGCGGGCTCTGAGGTAATAAGCGAGCGGCCTCCGCTCATTGGACGCGGGTTCAGCGCCGCTCTGCCATAGGCTCATGCATTCTCTCTGAGCGATCCAATGAGCTGCTAGCTAGCCCACTCAAGGTCGACTGAAGAGAGACTGCGTTGACAATGATTACAAAATTATGGAATAATTTTTTGGCTTCAACTTCTCAGCAAAGATGAATCTTTCCCGTAGCGTAAGCTAGCTTACGCAATACTCGTTCCCTCATCTAGAGAGAACCGAGGTTACGTTAGGTAACCGATTCGTTCTCCTATGTGACTAAATGACAATCCATCAAAACAAATTAAAAATAAATGGTTTTATTTAGCAAAAGAACAACATTACATAACTTACAAGAAGAAATATAAAAATGACCAAACCAAATATTGAAATTACAATATAAAATGTATATATTTTTTTTAATTGGAACATCAACAACTTAAAATAATTAAATATAAATCTCTGTTGCTGCTGGGAAGTTGATCATCACGGCATGTTCTGTTTAGCTTTTAATACACATCTGAGCTATTTGCATTATTGATATACTGCCATATACTTTTTAGAATTCCAAATTTTATATAGCCAATCAAATGTATTTTTATACTATATTATAAAATTTGAAAGTTTCAAACTTGAATGAATGAAGGCATTTTGAATGAAACTTCATCTTGCTTGTATAAGGACAAACATTATTTTACTCTATTAGCTTATGCTCTCTAACAAGCCAATGTTCAGACAAATTCAATATTAATATCATTTATATAAATGATGGACTTTGTCAAAGATGAGAGGATTAGTGAGGAAATGCTATTTTCATATCACAATGATCTAAAGAAAAAAGTCAAATCTAATTGTGGCTTTCATAACACTTTATATTATAATAGGTTGCATATGTTTCATGTTTACACCATTGGATTCAGAAGGCCTAACAGTAGGCCTACACGTGCATACCACAATGTTACCCATTAAAATATCACGATTTCAACAACACATGATAAAAAAATAATTTAGCTAAAAAATGAGCACATGTCAAAATGAAAACACAGTTGCTTACAAGACAAAAGTATGAATGTATTTTACCTGTGCTCGTCGGCCGACAGCTCAGCTGAACGCAATGCTATGTCTCGTTTAAAATATTAGAAAATGGAGGAAATTTTTATCGCGCAATCGCAGGACCGGTGATCTGTACTAACTATCAAGTCTCGCGTTGTCAGCAGTCATGTCTCAGTAGGGCTGTTGACATCTAGCGGTTGAGAAATGTAATTACATTTTTATTTAATTGAAAATGAAAGACAGTCAAATAAAATCGTAGATGTTTTTATGTGACTGTGACAGCAAACATGAAGCTGCGTGGGTGAAAAACATGTAAACAATTTTAAGACTATTTTTCGCTGGTCTACAGTAAATCAGGGCTATAGCCAAGCCGTTAAACGTAGACCACTGATTGCCTCGATTTCGCCGGGTGGGCTAAAATCAGACTGTACATAGCCCATCCAATTCAGAGCTAAATCGTGACTACATATCGACCAAGTCATGATATGACACTGGCACCTTGTATAGATTTTTTACCAATGTGAACATGATGGGATATCAACCATCTCATGCATTGCCTGCCCAACAATTAATTAAAACTAGGCTAATTAATCAGTTTCGACTAGAAGTGGGCTATAAATAGCTGGGCAGACTACACGAGCTAGATCGCGTCTACGCACAGCCTACGGATAGAAAATATGAAAGAAATCAAACCAAACACCTTGTAATCACAGTTGACTTTAGCCATATTCGCACGGGATTAGTATTACCTGGGGACCACGTGTGAATTTGAAATTACCCAACCACATCTGAATTTCATGTGGCGCATTCGCACGGGATAAGCGAAGCCTTTGATTTTAATCGAATTTACTGATTTATCCCACGGATATGATGTCATTAGGCTATAGCTTTGAAATGTCTTGTCGTTATTATGTTGTATAGCCTAATAAACAGAAGAATTGTCCTTACCGTATGCTACTAAGCATGTCATTCATCTCCATTTAATCATTCTTTTTGTTTTTGCTCTTCTAATGGTTTTCAGCTTTCTCTTTCTGCAAATTGTATACCCATATTTTCTGCACTTTAAGGCGCACCTTCAATGAATGACCTATTTTAAAACATTTTTCATATTTAGGGCATACCGGATGTAACAATGTTGACGATCAGGTTCAGTGAGGGTGATGGAAGAAGACAAGGGGTTGGCGAATTCTGGAGCTCGTGTGCTTTATTATACAAAACTACTCTTTCCACAGCACCTCATCGCTCTTTCACAATAACCTCAAACAGTCACTGTAGATCAAACTCTTTCGCGCTGTTCACAGCTTTTCTGTCTCTGACGTGGCACTCTTCCCGCTGATTACAGCTTCTTTCAGACGCGATCAAATATCGGTTTCAGTTTCAGTCCCAGACACATGCACACAAGCTCCAGGCTCTCTCTCAACTGTAGCGTCCACCTGGCCCGCTTAAATAATCACAGACAGGTGTTTATCATTTGAACTTGACCCGCTTACCTCCCACTCGACTCTTCCCTCGCTCTCCCGCCGCAGACAGCGCTGAACCACGCCCCCCACACCACACCGGATTATAAAGCGCATAAGATACTGCAGTCAAACGTTTGACTGGGTTTGCGTTATGCATCCACTAGATGTTCTAAAGGCTAAAGGGAATGTAGCGAGTGCGCGGCGGCGGAGGTGAGGCGTTTATTTAGTAAGTGTGAGCGCGCTGGGGCTGGCATGTAACTTACATTAGCAGCCTGACTCATATGAGTATTCAATGTGCTGCGGCTCGCTGACAGCAATGGCTGGCTGTTTTGAATGAGACGACCCGGTTACTGTGAACAGGGAGCGCTTTATGAACTTTCTGTGACGCGAGCAGCGCCGGGGACAGTGTGTCGTGTATGTCGCTCCGGAATATAAAGTGCACTGTCGTTTTTTGAGAAAATTAAAGACTTTATAGTGCGTAAAATATGACCCCGCACCCAAAATACTATCAAAACACTCCAACTCAGCCTCTATTCTTCGCGAAAGATGGATAAAAAGGCGCAGCTGAAACAAAAACCTTGAAAAAATGATATACGATCCGGCCAAATCACAGAGATGTCGATTCGCACGGGACTAATATTATCACAGGACCTTGGTGTTCGGCGAAATATAGTAGGTAATTTGCGGGGGAATTTTTACTTTACAAATTACAGACATGGCCGATTCGCACGGGATAAAGATCACAGACAAACTCCGCAATTATTACAAATTACTACAGGTCACCAGATAATACTAATCCCGTGCGAATAGGGCTTTTGCTTACATGATGGGATATTATACATTTTGCAAGTTATTTTGAAAAAAAAAAAAAACATGTAGCCATGATTCAATGTTATATGGCTAGAAGTGGGTTACACATAGCCAGACTATATCGGGTCTATATTTAATCTAGACGGTGAAATGAGGGCTATTGCTTGCTGGGCGATCTTGATCAGCACTTTTACCACACAGCCATATCCAGTAAAGAAAACATTTGAATTCGCCACTAAAGTTAACATCGCTGCGAGAGTGAGAAACATTCACATTTCTCCGTTATTAAAAGATCAAACAGCGCTGACGTGGAAACCAGGAAGAAACATTGTGCCATGAATGAAGTAGCAGTGTCCACAGATCAGCAACATTCACCATGGATTTACTGTATAACACTATCTGTAAGTTTGGCAGGTATAGTAGGCTATAATGCTTTCAAGTAACATCACGTCGGTTGTATTTTGACATTATCAATACAATTGCAGCCCTCAAATGTTAACCTGAACTAAAAAAAAAGCTTTGTTTTTAACTACTACAATATTACATTTCATTTTGTCCAAGGAGCTGTTGTTTTAAATGCTCCTAAGAAAAGTCAAGTATAGTTCCATCATTGCTCAAAGTTAAAAATATCATACTTTATGATATTAGTTTTAATATAATTTAAAAATTAAATCAAAGAAATTTCTCTGCCATTTCTTTCTTTTTGCTGTATTTGAAACGTACCGCACCGTACCGAACAGAACCGTGATACAAGTGAATCGTATCGAACCGAACCGTGAATTTTGTGAACCGTTACACCCCTAATATATATATACTGTTTATATATATATATATATATATACACCCGATTCATATTTAAACAGTCCTTTTGCGCGATTCATATTTAAAGGGTTAGTTCACCCAAAAATGAAAATTCTGTCAGTATTTACTCACCCTCATGTTGTTCCAAACCTCTATGTGTTTATTTGTTCTGCTTAACACAAAGGAAGATATTTGGAAGAATGTTTTAATCAAACAGATCTCACTCCCCATTGACTACCATAGTATGTCAATGGGGAATGAGATCTGTTTGATAAAAAAATTCTTCCAAATATCTTCCTTTGTGCAGCAGAATAAATAAACACATAGGGGTTTGGAACAACATGAGGGTGAGGTAAATACTGACAGAATTTTCATTTTTGGGTGAACTAACCCTTTAAACTCGGCGCCGCGTTTGCCAACCTCAGAGGGTTAAACATAACTTTCCCCAACACTGTTCTCTAGATTAATTTGAAAGCCTTTGCATATATTTATCTTACTTCAAATATAGTCATGTTGCTTTCTCTTGAAATTGTACATTGTTTAGGATATCTTGAGAAGGAGATGGTGAAATCTAACATTGTAATTGCTGCAACAAAGGAGAAGGAGATGGTTCCCTGTCCCAGAGATGTTCTGGAGCTGGAGGTGAAGACAACACTTGTCATTTTGTTATTATGCTGCTATTTTTATTTGGAATACTTGATTCTGATTTGTTAATCATTGCTTTTTGACCAAATAAACCCCTTCTCTCTTACTCTGTATAACAATTTGACACACAAACAGAAATTCAGACATAATGATTGTCTTCAAACCTTTAGTCCACATTTGAGAAGTTGGAGCAGGAACTGCGAGAAATCAACTGTAACCATGACACCCTCAGACAGAACCTCATTGAGCTGATGGACATCGACTCTCTGCTGAGGATGACTGAAGACTTCTTTGAGGAGGTGAAGATCTCGAGATCTCAGAACCATTTAATCCTAAATCCGTATTACTTTATATATTTATATAGGCCTACTATTATAGCATTCATTATTTTGAAATACTATTTTTTATATATGCTTTTGTAATTTTTATTAGTTTCTTTTTTAAATATCTTAAATATATTTTTTATTTAAGTTTTAGTTTCGGTAATTTTAGTACTTCAGCTTAAAATGATTTATAAATAATAATTTGAAATAAAAGATATTTCTTTTTTTTATATCTTTCTATGGCAGAAAGAGTAAGAGTAGTATTCTGTTTCACTTGAATATACATCACAAGAAAAGTTTCATGCTGAATTTAAGGCCTCAGTTCATGCTTAAAGGAGTAGTTCACTTTAAAAAAACTTTTGCTGATAATGTACTCACCCCCATGTCATCTAAGATGTCCACGTCTTTCTTTCTTCAGTCGAAAATAAATTAAGGGTTTTGATGAAAACATTCCAGGATTTTCTCCATATAATGGACTTCATTGGGAACCAAACGGTTCAAGGTCCAAATGAGAGTTTCAGTGTAGCTTCAAAGAGCTTTAAATGACACCAGACACTGAATAAGGGTCTTATTTAGCGAAACGATCGCTCATTTTAAAAATAAATTTAAAAAATAAGTTTTATCTCTTCTGTGATCCACGTTCGTGACTCTCCTGTTCAAACTCGTTCATCAAAATGAACAAATCTTTTCTTCCCAGTCATGACTCGAAGGGTCTTAGATAAGACCCTTATTCATCGTCTTGAATCGTTTAAAGCCCTTTGAAGCTGCACTGAAACTGTCTTTTGGAACTTGAACCGTTTGGTTCCCAATGAAGTCCATTATATGGAGAAAATCCTGAAATTTTTTATCAAAAACCTTAATTTCTTTTCAACTGAAGAAAGAAAGACGTGGACATCTTGGATGACATGGGGGTGAGTAAATTATCAGCAAAAGTTTTTTTTTTAAAGTGAATTACTCTTTTAATACATTTATCAATTTGGTTTATTCAAGCTTGATCTGCAGGGCGTTTCACCTTCACTGCATCTAAGAGTCAAATGCTTATTTCAAATGCTTGAGGTGATAGTTTACCTAAAAAAATGCAAATTCTTTCATCATTTACTAGCCTTCATGTTGTTCCAAACTTGAGTGATTGAAAGGAGTTGTCCATAATACTCATTTCCATGCAGTGAAAGCGAAAGGTTACCATGGACAGCCTGATGTACTAAAGCTGTGTTGACATTTGCTTCTGTGCAGGCCGAGTTACTGCTATGCTCTGAGCCTCCGTCTGAAGATTCAGTGTCTATGACCGTCTCGTCCTACGTAACATGCCGCAGATACAGCAGTGCCAGCACCTCCGGACCTCTAAATCTAGGGTACATTTAAAAGATTTTGTCCAACTGATACATACACGCTTTAAAATAAAGATTTTAAAGACAACACAATTTTTTTTTTCAGCCTGACCTAATTGTACTGCTAATGCTATAGGCCTATCTGTACGCATTTTAAGTTTTGTTGCAGGTGTTATCAAACAAGACAGGTTTCCTGCTTTTGAAAAGGTTCTTTGGCGCCTTTTTCATGGAAATTTCGTCCTTCGGCACGCAGAGATACAGACCACAGACGAACTCCAAGTGGTGGTGAGACAATATTTTTAAAGGGTATTTTAAAGACCCCCTGTGGTGAAAATCAAGGTTTTAATGTTGTTAAAGGGGTGGTCCATTAAAGGTTCACTTTTTTGATTTTAAATAGTGTGTAATGTTGCTGATGGTGCATTAACAGTATCTGCAAAGTTGCAGCGCTGAAAGTTCAATGTAAGCAGAGATATCGTCTTTTAAAAACCAGGAAGTGTAAACGCCTACAAAAACGACTCGATTGGGACTACAACGGGTTATGGTACGTCACTAACCCGCACATTTGCATCAAACACTCCCTTCGGAATATGCAGGAAATGGCATGCGCATATTTCTGCAGCACGTCGAGTGAGTTGTGTTCACGCAGCTGTCAGGTCTTCTGTGTTTCAAGCTTCCCACGGATGCTATACTTCATCAACAATGGATACAATTTATGTTTGATTATATTCCTGAAAGTGACGATCGTAATCTAGCTCTCTGTGCTGCGCATTTTACGGAAGACAGCTTCTAGAATCTCCACCGCGAGATCAATACAGCAAGAAACTGTTAATAAACCATGAAGCAGATCCAACCTTAAAACCAGAGGCAGCAGTTGTTGGACCACAACCTGTAAGTAGGCTAAGACTTAATCGTTTTAAATGTATTTGCATGTATAATTCCAGACGTAACGTTAGCCTGTGTTGTATTTATTTATTTATTTATTTTTCAAAATGCCAGCGCTGGTTTTTATAGCCAGTATATGCTACTAGTTAGTATTTTGTGTCTACGACAAACGGGTACAAACATTATGGACCTGAATTTTGTATAAGTACTAATGTTTTAAACGTATTTTTCATGTATATATGCTTTATGACGTTATTTTCGATTTGATCAAGAACGTAAACTTGCCAACGCTGTTTGTGCTTAACATTAGTAGGCAGTCAGTTGCTATCGTTGCCAGTCAGATGCTATTGTGTAAAACAAACGTGTATATGGTTAAAAAAAAATATGGCAAATTATCATTCAGAAACGTTTAGTAAGAGCCGTGTGTGGTGTGGTTCTGTTTTACTCGCTTCATCGCGGCTTTCTCGGTCTGATTCTGCCTCAAACTGCTACTGCAGTTAGACACCATTATTTACATCTGGACCGGAGCTGGCGTTTCCCAGTAAGGTAATAGGCGTTAACCTTCCGGACAACGTGAGCGACAGTTTAGCCAATCACAACACACCCGCCCAAACGAACCAATCTGATCCCACGACGTGTTTCTGAGGGAGTGTTTTCATAGAATCAGGAAGTAAACCGCTCGTTCAGGGGACAGAGGAGAGCGCGGCTTACAATAAAGGTGAAGTTTATGAAAAATAAGACTTTTAAAAAAAGAAAAACCACGAATACATGTTATATTGCACCCCATAAACACAATCATGCAAAGAAAAAGAGGACTAGACCACCCCTTTAATGTCTATGTGATGTTTTTAACATGCAAAACTGGCCTATATTACTTATTCATTTAGATGTTTCTGAATGTACGTAAAAAACAAGCGAACGTCAAAAGTTGACCTCAGACAACAATATAATAAAATTTAAAAAGCCAGTTCATGACCCTTTTAACACTTCTGCAACATAAGTGCCATTCTTTATTCTCCAACGCTAGAATCCATGTACTCACTGCTCATACAAGCTTGCTCTCAGATTATCAGTACACACCACACGTGTGACTAGGGCTGCACAATTAATCAAATTTGTAATCGCAATTACAATTATTGATGCCACAATTATGTAATCGTTCAAAGGCACAATTATAAAAAGTCCACTTACATTATTCTGTGTGATTAAAATGAGTTTTTTTACAGCTTATCTTAAGGGTTTTTTCCCCATTGTTTTAATTTTAGTTAGTGTAACATTATAATTATAGTTAGCATTAAATCAACACTAACATGTTTTACTTAAAATAATGTTTCCAAAATCTTATCAGTGGTTCATCAAGTCGTAACAGGGTGAAAGGCACTTCTGCCGTCGCCTGACGGGGTCTGTATCACTTTTACTGGCACTATGTAACTTCGGGGTTCGGGTAGGAACCCGACCACAAAAAGAACTACAAAATTCGACTGCTTTACATCAAGCACTATAATAGTCATTATTTCGTTTTTCTTCGTTTCTGATGTCGCAATACATCATCCTTTCATGAAATCATGTAAAATACTCCACTTTGTCTGTGGACATCGTTCATTCTAAAGCCGGTGCTGGATAAACAGCGAGCGTGCGTGCGACGGTAGGCTAAATTATTTACGACAGCGGCAATGGACTATTTCGTTTCCAACCAGTAGGGTGACCGAAGAGGAAAAGTTACTTGGTGTTACTTTAAACCATAGAAAAGCATTGAAAGTTTTTCAGGAGTTTTCAGCCGTTTTATTTTGATATAACAATTTGCATGCAGTCACTTCGAACAATGGCATAAAGCCGTTCAAAACATCATTCAATGTAAATTGAGATAATCGTAATTAATAATCGCAATTATAATTTCAAGGCAATAATCGACAATTATGATTTTTGTCATAATCGTGCAGCCCTACGTGTGACTATAGGCTTTTACTGGTATGTGATATTTCTCTATTTATGATGAATAAACTAATGCACAGTCTATTTGTCTGTTCAGTTTATCTTCAGTGATCAGTAAGTATGTTTCTTTTAAGCAGAGAGGAGCTGTGAAGAAGGACGTGTTCATCATATTTGTCCAGGGAGAACATGTGCGGGAAAAGATCAGGAAAGTGTGTGAAGGGTGAGAGACATGGTATTTCCTCACACATTATATACCAGCAATAGAAATATTCTTTGAAACAATGTTGACTTAATATTTTTTCTTATGAGAAATCTTTATTTTAATATTTCATTTTATTTTACAAATTAAAAAGGAGTTCACTAACAATAACACCAGTGAACATAAGATGAATCAAAGTAAAGACAAAAAAAATAATAACACAAATGACATCTGAAAATGAACTAAAAAATGTATTTAACTTTTTCAACACGGTTAGACAATCAGTGTCTTGACTAATTGAATTGTTTTAATGATATTTTTGTCATTATATTTACAGAATGACAGTTGCAGTTTAACTTGGTCAAAACAATCCATTAAATATGAATGACTAATTTTATCTGATGGCCTTATGTGCATTTGCTTGATTTGTTTTTAATTTTGTGAAATGATCTCATAAATGATTATTCCTCCAAATCTTTTAAGATTTCATGCCAGTTTGTACTCATGCCCCAAAACTTTGTATGAGCGCAAGAAGATGAGCAACAACGTAAAGTCACGAATGGAAGATCTTCGAATGGTGAGTCAAATGATTTTTACTCTCCACGTGTCTTTTCAAGTGTGTTCATCCACCAATGATCGATATTCAAAAATAAACGTGGGGAATGGCTATGTCCATGTTTTTTTTTTTCGAAAGATCCTGAGAAGAACAGAAGAATATCGCGGTGGTGTCTTGACCAGAGCAGCCGACCACGTCCAGGAGTGGGGCAGTAAAGTGAAGAAGATGAAGGCCATCTACTACACACTGAATCTCTGCAACATAGACATCACACAGAAGCTGATCGTAGCAGAGATCTGGTGTCCCGTGTCAGATCTCACTTTAGTTCAAAACGCCCTGATTATGGGATCAGTATGTATGTTTATATACTGCCTTGAAGAAATTTTCTGCAGACCACCATCACTAATAATTCAAAACTATGTAAATGTCTGCAAAGTAAAGCGAGACGCATGTTAAAGTTAATGTTAGTTTGAGCAATTTTGCCCCTTTGCAAGTGGCGTAGCCCTCAAACCGTATTCACTTTATAGCATTTTATCCTGTAATTGTGGCAAATGTGGGCACAGAGGACTCAGGTGTGATCCTAATTTTTATTTATTATAAATGTTATATCACTGTCATCGATAAAGTTTTGTCTATCCATTTATGGTGTTTTTTTTTATTGTGGGGGTATTTTAGAATTTATTTACTTCAAAAAGTACCATATTTTCTATGTAAATTATTTCTATGGAAATGAATTACTATGTAGTTTTATTTGTTATTTTTTTAAACTGCATTAAAATATCATTCCAATAAGTTCTTAGAGCTAAAACCTAAAGATGAAGTGACTTTGCTGTCACCAGGTGTCTTTTTTGGCTTATTTTAGAATGCGCTAAATTACAGTTTTTCCCATTCATTTCTATGGGTGCCCATTTTTGACCCAAATACAAGATTAAGGAGGTTTTTTTTTTCACACACTTAACATTGTAAAATTGAGTCAAAAAAAAAAAGTGTGTTCAGGAGGCAAACTTAGGAAAAGTAGCCAAGTCTTGTACCGCTAAGATCAAGGGAAGTATTTTTTTTAAATAAATAAAAACTATTTTGCCCACATTTGTCCAGAATATGGTTTTAGGGTTAAGAGATAGAAATAAAAAAGTAAAACAGAACAGTAATACTAAATATTGCAAAATGAGAAATGTTTCAATAAATAAATAAATAAATAAACCACTAATAAATATAAATTCTAAATCTTATATGTAAATGTACATAGTGAATATAAATGTTAAAGTTATACTGATTTTAATTACAAATGATGTACTTTACTTGAATGGAATATTTTTAAAATATTTATACTGTAAATTTGACTCTTTGGAAGTAGTTTCATACTATTTGTACTGCAGACATTAATTATACCTCAAGTCGTGCAAGTTTCTCATATATGTGTGATTTTGTGTTTGTTTTAGGAGCAGAGTGGTTCCAGTGTGACCCCAGTCCTGAACCGCATCCAAACCCAGCAAACTCCACCAACCTTCAATAGAACCAACACATTTACTGAAGGATTCCAGGCCATCATTGACGCCTATGGAGTCGGTACTTATCAGGAGATCAATCCAGGTGATTGACTGTTACTCTTGCTAATCTTCTATATCATTTCTCATCCATCCATCCGTCGTTCTATCTATCTATCTATCTATCTATCTATCTATCTATCTATCTATCTATCTATCTATCTGTCTATCTGTCTGTCTGTCTGTCTGTCTGTCTGTCTGTCTGTCTGTCTGTCTGTCTGTGTATACTGTATGTATAAACTGTATGTAATTATTTATTTATTTACTTTTTTTTTGCCTCATTTATTTTCTCAGCTCCATACACTATTGTCACCTTCCCCTTCCTGTTTGCGGTGATGTTTGGAGATTGTGGTCATGGACTGGTGATGACACTGTTCGCAGTCTGGCTCATTACACAGGCCGAATGTTTACGAAAGATGAAAAATGAGGTGTTGAATATGTTTCATAGTTTTTGTTTGCATAATAACATCACTTTTAATCCTGGTTAGAGTCTTGTAAGCTTTGATTTTTCTCCCAGATTATAGATGTCCTGGTCGGTGGACGCTACATGATCTTGCTCATGGGAATGTTCTCCATATATACTGGACTGATTTACAATGACTGCTTCTCCAAGTCCTTCAACATTTTTGGCTCCTCCTGGCGTGTGCGACCCATGTTCTCTCCTCACGGGCCTTGGCAGTACGTACAGTACTCTGGACGCTTGCAGGCTTTAAAGTTACTTTGTCGTTTTTCATTGTGATCATTTTTTCCTTTATCTCAGAAACAAAACACTGCATGATCATCACCATCTTCAGCTGAACCCAACTGTGCCCGGAGTTTATTCTGGTCGCCCGTACGTGTTTGGAATTGATCCGGTCAGTGCATATAAAAGTACATTTCTTTTCATAATCACCATTTATTTAAAGCCACAATATGTATTTTTTCTGCTTTAAAAATAGCAAAAATAACTGTATCTATGTTATATATTTCTATTAGATGTGTACTTACATTATCCCGACAGTTTCCACCAACTTTAAAATACAGAGAAATTTATAGTTTAATTCGAAGACACAGGACGTTTCTTTATTTCCGTTTCGTCGCCCGTCTATGGCGTCATATAACCTTTGACTCCTCTATTTTCTCTAACTTCCTGCGGAACCCGGCGAAACCCGCCAAACACAAAGGGGAACACTGGACTACCGCCAATAAAGCAAAGAAAATGACAAAGAAAAAAAAGTTGTACGTATTTTTATGTGTGTAAATCACGTGCCCGCTCACAAGCGCTCACTCTTAACAGACACACAGTCCCCGGTGCTGCTCGCGCGTCACTGTCACAGTGTCTGGTTGTGTTCCCTTGTTTGTCCACTAGATGTCCTCCTTCCCATTGTGTCATTCACTATCTGGAACTGCATTTCCCATCATCCTGTTCTGTCACTTATTGATCATTGCACTCAGCTGTTCCTGTAATCATTGTCCCAGCTGTTCATTGTTAGTCTTGTTAGATCTATGTATATTTATTCCCTGTCTGTGTCAGTATATGTCACGGAGTCGTTGTTATGTCTGACACTTCCTGGTCTGTTCCTGATTGTTGTTGTTTTGTTATTTTTGTATTTGGATTGTTTACATGGTATTTGACCTTTGCCTGGACTGGATTTACGCTTTACGGATTACCCATTAAACATCTATACTGCACTTGGATCTGCTGTAAATCTCCTGTGTGTATCGTGACAGAACGACTCCGTCATTATGAACAGATCCAGCAGTTCGGGTTTCTGTAATCCTTCTCCCGTATGTGGGGAAGAAAGAGGGCCGCAGAAAGGAGGGTTGCAGGTTGGGGAGGAAGCGCCCCGACTAAATATTCACCAATGTTTTGCCTTATGGGCCCAACTAACTGAGGAAGCAGCATCGGCTAAGACTTCAGTGAAGTCTTCCAGCAGAAATGGTGAGTCGTTTATTGGAACACGGCTGGCGAAGTTTTCCGGAACTCGGGGAGGTTGCAGGGGAGGAGGTGGTCGACAAGTTCCACGACACCGTCCTCCGCCTAACAATTTCTCTGATCCGGAGCCGCCGGACTGGCCCAGTACCAGATTCTCACCGCTGATTCGGCCCTGTACAAGATCTTTCCACCTGGTTCCGCCCAGCACAAGATCTTCGTCGCTGGCTTCATCTGGTCTGGAGTCTTCACCGCTGGTCCCGTCTGGTACCGAGGCTGCACCTCGCCATCAAGGAAGGAGGAGAAGGGCCTCCTATCTCCCCAACGCCCCGGTGGTCGTCTCTGCACAGCATGTAGTCATTTCTGAGGCCGTTCCTGTGCAGCGTGCGATCGCTTTGGAGGCCGTCCTTGTGCAGCATGCATTCATTTCAGAGGCTGTCCTGGTACAGCATGCGGCCGTTTCGGAGGTCGTCCCTGTACAGTGTGCGGGCGTTTTGGAGGTCGTCCCTGTACAGTGTGTGGGCGTTTTGGAGGTCATCCCTGTGCAACACGCAGTCATTTCGGAGGCCGTCCCTGTACAACATGCAGTTGTGTCAAAGGCCGTCCTAGTGCAGTCTGGTGTTGTCCCAGAGACCATCCCTGAACTACCCGTCATCTGTCCTGCCATGGTCAAGAAGCCAGAGACAGATCAGTAGAGGCCGACTCTCGCAGCCGAGGGAATACCGAGCAATTATCTGGAACGTTTGACTCAGATCCTGGACATGCCTGTGTTCGCTATTCCAGAGTTTGTGCCAGATCCGTGCCAGATAGTGTCAGATAGTTTGTGCCAGATAGAGTCGGTTCCAGATCCGGACCCAGTGTTTGTGTCTGTGTTTGTGTCTGTCCTTGTGACTGTGTCTGTTTTAGTGTCTGTTCCTGAGCCAGCCTGAGAGGGCTTCACCGCCCTGGCCACCCGAGGGGTCTTCGCCGCCCTGGCCACCCGAGGGGTCTTCACCACCCTGGCCACCCGAGGGGTCTTCACCGCCCTGGCCACCCGAATGGTCTTCACCGCCCTGGCCACCCGAGGGGTCTTCACTGCCCTGGCCACCCGAGGGGTCTTCACCGCCCTGGCCACCCGAAGGGTCTTCACCGCCCTGGCCACCTGAAGGGTCTTCACCG
Organism: Cyprinella venusta; assembly: GCA_038021265.1. Taxonomy (NCBI): domain Eukaryota; kingdom Metazoa; phylum Chordata; class Actinopteri; order Cypriniformes; family Leuciscidae; genus Cyprinella; species Cyprinella venusta. The sequence continues at coordinate 5,986,725 of CM075876.1, read as the reverse complement.
CCCTGGCAACCCGAGGGGTCTTCACCGCCCTGGCCGCCCGAGGAGTCTTCACCGCCCTGGCCGCCCGAAGGGTCTTCACCGCCCTGGCAACCTGAAGGGTTTTCACCGCCCTGGCCACCCGAGGGGTCTTCATCGCCCTGGCCGCCCTATAGACTCTCTGTTTTGCCTTGGTCCCTGATTAAGCCCTCACCTCTTGTTCCTGTCTCCCTTCACGGACCTGGCCCACCATCCCTCCCCCTGATCCTCCACCGTTCCACCTCCCTCCTGAACTCATGTGATTGTGTTGTAGTTGTTGTCGTGGAGTGTCTGGTAGGCACTCCGTAGAGGGGGGGTTATGTCACAGTGTCTGGTTGTGTTCCCTTGTTTGTCCACTAGATGTCCTCCTTCCCACTGTGTCATTCACTATCTGGAACTGCATTTCCCATCATCCTGTTCTGTCACTTATTGATCATTGCACTCAGCTGTTCCTGTAATCATTGTCCCAGCTGTTCATTGTTAGTCTTGTTAGATCTATGTGTATTTATTCCCTGTCCCAGTCGTTGTTATGTCTGACACTTCCTGGTCTGTTCCTGATTGTTGTTGTTTTGTTATTTTTGTATTTGGATTGTTTACATGGTATTTGACCTTTGCCTGGACTGGATTTACGCTTTACGGATTACCCATTAAACATCTATACTGCACTTGGATCTGCTGTAAATCTCCTGTGTGTATCATGACAGTCACAGAATGTTCATAAAGCGCTCCCCGTTCACAGTAACCAGGTCATCTCATTCAAATCAGCCAGCTGTTGCTGTCAGCGAGCCGCGCACATTGAATACTCATATGAGTCAGGCTGCGAATGTAAGTTACGTGCCCGCTCCAGCACGCTCATGCTTACTAAATAAACGCCTCACCTCCGGCGCCGCGCACTCACTACATTACATTCCCTTTAGCCTTTAGCACATAGTGGATGCATAACACAAACCCAGTCAAACGTTTGACTGCAGTATCTTATGTGCCTTATAATCCGGTGTGCCCTATATATGAAAAATGTTCTAAATAGGTCATTCATTGAAGGGGCGTAATATAAATATTTATATTCGTCTGTATTATAGTTATGGACCACGATTACGCTTTGCCTGCACGTTCTGCTGCTACAGCCAGCTCAGCAAAGCTCAAAAGTACGGGTGAAAAATATGACCCGAGAAGGGTTTGGGACAGGAGAAGCATGACACAGGTAAACATTGGGGTTGCATTTAAAGCTTCTTGACAAGCTAAATCTACAGAGAGATGCCGTATATCCGTATATTTTGTGAAACGATGATGTCATGTCATGAGCTGAGCTGGTAGTTATTGACAGCGACAACAACTCCCGTGAGCCCACGTTCTTTCCCGACGTCATCAAAGTACGTCTTTTGTTATTATTTTAAATGAGTGACCCCTGGTGGCCAAAAATTGCATACTGTACGTACGTTTAATATATACATTTATGTTTAGCGTTTATTGCGTTTTTTGACATACTACATGTAATCCTGGTGTGATTAGAGATTGAAATTAGAGATTGAATTAGGATGTCTTACTTTCATCCACTAGGTGATGGGATTTAGCTGTACTGATGCTGTACATTAAAGGGATAGTTCACTTTGAAATTAATTTTTGGTATGTTTTAGCTTACCTCAAGGGCATCCAAGATGTAGGTGTCTTTGTTTCCGCAGTAGTTTCAATTTTGATATTTTTAGGTCAAACCGTTCTTGTCTTTCAGTCTTATAATGGAGATCTATGGTCACCACCTCAAAGAGCATGCACAGAGAAGTCCAAATTAAACATGATATAATGACTCGTAGATTTAAGTACACATTGATGGCCTAAGACACGAAACGAGCAGTCTGTGTGAGAAAACGAACAGTATTTATATCGTTTTTACCTCTTGTAACCACAGCCACATCCAAGTGATTTGAGGGTGCAGGCGCTTTGTGGCTGTGGCAACAAGAGGTAAAAACTATATAAATACTGTTCGTTTTCTCACACAAACCGCTCGTTTCGTGTCTTAGGCCATCAATGTATACTTACATCAACGAGTCATTAAATCATGTTTAATTTGGACTTGTCTGTGCAAGCTCTTTGAGGTGGTGACCATAGACCTCCATTATATGATTGACAGACAAGAACGGTTTGACCTAAAAATATCAAAATTAAAACTACTGCGCAAACAAAGACACCTACATCTTGGATACCCTTGAGGTAAGCTAAAACATACCAAAAATTAATTTCAAAGTGAACTATCCCTTTAAAGGGGATAGTTCACCCAAAATTGACAATTTGCCTTCCTATACTTAGTCACCCTTAAGTTGTTCCAAACCTGTATGAATTTCTTTCTTCTATATAATTATCCACAAAATAAATTATTTTGAAGAATGCTGGTAATCAGACAGTTGACAGCACCCACTGACTTCCATACTAGGAAAAAATACAATGGGTGCCGTCAACTGTCTGGTTGGGATGTTAATTGATGCTTTAATATTCAGTCTGTGAATATTAAATAAGTCTGTGTAAACCTAATAACTTACATTCACATCATAACAAGCCTATGTTAAATTTCTTTTGTTTTAGGTTTGGAATATTGCATCAAATAAGCTATCCTTTCTAAACTCCTATAAGATGAAGATGTCGGTCATATTGGGAGTCGGACATATGCTCCTTGGAGTGACCCTGAGTTTGGTCAACTTTGTGTGAGTATTTGATTACCTCATATAAACTAAGGAAAAATTACATGTTTAAATCAATTAGATTGTCAAATGCAATATATAAATGTTTCATAAGAACAGATTTTATGATTTTATGAAAATGTAGCTTTGTTAATTTTGTCTAATGAAGAAAAACAAAAAGATAGTTACTTGTATATAAATCTAAGTAGGTATTATTAAAAAGGTAGTCGTACAGTATTTGATAGTTTTTAAAAGTACTGTCTTCAAGTTCCAGATTACAGTAATATGAGTTCATAGTCTGAAATGTTTGTTTTCCTCATTTCCTTTTATCAGACATTTAGGGAAATTCCAGGACATTTCACTTCAGTTTGTTCCACAGCTGATCTTCATGCTCTCTCTCTTTGGATACCTGATCTTCCTCATCCTCTACAAATGGTCCATCACCCTGCGCTCTGAAATGGCTCCCAGCATCCTGCTGCTCTTCATCAACATGATGATGTTTGATTACCAGCCGGAACACACGTTTCTTTACAGAGGACAGGTTTGGATTCATTGTGCCTCTGAAAGCAGTTCTTTACTCCTGGCTTCACATAGCCAAAGCACTCATGACAGATTATGATTGATGCTGTAATCCTCTACAGAAAGCTGTTCAGATCTTCTTGGTAGTGATGGCTGTGCTCATGGTTCCTGTGCTGCTCTTGGCCAAACCCCTCCTCATCTACAGGACCCGAATGAAAGCCAGACGCCAGGTGGGTGAGCAGAACAGAGCAACCCTGTCCCAAGATTAATTAATGCTTTTTTCAACCAGGGTTATTATAGTAAAAACTAAGACTAAAACCTTTAAAGCTTTAGTTGTCAAGGCTTAATGTTGAAAAATAACTCAAGCTGAAGGGACAAAAAAGAAAGATTACTAAAAGGCAAAAAAATATACAAATATACAAATATATTTTGCGTCTATAATAATATATTTATTTAAGGGATCGTGACTAATGAGGTCTCTATGCAGGTGTTTGGAAACAATGATCAGCATGGAACAGATACCGGCGGTTTCTCTTCACAGCATCAGAAATATGAGATGGTAAGCTTATGTTAAATGGTAAGTCACAATGACAGTTCTATTCAATTCAATTGTAAACACTTGAAATACAAAATGCTCAGATGTCTTAACATGAAGAATGCTGTACAAGCAATGAGGGCAGCTGGTTTCACCTGTGTTTTTCTTCAGGTGAGCATAGGTGACGTGTTTGTGAACCAGGCCATCCACACGATCGAGTACTGCCTGGGCTGCATCTCCAACACGGCCTCGTACCTTCGGCTCTGGGCGCTCAGTCTGGCTCACGCAGGTTTGTCCCAGTGCAATGCAGGCAGTCACACTATTAAAAATAACTCTATCATCAGTTCGAGAATAATGCCGTTCTTTGTGTTTTCATTAGTTCTCAGTGACTGAATGTATCACTAGTGAAATGATTTATGAGGCGATGAAGGTGTGCAGTTTATGAGGACACCTACTGTACAAAGCTCAACAACACCAGAGCATGTTTTAAACTTTTACTTTTACCTTCCCGATGTGGTATTAAATAGCATTATAACTCTGCATCTCAATTTAACAGAATTCCAAGAAAATTTAATTCTGAAAATATACCAAAGACTGGAGTAATGGCTGCTGAAAATTCACCTTTGCCATAACAGGAATATTAAATTATATTTTAAAATAGATTAAATGGTTATTAACAGTAAGTGATATTATGTCAGAATTGTACTATTTTTACTGTATTTGTTTTAATCAAATAAATTTGCGTTGGTGATCGTAAGAGTCTTTTTTTCAAAGACATTCAAATATTTTCTTTAGTTTTTGCTGACAAAAAATGTAAATTGCTCATTTACATATACTCTCGACATTGTAAAAACAATACAACACGGATTGAGAATCAGCAAAGTTAACCCTAAAACCGTATTCTGGACAAATGTGGGCAAAATAGTATTTATTTATTTTTAAAAAATACTTCCCTTGATGTGAGCGGTACAAGACTTGGCTACTTTTCCTAAGTTTGCCTCCTGAACACACACAATTTTTGTTTGACTCGATTCTTCAATGTTAAGTGGATGAAAAAAAAAACTCCTTAATCTTGTATTTGGGTCAAAAATGGGCACCCATAGAAATGAATGGGAAAAACTATAATTTAGAGCATTCTAAAATAAGCCAAAATAAGACACCAGGTGACAACAAAGTCACTTCATCTTTAGGTTTTAGCTCTAAGAACTTATTGGAATGATATTTTAATGTAGTTAAAAAAATAAAACATAAAAATAAGCATAATTTACATAGAAAATATGGTACTTTTTGAAGTTAATAAATAAATAAAAAATACTCCCAAAATTAAAAAAACACCATAAATGGATAAACAAAATGTTATTGAAGACAGTGATATAACATTTATAATAAATAAAAATTAGGATCACATCCTGAGTCCTCTGTGCCCACGTTTGTCCCCAATTATAGGATAAAGGGCTATAGTGAACACGGTTTGAGGGCTACAGGAGTTTTTAAAAAATAATCCCATAATTTACTCACCTTCAAGTCATCCCAGTGTATATAACTTTCCACTTTCAGCCAAACACAATCAGTGTTATCAATTATCAAGTTATCAATTATCACAATCAATTATATTAATATTAATAATAAAATATCCCAGCTTTAGCCTATAATGGGAGTGAATGGTACCTGAGATTTTAAAGCCCCCAAAAAAGTGCATCCATCCATCATAAAAGTAATCCACACGACTGCAAGGGGTTAATAAATGTCTTCTGGGATTTTGTAAGAACATATTTAGAAACTATAATCACTAGCTTCCAGCAATGGCTGTATTACTTTTATGATGGATGTACTTTTTTTGAGCTTCAAACTGCTGGTTGCAATTCACTGCCATTATAAAGCTTGAAAGAGCCAGGATATTTTATAATATAACTCCGATTATGTTCGGCTGAGAGAAAGTCATATACACCTAGGATGGCTTGAGGGTGAGTAAATTATGGGATCATTCTGATTTTTGTGTGAATTATTCCTGTAAATGAGGTTGTCAGAGGCGAGTGTGTGTGTGTGTGGTCTGCAGAGCTGTCAGAGGTGCTTTGGCGGATGGTTCTCCAGGTGGGGCTGAAGCTCTCCTCTGGTGTAGGTTCACTCGTGCTGGTTCTGCAGTTTGCTGCTTTTGCTGTTCTCACCGTGACTATTCTTCTGATCATGGAGGGCCTGTCTGCTTTCCTGCATGCTTTACGACTGCATTGGTAAGAACAACACATTATTCATAAGCAACGAGACTTCACTGATTCTTTTAACAAAGAAAACCTACTCTCACCGTCTGTACTTTATCATACATATGACAAGCTTGCACCTTTCACTGGAAGTTGCATGTTAGTCATCAAGCTATTTGACTTGTTCATGACCCTTGACTTGGGGCATGTTTGTTTGTCTGTCTATTTTTAATCTATTATAGTTTACATACAGTATATCTGGCCCAAAGTTCTAATGTCTCTGTACTTGAAGTGTGTCTAAATTTTGCTTTAATAGTGTGAGTTTCGGTGTACTGTTACTAACAATAATAGAATATCTGTTTAAAAAAGCATGTTTAAATATGATATAAAATGGCACAGTTTAACAATGAATGTAGTTAAAGTGACTTTTTTATGTGTTTGTTTCCAGGGTTGAATTTCAAAACAAGTTTTATGAGGGATCCGGCTACAAGTTCACACCCTTGTCCTTTGACAGCATGTAAAAACACAGCATTAATAGTCACTATTTGTACTATTCTTGTAGTTTTTAGTGCCATTATAGTTTTGTGAATGTAAACAATGCTTCCTTTAAACCAGGGGACTTTAACAAGGGTCTCCCAATTATTAAGTTTTGTGAACAAAATGAAAATATGCTATATAAACAAATACTGTATTAAGTTCAACTTAAAGGATAATTCCGGTATTTAACACCTTGAGTCTATTTTGTAGTTTGTTTTGAATGAAATAGAGTGGTGGACTTAGAAATTTTGACATTGGGTCCTGTCTTGACTTTTTGACTTTTTTTAGAATCGCCTGTGACAGTGTTAGACTGGGTGTCTATGGGCATGCACAAACATGTCCATAAAACAACCCTTAACGTTCATTTTCAAAACTGTGCAACTCACCGAGTGGTTGGTGGTGTTCGTTGATGTTCTGAAACAAATCGCGTATCGAAATACCGTTTCTGTAGCTCCCTCCAGTTAACAGACACGGACACAAGGCGTTCCTTTTTACGGGCATTTATTACTCAAAAGATGTCGTCCTCGATGCCATCAAACATTCCGTGAGAACTAAATAAAACATTACATTTACATGACAAGTTACAGAAATAAATATATTCTCACAGAGAATAACACATTAATAAATAAAAAAACACATTAGATTGACTGTCACACAGTTATGCTTTACATTGAGAATTACACGTTCAAAAACTATGCATACCTCATTGGCCGCGTTAACTCCAAGGGAGTGAAACAAACAGGTGACAAAGGCAACTTCTTTTCCGTGAATCTCTCGAAGCACTTACAAAATAGGGCTGGGCGATAATATCGCACGATATTGTATGCGCATCTAATCAGTAAAGCTGGTTCCTTGATTAGTAGTAAATCACATTCACATGCTTTCAGATGGACGATATGAGTGTTAAAGTTAATGAGATAATTAAGTGATTAATTTAGTGATGATTGAGCATTATTGAAGACACCTGATGATAACAAGAAGAATCACTGAAAGACAATCACAAATTTTCAGCCACCGTCATGGAGATCATTGTCTGCTTTAGTTGGGCTCTTGACACTTATATTTTCACTTTAATTTGTGTTTGCCTGGTGATTTTGACTCATAACTGTCAAATGAACAAAGGCTACTTGATCTGATAGTGTTGGCTATGTTTTGACATAGCCTAATCATGCAATGATCTGAAAAATATAAATATTCAGATGATTTGGTTAACTTCTTAGCTACAGTTTTGTAGTTATGTTGCATGTCTGTACTTTCTTATAACCTCAAATATTTAATAAAATATTTTAATCAAATCACTGTCATCTTTATACAGAAACACAGAGATCAATAATCAGCCTGTCTATCTCATCCGTGGTTACATGCTGCCACCAATCACAACTCATTAATGTCTCCCATCATGCATTGTGGTATGAATAAATTATGATCTGAATTGTCTATGTAATTTACTTTTCCTACTTGAATATTCTACTCGTCACCGTTGTTGAGAAGCTTTGACTGAATCTCGAGGTCTGTGTGTGCCTTAAAGAAAGATGTTTTTAAACAACTTTTAAGAGAAACTACATTATATTTTACATTCCCAATGTTTATGCAGAATCTTAGTTATACACTATTCAACAAAATAAATCATAGACATAAATTTTAAATGATGAAAGTCATTAGGAAACTATCATCATTTTATAATTGCTTATCTTTGTTTGTAATCCTTTGACAGGATTAACTCGAGTAGGGGGAGGCTGCAGACCTGGAGCCGGCAGTTTTACGCCCCTGACAGTTTCACGCCCCTGACAGTTTTACGCCCCTGTTGTTCCTGATGCGTCCAGTAGGGGGAGACTACATTAGACTACATTAGTAAAGTTAAATGAGCTTAGTCCTATATCATTACCGATCATTACAGACCTTTTTAAAACGACACGAATTGAGGTATTTTAAATAATCTGCTAAAGTTATTGTTGTTGATTGTATTGTAATGATGCAATATTAATTATGTATATACGATTTGCTAAGATTCGATTTCAATTCAAAAGATGGGTCTATAATTTAATAAAAGTCTCTATTATTTCGAGAGAAAATAAAAGTTGGCCACTTTTGGCTCAAACTTAGCAAACTTAACCACATAGGCTATAGGTTTAGGTTTAAAAGCTACCATAGTCTTCTCTTTAACTGCTCTGTCTCACTCACTTTTAAAATTCATTTAATTTGTATTTTTATCTTGTCTGTCTACCTTGCGTGACATGGCATCTTCTTCTAAGACCCTGTTTACTTCTTTGCATTTAAACATAGCCTATCCCACGTGGTTTCTGGAGCAACATTAGAGTGGATATTGGAAATGTGTTAATTACAGTTTATGATGTGTACACAAACACATTTATAATAGGCATGTATGTATGTATGTATTTGACTGCAAATCTCTAAAGATTCGAACTGCATGCTCACTCTAATATTTTGTCATACAATACATACAAACATAATGCATTATAAAGCCCACATTAAAACCTTTGGTCACATATTGTTTAAAGGTAGATTTTGGTTTAAGTTGTTTCTAGTAAATGAGATGATCTAATTTTCTAATGTATAACACAATTTTCTTAAAATAGCTTAGTGATTTGGACTAAAATGTATGTACACTTAATGAGTGTTTTATCATACTCTGTCTTTAGTTCTTTTTAACTATGTATCTCATTAAAAGGATAGTTCAATTTGAAATGAAATTTTTTATGTTTTAGCTTTCCTCAAGGGCATCCAAGATGTAGGTTTCTTTGTTTCCACAGTATTTTCAATTTTGATATTTTTAGGTCAAAGTGTTCTTGTCTGTGAGTCATATAATGGAGGTCTATGGTCACCACCTCAAAGAGCATGCACAGAGAAGTCCAAATTAAACATGATTTAATGACTCGTAAATGTAAGTACACATTGATGGCCTAAGACACGAAACGAGCATTTTGTGTGAGAAAACGAACAGTATTTATATTGTTTTTACCTCTTGTAATCACAGTCACGTCCAAGTGATCTGAGGGCGAGGGCGATTTTATCTGCGCTGCATTGATACATATTGATAATCGCTCGTTTCGTGTCTTAGGCCATCGATGAGTTCTTACATTTACGAGTCATTAAATCATGTTTATTTTTTGCACTTGTCTGTGCACGCTCCGAGGTGGACCCCATATACCTCCATTATATGACTGACAGACAAGAACGGTTTGACCTAAAAATGTCAAAATTGAAAATATTGTGGGAAAAAAGGTAAGCTACAACATATCAAAAATTATTTTCAAAGGGAACTACTGTATACCTTTAAAGTGAACTATACCTTTAAGGTGTGTGCTACTTAAGAAAATTAAAATCTCTTTCTCTAAACGTTTATAAACACCCATCTTTCTTTTAAATGGCCATTGGGATTTTAGAAAAGGGTTAAATTGTGTTTGTCTTCATTAAATGTTATGTAGGACACTGTTCTGTAGCTGTATGATGACCAATTGTGAATAGTAAAGCAGATATTTCATTAAGGATCCATTTGATTACACAGTACTGAATGTCTAATGGGCTAAATATGGTTAATACCTAAATGTAACTTTATGTAAATTCACAACAACATATCAGTCAGTTTCCTGTTTACAAAACAGTTTAAAAACGATTAATTATACAGTAGGTCAAGTATCATTACTTTGTCCATCTGATCCAACTATGTATTATTTTTAAATTTACAAAAACAAATCTTCTGTAGGCTGAGTGAAGAGAGAAGCCCAACTGATCTGGATGTTTTAATCCTTAGTGCATATATCTCCACTGTCTATAACGTTTATTTAAATAAACAAATACAGACAAATTAGTAAAAGTCGGGACAGTTATTAATGTGTTTGTTTCCAGGGTCTTTTTATGTTATTTCGCTGTATATACTTCTCCCCCTACTGGACGCATCAGGAACAACAGGGGCGTAAAACTGTCGGGGCGTAAAACTGCCAGGGCCGTAAAACTGTCTGCTCCAGGTCTGCAGCCTCCCCATATAGATTAACTCAGATGTAATAGCAAATTACATATAAAATTTTTAACAAAAGGGTCAAGAAGACCAACTAAAGCAAACACTCACCTCCATAACGGTGGCTTAAATTTTTTGATTTTTTTCCTTGTGATTCTGCTTTAGGTGTCTTCAATAATGCTCAATCATCACTCATTTAATCACATAATTATCTCATTAACTTTAACGCTCTTGAGTGTGGACTTATATACACCCCCAGGTGTATTAGTTTAACACGGGAGATTTTGTCGTGACGAAGAGCCGTAATTAACTGACCAGTTGAGCCATATCGCATTAAATATCGCTATCGATATGTCCTCGATATTAACGCGATTTGGCTCAGCTTGTCAGTGATCTACGGCTCTTTGTAGTGAATGCCGCTCCATCTGAAAGCAGGTGAAGGTGATTTACTACTAATCAATGAACCGGCTTTACTGATTAGATGCGCAGACAATATCGTGCGATGTTATCGCCCAGCCCTACTTTAGTGATTAAAGTCCTGTGAAAAAGTCATGTGTGTCCTGTGAGTGTATTACTGAAATAAGCAGAACATATGATATTGTGATGATGACTTATTACAAATATACAGGCCTGATATTCTCTAGCCTATGTCTAATTTTCACCTACACCTACACTAACCTCTTAATCATTTGTCACCTCACATGAATAGCATGACCCTCTCTAAAACAATAGGAAATGGGGGTAAGTAAATTATCAGCAAAAATATTTTTTGTAAGTGAAGTAATCCTTGAACATATACTTTTTACTGGTTATTCATCAAATCATGTGCATTCATTGTTGTCATCTGCTATTTTTTAGGAACAGATTAAAAAAAGGTCTATAAATTAAGTGTCATTATTGTTATTGGTGTCATTGTTGTTAGGCCATAGACTACCACATCAAATTGATGCAATTAAAGTTAGGCCTACACAAATCAAAAACTTTGTAGGATAACCAATGATATTTGGCAGCTGCTCAATAAAGGAACACTAAGAGGAGATGTGAAAATTTCTCAATGAAGGGTGATTGTGTGTTAAATTGCTCTTAGAAAGGTAATACAACTGTGACATTTATTTTCTAATATAACATGATTACATTAGATGGAGAGCAGTAGGTATTAAGGCCAAACTGGCCAATGGGTAAGAAAACTGTATACACATTGCAAAATAAGTAACTGTTTTTCATTAGCATGTAACTATATTCTAACTTATTCTATAGTTTGTTCATCCTTCCTTAGATTGAATGTTCAGAAGGTGAGACTGTGTGGTCAGACCTTCACAGATGGCAAAAACAACTGTCCTGCATGCATGCACAAGTGCCTATTTTTTTTTCTTTCTTTTGTTGCTTTCATAGGTCTGCTAGCTAATGAATATGTTTGTTGAACATTCCCCTATAATGCTGTGGGTAAATCACTGGATCCATAAGCCATGGCTTCAATTTTCACCACTCTTTATGAACATTTATGGAGTGTACTGTATGCTTTATGTTTTAACTCATTCCTCAGCAACACTAAAATTCATAAATAATAAATAAATACATGCTTGACATGTCCCTTTAACCACAGCAGTATTGCTGCTCAATTTAAATTAAGTCATAATTGACATCATAACAATAATCTGTGAATACACACGCACTGCAAATACACAACTTCAATAGTATAATTTATTTAATATATTTACGGTTGTCATGAGATAAAAATTTTATTGAAACGAATGTAAAAAAAATAATGTGGGCGTGGTCGGTGTGTCGCGAAATTAAAGCACATTAAAACTTCCCTTAAAGGCGTCTGAAACATATAGCGGAGCAGCGCAGGGTAAACAACAGAGCCAAAATATGATGCAAACATTTAACAATAAAATGGAAAGCTTTGAAAATCTGCTCAGTGAAAAAAATAGCTGTGACGAATCTGTCACCGTTTAACATCTGCTGGAAATCCAGGTAAATCTGTCTGCGTGCACGTGCGCGTCCCCAGTTAACATGATCCCCAGTTGATCCGTAACACCGGCCCCCTTTAATACATTTTATGTATTTTATTAAATGTTGCATTTGCTACAGTATGTATGAAAAAAATGCCTGCACTTTTTTCCGCCCAGTTTCGAACTGAGGACCATTCACTTGTAAAGCAAACATGTTCACCACTACACTACGTAAACTTAACTTGAAAACACTGCGACCTATTTTAGCTTACGCATGCTCAAAAGCGACTGAAAGGATAGACTTCCCAGTGTCCTTAAAATGGTTAAAAGCTGCTGTTTTTGGTGGCAGACTAAAAATTTTTATTACTCTACAGGAATCCTCAATGTTCATTTGTTTTGTTCTAGTCCTTTTCTAAAGAGTTTACACCGCAAATCGCCCTGCACTTCTACTGACCTGCTCAACAGAAAACCACATAAGATATTTTAGCCAAGAGCATCCACAGTTTCCGCCCAGTTTCAAACTGGGGACCTTTCGCGCGGGAGCCGAAAATGGTTAAGCTTAACTTCCCTTAAAGGTGCAATGTGTGATATATCTGTGGATCTATTGACAAAAATGCAATATAAAATCCATAACTATGTGTTTTGTGGTGTATAAAGACCTTACTTAATGAACCGTAAAGTTTATATTACGTTAGAATTAGTCATTTATTTCTCCATAGGCGCGGGAATCCCCTTCTATGAAGGTAGCCATGTTGTGACGTCATATTTCTACCGTAGCCGACAGTGGACAACAGAGCGCGTTTCGTATATAACCGGAATAGAAAGCAGTAGAAAAAGACGCTGCAGAATTTCCGGAAGAAAGATGGACCAAACTTATTGTTCAGGTATCCGAAAACGGGTAAATCTGCTTCAAAGAAGAGAAAGTATGATGAAGCTAGAAAAATAAGGCAGAATGTCAATATTTGCTAAACTTGTGTAATATGGCTTCATATAATCGTTGTTGCCCAGTAAATGACAGGTTAAAATATGAAAACATTCAACTACTAACTAACGTTACAGTAACAGGGGTATAAGTGCACAGAGCTACTATGTAAATAACGTTATCACTGTGTGCTTGGATAAAGTGCAGACCGGTCCGTATATAATAACGTTACAATAACTTCATAAATACAAACCTCGGTAACAGCTCTCCGGTTCCTTTGGAGGGCTAACACTCTTTCTTCATCCCCTGAGCCATCGATCCGGCGGGTAGGTCCTCCTCTGCCTCTCCCTTCCCTGACTGCACCTACAACACCTCTGCCTCTCCGTCCTCTCCCTACCTCTCCCTCTTAGTTAACTCTGCGTATTTAGGTTGTTCATGACTCTGAAAACGTGTATAAACAATGCTGTCCGAGTGATGCCTCTGAAATCATAACGTTAACTATTTCCCCTTACGCAGCTGATTTGATGCTCTTATTCTTAGCTCTTATCTTAGCATAGAAACAAGCTATGGTAAAATCAGTGAATTAAAACACTAACACAATAATGATCAAATAACAATCGCAATAACATGTTGATTTACTGAATAATTAAGTAAATAGAATTTAATAAATACAAGATTAAAAAACCTCATTGCTTGTCTTGCTACTCTCTGCAGATTCAGACGACGACAAAGTTTATTCGCTTTGACATTATCCTACGTTGGCCACCGTAGCTTCAAAATAGAGTTTGCAATTGGAGGGAGAGGCCGCGAGTGACTTGCTGTTTGCAATTCGCGAGTCTCACCACTAGATGCCGCCAAAAAGCTACACAATGCACCTTTAACTTTTCCCATTCATTCTCTATGGTAGTAGTGCTTAACACTACGGATGCAATATACTTTTGGCCACACGTAGACTTCCCGGCGCTGTTTCGCGTGTCATCTGTCAATCATTCGCACTGGAGGAGGGGAGACCTGTTTTACGATCGGAGAGATATTTGTTTACAGACTTTTCAGCAAACTTGTTTTGTTGTGTTACTGTCTAAACTACCTGCAGACAGATTTCAACTCAGGTGAGCGCATATACATTATTATTAAAATATTTTATCATTTAAATTGCATGTATATTGTCATGTAATCATATTGTTACCCTGTTGAATGAATTGTGACGATAAGAAACACTAAACTCCTCGTTGTAAATACAGCTGCTATTTTATCTTTATCTAGTATCTTTGTTTGTAAAGGTGAATGTTTCATCATAATCTCTAACAATGTTTAAAATATATGTTAACAGTGCAGTTAGATGTAATGTCATGACTCATGTGTAATAGTAGCCTATGGAGGACCGAACAAGCAATTAAATTTGAATGAATAAATAAATGAATAAATAGATGCATGTGATAATAGGAAAATAAATAAAGGAATTAACGACTTATGATTAATTTTAATCAAATGTATTTTTTGTATAATTTTTCCCAAATTTATATATTTTTTGCATTTATATTTTAATGTATTGTATTCTTTTTAATTGTATTTATTTATTATTTTATTTATTTGTTTGTTCAGTTTATTCTTATATTTATTTATGCATTAATTTATTTGTATATTTATTTATTTCAATATTTATTTCCAGATATATTTGTTTTATCCTTTATTTATTTAAATTTTCTTTCTTTAGTTTTATATCTATTCTTACTTTTTTTGATAATGATAATTAGGTTGGTTGGTCTTGCTAACACTAACACATAAATAGAAGCAGAAAGGGGAGGAAAAAATTCCAAAATTGTTTTGATTAAGAATAAATCACAATTATTTTATCAAGACATTCAGTCCTTTATTTATTTTGCTATTATCAAATTTATCTTTTTATTTATTTACATATGTATTTATTCATTTCGACTGTTGCATAATTTCTGCAGGTTTGGTCCTCCTGTAATGTATTTAATGTCACACACACACATATTTATTACAAACAAATAAATATATGTGTACAATTTAATAGTATAATTTAACATTTTTAATTAGTTATACTTATCAACGTTTTATATATACGTGCATACATTTATGCATACACATTTTTATATTAAATCTTTTTTAAACAATTTAATTAATGAATATTAAATAATGCAAATTTAATAAACACTCCGTGCTCTGAGGCTGTATTTATTCAGTTAAGAAACTGCAATATTAAGGAATATTACAGCATTTTAAAATAACTCTTTTATATATATCATTGATGCTTTAGTTAGTATTAACTGTCTTATTTCACTTTGCTACTGTAAGTGTTTAAATGGTTATGCTGAGACACTAATGAATACATTCTGATTTCAGAACAGCATCATGAAGAGACCTGTGTTTTTCCCCGGAAAACTCCAAGTGTCTTTCAGGAAAGGTCCATCAGGCCATTTACGCCGGGACCCGTCTGAAGAGGCTAAAAGAATTAAAGACAACCCTTCACTGCAGGACAAGTCAACACCTCAAAGAGACGATCTGGTCAAGCTGAATGCCCGTTCTGTGGTGTTACATAGAGGGGGGGATGTCTCTGACAAGCAAGAGGTGTTGGGAGAATGCATTCTTCAGTTCGGCAAGTACAAGGGCAAGTCTTTCAAGAATGGTTATTAGAGAATGATGTCGGCTATGCTTTGTACCTGTCCGATAAGGTTGAGGAAGAAGAACGGGCTGGGCAGTTCAACCCAGAGGGTCCATGCAAGGATAGCCTCATTTCCTTTCTTGAGTATTCAAGAAGCTTCAAGGAAATTGAAGATCTCAAACAGTACCTGTCTCAAAGGCCAGATCCACTGCCAGTTTTGACAGAGGATGAAAATACTGTTGGATTTGGATCCAGAGCACGAGACACTTGGAAGAAAATTTGGGATACCAGGGCAGACGGATATGCTTTCTTTATAATGAGGCAGAAGTGTGTGCCAGGCAGCAAAATGTACAATTTGCAGCAGTATCTTTCAAAACAGCAGCAAAACCAGATAACCAAAACCACTCCTCCGTTGCCCTCACCATCAGCTTCCGCTGCAAGACCACCGGTTCCTTCCATTACTGACTCTGATCAGCCTGGTGAGTTAATAAAATTAATGCTAATTTGCTTTTATTGATTATTAAAGCCTACCTACCTAATGATGCATTCATTATATGTTATAGTAATGGAGGAGGATGAAGAACTGGAGAGGATGATGCTGAGTCTTTCTCCAACAAAATATCTCACACAGCTGAGTAAGTAAATCAAGTTTTGTGTCGTGTACACCCATGTCAAAATCTTTAAAAAATTGTTAAAAAAATAACATACTGAAGAGAAACCATTCAAATTTTTTGCTTATGCAATTTTTTCATGCTTATTTTTTAGGATCATCTGCAGCCACAGGATCCACAGCCTTATCTACAACAGGTTACCTTACACATCAGTTTTGGAGGCTAATTCGGTTACATACAGACTTAACCTCCATCTCTGATTTTAATTCTCTTATTTGTTGTTTTGGCAGTGTTCTTGCCTGTTCTAAAAACATGTTCTTTTGTTCTAACTACTGTAAAGGTTTGAATATACCAGTGGTGAGGGTGAGTGCACTTCATGAATTGTATGCATGCTAAACTGTTATTTTTTGTGAAAAAGTCGACTGTTTACTTACAGACATTTGAACATTATCAGAATATATATTACTAGTCATTTAATGTAGTCAAGACAATGAAATACATATGTACATTCAGTTTTAATTTCCACCCTGTGCTTTTCCTTGCAGCTCTGCCGCAGCCTCCAACAACATTAGCTCCTGCGTGTAGGCCTTCTTCACAGGTTGAAGGCTTTGCACCACCTCACGCAGCACAATCAGCACCTACACCTGCACCAATGCCGTCTGCACTGACTGAAACCCCTGTTCCCAGCTACTTGAAGAAAAAAAGTAAAGACAATTAAACACACGTGCATTAAATGTGTTATACACGACAAATGAGTACACATTAATTTCCTTTGCTTTGTTTTCTTGCAGTTATGCCACAGCCTTCACCAGCATCACATGCAGTCTCTAGTTCTCCCAGTCCACCAGCTCCTGTGTGTAGGCCTTCTTCACAGACTGATGGCTCTGTACCACCTTCTGCAGCACAATCAGCACCTACAGCTCCTGCATCAATGGCGTCTGCACAGACAGAAGCACCTGTTAGTGGATATTTGCAAGATATTAGTCACTGGAACTGCTCTCTTCATCAAAGGATTTGGATGAAAACAGAGATGGAGTCCATGGGGCTTTGGCCAGGATCACGCCCAGTAAGACACCTCATGAATATGGTCTCCTTGTGGCGCTATCCACCTCAGCCTGAGCTTATAGAGACAAACATGGGCCTTCCGTCACCAAAGTACTTCCAGCTCCATCCCTTTTTCATTTGGAAACCTGAGCACAGTATAAATGAAAGGCTTAGAAACAATTACATCCTGCCCTGTCTCTACAGCTGTCCAAATCCGCATGTTGTGTCCTCAGGTGTGGGAAGACCCCGAGTGATCCTTGGCACTAGTGGGCAATATTACATCCTTGCTTCACGTCTGTGCTGTAAGGCATGCAAAAAATACTGGTTCGCTGATAAACCACAGTGGGTGGACATGCTACCTCAGCGATTTAGAAACATCTTGCCAGCCTTCCTCACCCATAAGAAGGCAATCTGCAAAACAGTGATGGATGAACTGAGGCGCTCTGGAAAGTCCCCCAATGATATGGCCAACCAGCTGTCTGAGGTGCTTCACCTTAAGTTTGAAAGGGCCCACCTTGCTTACCTTCTAATGGTGCAGAACGTCAGGGATGCTGAAGCAGGACTGTATGGCCAGAAAACCATCACTGGAGCATTGAGGAAGGACAACACACCTGCTTCATTTGGGGGTTACGAAGACACTGATGGGTGGCATGGGGTGTCTGTTTCTGTACATTATCTGGTGGAGTGCTTGCTTCAGGAATATCAGCGTCAAGAGGCAGTTCTCACTCAGCTCCTTCAAGGCACTTTTGGACAGGTATTCAGGTCAGATCACACACGCAAAGTTGCTAGAAAAGTGACCCTCTCATCTGGCACAATGTCATCCTATGCTGTGATGAATGAGAACTGGATGATCCTGTCCTGGGTGATGCTGCAGCCTGAGAGTGAGCAGTCCTTGACGTCAATGTACTGTGAGATGGCCAATCGCTACAGTGCTGCTGGCATACCCAAGGCCAAGTACCAGTGGGTGGACAGGTAAGAATAATCAAATTTCATCACTCATCACATCAAGATGTGTAGGCAAATGTAATGAATGCATTAAAATTACATTTTATTTCCCTTTTATTTACTTAGGGACTGCTGTGCTGCATTCAGAGTGATGGACCCAGGACCGTATGAGCACCAGCAGTGGGAAGCTTGGAGGACCACTGAAGCTACTGTGGCAGAGGTTACATCAGGAAACCTCAAGAATGTAAATGCCGCTTGCCAGAAGTACAATGAGGACATGGTGGTTAAACTAGACTTGTTTCACTGTATGCGGCGATTCACCAGGGAATGTGTTTCGGAGCACCATCCTCTGTATAGCTCCTTCTGCCAGTTCCTCTCTTCTGCCTTCTCTGTAGTAAATCAGAGTGACCTGGAGAAACTGAAGAACGCATACAAGTTCTGTGGAATTGAGCCTGCTAATCCCACTAAGCAGCACATCAGAGAGCACTGCAGGACAAAAGTGCCACATCCTAGAGAGCTGGTCCAAAGAGTGGAAGAAGTACTTCACCATTTCCATCTTGCAAAGGATCCCAACAACATCTTCCTTTTTAAACCCTCGATGCTAAAATTGTGGTGGATTCAGCGTATCCACATCCTTAGAGGCTGCCTGAGTGACCCTGAGGTGGAGGAAGGCATCCTCTACAGATATGGTGGAACGCTACAACTGAATCATGTCAAGGGTGAAGGAGCTGCTGTGCCCATCTGGATCCCTATCAGAGGCACTTCACAACAGGAGGGGTTTCATTTCCACCAGGCTCAGTGGGTAACGGGCAATTGCGTCTCTCCTGAGCTGTTCCAAGCGCAGGGTATGACTGGTGTGGCACGCTGGAATTATCAGCGACTCGTGGACCTGAAGCAGCCTGGGCTTGTCTTACCTGGAGTGTTTGACCCTGTTTTGATGATGGAGTTAAACAGGGCATCTATAACAGTGACTGGGCAACCCAAATATCCAGCCTTCCACATCTCCAGCAGGGACACAGGCGAGAGGTTTGGCCTACAATATGTGGAGCCAGGCTGTCGACCTGTGCCTCTTGACTTCGACAAACACAAAAGCAGGAAGACAGACCTAGGGATGCAAGAAGAGTCTTCATCTGGCACTGAGTTCTCATTTCCATCTCAGGTAAGCCTTTAAATTTCTTTGATAACAGACTTTTTATTAAACATTTTTTTACACATATTACATTAATTTTGCTGAATTTCAGAAATGCTTAGAGGATTCTTCTTCTGCTGAGGCCCCTCTTGCTGGTGGACCAGAGGCCACCCCGCAGACTGTGATTTTTAAATGTTTTTCTACTCCGGGTGCTGTGACAGTGAAGGAACAAACATCTGAGGAGTTTCTTTTAGATGCAGGTAATTACATTATGTGTGTAATCTGTTTGCCTAATCTATGCACACAAAACACAAATACTTCATTTAATAATTTTGTGAATCTCTTTTAGAACTGCCAAGCACACCCCCACTGCCTTTAGCTGCTTCTCCCTGTGCTGCTCGGACTGGACCCATTAAGACAGGTGGTCGAGTCTTTGTGTTGGACCATAACAGATGGACAGATCCAATGAGAAATGCCATTGATGGTTTGCTGGCCAAGCACCACGGGACCAAGGACCTCCTGACAAAGGTGGATGCTGAATGTAGCATGCCCCCCGATCAAGGATGAGACTTTTACTGATGGTTTTATGATGTTTATTCTTTATGAACCGTACTCCATTCATCATACTACCAACGTAAGAGCTGAAATGTATACAAAACATGTACTAATCAGCTAACATTGTTCACATTCACATGCTGTCTTACATCTGTGCAAAAACTGGCATACAAACAGACAAAACGATCCTGTATCAAATCTTTTAACATACCTTTTGCCTCTTCGGAGGGGCTGCAAGTGTCAATTCGACATTCACCATGACTCCATGTCAAAATTATAGCCGTATATAACAAGCCAGAGGCCATAAACTGCGCTAAACAGGAGAGCGCGCGCGCTGATCCAAGGCAAAAACAAAGCGCGTCTCTGAAGACCGGAACTTAACCATTTCAGTACCAAACTTCAAAATAAAAGTAAATCGCTTTTTCTGTAACAAAATACCCTTAATGGTTATTTACACTCCCACCAAATTATGAAAGTTTGTTATATCAGAATAACAACAATGAAGAATTTTCAACATGAAATAATCATTCCTCTTAATAAACTTCTGAACATTCTAATATCAGAATTAGCTTTTGCACAGGTCGCTCTACACTTGACAGCTTACTACTGCGTTGACCTTTGTTATTTAGTCTCTTATCTCCAAAGGAGATTTTCACTCTTCTCACAAGTCCGTCCTTGCCGCTAACAGTCTCTAGAACTCTGGCAAGTCTCCATTCACCTCTGGGTGACAGTTCATCAATGTCCAACACAACATCACCTGCTCTCAGATTTCTTTTTGGCGAGTGCCAGCGCTGCCTAGCGATAATGTTGTGCAAATATTCACGCCTCCACCTACACCAGAACTGCTCAGTCAAAAATTGCACACGACGCCATCTCTTTGCTCCATAGAGGTCCTCCTTTGGAAAGGCACCAGGTGGAGGCAGTGTTGTGCCGGATTTCATGTGGAGCAGGTGGTTGGGGGTAAGTGGTTCCAAGCTGTCAGGGTTGTTAAGGTTGTCTACCGTCAGTGGGCGGCTATTGACGATGGCCATAGCTTCATAAAAAAGAGTCCTTAATGAAGCATCATTAAGTCTACCATGCGCAAGTGATAGAGTGGTATTCAATACACTTCTGACAGTTCTTATCTGGCGTTCCCACACTCCACCTGCGTGGCTGGAGTGAGGTGCATTCATCACAAAGTCGCACTGGTTTTGGGACAGATAAGTACTCAGTCTTTGGGCGTCCAGTTCATTTAGGGCAGTTTTAAACTCATTCTTTGCGCCAACAAAGTTTGTTCCCTGATTACATTGGATTTGACGAATTGTACCTCTGATAGCAATGAAACACCTTAATGCATTAATGAATGTGTCAGTGGATAAGTCCTCTAAAAGCTCGATGTGAATGGCGCGAGAGCAAAAGCAAGTGAATAAAAGTCCATACCGTTTATGTTGTTTTCGGCCTTCAGTAGTTACAAAAGGGCCAAAACAGTCCATTCCGCAGTATGTGAAGGGCGGAGAGGGCTCTAGGCGTTCCGCAGGTAGGTCACTCATCCTCTGACCTTCCGGAGCTTTGCGGAGTCTGCGACAAATGACACACTGGCGGATGAAAGAAGCAACGGTTCTACTCATCCCTGGAATCCAGTAGCCACTGGATCTGATTTCGTTTATGGTGAAGCCTTTTCCTTGGTGTTTTATTTTGTCGTGACAGTAAGCTATTATGAGTCTGGTCACATGATGTTCCTTTGGAATCACAACAGGGTGTTTGAAAGCATCTTTGATAGATGAAAGTCTACCTCCGACCTTGATGAGACCGTCAGTGTCCCTGAAAATGTCTAAGTGGAACAGTTTGTTGTGATGTGGGAGCTGGTTACCTTTGTTTAATAGTTTTATCTCTTTTCCATATGTTTGTTTTTGTACATCCTGAATGATGACATGTACCGCCTTTTCTTGTTCACTCACAGTAGCCGGCGCATCTGATTTGACTTTCTTGGCCCTTCTTATGAGACGTGCTACAGCTTTGACTGCTTTAGACCATGACGAGAATTTGGACAAACGTTCTGCAAGGCTGAATGTCTCAGTAACTTTGATTAACATTGTCTGTGTTTTTCTGACTTCTGGATCTCCAAGAGTTGGTTCCAGCTCTACACGTTGCGTTGTGGGCAGATCCCTCTCCCAGAGAAAGGAGGGTCCAGTGAACCAGTTGGATGAGAGAAGCTCAGTGACTGATTTACCCCTAGATGCACTATCGGCTGGGTTCTCTTCAGATGGCACATAAAACCATTGCTGAGGGTTTGTACTTTGGCGAATCTTTTGGACTCTGTTCGCTACAAAAGTATGGAAGCGACGTGCCTCATTGTTTACGTAGCCCAAAACAACCTTTGAATCCGTCCAGAAATACTCTTTGGCTTGAGTGTAACAGAGTTCATCTCTCAACATGTTACTAACTGAGACTGAAACTACAGCTGCACTTAGCTCGAGTCGGGGGATTGTCATCAGCTTGGTAGGAGAAACACGGGCTTTAGCTATTACCAACGCACAGTGAACCTCCTCTTTAAAGTTTTTGGCTCTTAAATAGGTGCATTGTCCATAACCACTCGTGCTCGCATCCGAAAAGTGGTGCAACTCTATTTCTTTAAGCTTTCCGAAACTAGCAGGAAAGTAACAGCGAGTTATGTTTACCTTGTCTAAGTTGGCAAAGTCACGTTTCCAGCTCTCCCACCTTGGCCTCAGTGCTTCTGGCAGGGAGTCGTCCCAGTTGATACCTCGGTGACACATTTCCTGCAGGATCCTTTTTCCATTAAGCACATATGGCGCCAGGAAGCCAAGGGGGTCATAGATGGATGCAACAGTAGACAAGATACCTCGACGTGTTGCTGGTTGATCTTTTAAAGTGTTGTCAAATCTGAAACTGTCTCTTTCAATGTTCCATTGGATGCCTAAGGCCCTTTCTTGTGGCATGTCTTTGAATGTTAAGTCCTTTGTTTTGGTCTCTACTGCACATTCAGATGGAGGGATGCTTTGTAGAACAGCAGGGCTATTTGAGATAAATTTGTGAAGCCGGAGACCTCCTTGCTTGCATATCTCTGTGGCCTCTTGTGCGAGCTGTATTGCCTTTTCAACTGTGTCTGTGCTTGTGACTCCATCGTCCACGTAAAAGTCCCTTTCCATGAACTCAGATCCTACAGGGTGTGTGTGATAATGTTCTTTAGCCAAATACTTTAGTCCGTAGTTTGCACATCCTGGGGATGATTTCGCACCGAAAAGATGTACCTTCAATCTGTATACCTGTGGTTGTGTCTCTGTGTTGCTGTTTTTCCACCACAGAAAACTCAGGTAATCTCTGTCGCACTGCTGGACGTGAAACTGGTGGAACATCTTCTCTATATCGCACATTAAAGCAATAGGATGTTGTCGGAAGCGTAGGAGGATGCCTGTTAGATTATTAATCAAGTCTGGCCCTTGGAGAAGATGATCGTTGAGACTTGTACCACTGTGCTTGGCTGAACAGTCGAACACAACACGAAGTTTAGTGGGCTTTTTGGGGTGATAAATCCCGTGATGGGGAATGTACCATCGTTCACCTTGTTTTCCTTCATTGTGGACTTCTTCAACGTCACCCCTTACAATAATGTCATTCATGTAAGTTATGTAGTCTCTTTTGTACTTTTCTTCTTTGTTGAACTTTCGCTTTAAGTGTCCGAGTCTGATTTCAGCAAGCTTTCTGTTGTTGGGCAAGTGTGGTCTTTGCCTGAATGGCAGAGGCATCTCACAGTGTCCTTGTTCATTTTTCCTTATTCCCTCCTTGAGTTTGTCCAAAAAGATGAGATCCTCTTGTGAGACTGTTTTATCGCTTGCCTTTGTGTCCTTAAAGTCTGACTCTAGCACGTTAATCACGTCCATGGGAGTTACAGGGGGTAATTCCTTTATTGTGATCCTATGACACAAACTTGACTGAGTTTCATCGAGCGCTGGTGTGGAGCCTCCAACGATACTCCACCCTAGGTCTGTGCGGATGGCATATGGCTCCTCACCTTCTCCTAGTAGAACTTGTCTTGGAGCTAGAGTTCTGGGACAGTTAAATCCAATAAGTAGTCCAACATCACAACTCAAAAGAGGTGGTATCTTATCAACAATTTCTGTCAGGTGGGACCATTGCTTTGCTGTGTCACTAGTAGGTATGTTGTCGTAGTTAACTGGAATACAGTCTTTGGTATATGAGGGGGGTAGGTCGATGCAAATGTCGGAGTCATAACCTCTCACGCGCAGGCCAGTTATTCTGTGACTCTTAACAATAGAATGAACACCCAGCATGGTGGTTAGCTTTAACTTCACAGGATGAGCGTCTGCTCGTAGCTGGTTACTTAATTCTTCACAGACAAATGTGCTGTCACTTTGTGTGTCCAATAGTGCATAAACTAATTCCTCTTTTGAAGGGCTCTGAACCGTAGACACCCATACAGGAACGATCATGGATGTGCTACTTGACTGACCCACCTTAGTAACGTTGAGAGCTGTGACTGCCGTGGTTTCATTTGGAGTACTTTGAGCGGTGTTGTCAGAGCTTCGAGACCTTTCATATGTCTTGTGATTTTCATTGTGTAGACAAGTGGGATGTCTTCCTTTGCAGATGTCACAAGTGTGGCGATGGCAACAATCTTTGGCGTTATGGCCTACCTTTAAGCATCCATAGCACAGTTTCTTGTCCTTAACATATGTGCGCTTCTCTTCTAAGGGCTGATCTGCAAAGTCAGGGCATCTTGACAACTGATGTTTTTCATCTTTGCAAAACATACAGGGTCCCTTTAAATTTATGTTGCTTTTCCTTGTTTGGTTGTTCTGTACCGTGGTTTGCATTGTGAAGACTTGTGTAGATCTGTTTGGTTTAAAGTCCTTTGTGGTCCTTTTCTCGTAGGATGAGTTGCAAGAGTGGAGAGCGAACGAAGAAGTGACTGGGTTGCATGCGATTTCTGCCTCAACTGCCACAAATTGTGCGAAGTCCTTGAAGGAGGGAAAATCCTTGCCGTCCATAAGTGTGATTGTGACCTGGCGATTCCAACGGGCTGCTAGCCAGTCAGGAACTTTCTGCAGCAACTTTTGATTTTCCTCACAGTCACTAAGTATCTCTAGGCCTTTTACATATGGTGTGGCTTGGAGACATGCATTTAGAAAGTCGGAAAATGTCCTTAATCCTTCCGCGTCCTTTGAGCTTATCTTAGGCCATTTTGACAGTTTGTCTCTAAAAGCTCTTTGGACAACAAAAGGCGGTCCATAACGTTGGTCAAGCTTTTGCCATGCGTCCCTGTATGCCTCTTCATCACTGCGATAGAATGTGCCCTCAAGACATTTTTGTGCTGGGCCTGTGACATACCTTTTGAGCAGGTGAAGTTTATCAGCCGGTGGGATGCCTTTGCAATCTACAAGTGAAGAGAATGAAGCCTTCCATTCAACGTAGTTAATTGGATCACCGCTGAACACTGTAGGCATAGGCACTGGGATTCTGTTTATGGATATACTGTTTTGAATTGCTTGGGCCAACTGGGAAATGTCCGTGGGAGGTGCTTGAGCAACAATTTGAGGGTTTGGATTGTTCACCGTGTGATTTGACATATGGATAGACACATTGTTTTGTGGCATAAATCGAGGTATGCCACTAGAAGGAGTTGATGCTTCATGAACAGATTGATGGTCAACAGACAAAGGCATATCGTTCGGTCGAATTTGATGATTGACCGTATCCATGTTCATTTCTCTGTCGTAGATCTCGAGTTTTGCGCGAGCCGCTTGCATTTCCTTTTCTGCCTTTAAACGGTCAAGTTCAGATTGGATATCTTTCAGTTTTTCCTTCTGTTTAATTTCCTCTTGCACGATTTTGTATTCTGCTTCTTTTGCAGCTAACTCAGCGGCTGCATCAACCCTTTTGGCAGCGATGCTTGAAGTGTCAGACTGTTTACCGACGCTAGACTGAGAGGCGGTACCGTAGATGGAGTGGGCGTACTGGTGTGAGAGTAGCTGATGAAGGCGTTGTCTTTCTCTATCTGCTTCAAAATCACCGTCTATTGCTGTTATGCGTTCATTAAGTATTTTCATAATGTCCTTAGTTACTGCTTCACAAGAGTCCATTTTGCGTCTTGTGTTAGGGGATGGCACAGTACGCTCTCTTATTTCACTGTACACCTTCATCATGTTATTTAAACCCTTTTCAATCTCGTCGGCCATTTCACACAACTTGTGCTCTGATAAGTCAGACTTTAGGCTTTCTCTGGATGATCTGATTAGTCCTTTCCATTGTTCATAGAGACTTAACAGTTTTTTATCCTTTTTAACCAGTTCGTCCTTTTGGTAGGCTAGCATTTTCTCCGTTAACACACTAGGCCGTTCTGAACGCCTGGGTAATGACTCGGTTACAGCTTCCATTTTATGGAGTTCGGCTAATTGTTTTTCTTTACGTTCAATGTCGTCCTTTAACTCCTGCCTTGACATGCTCGATGTATCTCCTTGATGTAATAAATCTCTCATTTCATTGATTTCAGTTTGTAGCTTACGTGTTTGCTCTTCTATGCCGTCCATTTTCCGTGTTGTTGTGGCTCGTTTTCTGCGCCGTTGCCTTTAGCATCCGCTCGATGTAGCACACTGAGGTGAAGCTCTTACTGTAGCATGCCCCCCGATCAAGGATGAGACTTTTACTGATGGTTTTATGATGTTTATTCTTTATGAACCGTACTCCATTCATCATACTACCAACGTAAGAGCTGAAATGTATACAAAACATGTACTAATCAGCTAACATTGTTCACATTCACATGCTGTCTTACATCTGTGCAAAAACTGGCATACAAACAGACAAAACGATCCTGTATCAAATCTTTTAACATACCTTTTGCCTCTTCGGAGGGGCTGCAAGTGTCAATTCGACATTCACCATGACTCCATGTCAAAATTATAGCCGTATATAACAAGCCAGAGGCCATAAACTGCGCTAAACAGGAGAGCGCGCGCGCTGATCCAAGGCAAAAACAAAGCGCGTCTCTGAAGACCGGAACTTAAAGGAGCTGTATGTAAGAAATGTATTTCAAATAATCATAAAATGACCCTGATGTGTCACAAGACATTAAGAAATCATGTTCATTTCAAATACTTTTATCACTGACAACAGTAGTCCGGCCAGGATATTGTCATTTAAAAAGTGTTGTTGCAGCCCTCAACTGTCATGTTGTGTTTTGGTCTGATGCTCCACCCTCCCCCGATCTACCAATCACGAAGTCATTAGTGTTGCAGCATTCGGGTTGCCAGCTCTGCTCTAATTACCACAGCTGCAGCTACAAACGTGTGGGGTAAAAAAAGTTGGATCCTGCAGCATATCTGGCAACCTGGGGTCAGGGGGGGAGCCCGGGGAGGGGGAGGGGATACACTGCTCTACAGTAATTTGAAACTGATTGCAGTACCAGTTTTGGCCACAATCTTACATACAGCTCCTTTAACCATTTCAGTACCAAACTTCAAAATAAAAGTAAATCGCTTTTTCTGTAACAAAATACCCTTAATGGTTATTTACACTGAATATGCTGCTATGGTACAGAGTGCATGCACTGACCCAAACAGCCTTTTGCACTCAACCACAAAGCAGCACATAAGCAGGTACATAAAACACCTTGCTAAAAAAAAGAACACTAATGCTTCACTCAACACCAGCCCAGAAAAGCTCCTGGAGACACAGCAGTTATGGCAGCGTCTTCACTCAGGCAGTGAAACCATCAGTGTCCCAGTGACAGTACTTCCACCTGCCCCGGTCAATCCACCCGCAAAGAGTGTTCCTGAGGCTGTCTCTCTAGACCAGGCAGCGCTTGAAAAGATGGTGAAGGACATCATAGAGAAGCAGCAGGCAGTTCAGAAGCAACAACAACAGCAAATGCCACAAAAAAAGCTCACTAGATCCTGTTTAGCCTGTGGTCAGCCTAAGTCTCGATACATGGGTGATGGCACCTCAATACATTTCTTTTATCAAGGTGGTGATGTTAAATACTTCTACTGCTCCAAGAAAGTTTTTGACACATATTCAGCAGAGGGCCTGACCAACCCCAGAATGCCTTTTGAAGACTTTGCAGAGACTCCTTTTTTTCAGCGAGAACTGGAGTCTTCTAAGCGGAGAGGGGCAGAAAATAAGAGGGTGATTGAGGAGAGAAGCAAGAGGAAGTCTGCAGTAGAGCATCCTACTGGTCGTCTGTGCAGATTCTGCCACCTGCCACTGAAACAAGGGGCAAACAGTCCTCATATTCACACTGGTTTCACTGGAGTGGCAGGCAAATACATTCACTGTCCTGCTAAAGTGTTTTCCCTTTATCAGGCTCAGGGAATGAGCACAGAAATGTCATGGAGAGACTTTCAGCAGTCTCCATTCTATGAGGCCGAGAAGCAGAGGTGGATTGAGGAAAAGAAAAATTGACTTTATTGGCAAATGACATGCCCAGACCTCAAATACTGTTTATAGCACAAAGACATTCCTTGCACAATGTTATGCATATATTTATCTACATTTTATTGCACTTTTAATATATATATATATATATATATATATATATATATATATATATATATATATATATATTTAATTTGTTTCAATTTGTTCATTAAAATACCAAAAGTATTGTATTTTATTGCATTGCATTGTATTTTGGTGTGTTTTTTTTAAGTTCAGTTGACTTGCATTATTTTTTTCTTTCTCTGATTTGAAAAACACTAAATATTAAGTAATGTTACTATTAAACTCTGTACAGAATTATTTTATTTATTTCTTTAATTTATTTTATTTAAACAACTTTCTTTTTTCTCCATAACTTTTGATATTATTGTTGTTGTTGTTTAATATATCCTTTTAAATTGTTACATTTATTTCCATTGTTCATTAAAATTAAAAAGTTTTGTCCTTTTTTACATTGCACTTTTGTGTGTTTTTAAAGTTAATTTTATTGACTTTATTGATTATTTTATCTTTCTCAGTTGTGTAAACACTAAATGTTAATAAGTGTTATAATAAAACACTGTACATAATTATTTAATTTTAAATAAATCTTGTTCTTTTCCTGTGTTCTCCAAAGCTTTGTATGTTATTATTATTATTATTAATGTTATTTTTGTTTAATCTATAAGTATTTAATACGTTACCTTTTTCAGTTTTACTTATAATATGTATATTATTGTACTATAAATAAAATGAGAAAATTACTATTTGGTGTTTTCTGGTTGTATTTCATTTATATATTGGATTTATATGCATAGTTAAACATATATAATGTGAAAATCTCTCAAAATAAAGGTCTAAAACATTATCAAAATGTTATTTGCAATTATTCACATTAAAATATTTTCTATATTAAAAGAGAACTATACCCTATTATAATTTAAATGTTTATTGAGATAATTGGACATTTCATACATCATACACAAGAACAAATCTTATAAGTTTTATCATATTTTCTGCACAAATGTAGTTTATTATATGTAAATCGTATTTGACATGAATGTGTAATCATTTTTTAATCTAGATACAGTTATGGTATTTGTGGTCGAGACGGGACTCGAACCCATAATTTTGCGTATTTTTTCCGGCCCGCCTCCCTGAAACTGGCCTTCGCGTGTTAGGCCAATGTGATGACCACTACACTACAGAAACGTCAGTACTAAAAAGTGTGCTTTTTCGAAGATGGCTCCATCCCATCATCTTTCCTGCAAGCATTGTGACAATCTGTGTAAATTCCACAAACAACAGATAAGAGCTCATTCGGAATGGCAGTCTGCCTGTGCAGAAAG
The DNA here is from genome assembly GCA_038021265.1 of Cyprinella venusta. NCBI lineage: Eukaryota > Metazoa > Chordata > Actinopteri > Cypriniformes > Leuciscidae > Cyprinella > Cyprinella venusta. Next base: position 5,956,710 of record CM075876.1, on the reverse strand, counting down.
ATGTAATGTCCAGTAGTATGGAGGACCAAACCTGCAATTAAAAATGAATGAATGAATGAATGAATGAATGAATGAATGAATGAATGAATGAATGAATAAAATTAAATGTGATAACAGGAAAATACATAAAGGAATAAACGACTTGATAAAACAAATATGATATCATTTTAATCAAATATATTTTAGTATAATTTCCCCAAAATATATCATTTTTTGCTTTTATATTTTAATATATTTGTATTCTTTTTAATTGTATTTATTTATTATTTTATTTGTTTGTTCAGTTTATTATTATATTTATTTATGCATTCATTTCATTGTATATTTATTTATTCCAATTTTTATTTATTTCCAGATATATTTGTTTTAACCTTTATTTATTTAAATTTTCTTTCTTTAGTTTTGTATCTATTCTTACATTATTTCATTTATTGATGTGCATGATAATTAGGTTGGTTGGTCTTGCTTACCAAATATAAATATTAACTAACACATAAATAAAAGCAGAAAGGGAAGGGAAAAAATACAAAAATTATTTTGATCAAGAATAAATCATATTTATTTTATCAAGTCATTTATTCCTTTATTTATTTTCCTATTATCAAATGTATCTATTTTTTTATTTATTAGTTTTTAATTTCTGCAGGTTTGGTCCTCCTATATTGTAATTAATATCACACACACATATTACATTTAAATTATGAACAAATAGATATATGTGTGCAATTTAATGGTACAATTTAACATTTTTAATTAGTTAAACTTGTTAACTTTTTATATATATGCATACATTTCTGCATATATATATTTTTTTATATATTATTTTATTTATGTATTTATTTATTTATTTAATAGTAATTATTTATTTTATAGTAATGGAGGAGGATGAAGAACTGGAGAGGATCATGCTGAGTCTTTCTCCAACAAAATATCTCACACAGCTGAGTAAGTAAATCAAGTATCTTGTCATGTGTGTTATATATACCCATGTCAAATTCTTATTAAATTGGGTCCCACTTTATATTAAGTGGCTTTAAGTACTATGTAATTACATTGAAATTAATAATTTGTTACAATGGACTTATTGTGCACATACATGTTTTTACATTATGTACTTACATTTTAAAATTCCAGCATGTAATTACAGCTATAATTAATTTATGTAATTACATTTGTAATTACACAGTTGACCCTCCCCTCACACCTTAAGCTACCCTTAAACCGACCCATACCACCAAACCTGTCCCTAACCTTACCCGTATCACACCTCAATAGCAAAAGTGTTTTACAATACAACAGGAACACAATAATACGTTGTACTTATTTTTCAATGTAAGTACTTACTTAAAGCCACTTAATATAAAGTGGGACCTAAAATTGGAATAAAAATTGAACATACTGGAGAGAAACCATTCAAATTCTAATGCGTAATTTTTAGGCTCATCTGCAGCCACAGGATCCACAGTCTTATCTACAACAGGTTACTTTACACAACAGTTTTGGAGGCTTATTCAATTACATACAGACTTCTCCTCCATGTTCTTTTGTTCTAACTACTGTTAAGGTTTGAATATACCAGTGGTGAGGTTGGGTGCACTTCATGAATTGTATGCATGCTAAACTGTTATTTGTTGTGAAAAAATTGACTATTTACTTACAAACATTTGAACATTATCAGAATGTGCATTACTAGAACAAATAACAGATAAATAGAATAAAAGAATAAATGATGATTAGTCATTTAATGTAGTCAAGACAATCAAATACTTATGTACATTCAGTTTTTAATTTCCTCCCTGTGCTTTTCCTTGCAGCTCTGCCGCAGCCTCCATCAACATCGGCTCCTGTGTGTAGGCCTTCATCACAGGGTGAAGGCTTTGCACCATCTCACGCAGCACCATCAGTATCTACACCTGCACCAATGCTGTCTGCACTGACTGAAACCCTGTTCCCAGCTACTTGAACAAAAAAGTAAAGACGTGCATTACACACGTGTATTAAATGTGTTATTCACGCATATACAATATTATACATAATGCACTTTTAATATATATATATATATATTTATATATTCATTAAAATTACAAAAATATTGTATTTTATTGCATTGCATTGTATTTTTTAGGTTCATTTATTGACTAGCATTATTTTATCTTGCTCAGATTTGAAAAAACACTAAATATTTAGTATTGTTATTATTAAACACTACATAATTATTTAATTTTAAAAATGTTCTTTTTTTTTCATTTTCTCCACAACCATATTATTATTGCTGTTATTTAATCTATAATTTTAAATTGTTTAAATTTATTTCCATTGTCCATTAAAATCAAACAGTTTAGTCCTTGTTTGCATTGCAGTTTAGTGTGTTTTTAAAGTTAATTTTATTGACTTGCAGTATTTTATCTTGGTCAGACGTGTAAACACTATTAATAACTGTTAATTAAACACTGTATATAATTATTTTTTAATTTTTTTAAATCTTGTTTTTTCCCCAGCTTTATGTTATAATTATTATTATTATTGTTGTTATTATTAATGTTGTTGTTGTTTAATCTATAAGTATTTAATACATTACCCTTTTCAGTTTTACATAATAATATGTATATTATTGTATTATAAATAAAATGATAAACTTACTATTTGGTGTTTACTGGTTATATTCCATATATATATTGGATTTCTGTGCATAGTTAAAGAAATATAATGTGAAAATCTCTCAAAATAAAGGTCTAAAACATTATCAAAATGTTCTTTGCAATTATTCACATTCAAATATTTTCTATATTAAAAGAGAACTATACCCTATTATCATTGAAATGTTTATTGAGATAATTGGACATTTCATACATCCTACACAAGAACAAATCTTATAAGTTTTATTATATTTTCTGCACAAATGTAGTTTATTATATGTAAATCGTACTTGACATGAATGTGTAATCATTTTTTAATCTAGACACACTGTATGGTATTTGTGGTCGAGACGGGACTCGAACCTAAGATTTTGCGTATTTTTTCTGGCCCGCCTCCCTGAAATTTCCTGCGTTCCTATTGGCTAGCAGCGCTCTACACCTACTGTACGTGCGACTGGCCGGTAAGTGACAGGCGGAGATACTGTCCACTAACGAGGACCGGTCGTTACATCGGTGTCCCTGAGCGGTACGACATCGCATGCTCAGCCGTTGAGAAGTCGCTTAATACTGGATGCTTTCCATTATGGGAGTTATTGTTATTTAAGCCTTTCATTTTGGCCAAGGGGGGCAGGAAGAGGAGCTCTCCCTCTCCTATGGAGGAATCAATAGGTTACTGTCGTAACCCCGGTTCTCTGAAACATCGAGTGGAGAGATCCACCTATGGGAAGGGCATCCGTACCTGACCTCTGCAGAAGCATCCAATTGCACCAAGTCTGGCTAGACAGACAGAAGCGCGCAGCCAATGCCCGGTGAGGCCACACCCCTCACCATCGGGCATAAAACATCTGGGCGCGCTACTAATCCTCAGTAAGTATATTCGCTTCTCGTGCGGCAAGCGGGGCAAAGCTGGTGGATCTCTCCACTCGATGTTTCAGAGAACCGGGGTTACGACAGTAACCTATTGTTCTCTTTCATCATCTCGTTTCGAGATCCACCTATGGGAGAGACATGGACAGCTCCCCGATTGCCCAATACACTACAGTGAGGTTCTGAAGCCAGAGAAGGACGGTCACCTCGGGGAGGCGGTGCCTGACACGTCCATTAATAATGAGCCTGCAATGGTGAAGCCACACCTAACTATAGGAAAAGCATACAGGAGCACTCTGGGCCATGGGTGGGCCAGTGCGTATACCCTGAGGGGCGCGTCCATGTCCCTTAGAGAGAAGAACATAGGACAATGGCAGTTTTCGCGCGAGACGAATAGATCTACGCTCGCCCGTCCGAATCTCATCCATAGCATTTCCACTATCTGCGGATGAAGACGCCAATCCCCGTAGATTGGGTTTCCCCTTGACAGCAGATCTGCGCCGACGTTCAGAATGCCTGGGACGTGAGTCGCGCGTAGCGACAAGAAAACCAGTCTGCTCCACACCAAGAGCTTGTGAGCTAGAAGGTGAAGTTTCAACGAGCGCAAGCCGTTCTGACGGTTGATATATGCCACAACCGTGGTATTGTCGCACCGTACCAGCACGTGATGTCCCTGCAGGCGAGGCTGTGATGTTTAAGAAAATGATTAAGAGCTTTCCAATTGGTAAAAAGCTCTAAAAAGTTATGTGCGCTGAACGTAGTTTGTTTGGCCACAGACCGTTCACCGTACTGCCTTCCTGGGTGGTTACCCAGCCTGTTAAGGACGTATCTGTCATAAAAACTTTACGCATCGTAACCGTCCCGAGGGGGGTTCCCCGTGCGTAAAATTCTAGCTCAACCAATGGCGCAGGGTCGCCAAGCAGGCGCGTGTCACCGTACCGAGCAGCAGAGACCGCGTAACGGGCTGAAATGTAGCGACAAAATCCTTTTTGTGAACGCTCTCATTCTCAGGAGACCCAACGGCACAACTGGATAGATAAAGCCATGAGACCCTGCAGCCTGAAGCATGTGTGATATTGAACTCTCGCCCCTTCACTGAACTGAGACAGACAGTCCATCAGCGAACGGACGCGCTCAGAGAGAGACGCGCTCGCATGGAGACTGAGTTAAATATCAAGCTCAGGGAATTACATTCTGACTGGGAGTCAGAATTGTTTTGCTCACATTCACCTGAACCCGAGAGAGATGTGATGTGCGCGAGCACCCGGACGGTGTCCAGCAACACCTCCTCCTTTGATTTGGCTATGATGAGCCAATCGTCTATGTACGTAGGTAAGAATTCTCAGCCCTGACAGTCTCAGGGAAGTCACGCCCACCTCCGCACACAGACAGAAGGTTCGGGGAAATAAAGGATATTTCCGGTGAAGAGGGTAGATGCTTATGAGAAGGAAAGCATCTTTGAGATCGACTGCTTTGAACCAGTCGTTCTGCTTAATGGCACAGGCGAGAGAGCCTTGTGTCACATTCTAAAAATGTATTTTCTCAAATGTTTATTCAACACTTGAAGGTCCAATAAAGGGCGGGGGCGCCACGCCTTTTGGAACATGAAAAAACACCCAGAATAAAACCATGGTTTATCAGAATGGGTGGCACCATCCGAATCGCTCCCTTGTGAGAAGAGAGAACACCGTTGAAAAGCGGAGGTATTGTTACAAACTGCAGCTTGTAACCCAGGGTTGCAGTGCGCAAAACCCACTCAGGCGCTGGATTGCTTGCCAAACCGCTTTGAACCTAGCGAGCGCCCCCGCTCGGGCCGGAGCGGGGAAATATGGGCCCAGCTGGTTCATATGTGATGCAAAGGCGTCATCTAGTGGGCACACTAGAGGCGACATGCATGGGGTTCAGAGGGATTTCCTCTGTGGAGAGAGGTCTTCTCTCCAAAACAAATATTTGATTCATAACTAGTGTGTTTTGTGTTGGGCAAACAGTGTGTGAACTGGGCAAACATAGTGGTGTACACTGTGCTAAACTTACACCCACAAGGAGCCCCCTGAAAATGGGGGGAAAACACACATCTCCTGAACACATGAACTGGGCAGTCTCAAGTGCAGGCAGAAAATACTATCCAAATTAAGGATATAATATGAATAGTTTGTTTAAAAGTGTATTTGGTTATGTGTTGTGGAAACACAAGGACCGAAGCCTTCCACACACAACGTCCGCTAAGAACACATGGGCTTGCAGCCGCAACTGTGATAGCCCAGCTAGTTGATTTGTGAGCCAATGGCGCCATCTTGAGGGTGGACTCGGTGCGACAAGCATGGGGTCAGAGAGATTTGTTCTCTATGTTGACAGATAGAAAAATCTGCACGAATTCATTTGATTCGTTAATAATAGTTTGTGTTTTGTGTTGGGAAACACTGGGGCTGAAGCCTTTAATAACTGGGTGAGGGAACCAAGTGTGTGCGGTGTGGTAACACTGCTTATGGAATTTCCCTCACAACAGCCCCCCTGTGGCTTGGTAGCCACGAGACGGGATTACCCGACCTTCCGAGGGAGACCCCGTGTCTTTCGGACAAGGGTTCCGGGACCGGGAGAATACGGAGGGCTCGTGGCCCCGTGAACGCGATCTCGAGGCTTCCATGGTGGAACAACAGGCGGGCTGCTAGCGTTCAGGGCCGCCTTCCTAGGAAGGCATAAATAGAAACCTCAACACGTAACTCATAAACGCCCGTGAGACAGTATTAACAGTCTAGCGGGACGCTCCAGCCGTGCTTGAGAGCTTCGCGAACACCGGAAAAAACGTTGAAGAGTTGATTCCTCAGGCTGGGCGGTGGTTCCCACGCTTACCCGTCGTAAATATTCCTATCTTGGTCGGTGGTGCTCTATGGAGCTGGCCACACAATGTTGAGACGAACGGCCGCTCGCTCACACACTTCCAGGAGGATCGACTGAGAGGAAACCGCGTGAGCGGGAACGCTCTAGGGAACGTTAGAAAGACCGCGTCATCTTCGTCACTGGAACCGACCGGTTCGTCAACAAGAGTGAGGTTTTCCCGCGAAGATGTTCTCTTCAGGGAATGCGGAATGTTGGCTGAATACCGCTCAAATATTTTATCGGTGGCGCTCCGGGAGTCCCCCGGTAGCGCGTCATCATCACCGTGTCCCCCATCCGAGAAAGAAATGCCAAGCACGGTGCGCTGGATAGTGCAACTAAAAACCGGCTTAGTAAAAAGCTACATGGGCAGCAATTACAATGACCGCAATTCCCCGGGTTCTCCAAAGCTTTTTGAGCGTGCTAAGCCCAAGCGGACCTCGGAGAACGAGAGGGTCCTTAGCGGCGATGACAGCACCACACGCAGCCGGGCAGGCTCGTCGTGATAGACTGTTCCCCGGGGGAAGCGGCTGTTTAGACGGTCACATAGCCATGGGTGGGCCAGCGGTGAAGAACTCGGAAAATACGTGGCGGGCAGCCATGTAAGGAGGAGCAGGTGAAGGACAGTGAGAGCTCGGCGGCTCCGTCCGGATGCAAACAACACAGCGGATAGGCTGAAGAAACGACTGTCACTCACAACTGGCGGAGGCTGATCTGGCGATATGTCCTCCTGTAGACTCGAAAGTGAGCAGCGTAACGTTAATCCAACCGAACTGTGTCAGTGCAGAGGTCGCGAGAAGCGAATGTCAACTGAGGATTAGTAGCGCGCCCAGATGTTTTATGCCCGATGGTGAGGGGTGTGGCCTCACCAGGCATTGGCTGCGCGCTTCTGTCTGTCTAGCCAGACTTGGTGCAATTGGATGCTTCTGCAGAGGTCAGGTACGGATGCCCTTCCCATAGGTGGATCTCGAAACGAGATGATGAAAGAGAACCACCTGCAATCCAATGAGATAAGGGGTTTGTTCATTTACCTTCCAGGAAGTTCCCAAAAATCTCGTGTGAATTCTAGACACTGGTCTTCAATCAACATTAGGAAGTGATCACTTTCCAATAACATGTAATGTTGGATTGGAAATTTGTCTGCAAAATAAAATAATGCAAAATAGATGGAGGTTTGATAAAGCTGATTAGGATCAATTTAACAGTTTTTGTAATGATTGATTTAAGAATTTTAGCTTAGAAGAAGATATAGACCTGAGTTCTGAACGATTTAATGCAGTTATTATAAAGGCAGCTGAAGAATCCATTCCTAAATCAGAAGGTAAAGGCAGGTTGAAAATTGTTCCATGGTGGAATGATGAGTGCAGTAAAGCTGTTAAAGATAGAAATAAAGCTTTTAGAGAGTTAAAGAAAACCTTAATACTTTAATTATATATCAGAGGAAACGGGCTCAGGCAAGGACGATAATTAAGCAGGCAAAAAGGAAGTATTGGCAATCATTCTGCTCCACTATAGGAAGGGAAACCCAACGAGGAGAAGTATGGTGTGTCCTTAACCCTCATGTGGTGTTCAAAACCCTATAACACTTGTGGTGTTCCCGGTCAAAAATGACCGGCCCGAGTAAATTTGGAAATATGAAAAAAAAAATTGAAAAAAATGGCTACTGTTCATCACACTAGTCTACTCTAATGTTTCTACTCTAATGTCTACTCTAATGTTTTCTGTGTGTCTGGGTTGCGTGTGTATAAATGTATCGATACATGTACAGGTCCAAAGGCTCGATGTTTGCAAGCACACATGCTCATATGTGTACATGAAAATAATGAACATGCTCCTGAAAACTAAATTGTTCTGTTATTTTCAGTCTCTCCCATTCACTTTCAATGGTCGCCCATTGTGACCATTTTTTACCATGCCTACTCTCAGATAAATGAGACCCACGATTAATCAGATGCAAACAGAAATATAAAACCAGTCCTAATTGAAAGAGAACAAGTTGACAAAAAGATTGAATCCAAGATTGTGTGAAAATATGGTATAATGAGTGATTTATAAGCTATTTTTTATAGGCCGGTCATTTTTGACCGGGAACACCACAAGTGTGACTATGTGCCATATTTTTTACAAAACAAACGTTTCAAAAGAAAATTCCTGGTAAAACATTAGAGTAGACTAGTGTGATGAACAGTAGCCATTTTTAAAAAAAAAAAAATCATATTTCCAAATTTACTCATAAATTATTTATTTTTTACTCAAAAAATTAGATGCCTACTCTCGGATAAATGAGGCCCACGATTAATCAGATGCAAACAGAAATATAAAACCAGTGCTAATTGAAAGAGAACAAGTTGACAAAAAGATTGAATCCAAGATTGGGTGAAAATATGGTATAATGAGTGATTTATAAGCTATTTTTTATAGACCGGTCATTTTTGACCGGGAACACCACAAGTGTAACAAGGTAACAGAACTCACACAAAAAAATACGAAAATGTTCAAAAAACATATGAGATATTGTTATACCGCTTGGGAACAAAGTCACTAAGTTTCAGTCCAAAGCGATAAAATAGTATTTTCAGGAAAAAGAAAATCTTATCCGGGTCAAATTGACCTGAACACCACATGAGGGTTTTAAAAAGATGGTTGGTGTTTATAGAACTCGGAATATTCCAGTCATTGGTGATGAAGGGAAAACAGCAGTGACACAAGAAGAAAAAGAGGAAATGTTAAAAAAAGAAGAAAAAAAAAGAAAATAGTGTCATTGTTCAGCTGAATTCAGCTGTGTTGATGCAGTTCTGTTAATGTTCTGTTGGGATGTAAATTGTTTCTGTATGGTGTGTTTTGTGGGTCACCATTCAAGAGTAGAGCCTGTGCTTCAGTTCAGGATGAGCAGAGTAACACTGATGAAATGCTGCATGTTGCTTTATTTAACTGACAGTAACTGTGTAGTTGCTGATGCAGTGACGTATAGTCACAGTAAATCATGCATCACTTGCATGTTTCTTAATAAAAAATCTAGAAATATGTGAAATAACTGTGTTTCTGTTAAAAAGCTTATTTACACTTATTTAAATTAGGCTATTTTACATTCATTTTATGGTTTTTGTATGGCAGCCATTGCTGACAGTCATTTGACCCTTTTTTTTACAATTGTATTTTTTACAGTAAAAGACATGCACGTCCTATTCCGTACGAATGGGGCTTTAGTGCAAGATGTTCGAATCTCATCTGATTTTTTTTATACATAGTATAGCTTATTAATATGATGTGTACTGAATTTAGTCTTTTAATATCACTGTCTTAGTACAGCCATTTACGTTAAGCGTTTTCTTACTATGGGAGGAAAATTCTTAATGTACAATATTCAGAAGTAAACAGTGTAGCTGACTTAATGTTTATTTTTAAATCTCAAATTTTAAACCACAACCCTTATGTCAGAATGTTTATTTTTAAACTACAACTTCAATGTGTGCTTCTTACCGATATATTTACCAATATCTTATATAGGCTACTACAGTGTATATGTGACAAGTGAGTGGTATGTGACATTATAGTTCATAATTCATTATTGCATATAAAATAGTCTGTTATAAAATGCATATTAAGTTTTGTTTATATTAATGGTTATATTAGAATGTATATTAAGTTCCGCCACTGTTTAAAAATTAGAGTAATATTAAAAAGTTGAATGCAGAAATGCTGATCTTCGTCTGTATGGGTTAATTGTTCGTCGATCGTTTGGTAATGCCTTGGGGTTTCAGTAGGGGGACACCGCGCGCTTCTCTTCCTCATTCAATATACAGACGAGTGAAGGCGAGAGCTGCGTGTGTGCGAGTTTCTTCACTTCTTTCATTTTTCCCCTTTTTAAGGTAATGACCACTCACAAAGCAATGTAAATATTAACATGTTGATAGTAGGCCACATTTCTTTATGTTACTGTGGTTTTATATTAGTGAAAGAGATGTTTTACATCGTGAAAAGAGTTTTGTGCTAATTGATAGGTCACGTAATGCTAGCAGCCGCAGACCTCGTGCTCCATCGTGTCCGTGTCCCGCTATATATGAGTGTTAACTTTATTGTTGGTGTTTAAGTTAGCTACTGACACCCACATATTTTTGTTGTAAGAATTTATCACTATAAGGGTGAGTTTGTGTCATACTGAGACAATGAATAGTGTTAAAAATATAATTCTAATGGTATATGAGAACTAATGTAAAAATGAGTATTAATGTGATTTAATAACTTTGTTAAAAACTTTGTTAAATTTACATTTCATATGGTAATTTGGTTAAAAAGATCATTTAGAATGCATTAAGAAGATATTTGTGACTGTGGTCCTGAATCTGATGAGTGCACTAATACTGAAATGTATGTTTTCTTGTATACATTGTTCAAAAACTCATTCAATACAGACGAGTGAAGGCGAGAGCTGCATGTGTGTGAGTTTCTTCACTTCTTTCATTATTTTTCCCCTTTTTAAGGGCACAACATTTGGAGGCACCGCTGGGATGTTTGGCTTGAGAATCACCCCTGAGCTGTAAGTGGAGTCCTTGTGTCGATCATCCCTTCAAACAACCCAGGTATCAGAGAAAAGAGTCCAGCAGGGAGGTGGAAGTGGTTTTCAGACGAACCTGGCGCATTGTATCCTAAAGTGAGCAAAATTAACCACTAGGGAGCAGGAAAAAGCCAATCAAGTCAGATTAACCCTCATTTTACTGCCTATGCCCTATCTGATAAAATGGAGTCCGAATTGGAGAAGCTGCAACTGGAGATTAAAGGAGCGTTGTACAAATTGACTGTCGAGCAGCTGATTAAAGTATGCAATGCACTGCAGATTTCGGGACCAGAGAAAGAATATGTAACTGGTAAAACTCGCAGTCAAGTGATTTCACATTTAATAAAGTATCTTGAACGGGAAGAATTGACCGATCTAGAGGATGAGGGTATGTCAGACCTCCTAAGTGTACACGACATAATAGACAAAATCGTTACGGCAACAAACGTAAGTGAAAACGAAATTTCCAGTCAAACTGAGCTACAGGAAAACCTCCAGAAAGAAGTAGAGGCGCTAAGGCTGTCATTGAAAGAAAAAGAGAATGCAATGTATGACCTAATGAAAACAAACATGCACCCCACTGCCAGTGCCAACAAGCCAGAAAAGAATATGGCCTCAGCACCCCCTAATGGCTCCATGTGGCGCAAAGATTTTAAGATATCTGGCCAGATAGGTGAGCCAGGGCAAAAGGATAAGCTAACATTTTCTAGTCTGGCCAAACAAATTGAAAGTGGGCTCAGCAAAGGCTATCCAGAGTCAGAGATTATTGATGCTGTAATTCGTGTAATCACACCAGGCCTGCAGCTAAGAAGTTACCTTGAAGGAAAAGACAGACTAACACTGCCTGCCCTCCGTAGGATCCTTAGGTGTCATTACCAGGAGAGAGGCGCCACAGAGTTATACAAACAACTCACTTCTGAGGTTCAGAACAGTAAAGAGACCCCTCAAAACTTCCTGATAAGAGCAATGGACCTAAGACAAAAAATCCTGTTTGCGTCTCAGGAAGCTGATTCAAGTCTAAAATACGATCCAGTACTAGTCCAGAGTCTGTTTATGCATACAGTGCTAACTGGCCTCCAGAGTGACAATATTAAAGGTGACTTGCAGCCCTACCTCCTACAGACAGATACCTCTGATGAGTTGCTACTGGAGAAACTGAACATTTCATGTGCCAATGAAAAAGAGAGGCAGGACAAAAAGAAACATGCTGGCCCATCACGTGTAACTAATGTGAACACAGTCCAGTCAAATGAAGCTCCAGGGGAAAAGAAAAGTGCCACCTCACAAAGTCCAGCTACACTCCCCCCCGATCTGCTTGCTGAAATCAAAGAAATGCGCTCTGACATGGTGCTATTGAAAGACTTGAAAGCTGAGATCTGCCAAATAAGGGAAACCATCCAAAAACCCACACCTGCACCGCAACAGTGCCTCCCCCCAAGCAGAGAACCAGCAACTGTACCCTCCCCATATCCAGTGTTTTCACCCCCACAATCCTCACCTTATAAGACTGATCCAAATGACATGCCTTTTTACCACCAGCAGCTGCCAACAGCAGTGCAGGAATATCGACCAGCATTCGGCCCTGGGCGGATGAGAGGGACAGCCCAGTTTCAGCAGAGGTTTGCACCACAGAGGTTTTACACGGCACGACGCCCTCAGCCAAGGTGTTCCTCATGTACTCAAGCAGGCGAGGAGTACTGTCAGCATTGCTTCAGGTGTGGAAGCAGTGAGCACTTCAGAGCAGGTTGTAAAGCACAGAGACCATCAGAGCCCACCCGGAGAATCCCTTTAAACTAAAAGGGGTTGCTCCCATGGGACATGGAGCAACCAGCGATATTGATAAGTCCCACTTTTGTGCAGGTTGTGAAGAAGAGAAAGGAATTGAGGAATTGAAATGTTGTTCAGTTTGTAAAATCACTCTATACTGCTCAAAGGAGTGTCAGGGAAACCATTGGCCCTCCCACAAAAGACTTTGTAAGTAGGGCTGGGCGATAACATCGCACGATATTGTCTGCGCATCTAATCAGTAAAGCCGGTTCATTGATTAGTAGTAAATCACCTTCACCTGCTTTCAGATGGAGCGGCATTCACTACAAAGAGCCGTAGATCACTGACAAGCTGAGCCAAATCGCGTTAATATCGAGGACATATCGATAGCGATATTTAATGCGATATGGCTCAACTGGTCAGTTAATTACGGCTCTTCGTCACGACAAAATCTCCCGTGTTAAACTAATACACCTGGGGGTGTATATAAGTCCACACTCAAGAGCGTTAAAGTTAATGAGATAATTATGTGATTAAATGAGTGATGATTGAGCATTATTGAAGACACCTAAAGCAGAATCACAAGGAAAAAAATCAAAAAATTTAAGCCACCGTTATGGAGGTGAGTGTTTGCTTTAGTTGGTCTTCTTGACCCTTTTGTTAAAAATTTTATATGTAATTTGCTATTGCATCTGAGTTAATCCTGTCAAAGGATTACAAACAAAGATAAGCAATTATAAAATGATGATAGTTTCCTAATGACTTTCATCATTTAAAATTTATGTCTATGATTTATTTTGTTGAATAGTGTATAACTAAGATTCTGCATAAACATTGGGAATGTAAAATATAATGTAGTTTCTCTTAAAAGTTGTTTAAAAAAATCTTTCTTTAAGGCACACACAGACCTCGAGATTCAGTCAAAGCTTCTCAACAACGGTGACGAGTAGAATATTCAAGTAGGAAAAGTAAATTACATAGACAATTCAGATCATAATTTATTCATACCACAATGCATGATGGGAGACATTAATGAGTTGTGATTGGTGGCAGCATGTAACCACGGATGAGATAGACAGGCTGATTATTGATCTCTGTGTTTCTGTATAAAGATGACAGTGATTTGATTAAAATATTTTATTAAATATTTGAGGTTATAAGAAAGTACAGACATGCAACATAACTACAAAACTGTAGCTAAGAAGTTAACCAAATCATCTGAATATTTATATTTTTCAGATCATTGCATGATTAGGCTATGTCAAAACATAGCCAACACTATCAGATCAAGTAGCCTTTGTTCATTTGACTGTTATAAGTCAAAATCACCAGGCAAACACAAATTAAAGTGAAAATATAAGTGTCAAGAGCCCAACTAAAGCAGACAATGATCTCCATGACGGTGGCTGAAAATTTGTGATTGTCTTTCAGTGATTTTTCTTGTTATCATCAGGTGTCTTCAATAATGCTCAATCATCACTAAATTAATCACTTAATTATCTCATTAACTTTAACACTCATATCGTCCATCTGAAAGCATGTGAATGTGATTTACTACTAATCAAGGAACCAGCTTTACTGATTAGATGCGCATACAATATCGTGCGATATTATCGCCCAGCCCTATTTGTAAGCCATATGCATGTTCAGCTATCAAGAAGCAGGCAACTCCGTCACATGCTAAAGTCAAGAGCAAGGAAAATGGTGCTCCTGAGGAAACACCCACTGTAAGTGAGTTAGTAGGGAAGAAGTGTGTCATCAGATGTTTCCTACACAAACAGAAAACCCAGGCTCTTTGGGATACAGGATCACAAGTTTGTGCTATAGATGAGGTATGGAAAAAAAGCCATTTACCTGATGTTCCTCTCAGAGATGTATCAGAGCTTGTCGACTCACTTGACCCTTTGCAACTCGAAGCAGCCAATGGAACAGAAATGCCATATGTCGGATGGCTTGAAGTGTCCTTTAAACTTACCGCTAGTGATGATGAGCTGCTAATACCCGTGTTAGTGCTAAAAGGCAAACAGCAACAATGTCCTATTATTGGCTTTAATATAATTGAGCGCCTTGTTCTAGATAGCCTGCAAGACCAAACAAAGCATGTGGATAGAGACAAACTTGTGAGGGCAGTAAAAATGGCTTTTCCTCATCTCAGGAAAAACAAAGCAACAACCTTTATTAATGCAGTGCGTGTAGGACAGACATGTGGACATAATGTGAGGACAGTAAATGAGAGAGTCAGTGTGCCTAAACTGACCGCCATCCAAATTGAGTGTCGCATACAGGCCCCACCTTTCAGAGAGGACCAGACCCTTATCTTTGAACCTGACGAGAACCCACAGTGGCCTGAAGGACTAGAGTTTTGTGACACTCTTGTTTCAGTGAAGGGAGGAATGACCCCAAAAATTATTGTCAGTGTACAAAATCCCACAAGTCATGACATTATGCTGCCAGGGAGGACTGTTATTGGAACTGTACAGTCAGTCAGATCAGTGTATCCTGCCAACATATTTAAAACAGATCACTTACCAACTGCATCCATTCACCATGTCCAGGCTCAGAATTCTAGTGGAAGCACCCCTACCCAAGAACAATGGGACCCTCCTGTTGACTTGACTCACCTTAATGAACACCAGAGGCAGACAGTCAGTCGGATGTTACGGGAAGAATCTGAGTCATTCTCCAGGTCCGATGATGACATAGGCTGTGTGGAAAGCCTGCAAATGGACGTTTCACTAAAAGATGGTGAGCCAGTGTCAAAAACGTACCTCTCTGTTCCAAAACCTTTATACAGAGAGATGAAAGACTATTTGCAAGACTTGATAGCACAAGGGTGGGTTGAAAAGTCGACCTCTTCCTACGCCTCCCTAGTTGTTTGCGTAAGAAAAAAAGATGGTACGCTGCGCTTATGCATTGATTACAGGGAGCTCAATAAGAAAACTCATCCAGATCGCCACCCCATCCCCAGAGTCCAGGACATTATGGACACCCTAGGAGGAAACACACTCTTTTCATTGCTGGATCAGGGTAAGGCATACCACCAGGGATTCATGGCAAAGAGAAGTAGACCGTTGACTGCTTTTGTGACCCTGTGGGGCCTATATGAGTGGGTCCGGATCCCTTTTGGGCTCATGAATGCCCCTGCCGCATTTCAACGTTGCATGGAACAGTGCTTAGAAGACTTAAGGGATGAAATATGCGTGCCGTATCTCGATGATGTTCTTGTGTTTAGCAGAACGTTTGAGGATCATGTTAATGACGTCAGAAAGGTGCTGCAACGACTGAGGGAGCATGGGATAAAATTGAAACCCAAAAAATGTGACCTGTTTAAGACAGAAGTACGTTACCTTGGGAGAATTGTGTCTGCTGAGGGGAACAGAATGGACCCTGCCGATACTGCTGCGGTAAGAGCCCTGAAAGACAAGCAGCCAGGTACTGTTGGTGAGTTGAGGGCAATTTTAGGACTGTTGAGTTATTACCGGCAGTATATAAAGGATTTTTCGCGTATTGCCAGCCCCTTGTATGACCTGGTCAAAGCACCTGTTGAGACTGAGACCCTGCAAAACAAAAAGAGAACGTGGCAAACAAAACGAAACAGTAGAGGAGTTCCATCCAACACACCCATTGAGTGGGATGACATGCATCAGACAGTATTGGAACAATTGATAAACTGTCTTATTCAGCCTCCTGTTTTAGGTTTCCCAGAGTTTTCACAGCCGTTCATTCTCCATACTGACGCTTCCAACCAGGGGCTAGGGGCGGTATTATATCAGAGACAGAGTGGAAAGCTACGCGTGATTGCTTATGGTTCCCGTACGTTGACTACAGCAGAAAAGAATTACCACTTGCACTCAGGCAAGTTAGAGTTTCTAGCCCTTAAGTGGGCAATCACAGAGAAATTTCGCGATTACCTATACTATGCCCCATTCTTTACTGTCTACAGTGACAATAACCCACTTACCTATGTGCTCTCCACTGCTAAATTGAATGCAACAGGTTTTCGCTGGGTAGCAGAATTGGCAGATTTCCATTTTACTATAAAATACCGCCCTGGCAAGGAAAATATTGATGCAGACAGTCTGTCCAGAATGCCTTTGGATGTGGAGACGTTTATGGAAGAGTGTTCAGAGGAAATGTCATATGATGTGATTGGAGCAGCGACCCAAGCAGTGGAAAGTCAGGATGTGTCCAGTGTTTCTTGGTCCATGGGTATCTCAGCTGAATGTGCAACGTTTGCTACAGACACATTACTCATTCCATTAACAACGGGACAATTGAAACATGACCAGAGAAATGACCCCACTATTGGACCCGTGGTTCGGTTCAAACTGGCAGGAGGTAAACCATCAGGTCACGAACTAAGGCAGCTCAGTCCACAGATCACATGCCTTCTTAGAGAGTGGGACAAGCTGGAAATGAATGAAAGTGGAGTATTGTACAGGAAAACTACAAGCAGAAAACAACTGGTTCTTCCCGAAAAACATAAAAGTACTGTGTTAAAGGAGCTTCACGACGAAATGGGCCACCAAGGGGTAGACAGGACTACATCACTGATACGGGACCGATTTTACTGGCCCTATATGCAACGAGAGATAGAAGATTATGTTGCAAAAAAGTGTGTATGTCTCAAACACAAGAAACCAAGTCATGAGACAAGAGCCCCAATGACGAGCATTGTCACCACTCAACCGTTCGAACTTGTCTCAATGGATTTCTTGCATCTTGACAAATGTCATGGTGGTTATGAGTATATTCTTGTAATCATTGACCACTTTACGCGGTTCGCCCAGGCATACGCCACAACTTCAAAATCGGGAAAAACAGCTGCGGACAAACTCTTTAATGACTATGCACTGAGGTTTGGCTTCCCAACAAGAATACACCACGATCAGGGTGGTGAGTTTGAAAACCAACTGTTCACCCAACTGAAAAAGTATTGTGGAGTTGCTGGGTCGAGAACTACCCCCTACCACCCCCAAGGGAATGGGCAGGTAGAGCGGTTTAACCGAACACTACTTCAGATGTTAAAGACGCTCACAGAGAGACAAAAGAGTAACTGGAAAGACTCACTAAACAAACTGATCTACGCGTACAATTGCACTCGGAGCGAAGTGACTGGGTTTTCCCCCTTCCAGCTGCTATACGGACGCTCCCCACGGTTGCCAGTTGACATGTTATTCAACTTGACCACAGAACCAGGCAACAGTAATC
This sequence comes from Cyprinella venusta, assembly GCA_038021265.1. Classification (NCBI taxonomy): domain Eukaryota; kingdom Metazoa; phylum Chordata; class Actinopteri; order Cypriniformes; family Leuciscidae; genus Cyprinella; species Cyprinella venusta. The sequence goes on along the minus strand of CM075876.1, from coordinate 5,938,800 downwards.
ACCATCACTACATGGAAAAGTGGAAGCAGGGCATGGAAGAAGCCTATGAGATCACAAGAGAGAATGCTCACAAGGCTACGATCAGAAGTAAGAGACATTATGACCGTAAAGTTAAAAGCTCTGTATTACAGCCTGGAGATCGTGTCTTAATCAGAAACATGACACCCCGTGGGGGTCCAGGAAAACTGAGAAACCACTGGGAGGATACTATCCACACAGTTGTGCGTCAAGTGAGTCCAGATATTCCTGTTTACGAACTCAGACCCGAGAAAGGAAAAGGGAGATCAAGGATTTTACATCGTAATCTGCTCCTCCCATGTGACCACCTGCCACTTGAAACATCAGTGCAGCCACGAGCAAGGAAAAGAAATGTGGAGCAAATTGAGGAAGCAGAGCAGTCAGAAGAAGAGGACGATGGAGATGAGTATTATCCAGTGCCACTTCAGCAGCAACCTGAACCCGACCCACCTGAGACAATGAACCCTGTGTGTAGTACACCTCCGGAGCTCGAATGCATACAGTCTGAGGAAAACATGCCATCTGAGCCAGATAGAGAACAAGGAGTGACGAACCAATTGGAAAAATCACTGGAGAGAGACGACAGTTCTGTCGAGGATATGCCTTTGGAGGAAGCTATCCCCTTGCTTGTTTCAAGTGACCCCAGTGGTGAGGGGCTTCAGCGGTCCAGACGACAGCACAGACGGCCCAAGGTTTTCACTTATGATAGGCTTGGTTCACCAGTTTGCCACAACATTAGGACTAGGGATCGACCGATATGGATTTTTTAGTACCGATACCGATTTTTTTCCCATCAGCCTTAGCCGATACCGATACGGGCTGCCGATTTTCTTGAGCCGATATTTGGAGCCGATACATTTTACTCCCTCAATTTACATCATAAAAATACATGATGTTAACAAATGTTACAGGTCTCAATTTAATAAAAGTAACATTTAATTAACTTCAAAAATTAATATTTAACAAATAGTAAAAACATGTGAGGTAGAACAAGAACAAGTAGATAAACAATTTAACAAATATTAAAAACATGAGGTAGAACAAAAAACGTTCAGTGTTGAAAATAAATATTTAAAGCATAAATTAAATAATTACACTATTGTACACAGTAGCAACCAGCATAAAGTGCACATTGTACTTCATTTTAAAAGAAACGAATTATGTACTGCCATGGTTTCATTTTTTCTACATAAAACAAAATGAGCATTTCTAGTCTCTAATATCACTGCGATGTCGAGGGAGACACACACCACACGCGTCCAAACCTCAGCCAGGTAGGCTCTAAATAAATCTCTCACAAAAACTACAGAATAACGTTGCCATAACTTAATCCTATGACCAGTGTTCGTTACAGCACCCGAATGCATACTAGGGCTGTCAAAATTGCTCAAATGGCGTTTGCAAATTCCCTCTAAAAAACATATTAGAACCTCCCGTTGCGCATTTGGTCATTGACGCGCATTACGTCAATAACAGAACACATTAATACAAAGAGACATAACTACTAGTATTAGATAGTTTATTAGAGTTTAAACATATTTGACAACGTATTAAAAAGCAAGTAAATCAACTAATGGCCAAGACCGCAGAGCTCTCTCGCTCACTCACTGTCTCGCCCGGGCACTCGCTCTCTGCGCGTCAGTTAAATGATCAACAACAAACAAATGTTGAGTGCTTATCAAGAGTTTTGTGCAAGCAATTAAAGGTTGTGACTCGTGACTCTTGTCCCAAATATAGCAGGCTTCATTCATTGATTGAAGTTTCACAGTATATTGAACCGACAGTGAGCGCTCCGAGCGAGCTGAGCAGCTGTGGTAACGTTATTAGTCTGCAACCGCGGGCGTGTTTTTCCACATTCAAATATTAATTTTCACCTTCAAAATTAATACATATTCGAATGTAGAATATTCATAGACAGCCCTAATGCACACTGAACGGATAGTCTACACCTTATTTGCAGCTCTCTAATACAATGGCAAGTACTTAAGTTTTATAGACGAGGCATTCGCGTTTTCCATTTGGACTCACAAACTTGCTTAGCTATATATATGCAAGCACATAACAGTTATAGAGCAACGTGTTTCCATTTTCAAAGTGTTTTACAATATTTCAGCTGTCAAACATTTAAAAGATGCTTTGAAAGTTTAGGTTACCGTTCTTGTGAAGAGCAGGTTGCACTCTACTAGTGGGGGAGGGCGGGGCGCGTGGGCTACAGTCTCCAGCAGCAGCACAGAGCTGCCCGTGAACGCCTGCTTATAAATAACGTCGGGAAAAAAACTATCGGCGAACGCGCAGCCGTGTATCGGCCGATTCCGATACACGTAAAAAACGCAAATATCGGCCCGATATATCGGCCGGCCGATATATCGGTCGATCCCTAATTAGGACATTACAACAAAACTGGATGGTGCCATGGACATACACTGTGCAGCCACATCACCTCCAATACTTCCGGCACTAAGGACCTAAAAGGTAGAAACTGAACTGATTAAATGCATACACATTACATTCAAAATGGAGTGTTCAGCACAGAATGCACATTTAAATGGACTGTTGAACATACAATGGACTGTGGTTACACTGTACATACACATTCATATGACACTGTTGCAGTAAATCACACCACACTCATGGACCTTTGTTAAAGGAGAGTGTAATTGACTTGAATATGTGCACAAGCAGAACTGTTAACAAGGCAGTAATGTGTCTAAGTGGATACAAAACAAGAGGAAACAAAGACATTCAAGGATATTGGGTTTTTTTACCTGTGCTTGAACAAATGTATGAAAAGAGTTCCAGTCTGTAATACTGCACTATATAGGATATTGGGTTTTTACCTGTGCCTGAACAAATGTATGAAAAGAGTTCCAATCTGTAATATTGCACTATAAAATGTAGCAGAAGTGTTGATCTGAAATAACGGTGCATTGTGCGTTGATTAATTTGTAAGACTTGAAAACTGGTTCCAATGCCCTCTGAAGACAAATGGCATTGCTTGTGAATTTACAACGACACCCTACCCCCTTTCCTCTGAACTACATCCCTCTCTCCCCCTCTTTTCAGTCAATGACACTGAAAACTCACAAGAATATGGTTCTTAATGTGAATGTGATAATCTTTTAGGAGTGTTTGGAATCATTTTGATGGTCTCAGGGTGACTGGTAATAATGTCTCATTCCCAAAGTAATAAAAGAAAAGGTAATAAGGGTTTTAAGAATATAGAAATATCTTGCACACAAAGAAGGAGGTGGCTTTGACTTCACACCTTCTGGCCTTTTGTCTGAGTGCAACTTACAACCAAACAAATGGTCTGTCCCCAATAAACATGGTAGGGGGATTCAGTAACTTTCCACTGTATCCTGGTGATTTACATATCAGGTGAGGTCTGATTATAAAGGGAGATGTAACTAGAGTTCGTGGCTGCCATTCTGTATTCAGATCAGCCCATGACGTTGTCTTCTCAGCTCATGTAATATGTTGGGTAAAGTTCTTTGTTCTTTGAAACATTTGATGATTTGCATTGATTATCTTGTGGAATTCCAATGATACATTTACCTGACATAATAAATTGTTACATTTGGCTATTCTAACAGACTTTGACTTTATTTTCATTAGAGTTAAAAGGAATAGTCAAGCATTAACATATTAAATGATGCGCAGATATCATTGATAAACCCTTTTCATTTTATGGAGTCAGATGAAACGAGTTAATACGTAAGATTAAATGTGTTGCATTTAACTAAAAATACTTTGCCATGGAAAAGACGGAACACGCTTGAAGCCTTCACCACGAATCGTACCCCGCGATTTGGATCGATTTCGTGGCCCTTTTTACAGTTTAACCCCTTATTTGCACTAAAGGTCAAAGGTTACATTAGGATGTTGGGGACATCTACTTTGAGGGGGAGTATGTGACAAGTGAGTGGTATGTGACATTATAGTTCATAATTCATTATTGCATATAAAATAGTCTGTTATAAAATGCATATTAAGTTTTGTTTATATTAATGGTTATATTAGAATGTATATTAAGTTCCGCCACTGTTTAAAAATTAGAGTAATATTAAGAAGTTGAATGCAGAAATGCTGATCTTCGTCTGTATGGGTTAATTGTTCGTCGATCGTTTGGTAATGCCTTGGGGTTTCAGTAGGGGGACTCCGCGCGCTTCTCTCTTCCTCATTCAATATACAGACGAGTGAAGGCGAGAGCTGCGTGTGTGCGAGTTTCTTCACTTCTTTCATTATTTTTCCCCTTTTTAAGGTAATGACCACTCACAAAGCAATGTAAATATTAACATGTTGATAGTAGGCCACATTTCTTTATGTTACTGTGGTTTTAAAGGGACGTGGTGGTGAAAAAAAATTTTAGGATGGGAGAATTTTTTTTTTAAACTTTTGCGTTCCCTCGCAAAACTTTTGCGTTCCCCCGAGAAACTTTGCGTTCCCTCGCAAAATGTTTGCGTTCCCTCGCAAAATTATTTGCGTTCCCTCGCAAAACTTTTGCGTTCCCTCGCAAAATGTTTGCGTTCCCTCGCAAAAAGTTTTGCGTTCCCTCGCAAAGATATTTGCGTTCCCACGCAAAACCTTTTGGCAGCTCGGACAGACACTTCCTGTTTAATGTCCCGCTGGCAGTGTTTCAGAGCTCCGTACGTTAATGGAGCGTTTCATAGTGTTTGAACTTGGACCTAAATATAAAGAAATGCGGTCAGTGCTTAACTCAAGCAGTTCAGTGAAGTTGGCAATATATTCACATGCTATTCGAACTTCCCGGATCAATATTCTTCAGCTAAACGTTGTTAAAACACAAACGACACCTATTTACAATCACAGTAACCTAGACAACAAACTACAACCCAATTCTCCACAAAACGAGCTTAATAATATAGGTCAATGGATCTCCATGAGCAGGCGGCTGAGAGACAAGTCCGAAGGGACCATGTGCGATGTGCAATATAATTCAAAAAACGACCACAGCATCAACTCATAGTCAAAAATTTAAAAATAGTCATTAATTGTTACAAACCACCCAATTCAGTTTACACATCAATGGAAAACCCACTGGTCATACTGCACTGCTTCTGCACATTATATATATATATATATATATATATATATATATATATATATATATATATATATATATATATAACACCAAATTTAGTTCACACATTACTGCTCTAATCTTGGTTGTACAACACAGTTTGGGAAGTAATTGCACATAAAAAAATAAGTAGGCCTACAAATTGGTACTGTACGCAGCTAACATAATAGTAAGAACCATAGCTTTTGCAATATATTTTCTTACTGAATTTGATGGCATTACACTGTATAACAAGTTACTGATATTTTTTCCTAAAAAAGGGTAAAGTTATTGGAACTGAATTTGGTGACAGTAGCCTACAGTGTATCCGTGAAGCTATTGAATATGTTAAATAATATAAAATGTGCAGAAGGGTTTTGGGATTTGCACTTTGCAGACGGACCCTTATTCTGGCTTCTCAGTCGGCCGGTTAAAGACAAATTTATATTATAAAGCTCGTTTTGATGAGAATTGGGTTGTAGCTCGTTGTCTACTGTGATTGTGTCGTCTGTGTTTTAACAACGTGAGAATATTGATCCGGGAAGTTCGAATAGCATGTGAATATATTGCCAACTTCACTGAACTGCTTGAGTTAAGCACTGACCGCATTTCTTTATATTTGAGTCCAAGTTCAAACACTATGAAACGCTCCATTAACGTACGGAGCTCTGAAACACTGCCAGAGGGACATTAAACAGGAAGTGTCTGTCCGAGCTGCCAAAAGGTTTTGCGTGGGAACGCAAATATCTTTGCGAGGGAACGCAAAACTTTTTGCGAGGGAACGCAAACATTTTGCGAGGGAACGCAAAAGTTTTGCGAGGGAACGCAAATAACTTTGCGAGGGAACGCAAACATTTTGCGAGGGAACGCAAAGTTTCTCGGGGGAACGCAAAAGTTTTGCGAGGGAACGCAAAAGTTAAAAAAAAAAAATTCTCCCATCCTAAAAATTTTTTTCACCACCACGTCCCTTTAGGGGCTCCGTATGAAAGAGATGTTTTACATCGTGAAAAGAGTTTTGTGCTAATTGATAGGTTATGCTAGCAGCCGCAGACCTCGTGCTCCATCGTGTCCGTGTCCCGCTATATATGAGTGTTAACTTTATTGTTGGTGTTTAAGTTAGCTACTGACACCCACATATTTTTGTTGTAAGAATTTATCACTATAAGGGTGAGTTTGTGTCATACTGAGACAATGAATAGTGTTAAAAATATAATTCTAATGGTATATGAGAACTAATGTAAAAATGAGTATTAATGTGATTTAATAACTTTGTTAAATTTACATTTCATATGGTAATTTGGTTAAAAAGATCATTTAGAATGCATTAAGAAGATATTTGTGACTGTGGTCCTGAATCTGATGAGTGCACTAAGAGCGGCGTGTGTGTGAGTTTCTTCACTTCTTTCATTATTTTTCCCCTTTTTAAGGGCACAACATATATATATATATATATATATATATATATATATATATATATATATATATATATATATACACACATCATCCAGGCTCAGATTAACGCACGGGCCTCTTGCACTTGTTTTCAGATAATTATTTTTATTTTATTTTCAGTAAAATTGTGTGGAAAACTGATTTTTTTTTCTGTGCAATTATTTTATTCAGTTGCACAGTATTAACTGGCAAATAAATCAAATTATTTGTTTGTCACCACTTGATCATTCCCATGTAATAAAGAAGCCCTTGTTTTTTGCACTTTTTTTGTCCTTGTCCCATCACCTCTTCTCCTAAACTCCAAACCCTCTCACACCCCTTTTCCTTCCCAATGACTAGATTATCACACACACTCCGGAAGAGCATAAGACTGCAACATCTCTCTCCATACATCTGTCTTTCTTTCAGTTACGACACACACCATACACTTAGGAAAGCCTACTTCAGTGAAACTGAGTTTAAAACTACCCGGCTTGTAAATCTTTCTTCTGTCACATGTTTACTTCTGCTTATATTTTTTTTTCTACTTCAATATTTCTTTCCTGGAAGGATCAGACTTTATAACAACACAAGGAAAAGACTTTCTTAAGGAGGTTTTTTTTTTAAACGCAGGAGGGAAAAACTCCGGTTATAAAAATACCCGTGTCCGTGTGGACATGGCCTAATACAACCACAGTTGACCACAGTGCTCTAGGAACAGAGCAAAATAATCATAAAATCACATTCAAATTCATTACAAAAGTCACAGATTTGATTTGGTGTCATATTGGATGAATTTTATTGACCATATTGACTTTGTCAGTATGGACTTTGCCTTTGAAAGACGTTCAAGTTTCACTTCAAGAAGTTTCACTAAATTCTCTCTTCAAAATCCTTTATTCGCTGTTTTTGGGAGAGAGGTCCAACAGTACATCCAATATTTCATCATCTGAGAATCTTAAAGCTCAGTAACCTTGTTTCAACTTTTTAACCAACCCGGTCTCATCCCAATTCGTTTTCTGTTCTGTTTTTTCTTGTTTTTACATGTATATATAGGCTATATGAAACCTATATGTATAGGCCCATGTATATTTGTATAAATTATGGATTTTATTATATAATTGCATATTACTTTTACATTTTTGCCATGTACTTGTATTTTTTATACCTTGGCATTACATTTTTAAAAAAAATAAAAATAAGGTGGATAAAGGATTTTTTTTCCATATAAAGATAAAAGTGTGTGGAAAATGCTGAGGTGCAATAGGTGACTGTCTACAATTATTTTTTTTATTATGCAGGTTGAAAGTCTCCTCATATCCTGATAGCAATCACAGTGTTAAGCGGTCGAACACAAACACACCATCTCTCAAAATCAGGTACGCCAATATATTATTATTACAAAATATTATTTAATGAACAATAATAGTTAATGAACAATAACAGCCATTATACAAGAATACATTAGACACGAATACATTATACAAGAATAATAATAATAATCACAATACAGATTGTAGGCTATCAAAGCTGCTTCACAGTATCAATCAAAAGAACTTAACAGTGTTTGTTTATTACTGGAAAAAAAGACATCCAAGTTTGGTGGAGCTGATCAATGGTATGATGGTATCACCCAATTTAATTTGAATATTGCCAACTGAGCAAGCCAAAGGCAACAGTGGCAAGGAACCGAAAAACTCCATCAAGTGACCTGATGGTGTCCTAAAACTCCATCAGATGACCCGATGGAGAAAAAAAAAAAAACCTTGGGAGAACCCAGGCTCAGTCGGGGGCCAGTTCTCCTCTGGCGTTAATGAACTAGTGGCCAACTTTACAGTAACTGTAAGATAAAAATTTGATATGAACGCCTGGCTAAATAAATGCATCTTTAGTCTAGCTTTAAACTGGGAGATAAATGTGAAAATGGAAATAAATGTGAAAATCTGGATATTCTAGGAATGAAAATAAATAAAAATAAATAAAATACAAAAGGTGATGCTATTAGTATTTATACTAATTTATGACTCAAGACTTGGGTATAATCCGTCTTTTTAGTGGTACGGGTGTAGTGTAGACGCACGACTCACGTATAGGAAAATGTTCGATTGTAAGTGAGTGTAAAGAAAGTGAGTTTGGCAATCGATCGCAGGGCGAGCAGCAGTGAAGCAGTGTCTCGCTCTACAACTAACAACCAAACGCTCCAGCCGTATTTGCAGTTCCAGCCGTATAATGGCTTGAGACGCGTCTGACCTAATTTTAGCTACGTTTGAATCTAATTCTAGCTACAACTCTTTCACCCAATTACCCTTTAAATTCTCCTTTCAACTCTCGTCACCTTAGAAACAAAATAGGAAAAGATGAGAAAAACCAATACAATATTCAATCAGAATAAAAAATCTAAAAAATGAAAATAAAATACAAAAGGACTTGAAACAATCAAGAAAAAACAACAACAGCAACGTGGAAAATTGAAATCACACTAAGTCCAATTTAGTCCTCCTCAACCAACAGTGTCCGTGTATATCAGGTTGCCGAATTTCAGCTTCAGTTTGACGATTCTTCCGCAATTCAGGCTTAGTCAATCCAGAAAAGAAACGTGTGCACAGTCCTACAACTCAGCTCAGGATCAGCTTGAGACTGGATTAACTGGAAACAGGCTTGTAATCTCCCATTAAAATTGATAACTCTGAGAGAAGATCAGTCAGACTTGGAGCAGACGATGAATCGAAGCTAAAGAAACTTGACTGGGAACCAGATGGACTTGAGAAGGGTGACGTGTCTAAACTGATCTCGCGGTGAGATGGACCCCAGAAGGGTAACTGGTCAGAACTGATCTCGCAGTGAGATGGACCTGGTTCGGTTAAGTCCCTGGAGAGGACAGATATTTGTGGCTGTAGATCTGCCGGATCTGGGTCCACTGTGTCGTCCCCGTAACAACCAAGAGCGGAAACCTTTATAGTTTTCCATGTTCGTTGGATGAATGAGCTGATGTCTTTCTTCACCCTCCTTCTTGATTGTTTTTCTAAAAAAAAGAAAAAATGGAAAAATAAATTCAATTACGCCACGTCAACTTCGGACAGAACAAAGACGACTAAAGCAAATCATGTAAAGGCAATAAAACGGCAAAAAAGTGATGGACTTATAATAGCGTGTGACTGTGTCATGGGTTACAGTCGAGAATCACAAAATCATTTTCATATTAATAAATCCCTTATGTAAACGTATATATGACTACAGCCCACACACAAAAATCAAAAATGCCTTTTCAAACGGAAGAAAACCGGATGTGTAACTATTTTCATGCACTCATTCCTATAAAAAACGAAATACGTTTCAAGGTTCACATTTAATCCAGTCGGATTCTCTTTTTTTTATCTAGAGCTAATAAACTGTGTACCGCAGTCAAATCAGAAAAGTAACACACAACAGTAAACTACAATCAAAATGCTCATTTCAAATGGAAATTTGATTCAAAATCGAGAATCCTTTCGAATCGTGAAGAACCAAAAGATTCCCACCGCTAGATTATAGTGAAAAATAAAATAGATGCTGAATGTTGAACACTAATAATTTAAGGGGAACAAGAATAACATAAACCGTAGACTAGAGCAAAAGTCTACAACTATAACGAAAAGAATGACAGTAGACTAATAATAGACTTACCAACAGCCGGCGCTATCATAGCCCTCCATTTCCTACGGAGAAACGCGCCCACATCTTTCTTCTTCTTCTTTGTTGGGCTTTCAGCAAAATCTGAGGGAAGACATAATGAAGAAAGAATTCAATTGTAAGGTGAGACAACTGGAAAAGTGGGACATTTTTCAAGTATTTTCAGAGTATTTCCTCCTTAAAACTGCAGTGAACCAAAGACAGTCTCAAAAACACGCTTTGAAATCGCTGGTGTTTCTGACGTCACAAACCACCTTGCAACCAATCAGATCAACGTGTGATCGACAACCAGTGGATCTCTGGGCTGAGTGAGTGAGTGAGCGAGTGAGTGGAGGTGGGGCTCATTTGCATATTCATAGAACCGAGCATACTAAATGAGGCAAAAAACATTTAAATATGGAATTATTTGGTGATTGTTAAGAAGGTTTCAGCCAATCAGAGAGTCGTTTATTGAATGACGTCAGTGCCTAGTCAGTAAGAGACGAACGAAATATGAATGCTGGGGGGGCCAAGATGGCGTCTGTTTAGTTAGACGTGTTTTTCTCAGTCGCAGGTAAACTGGGGATTTGTAGCTAACAGCTATTCCTTTTTTTAACATGTAATTGCCTCTTACATCTTAACTTGATCGGAGATATATTCTAAGCTTTGAATGGGCAAAAAAAGAAATAGGAAACAACAAATGGCTCTTCTCAATACTGAAGCAGACGACATGGATTTCTCTTGCGAGCTCGCTTTAGAATCGCGATGCCCCAATGATTTTCCAGATCTGTCTCAGGCTCATAAAAGTGACTCTCCTGCTAAAAAAAGGAACAAAGTTGGTTCGAAAACGGAGCCTGAGAACACAACTGAAGTGCTTGAGGCCATTCAGGCACTTAGTTTGAAACTTGATTGTACACTTTCAAAGATTTCAACGATCGAGAAGACCACGGAGCTTACTTCGGCTAAGGTGGACAGTTTAGCAACTTCTGTGCAACAACTCATCGCTGATGTTAAAACTCACGACGAACGACTATCCGCGATGGAGAAGGAAATTCGAGATTTGAAGTCCGAAAATATATCTCTGAAGGAAAATATAGCTGAGGCACAACGTTACAGTCGAAGATGGTCACTCAAAATGCAAGGTTTGAAAGAGACTGATGGCGAAGACGTTCGACGGATAACTATCGATGCTCTTGCAAAAGTTGCTCCGAAAATACAAGACCAACTTGACCGGGTGGTGGATGTAGTTCATCGTCTTGGTCGCAAATCTTCTCCGTCAAATGTGAATCCTAAGCGGGCCATCGTCATTCTCTTCTCGATGCGCATCTACCGTGACGAGGTCTGGAAGGCTGCCAGAAACTCCAAGTTCTTACTGGATAACAACCTTCGGATATCCGAATTACTGTCGCCTGAAGATAAAGCAGCAAGAGAGAAACTGTGGCCAAAGGTGAAGAAAGCTCGGGAGGAAGGTAAAAGAGCCATGTTCCGCGGTCCGTTTGCTTACATTGAAGGGAAAAGAGTCGACTCGTGTTAAACATTTCTGAATAATAGCCTAAAGATGATGCATCGAATGAATAAATATCCTTGACTGTTTCACGAAAGGTCTACTGGAGGCTGCTTCCCCATGGTTCATAGTTTAAAAAGTTTTTTGCAACTTCAAGACAATAGGTCTGGAGTTGTGCTTTGTAAATTAAGCTTCATTGTTATTTTATTCCTTGCTGATTTTTTTTGTTTGTTTTGTTTTGTTTTGTTTTTGCTTTTTTTAAATGGATTTTAAATTTTATTCTTTGAGCATAGCATCTTTGAATGTAAGGGGTGTTCGCGAAAACACAAAACGTAAGGCTTTATTTATTTACTTTAAACGGAGTGATGCCGATATTATTTTCTGCCAGGAGACACATTCTACGGACTTGGATGTAAAATTTTGGAAGTCTCAATGGGGAAACTCAATCTATTTTGCTCATGGAACTTCACATTCAGCGGGAGTTATGGTTTTGTTACACCGATTTAAAGGAGACGTACTTAATTGTGTTGCAGATGAAAATGGAAGGTGGATCGTTTTGACTGTTAAATTGGACAACACAACATTTATACTTTGTAATGTTTATGGTCATAATTCCAAAATGTTAAATAAGACCCTGTTTTCCAAAGTTTCTGATGTTGTTCAGTCTAAACTTAGTAATTTCCAGACTCCATACATTATATGTTCAGGTGACTTTAATGAATGTATGGATGATTTGATTGATAGATACCCTCCTCGTTCCTCTCAAGGTGCTGCTCAGTCCAATGTAGCATCTCTTTGTGCCAACTTATTACTTGGTGATGCTTGGCGTTTCTATAACCCTGGAAAGTTAGAATATACATGGTCTAACAAAAACAAATCTTTGCAATCTAGAATTGACTTGTTCCTAATTACTAATTCAGCTTTACAATATGTTAAGGAAATTATCCATAGTTATGCCCCATTAACCGATCATAAACTCATCTCTTTAACTCTGACAGGCTCTGAAAGGACTTCTAGCCTTAGAGGATACTGGAAATTTAATAATAGTCTGCTTAAAGATGATAACTTTAATGCTTGTGTTAAAAATATTGCCAAAGTTAGTTTTGGAGGATTAAACGAAGGATTTAAAAGTAAATGGGAGTTTTTTAAATATAATATAAGGAAGATTGCAGTTAAACGTAGTAAGGAGTTAAAAAAAATAAAGAAACAAAATGAAATAGAATTACTTGATAATTTAGGTATATTGGAACAGAAGGAAAGTCTAACTAAAGAAGATGAAGTTGAATTAGCTAAAATCCAATAAGACAAAAGTAGTGTTAAATTGCTGGTTACAACGTGATCTTTCCATTTACGGTCGCGTCTTATTATCTAAAGCGGAAGGTTTATCTCGTTTTGTTTATCCTGCTCTATCACTGTATATTAAAGATTCTAACTGCAAAATTATTAATAATTTATTCTTCTCCTTTGTTTGGAAAAATAAATCCCAAGAACTTAAAAAAAGGGTTCTCACTAATAAGAAGGCTGAAGGAGGCCTGGAGATGCTTTATTTTGAGGATGTAAATAAGACCTTTAAGGTTAACTGGCTTAAGAGATGTTTGATCACCCCTAATTCTCTTTGGAACCATATTCCTCATAGTCTCTTTAATCAAATTGGTGGCTTGAAATTTCTGTTAACATGTGATTATAAAATTTCTAAAATCCCCCTCAAATTATCCAAATTTCATCAGCAAGCTCTTCTCGCTTGGAAAATATGTTACTGTCACAATTTTTCTCCTCACACCTCTTTAATTTGGAATAATGGCAATATAACCATTTCCAATAAATCCTTGTTTTTAACAAATTGGTTCAACAGAGACATTAATCATCTTATAAAAATGTTTGACAATTCTGGGAATCTTTTAACTTACGAACAATTCATGTCAACTTATAATTTTCCCGTACAGTTTAGGGAATTTAACTCGGTTATTAAAGCTATTCCTGTAACACTTCGTCAACTTGTCAAATGTCATATTTGTTACAATTCTCTATCTGTGACAAACCCAAATCTAATTTTAGAAGGTGTTGGGTTACTTGAGAAAAAATGCAATAACAAACATATTTGTAATATCTTCCAAAAACAAAACAAAATATCTCCTAGAGGGAAATGTTTCTGGAACTCTAAGATTGAAAATATTGAATGGAGAAGAGCTTGGTTAATTCCATTCAAATACTGTATTAATAACAAAATAAAAGAAATACACTACAAAATTCTACATACCATTTATCCTTCTAAATCTTTAATATCAAGATTTTTTGATATTGATGATATTTGCTGTTTTTGTAATATTGAGAAAGAGACACTGACTCACTTATTTTTTGACTGTAAAGTCGTGAACCAGTTTTGGACTGATTTGGCAGAATTTATATTTAAGTTGTTGAATACCAATTATTGCTTTTCTTTAAAGGATGTTACCCTGTATTATGAAAATAAAAGCAATAAGGATCTGGAATTTATTGTTAACCTTTTTATTTAATTAGCAAAATTTCACATACATAAACAAAAATTCCTTAACTCATCTCCCATGTTAAATTTATTTCGTTGTGACTTTGATGCCTATATTTCTTCAATAAGATTGTTTAAAAACGAAAAATCTGTGAAATATTTAAAATGCTATGATACACTCTTCAATACCCCTGGTGTTTTGTAATATTTTTATCTGTTATAATTGATTGTGAGCTATGCTTTCTTATTTAGTTTTGTTTTGATTGTATATCTTCTGTTATTGTCTGTATGTTACCTTTTATGCAATAAAAAAAAAAAAAAAAAAAAAACGAAATATGAATGCTCCGATGAAGAAGGCTAATAGCTCAATCTTTCCTTCAGAAGTGGTTTATGTGAGCGAGTTAATGACAAAATGTAAGCTGTTTATTTCCTTTTATCTTGTGATGTTATATATGCGTTTAAAGCAGATTTGTGTACTTTACTGAGTTATCACGAGCTTGTTTGCGCACCATCGCGGCAGCTCGCATTAGCGCCTAAGCGCCAGAATTCATCCTTTATGTTTAATATAAGTAATGCATGAGTACTTTATAGTGTAAGATATCCGGATGGTGATTTATATGGTTATTTGCCTATATTTGCGTAAATATTGTGTTATGTGCTGTTTCATATACAGTACGTCACTGCCTGAAATGACACTGTAATGGCGTCCTACATTATAACTAATTCCATGTGCGTCCCTTGAACGCCACCTTGTGGATTATCTAGGAACTGCAATAACTTCAATAATGTTACCAGTTCTATTACCTTGATGAATGTTATTGATTTAGCTGTATCTCTAATATTATTGTTATTCTGTATTATTTTCAGACCACTTACTGTTACCACTTACTGTTCCTATTCAACTTGAATCAAGAGTAAACTACAAACTCTGCTGCAAACTCTGAGTCGTATGTGTTCTTACCGACACACCAGTGCGGATACAAATCCACCTACTCCAGTAATATACAGTCCTTAATTAAACCTCAAAAACATTTGGTCCTTCGAGCCGGATTTGTGTGTTTACACTGGACTAATGATGTCAGAGGACCAGAATGCAGAGTATCAAGTTGAAGGAGCACGCCCTAGACGTACAGTTCGTCCACCAGTCTACTTACAAGATTTCGAATTACAGTATGGTGGACTGCCTAGAGCTAATGTCCTTCTGCCTCAATCAACACCGCGACCACATAGGTCATATGACTTTCAACAGGATGACGAAGACAGAGACATTCCAATGGCCCATCCACAAGCGTCTATTTCTTATCATGATCAGAGAGAATGGCCTGTTGGATCACCTGATTCGTTAGAAACACCACGCTTGGCTTCAGAGGCAAGGTACCTTACCACAGATCATTGGAGTGAGAGAGATGAACGCAGCCCTGACCGGTATGGACATTCTTTACCACTTGATATCCAAAGCACAGTGCATGATCTGGAACAAGAGAATAGACGTCTCCGTGCAACTCAACTTTCCATGAGGGAAGAGATTAGCCAACTTATAGAGATCCAGAGAAGTATGCAGGAGATGCTGATAAACCAGTCGCAAAGCCAGAAGTCAAGTCCTAAGCCTAAGTCACCGTTCCAAGTATTAACCCCTCCAGTTCCTCGGCCTAGAGTGGCAAGCAGACAGCCTTCACCAGCTCCTAGAGCCTTTCCAGTCCCGGCACCACGCCACCTTTCTACATCTAAGAATACAGATCCCTATGCAGATACAGTTAGCCATGCGCAGAATGCTCCTCCAATGCAGCCTTATACAAATGCCATTGTTCCAGATAATGTGGGAGCTCAGATTTCCTCAGGCACGGCTGACAATCACAGAGATGGGTGGAGCACAAGGCAGCCAGCAACAGTAAGAAGAACTTCTATAAACTACACACCTCCTTCAGCTTACTCCAGTCAGCCGCATGTAGCATCAGCTAACCTTCCACTGATCCAGACTAATGCTGCAAGACAGGAGATAGTTTATAGAGGTCCGCAGCCAACCATTCCAGATTTTACCCGTCGAGATCCTGGTGAATTTGCCCGTCTCAAACTTGCCTTGAATAACCTACTACCTGATGAAGCTACAGAGCTATTCAAGTACCAAATTCTGGTAGATCACCTAAAGTTAACAGATGCTCGCCTCATCGCTGATTCCTTTCTAAATTCAACCACTCCCTACTCAGATACCATGGCAGCCCTCACCGAACGGTTCGGTCGACCTCATCAGCTTGCCTTGAGCAAAATTGCTGCCATTATGGATGCATCAGATATTCAGCCTGGCGACACTGTAGGCTTTGAACGCTTCGCTCTTCAGATACAAGCCTTAGTAGGATTTCTTAAGACATTAGGAACAGAAGGAGACATTGAATTGCATTGTGGATCCCATGTGGCTCGACTTTTGTCCAAGCTCCCTCCAGAACAAAGAGCGTCTTTCCGCCGGCACATGAGTTATGAACCTGGCTCAGTGTACAAACTTCTTGATCTAGCTAAATGGCTTAATTTCGAATCCTGGTGCCAGGATCCAGAGAGCTTTGGTGGATATAAGCCTCAGAAAGATAGAGCCCGTTCCCGAGTGGATCAACAGAAGGAAACTAAAGCCAAGATCAGACAGACTACCATCCTTCATGGCTCAAACGAATTATCTTCCTCAGTACCACCAGTGCCAACTAAGAGTCAAGGTAAAACCTTTGCCTTCTGTCCATACTGTGACAGTAAGGAACATTACCTTAGTCAATGTGCCACATTCCAGTCCTTAACCAAAGACCAAGTGATCGACTGGATTAAGACTAATAACAGATGCTGGAAGTGTGGACGCAACCATAGAGCTGCACAGTGTGTACTCTAAAGAAACTCTGCCATCTGTGTAAGGGAAAGCACCTCCAGATCCTTCACGAGGTCAACTTTAAGCCAATGAAAGAAGGGACATGTTTGGTCAGCTCGACTAGCAAAATGCTATACCTTGACCGCCCTCAAGGACTCAGCAGCGTCCTTCTGAAAGTGGTCAGAGTCATTCTGAAGCATAAGGGACAAAGCCTAGATACTTACGCTGTGCTTGATGATGGTTCTGAACGGACTATGCTGCTACCAGCGGTAGCCCGGAGACTGGGACTTACTGGCCAGGCAGAGGACTTAGCCTTAAGAACTATAAGGCAAGACATCACTAAGCTTTGCGGTACTTCAGTGTCCTTTCAAATTTCAACCCCATCCCAACCTGGCAGGAGTTATAAAATAACGGGAGCCTTCACAGCAGAACTACTTAGCTTAGCTGAACATTCCTACCCTGTTGCAGACCTTCAACGAAGATACCGGCATTTGAAAGGCTTACCATTACAGCCTATTCACAAAGCCTGTCCCCTGTTACTGATTGGAGCAGATCATCCTCACCTTATCACTCCGATTGAACCAGTCCGTCTCGGTCCACCTGGAGGTCCGGCAGCTGTCAGGACAAGACTGGGTTGGTCTTTACAAGGCCCAGCAAGAGTATTTGGAGATAATGTTGAACCCCAGCAGTGTCTGCACATTGCCACTAATCCCTCAATGACAGAGTTGTTCCAGAATGTTGAGAGACTCTGGCAAGCAGATGTGATTCCCAACAGAAATGAGAAATCTGTCACTCGGTCTAAGCAGGACCAAGAAGCCCTTGACTTGCTTCAGTCACAGACTGCCAGAGTAATGATCGATGGTGTAAGTCGCTATGCCACTCCTCTCCTGCGTAAGAAGGATAAGCCCATACTTCATGCTCCTATGGAGGCAGTTCTTCCGAACCTTAGGAGCATTGAGAAACGCCTGGAGAAAGACCCCAGTAAAGCAGCCGCCTACCAACAAGAGATACAAAAATTAGAGACCTCGGGCTATGTTGTCAAACTCCCACCTGAAGCAGTTAATTCACAAAGTGAGTCATGGTTCATCCCTCACCACCTCGTGCAGCACAACGGAAAGAACCGTGTGGTTTTTAACTGTTCATTTGACTTTGAAGGCCATAACCTGAATAACTATCTGCTGCCAGGACCAGCCTTGGGTCCATCATTGCTTGGTGTATTCCTGCGCTTTCGTGAGCATCCAGTGGCAATAAGCGGGGATATAAAAGGGATGTTCCACCAAGTTCGTCTCCTCCCTGAAGATAGGCATCTCCTCTGTTTTTTATGGCGAGACATGGACAGATCGAAACCACCAGACATTTACGAATGGCAAGTGCTACCTTTTGGCACTACTTGTAGTCCGTGTTGTGCCATTTATGCTGTCCAGCGACATGTTGCAGATCATTGCACTCCTGATGACAATATCAGAACTACCGTAGAAAGGAATTTCTACGTGGACAATTGCTTGAAGAGCCTACCATCAGCTCAAGAGGCAAGGCAGCTTGTAGACAGACTCTGCACTCTCTTTGCCAGTGGTGGGTTCGAACTTCGCCAGTGGGCAAGTAATGATCCCAGTGTGGTGGACCACCTTCCAACAGAAGCGAAATCCAGTAGTACTGAATTGTGGCTATCTCAAGATCATTCGGATGCTCAAGAATCTGCATTAGGTTTGAGGTGGCAGTGCAAATCAGACCTTCTTGGGTATAAAACCCGTCCTGTTAAACCTGGACCATGTACTCTTCGACATGTTTACAAGGTACTTGCAACCCAGTATGACCCCTTAGGCTTCATACTCCCCTTCACCACCCGAGCCAAGATTTTAGTTCAGAGATTATGGGACAAGCAACGAGACTGGGATGACCCAAACCTACCTGACGACCTTTTGAGATCCTGGAGAGAATGGGAGGCGGAACTTCCTATGGTAGCAAGTATTTCACTACCCCGCTGTGTCACATCCTCAGACATTAATCATTCCCACAACACCAGACAGATTCACATCTTTTGCGACGCTTCCGAGCAAGCTTATGGATCTGTCGCCTACCTACGTACTAATGATGACAGTGGTCATATTCAATTAGCCTTTGTACTAGCTAGGTCCAAGGTTGCCCCAAAACGATGTCTGACAATTCCTCGACTAGAGCTTTGTGCTGCCCTGAATGGTGCCCAATTAGCCAAATTGTTGAAAACTGAGCTCACCCTCGAGATAAATACAGTGACGCTATGGACCGATTCCACCACTGTTCTAGCCTGGCTCAAATCTGAATCATACCGATTCAAGGTGTTTGTTGGAACCAGGATAGCCGAGATTCAAGAGCTGACAAGTGAATGTTCCTGGCGATATGTGGATTCCAGCAGTAATCCAGCTGATGACCTGACTCGAGGTAAAACTCTTCTTCAGCTGTCAGTGCCCAACAGATGGAGCCAAGGACCATCATTCCTGCTTGAGTCTCAGTCAGTATGGCCTTGTCTGTCCTCCTATTCAACCACCAGAAATCAAAACAGAGCAGCGCAAAGGAATCTTCTGTGGACTCATGACAGAAGTAGATGTTCCTGACATTCCAGACCCTATCACTCACAACACCTGGAGCGAGTTAGTGGAGGCCACAGTTCAAGGTCTAAAAGATACAGGCCCACCTTCAGCAGTGGACTACCAAACTGCAGAATGGCATATCCTGCAGAAATCTCAAATGGATAGTTTTCCAGATGAATACAAACTCCTAAGAGCTGGTAAATCAGTACCTTCGACTAGTCGACTACTTGCTCTTGCCCCAGAATTTGACGACTCTTGTCAGCTTATAAGAGTTGGTGGTCGTTTACGCCGAGCTGAAGGACTAGAGATCAGTTATACACCCTGTAGTTCTAGACCCACATCACTGGGTTACCAAGTTACTGATCCGAGACTACGATCGTAAACTCTGCCATCCAGGACCTGAAAGAGTCTTCGGAGAGATAAGGAGAAGCTTTTGGATACTGAGAGGACGAGAAGCTATACGAAAACAACAACATTTGTGCAAAGACTGCCAAACATGGAAGAACAAACCAGTTATTCCCCGAATGGCAGATCTACCTCCAGCTCGACTCAGACTGCTCAAACCCCCATTCTACAGCACAGGCATGGACTGTTTCGGGCCATTCCAAATTAAGATTGGCAGACGATGTGAGAAAAGGTGGGGAATCATCTTTAAGTGCCTCACGACACGAAGCGTTCATCTAGACCTCCTTACAGCTATTGATACCGATTCCTTTCTGATGGCTTTGAGGAGGTTTATAGCTCGCCGTGGAACACCTCGCGAGTTATATTCAGACAACGGCACTAACTTTCACGGAGGACAGAAAGAGTTGCAAGAAGCCTTTGCATCGCTTGCTCCACAGATCCAGCTGCATTTAGCTAAACAAAAGATTTCTTTCCACTTTAACCCACCTGGAGCCCCACACTTTGGTGGTGTGTGGGAAAGAGAAATTAGGTCGGTCAAGACTGCTCTTCGCATCACAGTCAGCTCCCAAGTCGTAACTGAGGAAGTTCTCCAAACCGTCCTCATTGAGGTGGAGGGAATGCTTAATAGCAAGCCCTTGGGTTACACTTCCAGCAATGTAGCTGACCTTGACCCTGTTACACCAAATTATTTGCTGATGGGGCGGCCAGATAGCTCACTGCCACTCGTAGTCTATCCTGCTACAGAGCTCATGGGTCGAAGAAGGTGGAAGCAGAGTCAAGTTCTGGCGGATCAGTTCTGGTCAAGTTTCACCCAGCATTACCTGCCTACGCTACAGATCCGCAACAAGTGGCACACAGATGCCGGGGACATTTCTATCGGAACAGTGGTAATGCTCATCGATCCACAACTACCACGAGCATTGTGGTTGGTAGGCAAAGTTGCGAAGTCCTTCCCAAGTTCGGATGGTCGTACCAGATCTGCTGAGATTCAAGTTAAAGATAAGACCTACATCCAGCCCGTTTCTCGCTTGATCCCCCTTCCTGCGTTTACAGATCAAAAGGAACTTGTCTTAGCCCCTCATACTGATTAATTAATAGAGTTCAAATATGCTAGGCATATTTGGGGGCGGCAATGTTAAGAAGGTTTCAGCCAATCAGAGAGTCGTTTATTGAATGACGTCAGTGCCTAGTCAGTAAGAGACGAACGAAATATGAATGCTCCGATGCAGAAGGCTAATAGCTCAATCTTTCCTTCAGAAGTGGTTTATGTGAGCGAGTTAATGACAAAATGTAAGCTGTTTATTTCCTTTTATCTTGTGATGTTATATATGCGTTTAAAGCAGATTTGTGTACTTTACTGAGTTATCACGAGCTTGTTTGCGCACCATCGCGGCAGCTCGCGTTAGCGCCTAAGCGCCAGAATTCATCCTTTATGTTTAATATAAGTAATGCATGAGTACTTTATAGTGTAAGATATCCGGATGGTGATTTATATGGTTATTTGCCTATATTTGCGTAAATATTGTGTTATGTGCTGTTTCATATACAGTACGTCACTGCCTGAAATGACACTGTAATGGCGTCCTACATTATAACTAATTCCATGTGCGTCCCTTGAACGCCACCTTGTGGATTATCTAGGAACTGCAATAAGTTCAATAATGTTACCAGTTCTATTACCTTGATGAATGTTATTGATTTAGCTGTATCTCTAATATTATTGTTATTCTGTATTATTTTCAGACCACTTACTGTTACCACTTACTGTTCCTATTCAACTTGAATCAAGAGTAAACTACAAACTCTGCTGCAAACTCTGAGTCGTATGTGTTCTTACCGACACACCAGTGCGGATACAAATCCACCTACTCCAGTAATATACAGTCCTTAATTAAACCTCAAAAACAGTGATCAAAGATTAGTTTAAAGGGATGAATTGATTGACCAGCGGGGGACTTTAATAATTAGGTACACAAGACGAACACAACACAACTCGGTATAGTGAAAGTACTGACAGTCATAATAATGACCATAGACTCACCCGGGACAGACGATGGATCGTCAGGATCGTCCTGAATAGAGTCCGGCGTCAGACTGGACAATCCTGAGAAAGACATCAGCTCTAGATCTGGTGCCGGCTCTGGGTCCAGGACAGATGTGCATGATGGTTCGGGATCATCGTCCGGATCGGCATTAACAACCGGCAGCTGGAGGCTCGATACATCGGAGACCGTCAACAGCTCTAACACGGATTCAAACCGCTCTTGATCATCCGGATCGGCATTAACCGGCAGCTGGACTCCAGATGGACACGGATGCACTGGTGATGCCCAGTAAAACTCGGACGAATCCTGCTGGGCATCCGTGGGATCGCAGGAGGGATATGTGGACACTAGTATATCGACCTCACTGCAGTCAAGCTTTACAGCCTTCCCCATTCTCCGTAAGAAAGCACAGATGCCTTAAAGAAAGGTAAAAACACAAGAAACCGTAAATACTGAGGCTTGACATCATGAAGAAAGAAGAACATGGGATGAAAACAGTAACAGTTGGCAACATCATTCAAAAACAAGAGAACCAACCAAATATTAATAATAACTTATAATGTTGTGTATTCAATGTCTTTTTTTTTGTGCATTTAATTTTTAGTAAAAGTAATTTATGCAGCGTCCTGAAGACCATGATCCTCTAAAGCAGGGAATATCACACACAAGCATGTTTCAAACTAATCATAATTATTAAATATTGGACACTCAAATTATGGCTATTATTGAAATTTGTACCCAATCCTTGTGTAAATATGTTATGATGTGTCTTGGAATAAAAAATAAATCTGATTATCAGCTTGATCAAACTTCAGTTGTATTTTGATATAATGTGGCGTGGTCATATATGGTAATTAATGACACTCCAGTGATAAATGGTCATTTGATTTACCCTCAGCTCTTCTCTCAGGTATCGGTGCAGTTTTCTGGTCTGGGATGATGCCGCTCCAGTCACGGGAATGAAGCTTCTCCTCTTCCTCTGCCTATAGGGGGACCATATTTTGATTACCAAAAACCAGGACACTCGGCCCAGCAAACAGATACTCAAAGTTTACTCAAAGATGCCTTATTAATTTCAATACATTGAAAGTAGGCTATTCCTCCTCTGTATAAATAGAAAATTGTTACATTACAAGACACAAATTCAGATAGGCTTCTCAGAGGTTACTCAACGTTTTATTAATACAGGTTTCAAAAATAATGAAATAATGTCTCTTATTCTGTATTACAAAAGTAAATATATAAATAATACATAACTGAAAGAAATACCTCCAAATTGAACAAAAATATCTCTCACTAACTTGCCAAAAAGAACTAACAAAATCTATTTATATCTTTATTTTTCTTCCTCTTTATCCTGTTTTTCTTCCTCATCCTCCTTGTTTGCCCATCTATATTTTGCTGTAGAGCTGATCTTTCCCAGCAGTTTTTTTGAAAACCAGGACATTTTCATCACTTTATAAAGAACAGCCAGGAGGGCCAGGACGTGAAAACAGGACTGTTGGTCACCCTACCTTTGCCTTGGTTCTGCGAGAGTGTGGAGAAGAAGTGGACGGACGTCCATCATCTGGGCTCTGCTGGCTGTCTCTCTGCCACCCTCTCTTCCTGTGAGCCGGACCTGTGGACACAGAAACAAACTCACAAGACAGAGATGTTAAAGATCCAGGAATAAGCTCCTGGCTCTGAGTCCGGGTCGGGCCTGGCATCCTCCTGCAAACAAGAACAATACAATTTAAAATACAATACAAGAAAATACAATGCTCCTCAGAAATACCCCCCCCCCCCCCCCCCCCCCCCCCCAAAAAAAATAAATAAATAAATAAATAAAATAAAATAAAATAAATAAAATAAAACTCCAAACTCCCTCCAAAATAAGAAAAGAACAATCAAATTAAAGCGTCGACCCTCAGAAATAATATTAAATAAAAATGAAAATAAAAAACGATGTAGGATATATTATCCGATATCCTTCTGGAATAAAAGTCTCCTCTCCGAAATCCTCCAAACAGCTTCAAAATCTCAAGTTCAGCACAAGAAAATTTGCAGCCAAAGTCTCTGAAATCGCCTCGACTCTCAACAAACCAACAGCGATCAAAGTGTTGATATTTACATTCAAAATTCATAAGACGCGTCGCCATAGCAACTCATACTCGAATGACCTTTTACTGTCTATGCGAATGACTCAAAGGCCGTGTGTCCACCAAAGCGTTTTTCCACGCGCCTGGCGTATGTTTTCAATTGTTTCCAATGGCAGCGCTGCGTTTTTTAAACGCTATGAGCGTGACGAGGCGCTGAGCGTTTTTTTCACGCTGAAGCGCCGAGCGCCCGGCGTTTTTTACTGGTCGCCGAGAGTTGAAAAATGTTCAACTTTGGAAAAAACGCAGCGCTCATCACTGTCAGTTCTTGCCCAGCCGTCCAATCACAGTGGAGGAGGGGCGGGACTAAACCACACCGACCAACAGTCACAACGTTTAAACTGCTGCGGATATTCTGTATCATAGCAACGAAACGTATAAGGCCGTGTGTCCACCAAAGCGTTTTTCCACGCGCCTGGCGTATGTTTTCAATTGTTTCCAATGGGAGCGCCGCGTTTTTTAAACGCCATGAGCGTGACGAGGCGCTGAGCGTTTTTTTCACGCTGAAGCGCCGAGCGCCCGGCGTTTTTTACTGGTCGCCGAGAGTTGAAAAATGTTCAACGTTTTGGCAGCGCAGCGTTTTTTCCGTTGAGGCGTTTCGTTGCTATGATACAGAATATCAGCAGCAGTTTAAACGTTGTGACTGTTGGTCGGTGTGGTTTAGTCCCGCCCCTCCTCCACTGTGATTGGACGGCTGGGCAAGAACTGACAGTGATGAGCGCTGCGTTTTTTCCAAAGTTGAACATTTTTCAACTCTCGGCGACCAGTAAAAAACGCCGGGCGCTCGGCGCTTCAGCGTGAAAAAAACGCTCAGCGCCTCGGTACGCTCATGGCGTTTAAAAAACGCGGCGCTCCCATTGGAAACAATTGAAAACATACGCCAGGCGCGTGGAAAAACGCTTTGGTGGACACACGGCCTAAACGGAAAAAACGCTGCGCTGCCAAAACGCTCTCAAGCGCCCCAAAGCACGGCATCTTCTGCAGAGCGTCTAGCGTTTTCAGCTGGCAAAAAACGCTTTGGTGGACACACGGCCAAATGCACGCACGCGGACCCAAAAGCCGCGTGCGTGAGCGCGTGCCTGAATGTAAATATTAAAAAATAACAAGTGAAATATAATTATGGTTTAATTACTCCCTAGCTCCAAAATTAAAATTCAACTCTTAAAGCACGAAACAAGGCTACCATAAATCTGTGAATTGTTTGATGTGGCTATATTATCAGTAATAAAATAATCATTTAAAAAATTTTAAATGATTATTTTATTACTGATAATATATATCAGTGTATTATATATTATTATATATTACTTTTTAAATGATTATAATCATTAAAAACATGCATCAGAAAGGTATTCCTTGCAGAACTGGAAGCTGCAATTTCAGGACCGTAGTTTTCTGTTTCAATACCGAACTGGATCACAATACACTCATTTAACCCCTTTCGCAGAAGATTATTGTTGTTCAACATTCATTATTCATCAAAGCATCACACTCGTACTTATTTGAACTGGACAAACTGCATCATTGATTTGTGAAAGTACATATGAAAATATACTACTGTATGTACTTGTTCTTTCTGGTGCCCTGATGAAACTGCTCCTCACATCTTCTGGGATTGTCCTCACACACAACTATTTTGAGACCAATTTTGGGACGAATTAACTGCAATGTTCTTCCGGGTTTCTCTCTCTCTCTCTTTTTAAAGGATGTAATGTTTGGCTTTTTAATATACAAAGAGTTTAAACAAATGAATACTTTATTATTAATCTATTATTGCTATTAAATTCTCTCTTCAAAATCCTTTATTCACTGTTTTTAGGAGAGAGGTCCAACAGTACATACAAAATATTTCATCATCTGAGAGCCTTAAAGCTCAGTAACCTTGTTTCAACTTTTTAACTCATTTCGTTAAAGTTTTCTGTTCTGTTTTTCTTGTTTTTACATGTATATATAGGCTATATGAAATCTCTATGTATAGGCCCATGTATATTTGCATAAATGATGGATTTTATTATCATTTAATTGTATGTAAGTTTTACATTTTTGCTATGTACTTGTATTTTTGATACCTTGGCATTACATTAAAAATAGGGTGGATAGAGGACCTGCCCCTCCTGAAGAATATAATATTTTTCCCATATAAAGATTAAAGTGTGTGGAAAATGCTGAGGTGCAATAGGTGACTGTCTACAATTAATTTTTTTTATTATGCGGGTTGAAAGTCTCCTCACATCCTGATAGCAATCACAGTGTTAAGCGGTCGAACACACACACCATCTCTCAAAATCAGGTATGCCAATATATTATTATTACAAAATATTATTTACTGAACAATAAAAGTTAAATAACAGCCATTATACAAGAATACATTATACAAGCATACATTATATACGAATACAAAGTGTGTAGAATAGTCAACTCAAGTCAAATATATTTAAAAAGCACTTTTTACAATACAGATTGTATCAAATCTGCTTCACAGTATCAATCAAAAGAACTTAACAGTGTTTGTTTATTACTGGGGAAAAAAAAAGACATCCAAGTTTGGTGGAGCTGATCAATGGTATGATGGGACATTTACTTTGAATATCCCCAACTGAGCAAGCCAAAGGCAACAGTGGCAAGGAACCGAAAAACTCCATCAAGTGACCCGATGGTGTCCTAAAACTCCATCAGATGACCCGATGGAGAAAAAAAAAAAACCTTGGGAGAACCCAGGCTCAGTCGGGGGCCAGTTGTCCTCTGGCGTTTATGAACTAGAGGCCAAATTTACAGTAACTGTAAGATAAAAATTTGATATGAACGCCTGGCTAAATAAATGCATCTTTAGTCTAGCTTTAAGCTGGGAGATAAATGTGAAAATGGAAATAAATGTGAAAATGGTGGATCTGGATATTCTAGGAATGAAAATAAATAAAAATAAATAAAATACAAAAGGTGATGCTATTAGAATTTATACTAATTTATGACTCAAGACTTGGGTATAATCCGTCTTTTTAGTGGTATGGGTGTAGTGTAGACGCACGACTCACGTATAGGAAAACGTTCGATTGTAAGTGAGTGTAAAGAAAGTGAGTTTGGCAATCGATCGCAGGGCGAGCAGCAGTGAAGCAGTGTCTCGCTCTACAACTAACAACCAAACGCTCCAGCCGTATTTGCAGTTCCAGCCGTATAATGGCTTGAGACGCGTCTGACCTAATTTTAGCTACGTTTGAATCTAATTCTAGCTACAACTCTTTCACCCAATTACCCTTTAAATTCTCCTTTCAACTCTCGTCACCTTAGAAACAAAATAGGAAAAGATGAGAAAAACCAATACAATATTCAATCAGAATAAAAAATCTAAAAAATGAAAATAAAATACAAAAGGACTTGAAACAATCAAGAAAAAACAACAACAGCAACGTGGAAAATTGAAATCACACTAAGTCCAATTTAGTCCTCCTCAACCAACAGTGTCCGTGTATATCAGGTTGCCGAATTTCAGCTTCAGTTTGACGATTCTTCCGCAATTCAGGCTTAGTCAATCCAGAAAAGAAACGTGTGCACAGTCCTACAACTCAGCTCAGGATCAGCTTGAGACTGGATTAACTGGAAACAGGCTCGTAATCTCCCATTAAAATTGATAACTCTGAGAGAAGATCAGTCAGACTTGGAGCAGACGATGAATCGAAGCTAAAGAAACTTGACTGGGAACCAGATGGACTTGAGAAGGGTGACGTGTCTAAACTGATCTCGCGGTGAGATGGACCCCAGAAGGGTAACTGGTCAGAACTGATCTCGCAGTGAGATGGAGCTGGCTCGGTTAAGTCCCTGGAGAGGACAGATATTTGTGGCTGTAGATCTGCCGGATCTGGGTCCACTGTGTCGTCCCCGTAACAACCAAGAGCGGAAACCTTTATAGTTTTCCATGTTCGTTGGATGAATGAGCTGATGTCTTTCTTCACCCTCCTTCTTGATTGTTTTTCTAAAAAAAAGAAAAAATGGAAAAATAAATTAAATTACGCCACGCCAACTTCGGACAGAACAAAGACGACTAAAGCAAATCATGTAAAGGCAATAAAACGGCAAAAAAAGTGATGGACTTATAATAGCTTGTGACTGTGTCATGGGTTACAGTCGAGAATCACAAAATCATTTTCATATTAATAAATCCCTTATGTAAACGTATATATGACTACAGCCCACACACAAAAATCAAAAATGCCTTTTCAAACGGAAGAAAACCGGATGTGTAACTATTTTCATGCACTCATTCCTATAAAAAACGAAATACGTTTCAAGGTTCACATTTAATCCAGTCGGATTCTCTTTTTTTTATCTAGAGCTAATAAACTGTGTACCGCAGTCAAATCAGAAAAGTAACACACAACAGTAAACTACAATCAAAATGCTCATTTCAAATGGAAATTTGATTCAAAATCGAGAATCCTTTCGAATCGTGAAGAACCAAAAGATTCCCACCGCTAGATTATAGTGAAAAATAAAATAGATGCTGAATGTTGAACACTAATAATTTAAGGGGAACAAGAATAACATAAACCGTAGACTAGAGCAAAAGTCTACAACTATAACGAAAAGAATGACAGTAGACTAATAATAGACTTACCAACAGCCGGCGCTATCATAGCCCTCCATTTCCTACGGAGAAACGCGCCCACATCTTTCTTCTTCTTCTTTGTTGGGCTTTCAGCAAAATCTGAGGGAAGACATAATGAAGAAAGAATTCAATTGTAAGGTGAGACAACTGGAAAAGTGGGACATTTTTCAAGTATTTTCAGAGTATTTCCTCCTTAAAACTGCAGTGAACCAAAGACAGTCTCAAAAACACGCTTTGAAATCGCTGGTGTTTCTGACGTCACAAACCACCTTGCAACCAATCAGATCAACGTGTGATCGTCAACCAGTGGATCTCTGGGCTGAGTGAGTGAGTGAGCGAGTGAGTGGAGGTGGGGCTCATTTGCATATTCATAGAACCGAGCATACTAAATGAGGCAAAAAACATTTAAATATGGAATTATTTGGTGATCAAAGATGAGTTTAAAGGGATGAATTGATTGACCAGCGGGCAGTAGCGGTTCTAGGCACGGGCGAACCGGGCAGTCGCCCGGGGCGGCATTTCTTCATGTCACATGGGGGGCGGCACGAGCAGTTAAAAAAAATATCCTCGGTGCCGCGAAGGTTTTCTATTTTTCATAATTTCGAATCAATTATTGGCAATGGCGCCCCTGCTTGCTGAGAAGGTGCCGCGCACAGAAGCGATGTCAAGGGGGTCTCTTGATAAGTTCATGTATCGCGTCTTTTGCGCGCTCGAGGTCGTTACCTCAAATAGGCGATTAGGCGCACGGGAAGCGCGCTCAATTGCGCGCTCGCGGGAGGCGCGCTCATAAACTTTTCAGTATGGAAGTGCACGTGCAATTCTAATTCTCATTCCAATTCTAGGAATGTATCTTTATTGATGTATTCTTTTTATGGAGATGATTTAAATGCTGCAAATATGAGGTATTTTTATAAAATCTTTTTTGTGTTAAGCTTAACCTTCAAGTTTAGTATAGGTAAAAGACACTCATTTAAAACAAATCTTTAATGTTATTAACTTGGTGAATTGATTTCATTGTGTATTGGGCTTTTTGAACAAGATTCTGTGTATGTGATCATGTTGGTCAATATTCATGAAATGAAAATAATTTACATAATGATCAACTTTATGAGTTTTTACTGTAGCCTATAATATTCAAAGTTCAATTTTCTATTTTCTAAATAATCTCTGATTCTGTCCTTTTCTCTGACATTTTAAGAGTGGCATAGGGCTACAAAAGCTATTTTAGGTCTAGTTTGGATAGTTGTTAATATGAGAGCTGTTCAAAATTATTTAAGAGATAAGTATAGTGTTACTAAATAAGTAACTCTCTGACCCTTTTACTTTTAAAAACTCCATCATGACAAAGTATAGTTTAACTAGTCAAAACTCAAAGTGTGGCATGCATATAATTCAAGGTCAATGTGCTAATGATTACTTCCTCCCTTTAAAGTTAGAAAAATCTAGCAAAATAACTGGATAATATTAACTTTTTTTTCTTCAAAGGAACGGAATGGGGGGGGGGGGGGGGGGGGGCGCTCAAAGGGGGTCTCGCCCTGGGCGTAATTCAAGGTAGAACCGCCACTGCCAGCGGGGGACTTTAATAATTAGGTACACAAGACGAACACAACACAACTCGGTATAGTGAAAGTACTGACAGTCATAATAATGACCATAGACTCACCCGGGACAGACGATGGATCGTCAGGATCGTCCTGAATAGAGTCCGGCGTCAGACTGGACAATCCTGAGAAAGACATCAGCTCTAGATCTGGTGCCGGCTCTGGGTCCAGGACAGATGTGCATGATGGTTCGGGATCATCGTCCGGATCGGCATTAACAACCGGCAGCTGGAGGCTCGATACATCGGAGACCGTCAACAGCTCTAACACGGATTCAAACCGCTCTTGATCATCCGGATCGGCATTAACCGGCAGCTGGACTCCAGATGGACACGGATGCACTGGTGATGCCCAGTAAAACTCGGACGAATCCTGCTGGGCATCCGTGGGATCGCAGGAGGGATATGTGGACACTAGTATATCGACCTCACTGCAGTCAAGCTTTACAGCCTTCCCCATTCTCCGTAAGAAAGCACAGATGCCTTAAAGAAAGGTAAAAACACAAGAAACCGTAAATACTGAGGCTTGACATCATGAAGAAAGAAGAACATGGGATGAAAACAGTAACAGTTGGCAACATCATTCAAAAACAAGAGAACCAACCAAATATTAATAATAACTTATAATGTTGTGTATTCAATGTCTTTTTTTTTGTGCATTTAATTTTTAGTAAAAGTAATTTATGCAGCGTCCTGAAGACCATGATCCTCTAAAGCAGGGAATATCACACACAAGCATGTTTCAAACTAATCATAATTATTAAATATTGGACACTCAAATTATGGCTATTATTGAAATTTGTACAATCCTTGTGTAAATATGTTATGATGTGTCTTGGAATAAAAAATAAATCTGATTATCGGCTTGATCAAACTTCAGTTGTATTTTGATATAATGTGGCGTGGTCATATATGGTAATTAATGACACTCCAGTGATAAATGGTCATTTGATTTACCCTCAGCTCTTCTCTCAGGTATCGGTGCAGTTTTCTGGTCTGGGATGATGCCGCTCCAGTCACGGGAATGAAGCTTCTCCTCTTCCTCTGCCTATAGGGGGACCATATTTTGATTACCAAAAACCAGGACACTCGGCCCAGCAAACAGATACTCAAAGTTTACTCAAAGATGCCTTATTAATTTCAATACATTGAAAGTAGGCTATTCCTCCTCTGTATAAATAGAAAATTGTTACATTACAAGACACAAATTCAGATAGGCTTCTCAGAGGTTACTCAACGTTTTATTAATACAGGTTTCAAAAATAATGAAATAATGTCTCTTATTCTGTATTACAAAAGTAAATATATAAATAATACATAACTGAAAGAAATACCTCCAAATTGAACAAAAATATCTCTCACTAACTTGCCAAAAAGAACTAACAAAATCTATTTATATCTTTAGTTTTCTTCCTCTTTATCCTGTTTTTCTTCCTCATCCTCCTTGTTTGCCCATCTATATTTTGCTGTAGAGCTGATCTTTCCCAGCAGTTTTTTTGAAATCCAGGACATTTTCATCACTTTATAAAGAACAGCCAGGAGGGCCAGGACGTGAAAACAGGACTGTTGGTCACCCTACCTTTGCCTTGGTTCTGCGAGAGTGTGGAGAAGAAGTGGACGGACGTCCATCATCTGGGCTCTGCTGGCTGTCTCTCTGCCACCCTCTCTTCCTGTGAGACGGACCTGTGGACACAGAAACAAACTCACAAGACAGACATGTTAAATATCCAGGAATAAGCTCCTGGCTCTGAGTCCGGGTCGGGCCTGGCATCCTCCTGCAAACAAGAACAATACAATTTAAAATACAATACAAGAAAATACAATGCTCCTCAGAAATACCCCCCCCCCCCCAAAAAAAAAAAAAAATAAATAAATAAATAAAATAAATAAAATAAAATAAATAAAATAAAACTCCAAACTCCCTCCAAAATAAGAAAAGAACAATCAAATTAAAGCGTCGACCCTCAGAAATAATATTAAATAAAAATGAAAATAAAAAACGATGTAGGATATATTATCCGATATCCTTCTGGAATAAAAGTCTCCTCTCCGAAATCCTCCAAACAGCTTCAAAATCTCAAGTTCAGCACAAGAAAATTTGCAGCCAAAGTCTCTGAAATCGCCTCGACTCTCAACAAACCAACAGCGATCAAAGTGTTGACATTTACATTCAAAATTCATAAGACGCGTCGCCATAGCAACTCATACTCGAATGACCTTTTACTGTCTATGCGAATGACTCAAATGCACGCACGCGGACCCAAAAGCCGCGTGCGTGAGCGCGTGCCTGAATGTAAATATTAAAAAATAACAAGTGAAATATAATTATGGTTTAATTACTCCCTAGCTCCAAAATTAAAATTCAACTCTTAAAGCACGAAACAAGGCTACCATAAATCTGTGAATTGTTTGATGTGGCTATATTATCAGTAATAAAATAATCATTTAAAAAATTTTAAATGATTATTTTATTACTGATAATATATATCAGTGTATTATATATTATTATATATTACTTTTTAAATGATTATAATCATTAAAAACATGCATCAGAAAGGTATTCCTTGCAGAACTGGAAGCTGCAATTTCAGGACCGTAGTTTTCTGTTTCAATACCGAACTGGATCACAATACACTCATTTAACCCCTTTCGCAGAAGATTATTGTTGTTCAACATTCATTATTCATCAAAGCATCACACTCGTACTTATTTGAACTGGACAAACTGCATCATTGATTTGTGAAAGTACATATGAAAATATACTACTGTATGTACTTGTTCTTTCTGGTGCCCTGATGAAACTGCTCCTCACATCTTCTGGGATTGTCCTCACACACAACTATTTTGAGACCAATTTTGGGACGAATTAACTGCAATGTTCTTCCGGGTTTCTCTCTCTCTCTCTTTTTAAAGGATGTAATGTTTGGCTTTTTAATATACAAAGAGTTTAAACAAATGAATACTTTATTATTAATCTATTATTGCTATTAAATTCTCTCTTCAAAATCCTTTATTCACTGTTTTTAGGAGAGAGGTCCAACAGTACATACAAAATATTTCATCATCTGAGAGCCTTAAAGCTCAGTAACCTTGTTTCAACTTTTTAACTCATTTCGTTAAAGTTTTCTGTTCTGTTTTTCTTGTTTTTACATGTATATATAGGCTATATGAAATCTCTATGTATAGGCCCATGTATATTTGCATAAATGATGGATTTTATTATCATTTAATTGTATGTAAGTTTTACATTTTTGCTATGTATACTTGTATTTTTGATACCTTGGCATTACATTAAAAATAGGGTGGATAGAGGACCTGCCCCTCCTGAAGAATATAATTTTTTTCCCATATAAAGATTAAAGTGTGTGGAAAATGCTGAGGTGCAATAGGTGACTGTCTACAATTAATTTTTTTTATTATGCGGGTTGAAAGTCTCCTCACATCCTGATAGCAATCACAGTGTTAAGCGGTCGAACACACACACCATCTCTCAAAATCAGGTACGCCAATATATTATTATTACAAAATATTATTTACTGAACAATAAAAGTTAAATAACAGCCATTATACAAGAATACATTATACAAGCATACATTATACACGAATACAAAGTGTGTAGAATAGTCAACTCAAGTCAAATATATTTAAAAAGCACTTTTTACAATACAGATTGTATCAAATCTGCTTCACAGTATCAATCAAAAGAACTTAACAGTGTTTGTTTATTACTGGGGAAAAAAAAAGACATCCAAGTTTGGTGGAGCTGATCAATGGTATGATGGGACATTTACTTTGAATATCCCCAACTGAGCAAGCCAAAGGCAACAGTGGCAAGGAACCGAAAAACTCCATCAAGTGACCCGATGGTGTCCTAAAACTCCATCAGATGACCCGATGGAGAAAAAAAAAAAAAAACCTTGGGAGAACCCAGGCTCAGTCGGGGGCCAGTTGTCCTCTGGCGTTTATGAACTAGAGGCCAAATTTACAGTAACTGTAAGATAAAAATTTGATATGAACGCCTGGCTAAATAAATGCATCTTTAGTCTAGCTTTAAGCTGGGAGATAAATGTGAAAATGGAAATAAATATGAAAATGGTGGATCTGGATATTCTAGGAATGAAAATAAATAAAAATAAATAAAATACAAAAGGTGATGCTATTAGAATTTATACTAATTTATGACTCAAGACTTGGGTATAATCCGTCTTTTTAGTGGTACGGGTGTAGTGTAGACGCACGACTCACGTATAGGAAAATGTTCGATTGTAAGTGAGTGTAAAAAAAGTGAGTTTGGCAATCGATCGCAGGGCGAGCAGCAGTGAAGCAGTGTCTCGCTCTACAACTAACAACCAAACGCTCCAGCCGTATTTGCAGTTCCAGCCGTATAATGGCTTGAGACGCGTCTGACCTAATTTTAGCTACGTTTGAATCTAATTCTAGCTACAACTCTTTCACCCAATTACCCTTTAAATTCTCCTTTCAACTCTCGTCACCTTAGAAACAAAATAGGAAAAGATGAGAAAAACCAATACAATATTCAATCAGAATAAAAAATCTAAAAAATGAAAATAAAATACAAAAGGACTTGAAACAATCAAGAAAAAACAACAACAGCAACGTGGAAAATTGAAATCACACTAAGTCCAATTTAGTCCTCCTCAACCAACAGTGTCCGTGTATATCAGGTTGCCGAATTTCAGCTTCAGTTTGACGATTCTTCCGCAATTCAGGCTTAGTCAATCCAGAAAAGAAACGTGTGCACAGTCCTACAACTCAGCTCAGGATCAGCTTGAGACTGGATTAACTGGAAACAGGCTCGTAATCTCCCATTAAAATTGATAACTCTGAGAGAAGATCAGTCAGACTTGGAGCAGACGATGAATCGAAGCTAAAGAAACTTGACTGGGAACCAGATGGACTTGAGAAGGGTGACGTGTCTAAACTGATCTCGCGGTGAGATGGACCCCAGAAGGGTAACTGGTCAGAACTGATCTCGCAGTGAGATGGAGCTGGCTCGGTTAAGTCCCTGGAGAGGACAGATATTTGTGGCTGTAGATCTGCCGGATCTGGGTCCACTGTGTCGTCCCCGTAACAACCAAGAGTGGAAACCTTTATAGTTTTCCATGTTCGTTGGATGAATGAGCTGATGTCTTTCTTCACCCTCCTTCTTGATTGTTTTTCTAAAAAAAAGAAAAAATGGAAAAATAAATTCAATTACGCCACGCCAACTTCGGACAGAACAAAGACGACTAAAGCAAATCATGTAAAGGCAATAAAACGGCAAAAAAAGTGATGGACTTATAATAGCTTGTGACTGTGTCATGGGTTACAGTCGAGAATCACAAAATCATTTTCATATTAATAAATCCCTTATGTAAACGTATATATGACTACAGCCCACACACAAAAATCAAAAATGCCTTTTCAAACGGAAGAAAACCGGATGTGTAACTATTTTCATGCACTCATTCCTATAAAAAACGAAATACGTTTCAAGGTTCACATTTAATCCAGTCGGATTCTCTTTTTTTTATCTAGAGCTAATAAACTGTGTACCGCAGTCAAATCAGAAAAGTAACACACAACAGTAAACTACAATCAAAATGCTCATTTCAAATGGAAATTTGATTCAAAATCGAGAATCCTTTCGAATCGTGAAGAACCAAAAGATTCCCACCGCTAGATTATAGTGAAAAATAAAATAGATGCTGAATGTTGAACACTAATAATTTAAGGGGAACAAGAATAACATAAACCGTAGACTAGAGCAAAAGTCTACAACTATAACGAAAAGAATGACAGTAGACTAATAATAGACTTACCAACAGCCGGCGCTATCATAGCCCTCCATTTCCTACGGAGAAACGCGCCCACATCTTTCTTCTTCTTCTTTGTTGGGCTTTCAGCAAAATCTGAGGGAAGACATAATGAAGAAAGAATTCAATTGTAAGGTGAGACAACTGGAAAAGTGGGACATTTTTCAAGTATTTTCAGAGTATTTCCTCCTTAAAACTGCAGTGAACCAAAGACAGTCTCAAAAACACGCTTTGAAATCGCTGGTGTTTCTGACGTCACAAACCACCTTGCAACCAATCAGATCAACGTGTGATCGTCAACCAGTGGATCTCTGGGCTGAGTGAGTGAGTGAGCGAGTGAGTGGAGGTGGGGCTCATTTGCATATTCATAGAACCGAGCATACTAAATGAGGCAAAAAACATTTAAATATGGAATTATTTGGTGATCAAAGACGAGTTTAAAGGGATGAATTGATTGACCAGCGGGGGACTTTAATAATTAGGTACACAAGACGAACACAACACAACTCGGTATAGTGAAAGTACTGACAGTCATAATAATGACCATAGACTCACCCGGGACAGACGATGGATCGTCAGGATCGTCCTGAATAGAGTCCGGCGTCAGACTGGACAATCCTGAGAAAGACATCAGCTCTAGATCTGGTGCCGGCTCTGGGTCCAGGACAGATGTGCATGATGGTTCGGGATCATCGTCCGGATCGGCATTAACAACCGGCAGCTGGAGGCTCGATACATCGGAGACCGTCAACAGCTCTAACACGGATTCAAACCGCTCTTGATCATCCGGATCGGCATTAACCGGCAGCTGGACTCCAGATGGACACGGATGCACTGGTGATGCCCAGTAAAACTCGGACGAATCCTGCTGGGCATCCGTGGGATCGCAGGAGGGATATGTGGACACTAGTATATCGACCTCACTGCAGTCAAGCTTTACAGCCTTCCCCATTCTCCGTAAGAAAGCACAGATGCCTTAAAGAAAGGTAAAAACACAAGAAACCGTAAATACTGAGGCTTGACATCATGAAGAAAGAAGAACATGGGATGAAAACAGTAACAGTTGGCAACATCATTCAAAAACAAGAGAACCAACCAAATATTAATAATAACTTATAATGTTGTGTATTCAATGTCTTTTTTTTTGTGCATTTAATTTTTAGTAAAAGTAATTTATGCAGCGTCCTGAAGACCATGATCCTCTAAAGCAGGGAATATCACACACAAGCATGTTTCAAACTAATCATAATTATTAAACATTGGACACTCAAATTATGGCTATTATTGAAATTTGTACCCAATCCTTGTGTAAATATGTTATGATGTGTCTTGGAATAAAAAATAAATCTGATTATCGGCTTGATCAAACTTCAGTTGTATTTTGATATAATGTGGCGTGGTCATACATGGTAATTAATGACACTCCAGTGATAAATGGTCGTTTGATTTACCCTCAGCTCTTCTCTCAGGTATCGGTGCAGTTTTCTGGTCTGGGATGATGCCGCTCCAGTCACGGGAATGAAGCTTCTCCTCTTCCTCTGCCTATAGGGGGACCATATTTTGATTACCAAAAACCAGGACACTCGGCCCAGCAAACAGATACTCAAAGTTTACTCAAAGATGCCTTATTAATTTCAATACATTGAAAGTAGGCTATTCCTCCTCTGTATAAATAGAAAATTGTTACATTACAAGACACAAATTCAGATAGGCTTCTCAGAGGTTACTCAACGTTTTATTAATACAGGTTTCAAAAATAATGAAATAATGTCTCTTATTCTGTATTACAAAAGTAAATATATAGATAATAAATAACTGAAAGAAATACCTCCAAATTGAACAAAAATGTCTCTAACTAACTTGCCAAAAAGAACTAACAAATTCTATTTATATCTTTAGTTTTCTTCCTCTTTATCCTGTTTTTCTTCCTCATCCTCCTTGTTTGCCCATCTATATTTTGCTGTAGAGCTGATCTTTCCCAGCAGTTTTTTGAAAACCAGGACATTTTCATCACTTTATAAAGAACAGCCAGGAGGGCCAGGACGTGAAAACAGGACTGTTGGTCACCCTACCTTTGCCTTGGCTCTGCGAGAGTGTGGAGAAGAAGTGGACGGACGTCCATCATCTGGGCTCTGCTGGCTGTCTCTCTGCCACCCTCTCTTCCTGTGAGCCGGACCTGTGGACACAGAAACAAACTCACAAGACAGAGATGTTAAATATCCAGGAATAAGCTCCTGGCTCTGAGTCCGGGTCGGGCCTGGCATCCTCCTGCAAACAAGAACAATACAATTTAAAATACAATACAAGAAAATACAATGCTCCTCAGAAATACCCCCCCCCCCCCCCCCCCCCCCCCCCCAAAAAAAAAAAATAAAAAAAATAAATAAAAATAAATAAATAAAATAAATAAATCAAATAAAACTCCAAACTCCCTCCAAAATAAGAAAAGAACAATCAAATTAAAGCGTCGACCCTCAGAAATAATAATAAATAAAAATGAAAATAAAAAACGATGTAGGATATATTATCCGATATCCTTCTGGAATAAAAGTCTCCTCTCCGAAATCCTCCAAACAGCTTCAAAATCTCAAGTTCAGCACAAGAAAATTTGCAGCCAAAGTCTCTGAAATCGCCTCGACTCTCAACAAACCAACAGCGATCAAAGTGTTGATATTTACATTCAAAATTCATAAGACGCGTCGCCATAGCAACTCATACTCGAATGACTCAAATGCACGCACGCGGACCCAAAAGCCGCGTGCGTGAGCGCGTGCCTGAATGTAAATATTAAAAAATAACAAGTGAAATATAATTATGGTTTAATTACTCCCTAGCTCCAAAATTAAAATTCAACTCTTAAAGCACGAAACAAGGCTACCATAAATCTGTGAATTGTTTGATGTGGCTATATTATCAGTAATAAAATAATCATTTAAAAAATGTTAAATGATTATTTTATTACTGATAATATATATCAGTGTATTATATATTATTATATATTACTTTTTAAATGATTATAATCATTAAAAACATGCATCAGAAAGGTATTCCTTGCAGAACTGGAAGCTGCAATTTCAGGACCGTAGTTTTCTGTTTCAATACCGAACTGGATCACAATACACTCATTTAACCCCTTTCGCAGAAGATTATTGTTGTTCAACATTCATTATTCATCAAAGCATCACACTCGTACTTATTTGAACTGGACAAACTGCATCATTGATTTGTGAAAGTACATATGAAAATATACTACTGTATGTACTTGTTCTTTCTGGTGCCCTGATGAAACTGCTCCTCACATCTTCTGGGATTGTCCTCACACACAACTATTTTGAGACCAATTTTGGGACGAATTAACTGCAATGTTCTTCCGGGTTTCTCTCTCTCTCTCTTTTTAAAGGATGTAATGTTTGGCTTTTTAATATACAAAGAGTTTAAACAAATGAATACTTTATTATTAATCTATTATTGCTATTAAATTCTCTCTTCAAAATCCTTTATTCACTGTTTTTAGGAGAGAGGTCCAACAGTACATACAAAATATTTCATCATCTGAGAGCCTTAAAGCTCAGTAACCTTGTTTCAACTTTTTAACTCATTTCGTTAAAGTTTTCTGTTCTGTTTTTCTTGTTTTTACATGTATATATAGGCTATATGAAATCTCTAGGCCCATGTATATTTGCATAAATGATGGATTTTATTATCATTTAATTGTATGTAAGTTTTACATTTTTGCTATGTACTTGTATTTTTGATACCTTGGCATTACATTAAAAATAGGGTGGATAGAGGACCTGCCCCTCCTGAAGAATATAATTTTTTTCCCATATAAAGATTAAAGTGTGTGGAAAATGCTGAGGTGCAATAGGTGACTGTCTACAATTAATTTTTTTTATTATGCGGGTTGAAAGTCTCCTCACATCCTGATAGCAATCACAGTGTTAAGCGGTCGAACACACACACCATCTCTCAAAATCAGGTACGCCAATATATTATTATTACAAAATATTATTTACTGAACAATAAAAGTTAAATAACAGCCATTATACAAGAATACATTATACAAGCATACATTATACACGAATACAAAGTGTGTAGAATAGTCAACTCAAGTCAAATATATTTAAAAAGCACTTTTTACAATACAGATTGTATCAAATCTGCTTCACAGTATCAATCAAAAGAACTTAACAGTGTTTGTTTATTACTGGGGGAAAAAAAAGACATCCAAGTTTGGTGGAGCTGAGCAATGGTATGATGGGACATTTACTTTGAATATCCCCAACTGAGCAAGCCAAAGGCAACAGTGGCAAGGAACCGAAAAACTCCATCAAGTGACCCGATGGTGTCCTAAAACTCCATCAGATGACCCGATGGAGAAAAAAAAAAAAAAACCTTGGGAGAACCCAGGCTCAGTCGGGGGCCAGTTGTCCTCTGGCGTTTATGAACTAGAGGCCAAATTTACAGTAACTGTAAGATAAAAATTTGATATGAACGCCTGGCTAAATAAATGCATCTTTAGTCTAGCTTTAAGCTGGGAGATAAATGTGAAAATGGAAATAAATGTGAAAATGGTGGATCTGGATATTCTAGGAATGAAAATAAATAAAAATAAATAAAATACAAAAGGTGATGCTATTAGAATTTATACTAATTTATGACTCAAGACTTGGGTATAATCCGTCTTTTTAGTGGTACGGGTGTAGTGTAGACGCACGACTCACGTATAGGAAAATGTTCGATTGTAAGTGAGTGTAAAAAAAGTGAGTTTGGCAATCGATCGCAGGGCGAGCAGCAGTGAAGCAGTGTCTCGCTCTACAACTAACAACCAAACGCTCCAGCCGTATTTGCAGTTCCAGCCGTATAATGGCTTGAGACGCGTCTGACCTAATTTTAGCTACGTTTGAATCTAATTCTAGCTACAACTCTTTCACCCAATTACCCTTTAAATTCTCCTTTCAACTCTCGTCACCTTAGAAACAAAATAGGAAAAGATGAGAAAAACCAATACAATATTCAATCAGAATAAAAAATCTAAAAAATGAAAATAAAATACAAAAGGACTTGAAACAATCAAGAAAAAACAACAACAGCAACGTGGAAAATTGAAATCACACTAAGTCCAATTTAGTCCTCCTCAACCAACAGTGTCCGTGTATATCAGGTTGCCGAATTTCAGCTTCAGTTTGACGATTCTTCCGCAATTCAGGCTTAGTCAATCCAGAAAAGAAACGTGTGCACAGTCCTACAACTCAGCTCAGGATCAGCTTGAGACTGGATTAACTGGAAACAGGCTCGTAATCTCCCATTAAAATTGATAACTCTGAGAGAAGATCAGTCAGACTTGGAGCAGACGATGAATCGAAGCTAAAGAAACTTGACTGGGAACCAGATGGACTTGAGAAGGGTGACGTGTCTAAACTGATCTCGCGGTGAGATGGACCCCAGAAGGGTAACTGGTCAGAACTGATCTCGCAGTGAGATGGAGCTGGCTCGGTTAAGTCCCTGGAGAGGACAGATATTTGTGGCTGTAGATCTGCCGGATCTGGGTCCACTGTGTCGTCCCCGTAACAACCAAGAGTGGAAACCTTTATAGTTTTCCATGTTCGTTGGATGAATGAGCTGATGTCTTTCTTCACCCTCCTTCTTGATTGTTTTTCTAAAAAAAAGAAAAAATGGAAAAATAAATTCAATTACGCCACGCCAACTTCGGACAGAACAAAGACGACTAAAGCAAATCATGTAAAGGCAATAAAACGGCAAAAAAAGTGATGGACTTATAATAGCTTGTGACTGTGTCATGGGTTACAGTCGAGA
This sequence comes from Cyprinella venusta, assembly GCA_038021265.1. Taxonomy (NCBI): domain Eukaryota; kingdom Metazoa; phylum Chordata; class Actinopteri; order Cypriniformes; family Leuciscidae; genus Cyprinella; species Cyprinella venusta. Next base: position 5,896,810 of record CM075876.1, on the reverse strand, counting down.
ATCACAAAATCATTTTCATATTAATAAATCCCTTATGTAAACGTATATATGACTACAGCCCACACACAAAAATCAAAAATGCCTTTTCAAACGGAAGAAAACCGGATGTGTAACTATTTTCATGCACTCATTCCTATAAAAAACGAAATACGTTTCAAGGTTCACATTTAATCCAGTCGGATTCTCTTTTTTTTATCTAGAGCTAATAAACTGTGTACCGCAGTCAAATCAGAAAAGTAACACACAACAGTAAACTACAATCAAAATGCTCATTTCAAATGGAAATTTGATTCAAAATCGAGAATCCTTTCGAATCGTGAAGAACCAAAAGATTCCCACCGCTAGATTATAGTGAAAAATAAAATAGATGCTGAATGTTGAACACTAATAATTTAAGGGGAACAAGAATAACATAAACCGTAGACTAGAGCAAAAGTCTACAACTATAACGAAAAGAATGACAGTAGACTAATAATAGACTTACCAACAGCCGGCGCTATCATAGCCCTCCATTTCCTACGGAGAAACGCGCCCACATCTTTCTTCTTCTTCTTTGTTGGGCTTTCAGCAAAATCTGAGGGAAGACATAATGAAGAAAGAATTCAATTGTAAGGTGAGACAACTGGAAAAGTGGGACATTTTTCAAGTATTTTCAGAGTATTTCCTCCTTAAAACTGCAGTGAACCAAAGACAGTCTCAAAAACACGCTTTGAAATCGCTGGTGTTTCTGACGTCACAAACCACCTTGCAACCAATCAGATCAACGTGTGATCGTCAACCAGTGGATCTCTGGGCTGAGTGAGTGAGTGAGCGAGTGAGTGGAGGTGGGGCTCATTTGCATATTCATAGAACCGAGCATACTAAATGAGGCAAAAAACATTTAAATATGGAATTATTTGGTGATCAAAGACGAGTTTAAAGGGATGAATTGATTGACCAGCGGGGGACTTTAATAATTAGGTACACAAGACGAACACAACACAACTCGGTATAGTGAAAGTACTGACAGTCATAATAATGACCATAGACTCACCCGGGACAGACGATGGATCGTCAGGATCGTCCTGAATAGAGTCCGGCGTCAGACTGGACAATCCTGAGAAAGACATCAGCTCTAGATCTGGTGCCGGCTCTGGGTCCAGGACAGATGTGCATGATGGTTCGGGATCATCGTCCGGATCGGCATTAACAACCGGCAGCTGGAGGCTCGATACATCGGAGACCGTCAACAGCTCTAACACGGATTCAAACCGCTCTTGATCATCCGGATCGGCATTAACCGGCAGCTGGACTCCAGATGGACACGGATGCACTGGTGATGCCCAGTAAAACTCGGACGAATCCTGCTGGGCATCCGTGGGATCGCAGGAGGGATATGTGGACACTAGTATATCGACCTCACTGCAGTCAAGCTTTACAGCCTTCCCCATTCTCCGTAAGAAAGCACAGATGCCTTAAAGAAAGGTAAAAACACAAGAAACCGTAAATACTGAGGCTTGACATCATGAAGAAAGAAGAACATGGGATGAAAACAGTAACAGTTGGCAACATCATTCAAAAACAAGAGAACCAACCAAATATTAATAATAACTTATAATGTTGTGTATTCAATGTCTTTTTTTTTTGTGCATTTAATTTTTAGTAAAAGTAATTTATGCAGCGTCCTGAAGACCATGATCCTCTAAAGCAGGGAATATCACACACAAGCATGTTTCAAACTAATCATAATTATTAAACATTGGACACTCAAATTATGGCTATTATTGAAATTTGTACCCAATCCTTGTGTAAATATGTTATGATGTGTCTTGGAATAAAAAATAAATCTGATTATCGGCTTGATCAAACTTCAGTTGTATTTTGATATAATGTGGCGTGGTCATATATGGTAATTAATGACACTCCAGTGATAAATGGTCGTTTGATTTACCCTCAGCTCTTCTCTCAGGTATCGGTGCAGTTTTCTGGTCTGGGATGATGCCGCTCCAGTCACGGGAATGAAGCTTCTCCTCTTCCTCTGCCTATAGGGGGACCATATTTTGATTACCAAAAACCAGGACACTCGGCCCAGCAAACAGACACTCAAAGTTTACTCAAAGATGCCTTATTAATTTTTTAATACATTGAAAGTAGGCTATTCCTCCTCTGTATAAATAGAAAATTGTTACAAGACACAAATTCAGATAGGCTTCTCAGAGGTTACTCAACGTTTTATTAATACAGGTTTCAAAAATAATGAAATAATGTCTCTTATTCTGTATTACAAAAGTAAATATATAGATAATAAATAACTGAAAGAAATACCTCCAAATTGAACAAAAATGTCTCTAACTAACTTGCCAAAAAGAACTAACAAATTCTATTTATATCTTTAGTTTTCTTCCTCTTTATCCTGTTTTTCTTCCTCATCCTCCTTGTTTGCCCATCTATATTTTGCTGTAGAGCTGATCTTTCCCAGCAGTTTTTTGAAAACCAGGACATTTTCATCACTTTATAAAGAACAGCCAGGAGGGCCAGGACGTGAAAACAGGACTGTTGGTCACCCTACCTTTGCCTTGGCTCTGCGAGAGTGTGGAGAAGAAGTGGACGGACGTCCATCATCTGGGCTCTGCTGGCTGTCTCTCTGCCACCCTCTCTTCCTGTGAGCCGGACCTGTGGACACAGAAACAAACTCACAAGACAGAGATGTTAAATATCCAGGAATAAGCTCCTGGCTCTGAGTCCGGGTCGGGCCTGGCATCCTCCTGCAAACAAGAACAATACAATTTAAAATACAATACAAGAAAATACAGTGCTCCTCAGAAATACCCCCCCCCCCCCCCAAAAAAAAAATAAAAAAAAAAAAATAAAAATAAAAATAAGTAAATAAATAAAATAAATCAAATAAAACTCCAAACTCCCTCCAAAATAAGAAAAGAACAATCAAATTAAAGCGTCGACCCTCAGAAATAATAATAAATAAAAATGAAAATAAAAAACGATGTAGGATATATTATCCGATATCCTTCTGGAATAAAAGTCTCCTCTCCGAAATCCTCCAAACAGCTTCAAAATCTCAAGTTCAGCACAAGAAAATTTGCCGCCAAAGTCTCTGAAATCGCCTCGACTCTCAACAAACCAACAGCGATCAAAGTGTTGATATTTACATTCAAAATTCATAAGACGCGTCGCCATAGCAACTCATACTCGAATGACTCAAATGCACGCACGCGGACCCAAAAGCCGCGTGCGTGAGCGCGTGCCTGAATGTAAATATTAAAAAATAACAAGTGAAATATAATTATGGTTTAATTACTCCCTAGCTCCAAAATTAAAATTCAACTCTTAAAGCACGAAACAAGGCTACCATAAATCTGTGAATTGTTTGATGTGGCTATATTATCAGTAATAAAATAATCATTTAAAAAATTTTAAATGATTATTTTATTACTGATAATATATATCAGTGTATTATATATTATTATATATTACTTTTTAAATGATTATAATCATTAAAAACATGCATCAGAAAGGTATTCCTTGCAGAACTGGAAGCTGCAATTTCAGGACCGTAGTTTTCTGTTTCAATACCGAACTGGATCACAATTCACTCATTTAACCCCTTTCGCAGAAGATTATTGTTGTTCAACATTCATTATTCATCAAAGCATCACACTCGTACTTATTTGAACTGGACAAACTGCATCATTGATTTGTGAAAGTACATATGAAAATATACTACTGTATGTACTTGTTCTTTCTGGTGCCCTGATGAAACTGCTCCTCACATCTTCTGGGATTGTCCTCACACACAACTATTTTGAGACCAATTTTGGGACGAATTAACTGCAATGTTCTTCCGGGTTTCTCTCTCTCTCTCTCTTTTTAAAGGATGTAATGTTTGGCTTTTTAATAAGAGTTTAAACAAATGAATACTTTATTATTAATCTATTATTGCTATTAAATTCTCTCTTCAAAATCCTTTATTCACTGTTTTTAGGAGAGAGGTCCAACAGTACATACAAAATATTTCATCATATGAGAGCCTTAAAGCTCAGTAACCTTGTTTCAACTTTTTAACTCATTTCATTAAAGTTTTCTGTTCTGTTTTTCTTGTTTTTACATGTATATATAGGCTATATGAAATCTCTATGTATAGGCCCATGTATATTTGCATAAATGATGGATTTTATTATCATTTAATTGTATGTAAGTTTTACATTTTTGCTATGTACTTGTATTTTTGATACCTTGGCATTACATTAAAAATAGGGTGGATAGAGGACCTGCCCCTCCTGAAGAATATAATTTTTTTCCCATATAAAGATTAAAGTGTGTGGAAAATGCTGAGGTGCAATAGGTGACTGTCTACAATTAATTTTTTTTATTATGCGGGTTGAAAGTCTCCTCACATCCTGATAGCAATCACAGTGTTAAGCGGTCGGAACACACACACCATCTCTCAAAATCAGGTACGCCAATATATTATTATTACAAAATATTATTTACTGAACAATAAAAGTTAAATAACAGCCATTATACAATAATACATTATACAAGCATACATTATACACGAATACAAAGTGTGTAGAATAGTCAACTCAAGTCAAATATATTTAAAAAGCACTTTTTACAATACAGATTGTATCAAATCTGCTTCACAGTATCAATCAAAAGAACTTAACAGTGTTTGTTTATTACTGGGGGGAAAAAAAGACATCCAAGTTTGGTGGAGCTGATCAATGGTATGATGGGACATTTACTTTGAATATCCCCAACTGAGCAAGCCAAAGGCAACAGTGGCAAGGAACCGAAAAACTCCATCAAGTGACCCGATGGTGTCCTAAAACTCCATCAGATGACCCGATGGAGAAAAAAAAAAAAAAACCTTGGGAGAACCCAGGCTCAGTCGGGGGCCAGTTGTCCTCTGGCGTTTATGAAATAGAGGCCAAATTTACAGTAACTGTAAGATAAAAATTTGATATGAACGCCTGGCTAAATAAATGCATCTTTAGTCTAGCTTTAAGCTGGGAGATAAATGTGAAAATGGAAATAAATGTGAAAATGGTGGATCTGGATATTCTAGGAATGAAAATAAATAAAAATAAATAAAATACAAAAGGTGATGCTATTAGAATTTATACTAATTTATGACTCAAGACTTGGGTATAATCCGTCTTTTTAGTGGTACGGGTGTAGTGTAGACGCACGACTCACGTATAGGAAAATGTTCGATTGTAAGTGAGTGTAAAGAAAGTGAGTTTGGCAATCGATCGCAGGGCGAGCAGCAGTGAAGCAGTGTCTCGCTCTACAACTAACAACCAAACGCTCCAGCCGTATTTGCAGTTCCAGCCGTATAATGGCTTGAGACGCGTCTGACCTAATTTTAGCTACGTTTGAATCTAATTCTAGCTACAACTCTTTCACCCAATTACCCTTTAAATTCTCCTTTCAACTCTCGTCACCTTAGAAACAAAATAGGAAAAGATGAGAAAAACCAATACAATATTCAATCAGAATAAAAAATCTAAAAAATGAAAATAAAATACAAAAGGACTTGAAACAATCAAGAAAAAACAACAACAGCAACGTGGAAAATTGAAATCACACTAAGTCCAATTTAGTCCTCCTCAACCAACAGTGTCCGTGTATATCAGGTTGCCGAATTTCAGCTTCAGTTTGACGATTCTTCCGCAATTCAGGCTTAGTCAATCCAGAAAAGAAACGTGTGCACAGTCCTACAACTCAGCTCAGGATCAGCTTGAGACTGGATTAACTGGAAACAGGCTCGTAATCTCCCATTAAAATTGATAACTCTGAGAGAAGATCAGTCAGACTTGGAGCAGACGATGAATCGAAGCTAAAGAAACTTGACTGGGAACCAGATGGACTTGAGAAGGGTGACGTGTCTAAACTGATCTCGCGGTGAGATGGACCCCAGAAGGGTAACTGGTCAGAACTGATCTCGCAGTGAGATGGAGCTGGCTCGGTTAAGTCCCTGGAGAGGACAGATATTTGTGGCTGTAGATCTGCCGGATCTGGGTCCACTGTGTCGTCCCCGTAACAACCAAGAGCGGAAACCTTTATAGTTTTCCATGTTCGTTGGATGAATGAGCTGATGTCTTTCTTCACCCTCCTTCTTGATTGTTTTTCTAAAAAAAAGAAAAAATGGAAAAATAAATTCAATTACGCCACGCCAACTTCGGACAGAACAAAGACGACTAAAGCAAATCATGTAAAGGCAATAAAACGGCAAAAAAAGTGATGGACTTATAATAGCTTGTGACTGTGTCATGGGTTACAGTCGAGAATCACAAAATCATTTTCATATTAATAAATCCCTTATGTAAACGTATATATGACTACAGCCCACACACAAAAATCAAAAATGCCTTTTCAAACGGAAGAAAACCGGATGTGTAACTATTTTCATGCACTCATTCCTATAAAAAACGAAATACGTTTCAAGGTTCACATTTAATCCAGTCGGATTCTCTTTTTTTTATCTAGAGCTAATAAACTGTGTACCGCAGTCAAATCAGAAAAGTAACACACAACAGTAAACTACAATCAAAATGCTCATTTCAAATGGAAATTTGATTCAAAATCGAGAATCCTTTCGAATCGTGAAGAACCAAAAGATTCCCACCGCTAGATTATAGTGAAAAATAAAATAGATGCTGAATGTTGAACACTAATAATTTAAGGGGAACAAGAATAACATAAACCGTAGACTAGAGCAAAAGTCTACAACTATAACGAAAAGAATGACAGTAGACTAATAATAGACTTACCAACAGCCGGCGCTATCATAGCCCTCCATTTCCTACGGAGAAACGCGCCCACATCTTTCTTCTTCTTCTTTGTTGGGCTTTCAGCAAAATCTGAGGGAAGACATAATGAAGAAAGAATTCAATTGTAAGGTGAGACAACTGGAAAAGTGGGACATTTTTCAAGTATTTTCAGAGTATTTCCTCCTTAAAACTGCAGTGAACCAAAGACAGTCTCAAAAACACGCTTTGAAATCGCTGGTGTTTCTGACGTCACAAACCACCTTGCAACCAATCAGATCAACGTGTGATCGTCAACCAGTGGATCTCTGGGCTGAGTGAGTGAGTGAGCGAGTGAGTGGAGGTGGGGCTCATTTGCATATTCATAGAACCGAGCATACTAAATGAGGCAAAAAACATTTAAATATGGAATTATTTGGCGATCAAAGACGAGTTTAAAGGGATGAATTGATTGACCAGCGGGGGACTTTAATAATTAGGTACACAAGACGAACACAACACAACTCGGTATAGTGAAAGTACTGACAGTCATAATAATGACCATAGACTCACCCGGGACAGACGATGGATCGTCAGGATCGTCCTGAATAGAGTCCGGCGTCAGACTGGACAATCCTGAGAAAGACATCAGCTCTAGATCTGGTGCCGGCTCTGGGTCCAGGACAGATGTGCATGATGGTTCGGGATCATCGTCCGGATCGGCATTAACAACCGGCAGCTGGAGGCTCGATACATCGGAGACCGTCAACAGCTCTAACACGGATTCAAACCGCTCTTGATCATCCGGATCGGCATTAACCGGCAGCTGGACTCCAGATGGACACGGATGCACTGGTGATGCCCAGTAAAACTCGGACGAATCCTGCTGGGCATCCGTGGGATCGCAGGAGGGATATGTGGACACTAGTATATCGACCTCACTGCAGTCAAGCTTTACAGCCTTCCCCATTCTCCGTAAGAAAGCACAGATGCCTTAAAGAAAGGTAAAAACACAAGAAACCGTAAATACTGAGGCTTGACATCATGAAGAAAGAAGAACATGGGATGAAAACAGTAACAGTTGGCAACATCATTCAAAAACAAGAGAACCAACCAAATATTAATAATAACTTATAATGTTGTGTATTCAATGTCTTTTTTTTGTGCATTTAATTTTTAGTAAAAGTAATTTATGCAGCGTCCTGAAGACCATGATCCTCTAAAGCAGGGAATATCACACACAAGCATGTTTCAAACTAATCATAATTATTAAACATTGGACACTCAAATTATGGCTATTATTGAAATTTGTACCCAATCCTTGTGTAAATATGTTATGATGTGTCTTGGAATAAAAAATAAATCTGATTATCGGCTTGATCAAACTTCAGTTGTATTTTGATATAATGTGGCGTGGTCATATATGGTCATTAATGACACTCCAGTGATAAATGGTCATTTGATTTACCCTCAGCTCTTCTCTCAGGTATCGGTGCAGTTTTCTGGTCTGGGATGATGCCGCTCCAGTCACGGGAATGAAGCTTCTCCTCTTCCTCTGCCTATAGGGGGACCATATTTTGATTACCAAAAACCAGGACACTCTGCCCAGCAAACAGATACTCAAAGTTTACTCAAAGATGCCTTATTAATTTCAATACATTGAAAGTAGGCTATTCCTCCTCTGTATAAATAGAAAATTGTTACAAGACACAAATTCAGATAGGCTTCTCAGAGGTTACTCAACGTTTTATTAATACAGGTTTCAAAAATAATGAAATAATGTCTCTTATTCTGTATTACAAAAGTAAATATATAGATAATAAATAACTGAAAGAAATACCTCCAAATTGAACAAAAATGTCTCTAACTAACTTGCCAAAAAGAACTAACAAATTCTATTTATATCTTTAGTTTTCTTCCTCTTTATCCTGTTTTTCTTCCTCATCCTCCTTGTTTGCCCATCTATATTTTGCTGTAGAGCTGATCTTTCCCAGCAGTTTTTTGAAAACCAGGACATTTTCATCACTTTATAAAGAACAGCCAGGAGGGCCAGGACGTGAAAACAGGACTGTTGGTCACCCTACCTTTGCCTTGGCTCTGCGAGAGTGTGGAGAAGAAGTGGACGGACGTCCATCATCTGGGCTCTGCTGGCTGTCTCTCTGCCACCCTCTCTTCCTGTGAGCCGGACCTGTGGACACAGAAACAAACTCACAAGACAGAGATGTTAAATATCCAGGAATAAGCTCCTGGCTCTGAGTCCGGGTCGGGCCTGGCATCCTCCTGCAAACAAGAACAATACAATTTAAAATACAATACAAGAAAATACAATGCTCCTCAGAAATACCCCCCCCCCCCCCCCCCCCAAAAAAAATAAATAAAAAAAAAAAATAAAAATAAATAAATAAAATAAATAAATCAAATAAAACTCCAAACTCCCTCCAAAATAAGAAAAGAACAATCAAATTAAAGCGTCGACCCTCAGAAATAATAATAAATAAAAATGAAAATAAAAAACGATGTAGGATATATTATCCGATATCCTTCTGGAATAAAAGTCTCCTCTCCGAAATCCTCCAAACAGCTTCAAAATCTCAAGTTCAGCACAAGAAAATTTGCAGCCAAAGTCTCTGAAATCGCCTCGACTCTCAACAAACCAACAGCGATCAAAGTGTTGATATTTACATTCAAAATTCATAAGACGCGTCGCCATAGCAACTCATACTCGAATGACTCAAATGCACGCACGCGGACCCAAAAGCCGCGTGCGTGAGCGCGTGCCTGAATGTAAATATTAAAAAATAACAAGTGAAATATAATTATGGTTTAATTACTCCCTAGCTCCAAAATTAAAATTCAACTCTTAAAGCACGAAACAAGGCTACCATAAATCTGTGAATTGTTTGATGTGGCTATATTATCAGTAATAAAATAATCATTTAAAAAATTTTAAATGATTATTTTATTACTGATAATATATATCAGTGTATTATATATTATTATATATTACTTTTTAAATGATTATAATCATTAAAAACATGCATCAGAAAGGTATTCCTTGCAGAACTGGAAGCTGCAATTTCAGGACCGTAGTTTTCTGTTTCAATACCGAACTGGATCACAATACACTCATTTAACCCCTTTCGCAGAAGATTATTGTTGTTCAACATTCATTATTCATCAAAGCATCACACTCGTACTTATTTGAACTGGACAAACTGCATCATTGATTTGTGAAAGTACATATGAAAATATACTACTGTATGTACTTGTTCTTTCTGGTGCCCTGATGAAACTGCTCCTCACATCTTCTGGGATTGTCCTCACACACAACTATTTTGAGACCAATTTTGGGACGAATTAACTGCAATGTTCTTCCGGGTTTCTCTCTCTCTCTCTTTTTAAAGGATGTAATGTTTGGCTTTTTAATATACAAAGAGTTTAAACAAATGAATACTTTATTATTAATCTATTATTGCTATTAAATTCTCTCTTCAAAATCCTTTATTCACTGTTTTTAGGAGAGAGGTCCAACAGTACATACAAAATATTTCATCATCTGAGAGCCTTAAAGCTCAGTAACCTTGTTTCAACTTTTTAACTCATTTCGTTAAAGTTTTCTGTTCTGTTTTTCTTGTTTTTACATGTATATATAGGCTATATGAAATCTCTAGGCCCATGTATATTTGCATAAATGATGGATTTTATTATCATTTAATTGTATGTAAGTTTTACATTTTTGCTATGTACTTGTATTTTTGATACCTTGGCATTACATTAAAAATAGGGTGGATAGAGGACCTGCCCCTCCTGAAGAATATAATTTTTTTTCCCATATAAAGATTAAAGTGTGTGGAAAATGCTGAGGTGCAATAGGTGACTGTCTACAATTAATTTTTTTTATTATGCGGGTTGAAAGTCTCCTCACATCCTGATAGCAATCACAGTGTTAAGCGGTCGAACACACACACCATCTCTCAAAATCAGGTACGCCAATATATTATTATTACAAAATATTATTTACTGAACAATAAAAGTTAAATAACAGCCATTATACAAGAATACATTATACAAGCATACATTATACACGAATACAAAGTGTGTAGAATAGTCAACTCAAGTCAAATATATTTAAAAAGCACTTTTTACAATACAGATTGTATCAAATCTGCTTCACAGTATCAATCAAAAGAACTTAACAGTGTTTGTTTATTACTGGGGGAAAAAAAAGACATCCAAGTTTGGTGGAGCTGAGCAATGGTATGATGGGACATTTACTTTGAATATCCCCAACTGAGCAAGCCAAAGGCAACAGTGGCAAGGAACCGAAAAACTCCATCAAGTGACCCGATGGTGTCCTAAAACTCCATCAGATGACCCGATGGAGAAAAAAAAAAAAAAACCTTGGGAGAACCCAGGCTCAGTCGGGGGCCAGTTGTCCTCTGGCGTTTATGAACTAGAGGCCAAATTTACAGTAACTGTAAGATAAAAATTTGATATGAACGCCTGGCTAAATAAATGCATCTTTAGTCTAGCTTTAAGCTGGGAGATAAATGTGAAAATGGAAATAAATGTGAAAATGGTGGATCTGGATATTCTAGGAATGAAAATAAATAAAAATAAATAAAATACAAAAGGTGATGCTATTAGAATTTATACTAATTTATGACTCAAGACTTGGGTATAATCCGTCTTTTTAGTGGTACGGGTGTAGTGTAGACGCACGACTCACGTATAGGAAAATGTTCGATTGTAAGTGAGTGTAAAAAAAGTGAGTTTGGCAATCGATCGCAGGGCGAGCAGCAGTGAAGCAGTGTCTCGCTCTACAACTAACAACCAAACGCTCCAGCCGTATTTGCAGTTCCAGCCGTATAATGGCTTGAGACGCGTCTGACCTAATTTTAGCTACGTTTGAATCTAATTCTAGCTACAACTCTTTCACCCAATTACCCTTTAAATTCTCCTTTCAACTCTCGTCACCTTAGAAACAAAATAGGAAAAGATGAGAAAAACCAATACAATATTCAATCAGAATAAAAAATCTAAAAAATGAAAATAAAATACAAAAGGACTTGAAACAATCAAGAAAAAACAACAACAGCAACGTGGAAAATTGAAATCACACTAAGTCCAATTTAGTCCTCCTCAACCAACAGTGTCCGTGTATATCAGGTTGCCGAATTTCAGCTTCAGTTTGACGATTCTTCCGCAATTCAGGCTTAGTCAATCCAGAAAAGAAACGTGTGCACAGTCGTACAACTCAGCTCAGGATCAGCTTGAGACTGGATTAACTGGAAACAGGCTCGTAATCTCCCATTAAAATTGATAACTCTGAGAGAAGATCAGTCAGACTTGGAGCAGACGATGAATCGAAGCTAAAGAAACTTGACTGGGAACCAGATGGACTTGAGAAGGGTGACGTGTCTAAACTGATCTCGCGGTGAGATGGACCCCAGAAGGGTAACTGGTCAGAACTGATCTCGCAGTGAGATGGAGCTGGCTCGGTTAAGTCCCTGGAGAGGACAGATATTTGTGGCTGTAGATCTGCCGGATCTGGGTCCACTGTGTCGTCCCCGTAACAACCAAGAGTGGAAACCTTTATAGTTTTCCATGTTCGTTGGATGAATGAGCTGATGTCTTTCTTCACCCTCCTTCTTGATTGTTTTTCTAAAAAAAAGAAAAAATGGAAAAATAAATTCAATTACGCCACGCCAACTTCGGACAGAACAAAGACGACTAAAGCAAATCATGTAAAGGCAATAAAACGGCAAAAAAAGTGATGGACTTATAATAGCTTGTGACTGTGTCATGGGTTACAGTCGAGAATCACAAAATCATTTTCATATTAATAAATCCCTTATGTAAACGTATATATGACTACAGCCCACACACAAAAATCAAAAATGCCTTTTCAAACGGAAGAAAACCGGATGTGTAACTATTTTCATGCACTCATTCCTATAAAAAACGAAATACGTTTCAAGGTTCACATTTAATCCAGTCGGATTCTCTTTTTTTTATCTAGAGCTAATAAACTGTGTACCGCAGTCAAATCAGAAAAGTAACACACAACAGTAAACTACAATCAAAATGCTCATTTCAAATGGAAATTTGATTCAAAATCGAGAATCCTTTCGAATCGTGAAGAACCAAAAGATTCCCACCGCTAGATTATAGTGAAAAATAAAATAGATGCTGAATGTTGAACACTAATAATTTAAGGGGAACAAGAATAACATAAACCGTAGACTAGAGCAAAAGTCTACAACTATAACGAAAAGAATGACAGTAGACTAATAATAGACTTACCAACAGCCGGCGCTATCATAGCCCTCCATTTCCTACGGAGAAACGCGCCCACATCTTTCTTCTTCTTCTTTGTTGGGCTTTCAGCAAAATCTGAGGGAAGACATAATGAAGAAAGAATTCAATTGTAAGGTGAGACAACTGGAAAAGTGGGACATTTTTCAAGTATTTTCAGAGTATTTCCTCCTTAAAACTGCAGTGAACCAAAGACAGTCTCAAAAACACGCTTTGAAATCGCTGGTGTTTCTGATGTCACAAACCACCTTGCAACCAATCAGATCAACGTGTGATCGTCAACCAGTGGATCTCTGGGCTGAGTGAGTGAGTGAGCGAGTGAGTGGAGGTGGGGCTCATTTGCATATTCATAGAACCGAGCATACTAAATGAGGCAAAAAACATTTAAATATGGAATTATTTGGTGATCAAAGACGAGTTTAAAGGGATGAATTGATTGACCAGCGGGGGACTTTAATAATTAGGTACACAAGACGAACACAACACAACTCGGTATAGTGAAAGTACTGACAGTCATAATAATGACCATAGACTCACCCGGGACAGACGATGGATCGTCAGGATCGTCCTGAATAGAGTCCGGCGTCAGACTGGACAATCCTGAGAAAGACATCAGCTCTAGATCTGGTGCCGGCTCTGGGTCCAGGACAGATGTGCATGATGGTTCGGGATCATCGTCCGGATCGGCATTAACAACCGGCAGCTGGAGGCTCGATACATCGGAGACCGTCAACAGCTCTAACACGGATTCAAACCGCTCTTGATCATCCGGATCGGCATTAACCGGCAGCTGGACTCCAGATGGACACGGATGCACTGGTGATGCCCAGTAAAACTCGGACGAATCCTGCTGGGCATCCGTGGGATCGCAGGAGGGATATGTGGACACTAGTATATCGACCTCACTGCAGTCAAGCTTTACAGCCTTCCCCATTCTCCGTAAGAAAGCACAGATGCCTTAAAGAAAGGTAAAAACACAAGAAACCGTAAATACTGAGGCTTGACATCATGAAGAAAGAAGAACATGGGATGAAAACAGTAACAGTTGGCAACATCATTCAAAAACAAGAGAACCAACCAAATATTAATAATAACTTATAATGTTGTGTATTCAATGTCTTTTTTTTTGTGCATTTAATTTTTAGTAAAAGTAATTTATGCAGCGTCCTGAAGACCATGATCCTCTAAAGCAGGGAATATCACACACAAGCATGTTTCAAACTAATCATAATTATTAAACATTGGACACTCAAATTATGGCTATTATTGAAATTTGTACCCAATCCTTGTGTAAATATGTTATGATGTGTCTTGGAATAAAAAATAAATCTGATTATCGGCTTGATCAAACTTCAGTTGTATTTTGATATAATGTGGCGTGGTCATATATGGTAATTAATGACACTCCAGTGATAAATGGTCGTTTGATTTATCCTCAGCTCTTCTCTCAGGTATCGGTGCAGTTTTCTGGTCTGGGATGATGCCGCTCCAGTCACGGGAATGAAGCTTCTCCTCTTCCTCTGCCTATAGGGGGACCATATTTTGATTACCAAAAACCAGGACACTCGGCCCAGCAAACAGATACTCAAAGTTTACTCAAAGATGCCTTATTAATTTCAATACATTGAAAGTAGGCTATTCCTCCTCTGTATAAATAGAAAATTGTTACATTACAAGACACAAATTCAGATAGGCTTCTCAGAGGTTACTCAACGTTTTATTAATACAGGTTTCAAAAATAATGAAATAATGTCTCTTATTCTGTATTACAAAAGTAAATATATAGATAATAAATAACTGAAAGAAATACCTCCAAATTGAACAAAAATGTCTCTAACTAACTTGCCAAAAAGAACTAACAAATTCTATTTATATCTTTAGTTTTCTTCCTCTTTATCCTGTTTTTCTTCCTCATCCTCCTTGTTTGCCCATCTATATTTTGCTGTAGAGCTGATCTTTCCCAGCAGTTTTTTGAAAACCAGGACATTTTCATCACTTTATAAAGAACAGCCAGGAGGGCCAGGACGTGAAAACAGGACTGTTGGTCACCCTACCTTTGCCTTGGCTCTGCGAGAGTGTGGAGAAGAAGTGGACGGACGTCCATCATCTGGGCTCTGCTGGCTGTCTCTCTGCCACCCTCTCTTCCTGTGAGCCGGACCTGTGGACACAGAAACAAACTCACAAGACAGAGATGTTAAATATCCAGGAATAAGCTCCTGGCTCTGAGTCCGGGTCGGGCCTGGCATCCTCCTGCAAACAAGAACAATACAATTTAAAATACAATACAAGAAAATACAATGCTCCTCAGAAATTCCCCTTCCCCCCCCCCCCCCCAAAAAAAAAAAATAAAAAAAATAAAAATTAAAATAAATAAATAAAATAAATAAATAAAATAAAACTCCAAACTCCCTCCAAAATAAGAAAAGAACAATCAAATTAAAGCGTCGACCCTCAGAAATAATAATAAATAAAAATGAAAATAAAAAACGATGTAGGATATATTATCCGATATCCTTCTGGAATAAAAGTCTCCTCTCCGAAATCCTCCAAACAGCTTCAAAATCTCAAGTTCAGCACAAGAAAATTTGCAGCCAAAGTCTCTGAAATCGCCTCGACTCTCAACAAACCAACAGCGATCAAAGTGTTGATATTTACATTCAAAATTCATAAGACGCGTCGCCATAGCAACTCATACTCGAATGACTCAAATGCACGCACGCGGACCCAAAAGCCGCGTGCGTGAGCGCGTGCCTGAATGTAAATATTAAAAAATAACAAGTGAAATATAATTATGGTTTAATTACTCCCTAGCTCCAAAATTAAAATTCAACTCTTAAAGCACGAAACAAGGCTACCATAAATCTGTGAATTGTTTGATGTGGCTATATTATCAGTAATAAAATAATCATTTAAAAAATTTTAAATGATTATTTTATTACTGATAATATATATCAGTGTATTATATATTATTATATATTACTTTTTAAATGATTATAATCATTAAAAACATGCATCAGAAAGGTATTCCTTGCAGAACTGGAAGCTGCAATTTCAGGACCGTAGTTTTCTGTTTCAATACCGAACTGGATCACAATACACTCATTTAACCCCTTTCGCAGAAGATTATTGTTGTTCAACATTCATTATTCATCAAAGCATCACACTCGTACTTATTTGAACTGGACAAACTGCATCATTGATTTGTGAAAGTACATATGAAAATATACTACTGTATGTACTTGTTCTTTCTGGTGCCCTGATGAAACTGCTCCTCACATCTTCTGGGATTGTCCTCACACACAACTATTTTGAGACCAATTTTGGGACGAATTAACTGCAATGTTCTTCCGGGTTTCTCTCTCTCTCTCTCTTTAAAGGATGTAATGTTTGGCTTTTTAATATACAAAGAGTTTAAACAAATGAATACTTTATTATTAATCTATTATTGCTATTAAATTCTCTCTTCAAAATCCTTTATTCACTGTTTTTAGGAGAGAGGTCCAACAGTACATACAAAATATTTCATCATCTGAGAGCCTTAAAGCTCAGTAACCTTGTTTCAACTTTTTAACTCATTTCGTTAAAGTTTTCTGTTCTGTTTTTCTTGTTTTTACATGTATATATAGGCTATATGAAATCTCTATGTATAGGCCCATGTATATTTGCATAAATGATGGATTTTATTATCATTTAATTGTATGTAAGTTTTACATTTTTGCTATGTACTTGTATTTTTGATACCTTGGCATTACATTAAAAATAGGGTGGATAGAGGACCTGCCCCTCCTGAAGAATATAATTTTTTTCCCATATAAAGATTAAAGTGTGTGGAAAATGCTGAGGTGCAATAGGTGACTGTCTACAATTAATTTTTTTTATTATGCGGGTTGAAAGTCTCCTCACATCCTGATAGCAATCACAGTGTTAAGCGGTCGAACACACACACCATCTCTCAAAATCAGGTACGCCAATATATTATTATTACAAAATATTATTTACTGAACAATAAAAGTTAAATAACAGCCATTATACAAGAATACATTATACAAGCATACATTATACACGAATACAAAGTGTGTAGAATAGTCAACTCAAGTCAAATATATTTAAAAAGCACTTTTTACAATACAGATTGTATCAAATCTGCTTCACAGTATCAATCAAAAGAACTTAACAGTGTTTGTTTATTACTGGGGAAAAAAAAAGACATCCAAGTTTGGTGGAGCTGATCAATGGTATGATGGGACATTTACTTTGAATATCCCCAACTGAGCAAGCCAAAGGCAACAGTGGCAAGGAACCGAAAAACTCCATCAAGTGACCCGATGGTGTCCTAAAACTCCATCAGATGACCCGATGGAGAAAAAAAAAAAAAACCTTGGGAGAACCCAGGCTCAGTCGGGGGCCAGTTGTCCTCTGGCGTTTATGAAATAGAGGCCAAATTTACAGTAACTGTAAGATAAAAATTTGATATGAACGCCTGGCTAAATAAATGCATCTTTAGTCTAGCTTTAAGCTGGGAGATAAATGTGAAAATGGAAATAAATGTGAAAATGGTGGATCTGGATATTCTAGGAATGAAAATAAATAAAAATAAATAAAATACAAAAGGTGATGCTATTAGAATTTATACTAATTTATGACTCAAGACTTGGGTATAATCCGTCTTTTTAGTGGTACGGGTGTAGTGTAGACGCACGACTCACGTATAGGAAAATGTTCGATTGTAAGTGAGTGTAAAGAAAGTGAGTTTGGCAATCGATCGCAGGGCGAGCAGCAGTGAAGCAGTGTCTCGCTCTACAACTAACAACCAAACGCTCCAGCCGTATTTGCAGTTCCAGCCGTATAATGGCTTGAGACGCGTCTGACCTAATTTTAGCTACGTTTGAATCTAATTCTAGCTACAACTCTTTCACCCAATTACCCTTTAAATTCTCCTTTCAACTCTCGTCACCTTAGAAACAAAATAGGAAAAGATGAGAAAAACCAATACAATATTCAATCAGAATAAAAAATCTAAAAAATGAAAATAAAATACAAAAGGACTTGAAACAATCAAGAAAAAACAACAACAGCAACGTGGAAAATTGAAATCACACTAAGTCCAATTTAGTCCTCCTCAACCAACAGTGTCCGTGTATATCAGGTTGCCGAATTTCAGCTTCAGTTTGACGATTCTTCCGCAATTCAGGCTTAGTCAATCCAGAAAAGAAACGTGTGCACAGTCCTACAACTCAGCTCAGGATCAGCTTGAGACTGGATTAACTGGAAACAGGCTCGTAATCTCCCATTAAAATTGATAACTCTGAGAGAAGATCAGTCAGACTTGGAGCAGACGATGAATCGAAGCTAAAGAAACTTGACTGGGAACCAGATGGACTTGAGAAGGGTGACGTGTCTAAACTGATCTCGCGGTGAGATGGACCCCAGAAGGGTAACTGGTCAGAACTGATCTCGCAGTGAGATGGAGCTGGCTCGGTTAAGTCCCTGGAGAGGACAGATATTTGTGGCTGTAGATCTGCCGGATCTGGGTCCACTGTGTCGTCCCCGTAACAACCAAGAGCGGAAACCTTTATAGTTTTCCATGTTCGTTGGATGAATGAGCTGATGTCTTTCTTCACCCTCCTTCTTGATTGTTTTTCTAAAAAAAAGAAAAAATGGAAAAATAAATTCAATTACGCCACGCCAACTTCGGACAGAACAAAGACGACTAAAGCAAATCATGTAAAGGCAATAAAACGGCAAAAAAAGTGATGGACTTATAATAGCTTGTGACTGTGTCATGGGTTACAGTCGAGAATCACAAAATCATTTTCATATTAATAAATCCCTTATGTAAACGTATATATGACTACAGCCCACACACAAAAATCAAAAATGCCTTTTCAAACGGAAGAAAACCGGATGTGTAACTATTTTCATGCACTCATTCCTATAAAAAACGAAATACGTTTCAAGGTTCACATTTAATCCAGTCGGATTCTCTTTTTTTTATCTAGAGCTAATAAACTGTGTACCGCAGTCAAATCAGAAAAGTAACACACAACAGTAAACTACAATCAAAATGCTCATTTCAAATGGAAATTTGATTCAAAATCGAGAATCCTTTCGAATCGTGAAGAACCAAAAGATTCCCACCGCTAGATTATAGTGAAAAATAAAATAGATGCTGAATGTTGAACACTAATAATTTAAGGGGAACAAGAATAACATAAACCGTAGACTAGAGCAAAAGTCTACAACTATAACGAAAAGAATGACAGTAGACTAATAATAGACTTACCAACAGCCGGCGCTATCATAGCCCTCCATTTCCTACGGAGAAACGCGCCCACATCTTTCTTCTTCTTCTTTGTTGGGCTTTCAGCAAAATCTGAGGGAAGACATAATGAAGAAAGAATTCAATTGTAAGGTGAGACAACTGGAAAAGTGGGACATTTTTCAAGTATTTTCAGAGTATTTCCTCCTTAAAACTGCAGTGAACCAAAGACAGTCTCAAAAACACGCTTTGAAATCGCTGGTGTTTCTGACGTCACAAACCACCTTGCAACCAATCAGATCAACGTGTGATCGTCAACCAGTGGATCTCTGGGCTGAGTGAGTGAGTGAGCGAGTGAGTGGAGGTGGGGCTCATTTGCATATTCATAGAACCGAGCATACTAAATGAGGCAAAAAACATTTAAATATGGAATTATTTGGCGATCAAAGACGAGTTTAAAGGGATGAATTGATTGACCAGCGGGGGACTTTAATAATTAGGTACACAAGACGAACACAACACAACTCGGTATAGTGAAAGTACTGACAGTCATAATAATGACCATAGACTCACCCGGGACAGACGATGGATCGTCAGGATCGTCCTGAATAGAGTCCGGCGTCAGACTGGACAATCCTGAGAAAGACATCAGCTCTAGATCTGGTGCCGGCTCTGGGTCCAGGACAGATGTGCATGATGGTTCGGGATCATCGTCCGGATCGGCATTAACAACCGGCAGCTGGAGGCTCGATACATCGGAGACCGTCAACAGCTCTAACACGGATTCAAACCGCTCTTGATCATCCGGATCGGCATTAACCGGCAGCTGGACTCCAGATGGACACGGATGCACTGGTGATGCCCAGTAAAACTCGGACGAATCCTGCTAGGCATCCGTGGGATCGCAGGAGGGATATGTGGACACTAGTATATCGACCTCACTGCAGTCAAGCTTTACAGCCTTCCCCATTCTCCGTAAGAAAGCACAGATGCCTTAAAGAAAGGTAAAAACACAAGAAACCGTAAATACTGAGGCTTGACATCATGAAGAAAGAAGAACATGGGATGAAAACAGTAACAGTTGGCAACATCATTCAAAAACAAGAGAACCAACCAAATATTAATAATAACTTATAATGTTGTGTATTCAATGTCTTTTTTTTGTGCATTTAATTTTTAGTAAAAGTAATTTATGCAGCGTCCTGAAGACCATGATCCTCTAAAGCAGGGAATATCACACACAAGCATGTTTCAAACTAATCATAATTATTAAACATTGGACACTCAAATTATGGCTATTATTGAAATTTGTACCCAATCCTTGTGTAAATATGTTATGATGTGTCTTGGAATAAAAAATAAATCTGATTATCGGCTTGATCAAACTTCAGTTGTATTTTGATATAATGTGGCGTGGTCATATATGGTCATTAATGACACTCCAGTGATAAATGGTCATTTGATTTACCCTCAGCTCTTCTCTCAGGTATCGGTGCAGTTTTCTGGTCTGGGATGATGCCGCTCCAGTCACGGGAATGAAGCTTCTCCTCTTCCTCTGCCTATAGGGGGACCATATTTTGATTACCAAAAACCAGGACACTCTGCCCAGCAAACAGATACTCAAAGTTTACTCAAAGATGCCTTATTAATTTCAATACATTGAAAGTAGGCTATTCCTCCTCTGTATAAATAGAAAATTGTTACAAGACACAAATTCAGATAGGCTTCTCAGAGGTTACTCAACGTTTTATTAATACAGGTTTCAAAAATAATGAAATAATGTCTCTTATTCTGTATTACAAAAGTAAATATATAGATAATAAATAACTGAAAGAAATACCTCCAAATTGAACAAAAATGTCTCTAACTAACTTGCCAAAAAGAACTAACAAATTCTATTTATATCTTTAGTTTTCTTCCTCTTTATCCTGTTTTTCTTCCTCATCCTCCTTGTTTGCCCATCTATATTTTGCTGTAGAGCTGATCTTTCCCAGCAGTTTTTTGAAAACCAGGACATTTTCATCACTTTATAAAGAACAGCCAGGAGGGCCAGGACGTGAAAACAGGACTGTTGGTCACCCTACCTTTGCCTTGGCTCTGCGAGAGTGTGGAGAAGAAGTGGACGGACGTCCATCATCTGGGCTCTGCTGGCTGTCTCTCTGCCACCCTCTCTTCCTGTGAGCCGGACCTGTGGACACAGAAACAAACTCACAAGACAGAGATGTTAAATATCCAGGAATAAGCTCCTGGCTCTGAGTCCGGGTCGGGCCTGGCATCCTCCTGCAAACAAGAACAATACAATTTAAAATACAATACAAGAAAATACAATGCTCCTCAGAAATACCCCCCCCCCCCCCCCCCCAAAAAAAAATAAATAAAAAAAAAAATAAAAATAAATAAATAAAATAAATAAATCAAATAAAACTCCAAACTCCCTCCAAAATAAGAAAAGAACAATCAAATTAAAGCGTCGACCCTCAGAAATAATAATAAATAAAAATGAAAATAAAAAACGATGTAGGATATATTATCCGATATCCTTCTGGAATAAAAGTCTCCTCTCCGAAATCCTCCAAACAGCTTCAAAATCTCAAGTTCAGCACAAGAAAATTTGCAGCCAAAGTCTCTGAAATCGCCTCGACTCTCAACAAACCAACAGCGATCAAAGTGTTGATATTTACATTCAAAATTCATAAGACGCGTCGCCATAGCAACTCATACTCGAATGACTCAAATGCACGCACGCGGACCCAAAAGCCGCGTGCGTGAGCGCGTGCCTGAATGTAAATATTAAAAAATAACAAGTGAAATATAATTATGGTTTAATTACTCCCTAGCTCCAAAATTAAAATTCAACTCTTAAAGCACGAAACAAGGCTACCATAAATCTGTGAATTGTTTGATGTGGCTATATTATCAGTAATAAAATAATCATTTAAAAAATTTTAAATGATTATTTTATTACTGATAATATATATCAGTGTATTATATATTATTATATATTACTTTTTAAATGATTATAATCATTAAAAACATGCATCAGAAAGGTATTCCTTGCAGAACTGGAAGCTGCAATTTCAGGACCGTAGTTTTCTGTTTCAATACCGAACTGGATCACAATACACTCATTTAACCCCTTTCGCAGAAGATTATTGTTGTTCAACATTCATTATTCATCAAAGCATCACACTCGTACTTATTTGAACTGGACAAACTGCATCATTGATTTGTGAAAGTACATATGAAAATATACTACTGTATGTACTTGTTCTTTCTGGTGCCCTGATGAAACTGCTCCTCACATCTTCTGGGATTGTCCTCACACACAACTATTTTGAGACCAATTTTGGGACGAATTAACTGCAATGTTCTTCCGGGTTTCTCTCTCTCTCTCTTTTTAAAGGATGTAATGTTTGGCTTTTTAATATACAAAGAGTTTAAACAAATGAATACTTTATTATTAATCTATTATTGCTATTAAATTCTCTCTTCAAAATCCTTTATTCACTGTTTTTAGGAGAGAGGTCCAACAGTACATACAAAATATTTCATCATCTGAGAGCCTTAAAGCTCAGTAACCTTGTTTCAACTTTTTAACTCATTTCGTTAAAGTTTTCTGTTCTGTTTTTCTTGTTTTTACATGTATATATAGGCTATATGAAATCTCTAGGCCCATGTATATTTGCATAAATGATGGATTTTATTATCATTTAATTGTATGTAAGTTTTACATTTTTGCTATGTACTTGTATTTTTGATACCTTGGCATTACATTAAAAATAGGGTGGATAGAGGACCTGCCCCTCCTGAAGAATATAATTTTTTTTCCCATATAAAGATTAAAGTGTGTGGAAAATGCTGAGGTGCAATAGGTGACTGTCTACAATTAATTTTTTTTATTATGCGGGTTGAAAGTCTCCTCACATCCTGATAGCAATCACAGTGTTAAGCGGTCGAACACACACACCATCTCTCAAAATCAGGTACGCCAATATATTATTATTACAAAATATTATTTACTGAACAATAAAAGTTAAATAACAGCCATTATACAAGAATACATTATACAAGCATACATTATACACGAATACAAAGTGTGTAGAATAGTCAACTCAAGTCAAATATATTTAAAAAGCACTTTTTACAATACAGATTGTATCAAATCTGCTTCACAGTATCAATCAAAAGAACTTAACAGTGTTTGTTTATTACTGGGGGAAAAAAAAGACATCCAAGTTTGGTGGAGCTGAGCAATGGTATGATGGGACATTTACTTTGAATATCCCCAACTGAGCAAGCCAAAGGCAACAGTGGCAAGGAACCGAAAAACTCCATCAAGTGACCCGATGGTGTCCTAAAACTCCATCAGATGACCCGATGGAGAAAAAAAAAAAAAAACCTTGGGAGAACCCAGGCTCAGTCGGGGGCCAGTTGTCCTCTGGCGTTTATGAACTAGAGGCCAAATTTACAGTAACTGTAAGATAAAAATTTGATATGAACGCCTGGCTAAATAAATGCATCTTTAGTCTAGCTTTAAGCTGGGAGATAAATGTGAAAATGGAAATAAATGTGAAAATGGTGGATCTGGATATTCTAGGAATGAAAATAAATAAAAATAAATAAAATACAAAAGGTGATGCTATTAGAATTTATACTAATTTATGACTCAAGACTTGGGTATAATCCGTCTTTTTAGTGGTACGGGTGTAGTGTAGACGCACGACTCACGTATAGGAAAATGTTCGATTGTAAGTGAGTGTAAAAAAAGTGAGTTTGGCAATCGATCGCAGGGCGAGCAGCAGTGAAGCAGTGTCTCGCTCTACAACTAACAACCAAACGCTCCAGCCGTATTTGCAGTTCCAGCCGTATAATGGCTTGAGACGCGTCTGACCTAATTTTAGCTACGTTTGAATCTAATTCTAGCTACAACTCTTTCACCCAATTACCCTTTAAATTCTCCTTTCAACTCTCGTCACCTTAGAAACAAAATAGGAAAAGATGAGAAAAACCAATACAATATTCAATCAGAATAAAAAATCTAAAAAATGAAAATAAAATACAAAAGGACTTGAAACAATCAAGAAAAAACAACAACAGCAACGTGGAAAATTGAAATCACACTAAGTCCAATTTAGTCCTCCTCAACCAACAGTGTCCGTGTATATCAGGTTGCCGAATTTCAGCTTCAGTTTGACGATTCTTCCGCAATTCAGGCTTAGTCAATCCAGAAAAGAAACGTGTGCACAGTCGTACAACTCAGCTCAGGATCAGCTTGAGACTGGATTAACTGGAAACAGGCTCGTAATCTCCCATTAAAATTGATAACTCTGAGAGAAGATCAGTCAGACTTGGAGCAGACGATGAATCGAAGCTAAAGAAACTTGACTGGGAACCAGATGGACTTGAGAAGGGTGACGTGTCTAAACTGATCTCGCGGTGAGATGGACCCCAGAAGGGTAACTGGTCAGAACTGATCTCGCAGTGAGATGGAGCTGGCTCGGTTAAGTCCCTGGAGAGGACAGATATTTGTGGCTGTAGATCTGCCGGATCTGGGTCCACTGTGTCGTCCCCGTAACAACCAAGAGTGGAAACCTTTATAGTTTTCCATGTTCTTTGGATGAATGAGCTGATGTCTTTCTTCACCCTCCTTCTTGATTGTTTTTCTAAAAAAAAGAAAAAATGGAAAAATAAATTCAATTACGCCACGCCAACTTCGGACAGAACAAAGACGACTAAAGCAAATCATGTAAAGGCAATAAAACGGCAAAAAAAGTGATGGACTTATAATAGCTTGTGACTGTGTCATGGGTTACAGTCGAGAATCACAAAATCATTTTCATATTAATAAATCCCTTATGTAAACGTATATATGACTACAGCCCACACACAAAAATCAAAAATGCCTTTTCAAACGGAAGAAAACCGGATGTGTAACTATTTTCATGCACTCATTCCTATAAAAAACGAAATACGTTTCAAGGTTCACATTTAATCCAGTCGGATTCTCTTTTTTTTATCTAGAGCTAATAAACTGTGTACCGCAGTCAAATCAGAAAAGTAACACACAACAGTAAACTACAATCAAAATGCTCATTTCAAATGGAAATTTGATTCAAAATCGAGAATCCTTTCGAATCGTGAAGAACCAAAAGATTCCCACCGCTAGATTATAGTGAAAAATAAAATAGATGCTGAATGTTGAACACTAATAATTTAAGGGGAACAAGAATAACATAAACCGTAGACTAGAGCAAAAGTCTACAACTATAACGAAAAGAATGACAGTAGACTAATAATAGACTTACCAACAGCCGGCGCTATCATAGCCCTCCATTTCCTACGGAGAAACGCGCCCACATCTTTCTTCTTCTTCTTTGTTGGGCTTTCAGCAAAATCTGAGGGAAGACATAATGAAGAAAGAATTCAATTGTAAGGTGAGACAACTGGAAAAGTGGGACATTTTTCAAGTATTTTCAGAGTATTTCCTCCTTAAAACTGCAGTGAACCAAAGACAGTCTCAAAAACACGCTTTGAAATCGCTGGTGTTTCTGATGTCACAAACCACCTTGCAACCAATCAGATCAACGTGTGATCGTCAACCAGTGGATCTCTGGGCTGAGTGAGTGAGTGAGCGAGTGAGTGGAGGTGGGGCTCATTTGCATATTCATAGAACCGAGCATACTAAATGAGGCAAAAAACATTTAAATATGGAATTATTTGGTGATCAAAGACGAGTTTAAAGGGATGAATTGATTGACCAGCGGGGGACTTTAATAATTAGGTACACAAGACGAACACAACACAACTCGGTATAGTGAAAGTACTGACAGTCATAATAATGACCATAGACTCACCCGGGACAGACGATGGATCGTCAGGATCGTCCTGAATAGAGTCCGGCGTCAGACTGGACAATCCTGAGAAAGACATCAGCTCTAGATCTGGTGCCGGCTCTGGGTCCAGGACAGATGTGCATGATGGTTCGGGATCATCGTCCGGATCGGCATTAACAACCGGCAGCTGGAGGCTCGATACATCGGAGACCGTCAACAGCTCTAACACGGATTCAAACCGCTCTTGATCATCCGGATCGGCATTAACCGGCAGCTGGACTCCAGATGGACACGGATGCACTGGTGATGCCCAGTAAAACTCGGACGAATCCTGCTGGGCATCCGTGGGATCGCAGGAGGGATATGTGGACACTAGTATATCGACCTCACTGCAGTCAAGCTTTACAGCCTTCCCCATTCTCCGTAAGAAAGCACAGATGCCTTAAAGAAAGGTAAAAACACAAGAAACCGTAAATACTGAGGCTTGACATCATGAAGAAAGAAGAACATGGGATGAAAACAGTAACAGTTGGCAACATCATTCAAAAACAAGAGAACCAACCAAATATTAATAATAACTTATAATGTTGTGTATTCAATGTCTTTTTTTTGTGCATTTAATTTTTAGTAAAAGTAATTTATGCAGCGTCCTGAAGACCATGATCCTCTAAAGCAGGGAATATCACACACAAGCATGTTTCAAACTAATCATAATTATTAAACATTGGACACTCAAATTATGGCTATTATTGAAATTTGTACCCAATCCTTGTGTAAATATGTTATGATGTGTCTTGGAATAAAAAATAAATCTGATTATCGGCTTGATCAAACTTCAGTTGTATTTTGATATAATGTGGCGTGGTCATATATGGTAATTAATGACACTCCAGTGATAAATGGTCGTTTGATTTATCCTCAGCTCTTCTCTCAGGTATCGGTGCAGTTTTCTGGTCTGGGATGATGCCGCTCCAGTCACGGGAATGAAGCTTCTCCTCTTCCTCTGCCTATAGGGGGACCATATTTTGATTACCAAAAACCAGGACACTCGGCCCAGCAAACAGATACTCAAAGTTTACTCAAAGATGCCTTATTAATTTCAATACATTGAAAGTAGGCTATTCCTCCTCTGTATAAATAGAAAATTGTTACATTACAAGACACAAATTCAGATAGGCTTCTCAGAGGTTACTCAACGTTTTATTAATACAGGTTTCAAAAATAATGAAATAATGTCTCTTATTCTGTATTACAAAAGTAAATATATAGATAATAAATAACTGAAAGAAATACCTCCAAATTGAACAAAAATGTCTCTAACTAACTTGCCAAAAAGAACTAACAAATTCTATTTATATCTTTAGTTTTCTTCCTCTTTATCCTGTTTTTCTTCCTCATCCTCCTTGTTTGCCCATCTATATTTTGCTGTAGAGCTGATCTTTCCCAGCAGTTTTTTGAAAACCAGGACATTTTCATCACTTTATAAAGAACAGCCAGGAGGGCCAGGACGTGAAAACAGGACTGTTGGTCACCCTACCTTTGCCTTGGCTCTGCGAGAGTGTGGAGAAGAAGTGGACGGACGTCCATCATCTGGGCTCTGCTGGCTGTCTCTCTGCCACCCTCTCTTCCTGTGAGCCGGACCTGTGGACACAGAAACAAACTCACAAGACAGAGATGTTAAATATCCAGGAATAAGCTCCTGGCTCTGAGTCCGGGTCGGGCCTGGCATCCTCCTGCAAACAAGAACAATACAATTTAAAATACAATACAAGAAAATACAATGCTCCTCAGAAATTCCCCTTCCCCCCCCCCCCCCCAAAAAAAAAAAATAAAAAAAATAAAAATTAAAATAAATAAATAAAATAAATAAATAAAATAAAACTCCAAACTCCCTCCAAAATAAGAAAAGAACAATCAAATTAAAGCGTCGACCCTCAGAAATAATAATAAATAAAAATGAAAATAAAAAACGATGTAGGATATATTATCCGATATCCTTCTGGAATAAAAGTCTCCTCTCCGAAATCCTCCAAACAGCTTCAAAATCTCAAGTTCAGCACAAGAAAATTTGCAGCCAAAGTCTCTGAAATCGCCTCGACTCTCAACAAACCAACAGCGATCAAAGTGTTGATATTTACATTCAAAATTCATAAGACGCGTCGCCATAGCAACTCATACTCGAATGACTCAAATGCACGCACGCGGACCCAAAAGCCGCGTGCGTGAGCGCGTGCCTGAATGTAAATATTAAAAAATAACAAGTGAAATATAATTATGGTTTAATTACTCCCTAGCTCCAAAATTAAAATTCAACTCTTAAAGCACGAAACAAGGCTACCATAAATCTGTGAATTGTTTGATGTGGCTATATTATCAGTAATAAAATAATCATTTAAAAAATTTTAAATGATTATTTTATTACTGATAATATATATCAGTGTATTATATATTATTATATATTACTTTTTAAATGATTATAATCATTAAAAACATGCATCAGAAAGGTATTCCTTGCAGAACTGGAAGCTGCAATTTCAGGACCGTAGTTTTCTGTTTCAATACCGAACTGGATCACAATACACTCATTTAACCCCTTTCGCAGAAGATTATTGTTGTTCAACATTCATTATTCATCAAAGCATCACACTCGTACTTATTTGAACTGGACAAACTGCATCATTGATTTGTGAAAGTACATATGAAAATATACTACTGTATGTACTTGTTCTTTCTGGTGCCCTGATGAAACTGCTCCTCACATCTTCTGGGATTGTCCTCACACACAACTATTTTGAGACCAATTTTGGGACGAATTAACTGCAATGTTCTTCCGGGTTTCTCTCTCTCTCTCTCTTTAAAGGATGTAATGTTTGGCTTTTTAATATACAAAGAGTTTAAACAAATGAATACTTTATTATTAATCTATTATTGCTATTAAATTCTCTCTTCAAAATCCTTTATTCACTGTTTTTAGGAGAGAGGTCCAACAGTACATACAAAATATTTCATCATCTGAGAGCCTTAAAGCTCAGTAACCTTGTTTCAACTTTTTAACTCATTTCGTTAAAGTTTTCTGTTCTGTTTTTCTTGTTTTTACATGTATATATAGGCTATATGAAATCTCTATGTATAGGCCCATGTATATTTGCATAAATGATGGATTTTATTATCATTTAATTGTATGTAAGTTTTACATTTTTGCTATGTACTTGTATTTTTGATACCTTGGCATTACATTAAAAATAGGGTGGATAGAGGACCTGCCCCTCCTGAAGAATATAATTTTTTTCCCATATAAAGATTAAAGTGTGTGGAAAATGCTGAGGTGCAATAGGTGACTGTCTACAATTAATTTTTTTTATTATGCGGGTTGAAAGTCTCCTCACATCCTGATAGCAATCACAGTGTTAAGCGGTCGAACACACACACCATCTCTCAAAATCAGGTACGCCAATATATTATTATTACAAAATATTATTTACTGAACAATAAAAGTTAAATAACAGCCATTATACAAGAATACATTATACAAGCATACATTATACACGAATACAAAGTGTGTAGAATAGTCAACTCAAGTCAAATATATTTAAAAAGCACTTTTTACAATACAGATTGTATCAAATCTGCTTCACAGTATCAATCAAAAGAACTTAACAGTGTTTGTTTATTACTGGGGAAAAAAAAAGACATCCAAGTTTGGTGGAGCTGATCAATGGTATGATGGGACATTTACTTTGAATATCCCCAACTGAGCAAGCCAAAGGCAACAGTGGCAAGGAACCGAAAAACTCCATCAAGTGACCCGATGGTGTCCTAAAACTCCATCAGATGACCCGATGGAGAAAAAAAAAAAAAACCTTGGGAGAACCCAGGCTCAGTCGGGGGCCAGTTGTCCTCTGGCGTTTATGAACTAGAGGCCAAATTTACAGTAACTGTAAGATAAAAATTTGATATGAACGCCTGGCTAAATAAATGCATCTTTAGTCTAGCTTTAAGCTGGGAGATAAATGTGAAAATGGAAATAAATGTGAAAATGGTGGATCTGGATATTCTAGGAATGAAAATAAATAAAAATAAATAAAATACAAAAGGTGATGCTATTAGAATTTATACTAATTTATGACTCAAGACTTGGGTATAATCCGTCTTTTTAGTGGTACGGGTGTAGTGTAGACGCACGACTCACGTATAGGAAAATGTTCGATTGTAAGTGAGTGTAAAGAAAGTGAGTTTGGCAATCGATCGCAGGGCGAGCAGCAGTGAAGCAGTGTCTCGCTCTACAACTAACAACCAAACGCTCCAGCCGTATTTGCAGTTCCAGCCGTATAATGGCTTGAGACGCGTCTGACCTAATTTTAGCTACGTTTGAATCTAATTCTAGCTACAACTCTTTCACCCAATTACCCTTTAAATTCTCCTTTCAACTCTCGTCACCTTAGAAACAAAATAGGAAAAGATGAGAAAAACCAATACAATATTCAATCAGAATAAAAAATCTAAAAAATGAAAATAAAATACAAAAGGACTTGAAACAATCAAGAAAAAACAACAACAGCAACGTGGAAAATTGAAATCACACTAAGTCCAATTTAGTCCTCCTCAACCAACAGTGTCCGTGTATATCAGGTTGCCGAATTTCAGCTTCAGTTTGACGATTCTTCCGCAATTCAGGCTTAGTCAATCCAGAAAAGAAACGTGTGCACAGTCGTACAACTCAGCTCAGGATCAGCTTGAGACTGGATTAACTGGAAACAGGCTCGTAATCTCCCATTAAAATTGATAACTCTGAGAGAAGATCAGTCAGACTTGGAGCAGACGATGAATCGAAGCTAAAGAAACTTGACTGGGAACCAGATGGACTTGAGAAGGGTGACGTGTCTAAACTGATCTCGCGGTGAGATGGACCCCAGAAGGGTAACTGGTCAGAACTGATCTCGCAGTGAGATGGAGCTGGCTCGGTTAAGTCCCTGGAGAGGACAGATATTTGTGGCTGTAGATCTGCCGGATCTGGGTCCACTGTGTCGTCCCCGTAACAACCAAGAGCGGAAACCTTTATAGTTTTCCATGTTCGTTGGATGAATGAGCTGATGTCTTTCTTCACCCTCCTTCTTGATTGTTTTTCTAAAAAAAAGAAAAAATGGAAAAATAAATTCAATTACGCCACGCCAACTTCGGACAGAACAAAGACGACTAAAGCAAATCATGTAAAGGCAATAAAACGGCAAAAAAAGTGATGGACTTATAATAGCTTGTGACTGTGTCATGGGTTACAGTCGAGAATCACAAAATCATTTTCATATTAATAAATCCCTTATGTAAACGTATATATGACTACAGCCCACACACAAAAATCAAAAATGCCTTTTCAAACGGAAGAAAACCGGATGTGTAACTATTTTCATGCACTCATTCCTATAAAAAACGAAATACGTTTCAAGGTTCACATTTAATCCAGTCGGATTCTCTTTTTTTTATCTAGAGCTAATAAACTGTGTACCGCAGTCAAATCAGAAAAGTAACACACAACAGTAAACTACAATCAAAATGCTCATTTCAAATGGAAATTTGATTCAAAATCGAGAATCCTTTCGAATCGTGAAGAACCAAAAGATTCCCACCGCTAGATTATAGTGAAAAATAAAATAGATGCTGAATGTTGAACACTAATAATTTAAGGGGAACAAGAATAACATAAACCGTAGACTAGAGCAAAAGTCTACAACTATAACGAAAAGAATGACAGTAGACTAATAATAGACTTACCAACAGCCGGCGCTATCATAGCCCTCCATTTCCTACGGAGAAACGTGAACCAAAGACAGTCTCAAAAACACGCTTTGAAATCGCTGGTGTTTCTGACGTCACAAACCACCTTGCAACCAATCAGATCAACGTGTGATCGTCAACCAGTGGATCTCTGGGCTGAGTGAGTGAGTGAGCGAGTGAGTGGAGGTGGGGCTCATTTGCATATTCATAGAACCGAGCATACTAAATGAGGCAAAAAACATTTAAATATGGAATTATTTGGTGATCAAAGACGAGTTTAAAGGGATGAATTGATTGACCAGCGGGGGACTTTAATAATTAGGTACACAAGACGAACACAACACAACTCGGTATAGTGAAAGTACTGACAGTCATAATAATGACCATAGACTCACCCGGGACAGACGATGGATCGTCAGGATCGTCCTGAATAGAGTCCGGCGTCAGACTGGACAATCCTGAGAAAGACATAGCTCTAGATCTGGTGCCGGCTCTGGGTCCAGGACAGATGTGCATGATGGTTCGGGATCATCGTCCGGATCGGCATTAACAACCGGCAGCTGGAGGCTCGATACATCGGAGACCGTCAACAGCTCTAACACGGATTCAAACCGCTCTTGATCATCCGGATCGGCATTAACCGGCAGCTGGACTCCAGATGGACACGGATGCACTGGTGATGCCCAGTAAAACTCGGACGAATCCTGCTGGGCATCCGTGGGATCGCAGGAGGGATATGTGGACACTAGTATATCGACCTCACTGCAGTCAAGCTTTACAGCCTTCCCCATTCTCCGTAAGAAAGCACAGATGCCTTAAAGAAAGGTAAAAACACAAGAAACCGTAAATACTGAGGCTTGACATCATAAAGAAAGAAGAACATGGGATGAAAACAGTAACAGTTGGCAACATCATTCAAAAACAAGAGAACCAACCAAATATTAATAATAACTTATAATGTTGTGTATTCAATGTCTTTTTTTTTGTGCATTTAATTTTTAGTAAAAGTAATTTATGCAGCGTCCTGAAGACCATGATCCTCTAAAGCAGGGAATATCACACACAAGCATGTTTCAAACTAATCATAATTATTAAACATTGGACACTCAAATTATGGCTATTATTGAAATTTGTACCCAATCCTTGTGTAAATATGTTATGATGTGTCTTGGAATAAAAAATAAATCTGATTATCGGCTTGATCAAACTTCAGTTGTATTTTGATATAATGTGGCGTGGTCATATATGGTCATTAATGACACTCCAGTGATAAATGGTCATTTGATTTACCCTCAGCTCTTCTCTCAGGTATCGGTGCAGTTTTCTGGTCTGGGATGATGCCGCTCCAGTCACGGGAATGAAGCTTCTCCTCTTCCTCTGCCTATAGGGGGACCATATTTTGATTACCAAAAACCAGGACACTCGGCCCAGCAAACAGATACTCAAAGTTTACTCAAAGATGCCTTATTAATTTCAATACATTGAAAGTAGGCTATTCCTCCTCTGTATAAATAGAAAATTGTTGGACCCCAGAAGGGTAACTGGTCAGAACTGATCTCGCACTGAGATGGAGCTTGTAATGGAGAGGCAGAGTCGTGCGGATCCATATGCAGTGTAGCTTTATTAAGAATAGTCATACAGGCAAGGGTCAACGATCAGCATAAATGTATCGCAGATAATCCACAAGAATTACCGAAGACAGGCAGGGGTCAGGGCAGGCAGCAATGATCAAAGTCCAGAAGAGACAGGCGAGGATCAGGGCAGGCAGCAAGGGTCGTAATCCAGAAACACAGGCAATGGTCAGGGCAGGCAGCAAACGGAGAATCAAGGTCCAAGAACAGTCGAGGGTCGGTACACAGATAATTCAGATAAACACAGGGGAAAACGCTCAGAAATGTCGCCGGGGCAAAACAAGACTTCGCACTGATTGAGAGTCAGCGGGCTGTTTATATAGGAAGGGAAATAGGGAACACCTGTGCCGGTGATTAGCCCTAGGTACGGGGATTATGGGAGATGTAGTTCAATACTCGGGAGACGGAGCTCTATGAGGAGCGGAGAGAGCCACGGAGGAGCGATTCATGACAGAGCTGGCTCGGTTAAGTCTCTGGAGAGGACAGATATTTGTGGCTGTAGATCTGCCGGATCTGGGTCCACTGTGTCGTCCCCGTAACAACCAAGAGCGGAAACCTTTATAGTTTTCCATGTTCGTTGGATGAATGAGCTGATGTCTTTCTTCACCCTCCTTCTTGATTGTTTTTCTAAAAAAAAGAAAAAATGGAAAAATAAATTAAATTACGCCACGCCAACTTCGGACAGAACAAAGACGACTAAAGCAAATCATGTAAAGGCAATAAAACGGCAAAAAAAGTGATGGACTTATAATAGCTTGTGACTGTGTCATGGGTTACAGTCGAGAATCACAAAATCATTTTCATATTAATAAATCCCTTATGTAAACGTATATATGACTACAGCCCACACACAAAAATCAAAAATGCCTTTTCAAACGGAAGAAAACCGGATGTGTAACTATTTTCATGCACTCATTCCTATAAAAAACGAAATACGTTTCAAGGTTCACATTTAATCCAGTCGGATTCTCTTTTTTTTATCTAGAGCTAATAAACTGTGTACCGCAGTCAAATCAGAAAAGTAACACACAACAGTAAACTACAATCAAAATGCTCATTTCAAATGGAAATTTGATTCAAAATCGAGAATCCTTTCGAATCGTGAAGAACCAAAAGATTCCCACCGCTAGATTATAGTGAAAAATAAAATAGATGCTGAATGTTGAACACTAATAATTTAAGGGGAACAAGAATAACATAAACCGTAGACTAGAGCAAAAGTCTACAACTATAACGAAAAGAATGACAGTAGACTAATAATAGACTTACCAACAGCCGGCGCTATCATAGCCCTCCATTTCCTACGGAGAAACGCGCCCATATCTTTCTTCTTCTTCTTTGTTGGGCTTTCAGCAAAATCTGAGGGAAGACATAATGAAGAAAGAATTCAATTGTAAGGTGAGACAACTGGAAAAGTGGGACATTTTTCAAGTATTTTCAGAGTATTTCCTCCTTAAAACTGCAGTGAACC
Source organism: Cyprinella venusta (assembly GCA_038021265.1). Taxonomy (NCBI): domain Eukaryota; kingdom Metazoa; phylum Chordata; class Actinopteri; order Cypriniformes; family Leuciscidae; genus Cyprinella; species Cyprinella venusta. The sequence goes on along the minus strand of CM075876.1, from coordinate 5,861,780 downwards.
AAAGACAGTCTCAAAAACACGCTTTGAAATCGCTGGTGTTTCTGACGTCACAAACCACCTTGCAACCAATCAGATCAACGTGTGATCGTCAACCAGTGGATCTCTGGGCTGAGTGAGTGAGTGAGCGAGTGAGTGGAGGTGGGGCTCATTTGCATATTCATAGAACCGAGCATACTAAATGAGGCAAAAAACATTTAAATATGGAATTATTTGGTGATCAAAGACGAGTTTAAAGGGATGAATTGATTGACCAGCGGGGGACTTTAATAATTAGGTACACAAGACGAACACAACACAACTCGGTATAGTGAAAGTACTGACAGTCATAATAATGACCATAGACTCACCCGGGACAGACGATGGATCGTCAGGATCGTCCTGAATAGAGTCCGGCGTCAGACTGGACAATCCTGAGAAAGACATCAGCTCTAGATCTGGTGCCGGCTCTGGGTCCAGGACAGATGTGCATGATGGTTCGGGATCATCGTCCGGATCGGCATTAACAACCGGCAGCTGGAGGCTCGATACATCGGAGACCGTCAACAGCTCTAACACGGATTCAAACCGCTCTTGATCATCCGGATCGGCATTAACCGGCAGCTGGACTCCAGATGGACACGGATGCACTGGTGATGCCCAGTAAAACTCGGACGAATCCTGCTGGGCATCCGTGGGATCGCAGGAGGGATATGTGGACACTAGTATATCGACCTCACTGCAGTCAAGCTTTACAGCCTTCCCCATTCTCCGTAAGAAAGCACAGATGCCTTAAAGAAAGGTAAAAACACAAGAAACCGTAAATACTGAGGCTTGACATCATGAAGAAAGAAGAACATGGGATGAAAACAGTAACAGTTGGCAACATCATTCAAAAACAAGAGAACCAACCAAATATTAATAATAACTTATAATGTTGTGTATTCAATGTCTTTTTTTTTTGTGCATTTAATTTTTAGTAAAAGTAATTTATGCAGCGTCCTGAAGACCATGATCCTCTAAAGCAGGGAATATCACACACAAGCATGTTTCAAACTAATCATAATTATTAAACATTGGACACTCAAATTATGGCTATTATTGAAATTTGTACCCAATCCTTGTGTAAATATGTTATGATGTGTCTTGGAATAAAAAATAAATCTGATTATCGGCTTGATCAAACTTCAGTTGTATTTTGATATAATGTGGCGTGGTCATATATGGTAATTAATGACACTCCAGTGATAAATGGTCGTTTGATTTACCCTCAGCTCTTCTCTCAGGTATCGGTGCAGTTTTCTGGTCTGGGATGATGCCGCTCCAGTCACGGGAATGAAGCTTCTCCTCTTCCTCTGCCTATAGGGGGACCATATTTTGATTACCAAAAACCAGGACACTCGGCCCAGCAAACAGACACTCAAAGTTTACTCAAAGATGCCTTATTAATTTTTTAATACATTGAAAGTAGGCTATTCCTCCTCTGTATAAATAGAAAATTGTTACAAGACACAAATTCAGATAGGCTTCTCAGAGGTTACTCAACGTTTTATTAATACAGGTTTCAAAAATAATGAAATAATGTCTCTTATTCTGTATTACAAAAGTAAATATATAGATAATAAATAACTGAAAGAAATACCTCCAAATTGAACAAAAATGTCTCTAACTAACTTGCCAAAAAGAACTAACAAATTCTATTTATATCTTTAGTTTTCTTCCTCTTTATCCTGTTTTTCTTCCTCATCCTCCTTGTTTGCCCATCTATATTTTGCTGTAGAGCTGATCTTTCCCAGCAGTTTTTTGAAAACCAGGACATTTTCATCACTTTATAAAGAACAGCCAGGAGGGCCAGGACGTGAAAACAGGACTGTTGGTCACCCTACCTTTGCCTTGGCTCTGCGAGAGTGTGGAGAAGAAGTGGACGGACGTCCATCATCTGGGCTCTGCTGGCTGTCTCTCTGCCACCCTCTCTTCCTGTGAGCCGGACCTGTGGACACAGAAACAAACTCACAAGACAGAGATGTTAAATATCCAGGAATAAGCTCCTGGCTCTGAGTCCGGGTCGGGCCTGGCATCCTCCTGCAAACAAGAACAATACAATTTAAAATACAATACAAGAAAATACAGTGCTCCTCAGAAATACCCCCCCCCCCCAAAAAAAAAAAATAAAAAAAAAAAAATAAAAATAAAAATAAGTAAATAAATAAAATAAATCAAATAAAACTCCAAACTCCCTCCAAAATAAGAAAAGAACAATCAAATTAAAGCGTCGACCCTCAGAAATAATAATAAATAAAAATGAAAATAAAAAACGATGTAGGATATATTATCCGATATCCTTCTGGAATAAAAGTCTCCTCTCCGAAATCCTCCAAACAGCTTCAAAATCTCAAGTTCAGCACAAGAAAATTTGCCGCCAAAGTCTCTGAAATCGCCTCGACTCTCAACAAACCAACAGCGATCAAAGTGTTGATATTTACATTCAAAATTCATAAGACGCGTCGCCATAGCAACTCATACTCGAATGACTCAAATGCACGCACGCGGACCCAAAAGCCGCGTGCGTGAGCGCGTGCCTGAATGTAAATATTAAAAAATAACAAGTGAAATATAATTATGGTTTAATTACTCCCTAGCTCCAAAATTAAAATTCAACTCTTAAAGCACGAAACAAGGCTACCATAAATCTGTGAATTGTTTGATGTGGCTATATTATCAGTAATAAAATAATCATTTAAAAAATTTTAAATGATTATTTTATTACTGATAATATATATCAGTGTATTATATATTATTATATATTACTTTTTAAATGATTATAATCATTAAAAACATGCATCAGAAAGGTATTCCTTGCAGAACTGGAAGCTGCAATTTCAGGACCGTAGTTTTCTGTTTCAATACCGAACTGGATCACAATTCACTCATTTAACCCCTTTCGCAGAAGATTATTGTTGTTCAACATTCATTATTCATCAAAGCATCACACTCGTACTTATTTGAACTGGACAAACTGCATCATTGATTTGTGAAAGTACATATGAAAATATACTACTGTATGTACTTGTTCTTTCTGGTGCCCTGATGAAACTGCTCCTCACATCTTCTGGGATTGTCCTCACACACAACTATTTTGAGACCAATTTTGGGACGAATTAACTGCAATGTTCTTCCGGGTTTCTCTCTCTCTCTCTCTTTTTAAAGGATGTAATGTTTGGCTTTTTAATAAGAGTTTAAACAAATGAATACTTTATTATTAATCTATTATTGCTATTAAATTCTCTCTTCAAAATCCTTTATTCACTGTTTTTAGGAGAGAGGTCCAACAGTACATACAAAATATTTCATCATATGAGAGCCTTAAAGCTCAGTAACCTTGTTTCAACTTTTTAACTCATTTCATTAAAGTTTTCTGTTCTGTTTTTCTTGTTTTTACATGTATATATAGGCTATATGAAATCTCTATGTATAGGCCCATGTATATTTGCATAAATGATGGATTTTATTATCATTTAATTGTATGTAAGTTTTACATTTTTGCTATGTACTTGTATTTTTGATACCTTGGCATTACATTAAAAATAGGGTGGATAGAGGACCTGCCCCTCCTGAAGAATATAATTTTTTTCCCATATAAAGATTAAAGTGTGTGGAAAATGCTGAGGTGCAATAGGTGACTGTCTACAATTAATTTTTTTTATTATGCGGGTTGAAAGTCTCCTCACATCCTGATAGCAATCACAGTGTTAAGCGGTCGGAACACACACACCATCTCTCAAAATCAGGTACGCCAATATATTATTATTACAAAATATTATTTACTGAACAATAAAAGTTAAATAACAGCCATTATACAATAATACATTATACAAGCATACATTATACACGAATACAAAGTGTGTAGAATAGTCAACTCAAGTCAAATATATTTAAAAAGCACTTTTTACAATACAGATTGTATCAAATCTGCTTCACAGTATCAATCAAAAGAACTTAACAGTGTTTGTTTATTACTGGGGGGAAAAAAAGACATCCAAGTTTGGTGGAGCTGATCAATGGTATGATGGGACATTTACTTTGAATATCCCCAACTGAGCAAGCCAAAGGCAACAGTGGCAAGGAACCGAAAAACTCCATCAAGTGACCCGATGGTGTCCTAAAACTCCATCAGATGACCCGATGGAGAAAAAAAAAAAAAAACCTTGGGAGAACCCAGGCTCAGTCGGGGGCCAGTTGTCCTCTGGCGTTTATGAAATAGAGGCCAAATTTACAGTAACTGTAAGATAAAAATTTGATATGAACGCCTGGCTAAATAAATGCATCTTTAGTCTAGCTTTAAGCTGGGAGATAAATGTGAAAATGGAAATAAATGTGAAAATGGTGGATCTGGATATTCTAGGAATGAAAATAAATAAAAATAAATAAAATACAAAAGGTGATGCTATTAGAATTTATACTAATTTATGACTCAAGACTTGGGTATAATCCGTCTTTTTAGTGGTACGGGTGTAGTGTAGACGCACGACTCACGTATAGGAAAATGTTCGATTGTAAGTGAGTGTAAAGAAAGTGAGTTTGGCAATCGATCGCAGGGCGAGCAGCAGTGAAGCAGTGTCTCGCTCTACAACTAACAACCAAACGCTCCAGCCGTATTTGCAGTTCCAGCCGTATAATGGCTTGAGACGCGTCTGACCTAATTTTAGCTACGTTTGAATCTAATTCTAGCTACAACTCTTTCACCCAATTACCCTTTAAATTCTCCTTTCAACTCTCGTCACCTTAGAAACAAAATAGGAAAAGATGAGAAAAACCAATACAATATTCAATCAGAATAAAAAATCTAAAAAATGAAAATAAAATACAAAAGGACTTGAAACAATCAAGAAAAAACAACAACAGCAACGTGGAAAATTGAAATCACACTAAGTCCAATTTAGTCCTCCTCAACCAACAGTGTCCGTGTATATCAGGTTGCCGAATTTCAGCTTCAGTTTGACGATTCTTCCGCAATTCAGGCTTAGTCAATCCAGAAAAGAAACGTGTGCACAGTCCTACAACTCAGCTCAGGATCAGCTTGAGACTGGATTAACTGGAAACAGGCTCGTAATCTCCCATTAAAATTGATAACTCTGAGAGAAGATCAGTCAGACTTGGAGCAGACGATGAATCGAAGCTAAAGAAACTTGACTGGGAACCAGATGGACTTGAGAAGGGTGACGTGTCTAAACTGATCTCGCGGTGAGATGGACCCCAGAAGGGTAACTGGTCAGAACTGATCTCGCAGTGAGATGGAGCTGGCTCGGTTAAGTCCCTGGAGAGGACAGATATTTGTGGCTGTAGATCTGCCGGATCTGGGTCCACTGTGTCGTCCCCGTAACAACCAAGAGCGGAAACCTTTATAGTTTTCCATGTTCGTTGGATGAATGAGCTGATGTCTTTCTTCACCCTCCTTCTTGATTGTTTTTCTAAAAAAAAGAAAAAATGGAAAAATAAATTCAATTACGCCACGCCAACTTCGGACAGAACAAAGACGACTAAAGCAAATCATGTAAAGGCAATAAAACGGCAAAAAAAGTGATGGACTTATAATAGCTTGTGACTGTGTCATGGGTTACAGTCGAGAATCACAAAATCATTTTCATATTAATAAATCCCTTATGTAAACGTATATATGACTACAGCCCACACACAAAAATCAAAAATGCCTTTTCAAACGGAAGAAAACCGGATGTGTAACTATTTTCATGCACTCATTCCTATAAAAAACGAAATACGTTTCAAGGTTCACATTTAATCCAGTCGGATTCTCTTTTTTTTATCTAGAGCTAATAAACTGTGTACCGCAGTCAAATCAGAAAAGTAACACACAACAGTAAACTACAATCAAAATGCTCATTTCAAATGGAAATTTGATTCAAAATCGAGAATCCTTTCGAATCGTGAAGAACCAAAAGATTCCCACCGCTAGATTATAGTGAAAAATAAAATAGATGCTGAATGTTGAACACTAATAATTTAAGGGGAACAAGAATAACATAAACCGTAGACTAGAGCAAAAGTCTACAACTATAACGAAAAGAATGACAGTAGACTAATAATAGACTTACCAACAGCCGGCGCTATCATAGCCCTCCATTTCCTACGGAGAAACGCGCCCACATCTTTCTTCTTCTTCTTTGTTGGGCTTTCAGCAAAATCTGAGGGAAGACATAATGAAGAAAGAATTCAATTGTAAGGTGAGACAACTGGAAAAGTGGGACATTTTTCAAGTATTTTCAGAGTATTTCCTCCTTAAAACTGCAGTGAACCAAAGACAGTCTCAAAAACACGCTTTGAAATCGCTGGTGTTTCTGACGTCACAAACCACCTTGCAACCAATCAGATCAACGTGTGATCGTCAACCAGTGGATCTCTGGGCTGAGTGAGTGAGTGAGCGAGTGAGTGGAGGTGGGGCTCATTTGCATATTCATAGAACCGAGCATACTAAATGAGGCAAAAAACATTTAAATATGGAATTATTTGGCGATCAAAGACGAGTTTAAAGGGATGAATTGATTGACCAGCGGGGGACTTTAATAATTAGGTACACAAGACGAACACAACACAACTCGGTATAGTGAAAGTACTGACAGTCATAATAATGACCATAGACTCACCCGGGACAGACGATGGATCGTCAGGATCGTCCTGAATAGAGTCCGGCGTCAGACTGGACAATCCTGAGAAAGACATCAGCTCTAGATCTGGTGCCGGCTCTGGGTCCAGGACAGATGTGCATGATGGTTCGGGATCATCGTCCGGATCGGCATTAACAACCGGCAGCTGGAGGCTCGATACATCGGAGACCGTCAACAGCTCTAACACGGATTCAAACCGCTCTTGATCATCCGGATCGGCATTAACCGGCAGCTGGACTCCAGATGGACACGGATGCACTGGTGATGCCCAGTAAAACTCGGACGAATCCTGCTGGGCATCCGTGGGATCGCAGGAGGGATATGTGGACACTAGTATATCGACCTCACTGCAGTCAAGCTTTACAGCCTTCCCCATTCTCCGTAAGAAAGCACAGATGCCTTAAAGAAAGGTAAAAACACAAGAAACCGTAAATACTGAGGCTTGACATCATGAAGAAAGAAGAACATGGGATGAAAACAGTAACAGTTGGCAACATCATTCAAAAACAAGAGAACCAACCAAATATTAATAATAACTTATAATGTTGTGTATTCAATGTCTTTTTTTTGTGCATTTAATTTTTAGTAAAAGTAATTTATGCAGCGTCCTGAAGACCATGATCCTCTAAAGCAGGGAATATCACACACAAGCATGTTTCAAACTAATCATAATTATTAAACATTGGACACTCAAATTATGGCTATTATTGAAATTTGTACCCAATCCTTGTGTAAATATGTTATGATGTGTCTTGGAATAAAAAATAAATCTGATTATCGGCTTGATCAAACTTCAGTTGTATTTTGATATAATGTGGCGTGGTCATATATGGTCATTAATGACACTCCAGTGATAAATGGTCATTTGATTTACCCTCAGCTCTTCTCTCAGGTATCGGTGCAGTTTTCTGGTCTGGGATGATGCCGCTCCAGTCACGGGAATGAAGCTTCTCCTCTTCCTCTGCCTATAGGGGGACCATATTTTGATTACCAAAAACCAGGACACTCTGCCCAGCAAACAGATACTCAAAGTTTACTCAAAGATGCCTTATTAATTTCAATACATTGAAAGTAGGCTATTCCTCCTCTGTATAAATAGAAAATTGTTACAAGACACAAATTCAGATAGGCTTCTCAGAGGTTACTCAACGTTTTATTAATACAGGTTTCAAAAATAATGAAATAATGTCTCTTATTCTGTATTACAAAAGTAAATATATAGATAATAAATAACTGAAAGAAATACCTCCAAATTGAACAAAAATGTCTCTAACTAACTTGCCAAAAAGAACTAACAAATTCTATTTATATCTTTAGTTTTCTTCCTCTTTATCCTGTTTTTCTTCCTCATCCTCCTTGTTTGCCCATCTATATTTTGCTGTAGAGCTGATCTTTCCCAGCAGTTTTTTGAAAACCAGGACATTTTCATCACTTTATAAAGAACAGCCAGGAGGGCCAGGACGTGAAAACAGGACTGTTGGTCACCCTACCTTTGCCTTGGCTCTGCGAGAGTGTGGAGAAGAAGTGGACGGACGTCCATCATCTGGGCTCTGCTGGCTGTCTCTCTGCCACCCTCTCTTCCTGTGAGCCGGACCTGTGGACACAGAAACAAACTCACAAGACAGAGATGTTAAATATCCAGGAATAAGCTCCTGGCTCTGAGTCCGGGTCGGGCCTGGCATCCTCCTGCAAACAAGAACAATACAATTTAAAATACAATACAAGAAAATACAATGCTCCTCAGAAATACCCCCCCCCCCCCCCCCCCCAAAAAAAATAAATAAAAAAAAAAAATAAAAATAAATAAATAAAATAAATAAATCAAATAAAACTCCAAACTCCCTCCAAAATAAGAAAAGAACAATCAAATTAAAGCGTCGACCCTCAGAAATAATAATAAATAAAAATGAAAATAAAAAACGATGTAGGATATATTATCCGATATCCTTCTGGAATAAAAGTCTCCTCTCCGAAATCCTCCAAACAGCTTCAAAATCTCAAGTTCAGCACAAGAAAATTTGCAGCCAAAGTCTCTGAAATCGCCTCGACTCTCAACAAACCAACAGCGATCAAAGTGTTGATATTTACATTCAAAATTCATAAGACGCGTCGCCATAGCAACTCATACTCGAATGACTCAAATGCACGCACGCGGACCCAAAAGCCGCGTGCGTGAGCGCGTGCCTGAATGTAAATATTAAAAAATAACAAGTGAAATATAATTATGGTTTAATTACTCCCTAGCTCCAAAATTAAAATTCAACTCTTAAAGCACGAAACAAGGCTACCATAAATCTGTGAATTGTTTGATGTGGCTATATTATCAGTAATAAAATAATCATTTAAAAAATTTTAAATGATTATTTTATTACTGATAATATATATCAGTGTATTATATATTATTATATATTACTTTTTAAATGATTATAATCATTAAAAACATGCATCAGAAAGGTATTCCTTGCAGAACTGGAAGCTGCAATTTCAGGACCGTAGTTTTCTGTTTCAATACCGAACTGGATCACAATACACTCATTTAACCCCTTTCGCAGAAGATTATTGTTGTTCAACATTCATTATTCATCAAAGCATCACACTCGTACTTATTTGAACTGGACAAACTGCATCATTGATTTGTGAAAGTACATATGAAAATATACTACTGTATGTACTTGTTCTTTCTGGTGCCCTGATGAAACTGCTCCTCACATCTTCTGGGATTGTCCTCACACACAACTATTTTGAGACCAATTTTGGGACGAATTAACTGCAATGTTCTTCCGGGTTTCTCTCTCTCTCTCTTTTTAAAGGATGTAATGTTTGGCTTTTTAATATACAAAGAGTTTAAACAAATGAATACTTTATTATTAATCTATTATTGCTATTAAATTCTCTCTTCAAAATCCTTTATTCACTGTTTTTAGGAGAGAGGTCCAACAGTACATACAAAATATTTCATCATCTGAGAGCCTTAAAGCTCAGTAACCTTGTTTCAACTTTTTAACTCATTTCGTTAAAGTTTTCTGTTCTGTTTTTCTTGTTTTTACATGTATATATAGGCTATATGAAATCTCTAGGCCCATGTATATTTGCATAAATGATGGATTTTATTATCATTTAATTGTATGTAAGTTTTACATTTTTGCTATGTACTTGTATTTTTGATACCTTGGCATTACATTAAAAATAGGGTGGATAGAGGACCTGCCCCTCCTGAAGAATATAATTTTTTTTCCCATATAAAGATTAAAGTGTGTGGAAAATGCTGAGGTGCAATAGGTGACTGTCTACAATTAATTTTTTTTATTATGCGGGTTGAAAGTCTCCTCACATCCTGATAGCAATCACAGTGTTAAGCGGTCGAACACACACACCATCTCTCAAAATCAGGTACGCCAATATATTATTATTACAAAATATTATTTACTGAACAATAAAAGTTAAATAACAGCCATTATACAAGAATACATTATACAAGCATACATTATACACGAATACAAAGTGTGTAGAATAGTCAACTCAAGTCAAATATATTTAAAAAGCACTTTTTACAATACAGATTGTATCAAATCTGCTTCACAGTATCAATCAAAAGAACTTAACAGTGTTTGTTTATTACTGGGGGAAAAAAAAGACATCCAAGTTTGGTGGAGCTGAGCAATGGTATGATGGGACATTTACTTTGAATATCCCCAACTGAGCAAGCCAAAGGCAACAGTGGCAAGGAACCGAAAAACTCCATCAAGTGACCCGATGGTGTCCTAAAACTCCATCAGATGACCCGATGGAGAAAAAAAAAAAAAAACCTTGGGAGAACCCAGGCTCAGTCGGGGGCCAGTTGTCCTCTGGCGTTTATGAACTAGAGGCCAAATTTACAGTAACTGTAAGATAAAAATTTGATATGAACGCCTGGCTAAATAAATGCATCTTTAGTCTAGCTTTAAGCTGGGAGATAAATGTGAAAATGGAAATAAATGTGAAAATGGTGGATCTGGATATTCTAGGAATGAAAATAAATAAAAATAAATAAAATACAAAAGGTGATGCTATTAGAATTTATACTAATTTATGACTCAAGACTTGGGTATAATCCGTCTTTTTAGTGGTACGGGTGTAGTGTAGACGCACGACTCACGTATAGGAAAATGTTCGATTGTAAGTGAGTGTAAAAAAAGTGAGTTTGGCAATCGATCGCAGGGCGAGCAGCAGTGAAGCAGTGTCTCGCTCTACAACTAACAACCAAACGCTCCAGCCGTATTTGCAGTTCCAGCCGTATAATGGCTTGAGACGCGTCTGACCTAATTTTAGCTACGTTTGAATCTAATTCTAGCTACAACTCTTTCACCCAATTACCCTTTAAATTCTCCTTTCAACTCTCGTCACCTTAGAAACAAAATAGGAAAAGATGAGAAAAACCAATACAATATTCAATCAGAATAAAAAATCTAAAAAATGAAAATAAAATACAAAAGGACTTGAAACAATCAAGAAAAAACAACAACAGCAACGTGGAAAATTGAAATCACACTAAGTCCAATTTAGTCCTCCTCAACCAACAGTGTCCGTGTATATCAGGTTGCCGAATTTCAGCTTCAGTTTGACGATTCTTCCGCAATTCAGGCTTAGTCAATCCAGAAAAGAAACGTGTGCACAGTCGTACAACTCAGCTCAGGATCAGCTTGAGACTGGATTAACTGGAAACAGGCTCGTAATCTCCCATTAAAATTGATAACTCTGAGAGAAGATCAGTCAGACTTGGAGCAGACGATGAATCGAAGCTAAAGAAACTTGACTGGGAACCAGATGGACTTGAGAAGGGTGACGTGTCTAAACTGATCTCGCGGTGAGATGGACCCCAGAAGGGTAACTGGTCAGAACTGATCTCGCAGTGAGATGGAGCTGGCTCGGTTAAGTCCCTGGAGAGGACAGATATTTGTGGCTGTAGATCTGCCGGATCTGGGTCCACTGTGTCGTCCCCGTAACAACCAAGAGTGGAAACCTTTATAGTTTTCCATGTTCGTTGGATGAATGAGCTGATGTCTTTCTTCACCCTCCTTCTTGATTGTTTTTCTAAAAAAAAGAAAAAATGGAAAAATAAATTCAATTACGCCACGCCAACTTCGGACAGAACAAAGACGACTAAAGCAAATCATGTAAAGGCAATAAAACGGCAAAAAAAGTGATGGACTTATAATAGCTTGTGACTGTGTCATGGGTTACAGTCGAGAATCACAAAATCATTTTCATATTAATAAATCCCTTATGTAAACGTATATATGACTACAGCCCACACACAAAAATCAAAAATGCCTTTTCAAACGGAAGAAAACCGGATGTGTAACTATTTTCATGCACTCATTCCTATAAAAAACGAAATACGTTTCAAGGTTCACATTTAATCCAGTCGGATTCTCTTTTTTTTATCTAGAGCTAATAAACTGTGTACCGCAGTCAAATCAGAAAAGTAACACACAACAGTAAACTACAATCAAAATGCTCATTTCAAATGGAAATTTGATTCAAAATCGAGAATCCTTTCGAATCGTGAAGAACCAAAAGATTCCCACCGCTAGATTATAGTGAAAAATAAAATAGATGCTGAATGTTGAACACTAATAATTTAAGGGGAACAAGAATAACATAAACCGTAGACTAGAGCAAAAGTCTACAACTATAACGAAAAGAATGACAGTAGACTAATAATAGACTTACCAACAGCCGGCGCTATCATAGCCCTCCATTTCCTACGGAGAAACGCGCCCACATCTTTCTTCTTCTTCTTTGTTGGGCTTTCAGCAAAATCTGAGGGAAGACATAATGAAGAAAGAATTCAATTGTAAGGTGAGACAACTGGAAAAGTGGGACATTTTTCAAGTATTTTCAGAGTATTTCCTCCTTAAAACTGCAGTGAACCAAAGACAGTCTCAAAAACACGCTTTGAAATCGCTGGTGTTTCTGATGTCACAAACCACCTTGCAACCAATCAGATCAACGTGTGATCGTCAACCAGTGGATCTCTGGGCTGAGTGAGTGAGTGAGCGAGTGAGTGGAGGTGGGGCTCATTTGCATATTCATAGAACCGAGCATACTAAATGAGGCAAAAAACATTTAAATATGGAATTATTTGGTGATCAAAGACGAGTTTAAAGGGATGAATTGATTGACCAGCGGGGGACTTTAATAATTAGGTACACAAGACGAACACAACACAACTCGGTATAGTGAAAGTACTGACAGTCATAATAATGACCATAGACTCACCCGGGACAGACGATGGATCGTCAGGATCGTCCTGAATAGAGTCCGGCGTCAGACTGGACAATCCTGAGAAAGACATCAGCTCTAGATCTGGTGCCGGCTCTGGGTCCAGGACAGATGTGCATGATGGTTCGGGATCATCGTCCGGATCGGCATTAACAACCGGCAGCTGGAGGCTCGATACATCGGAGACCGTCAACAGCTCTAACACGGATTCAAACCGCTCTTGATCATCCGGATCGGCATTAACCGGCAGCTGGACTCCAGATGGACACGGATGCACTGGTGATGCCCAGTAAAACTCGGACGAATCCTGCTGGGCATCCGTGGGATCGCAGGAGGGATATGTGGACACTAGTATATCGACCTCACTGCAGTCAAGCTTTACAGCCTTCCCCATTCTCCGTAAGAAAGCACAGATGCCTTAAAGAAAGGTAAAAACACAAGAAACCGTAAATACTGAGGCTTGACATCATGAAGAAAGAAGAACATGGGATGAAAACAGTAACAGTTGGCAACATCATTCAAAAACAAGAGAACCAACCAAATATTAATAATAACTTATAATGTTGTGTATTCAATGTCTTTTTTTTTGTGCATTTAATTTTTAGTAAAAGTAATTTATGCAGCGTCCTGAAGACCATGATCCTCTAAAGCAGGGAATATCACACACAAGCATGTTTCAAACTAATCATAATTATTAAACATTGGACACTCAAATTATGGCTATTATTGAAATTTGTACCCAATCCTTGTGTAAATATGTTATGATGTGTCTTGGAATAAAAAATAAATCTGATTATCGGCTTGATCAAACTTCAGTTGTATTTTGATATAATGTGGCGTGGTCATATATGGTAATTAATGACACTCCAGTGATAAATGGTCGTTTGATTTATCCTCAGCTCTTCTCTCAGGTATCGGTGCAGTTTTCTGGTCTGGGATGATGCCGCTCCAGTCACGGGAATGAAGCTTCTCCTCTTCCTCTGCCTATAGGGGGACCATATTTTGATTACCAAAAACCAGGACACTCGGCCCAGCAAACAGATACTCAAAGTTTACTCAAAGATGCCTTATTAATTTCAATACATTGAAAGTAGGCTATTCCTCCTCTGTATAAATAGAAAATTGTTACATTACAAGACACAAATTCAGATAGGCTTCTCAGAGGTTACTCAACGTTTTATTAATACAGGTTTCAAAAATAATGAAATAATGTCTCTTATTCTGTATTACAAAAGTAAATATATAGATAATAAATAACTGAAAGAAATACCTCCAAATTGAACAAAAATGTCTCTAACTAACTTGCCAAAAAGAACTAACAAATTCTATTTATATCTTTAGTTTTCTTCCTCTTTATCCTGTTTTTCTTCCTCATCCTCCTTGTTTGCCCATCTATATTTTGCTGTAGAGCTGATCTTTCCCAGCAGTTTTTTGAAAACCAGGACATTTTCATCACTTTATAAAGAACAGCCAGGAGGGCCAGGACGTGAAAACAGGACTGTTGGTCACCCTACCTTTGCCTTGGCTCTGCGAGAGTGTGGAGAAGAAGTGGACGGACGTCCATCATCTGGGCTCTGCTGGCTGTCTCTCTGCCACCCTCTCTTCCTGTGAGCCGGACCTGTGGACACAGAAACAAACTCACAAGACAGAGATGTTAAATATCCAGGAATAAGCTCCTGGCTCTGAGTCCGGGTCGGGCCTGGCATCCTCCTGCAAACAAGAACAATACAATTTAAAATACAATACAAGAAAATACAATGCTCCTCAGAAATTCCCCTTCCCCCCCCCCCCCCCCAAAAAAAAAAAATAAAAAAAATAAAAATTAAAATAAATAAATAAAATAAATAAATAAAATAAAACTCCAAACTCCCTCCAAAATAAGAAAAGAACAATCAAATTAAAGCGTCGACCCTCAGAAATAATAATAAATAAAAATGAAAATAAAAAACGATGTAGGATATATTATCCGATATCCTTCTGGAATAAAAGTCTCCTCTCCGAAATCCTCCAAACAGCTTCAAAATCTCAAGTTCAGCACAAGAAAATTTGCAGCCAAAGTCTCTGAAATCGCCTCGACTCTCAACAAACCAACAGCGATCAAAGTGTTGATATTTACATTCAAAATTCATAAGACGCGTCGCCATAGCAACTCATACTCGAATGACTCAAATGCACGCACGCGGACCCAAAAGCCGCGTGCGTGAGCGCGTGCCTGAATGTAAATATTAAAAAATAACAAGTGAAATATAATTATGGTTTAATTACTCCCTAGCTCCAAAATTAAAATTCAACTCTTAAAGCACGAAACAAGGCTACCATAAATCTGTGAATTGTTTGATGTGGCTATATTATCAGTAATAAAATAATCATTTAAAAAATTTTAAATGATTATTTTATTACTGATAATATATATCAGTGTATTATATATTATTATATATTACTTTTTAAATGATTATAATCATTAAAAACATGCATCAGAAAGGTATTCCTTGCAGAACTGGAAGCTGCAATTTCAGGACCGTAGTTTTCTGTTTCAATACCGAACTGGATCACAATACACTCATTTAACCCCTTTCGCAGAAGATTATTGTTGTTCAACATTCATTATTCATCAAAGCATCACACTCGTACTTATTTGAACTGGACAAACTGCATCATTGATTTGTGAAAGTACATATGAAAATATACTACTGTATGTACTTGTTCTTTCTGGTGCCCTGATGAAACTGCTCCTCACATCTTCTGGGATTGTCCTCACACACAACTATTTTGAGACCAATTTTGGGACGAATTAACTGCAATGTTCTTCCGGGTTTCTCTCTCTCTCTCTCTTTAAAGGATGTAATGTTTGGCTTTTTAATATACAAAGAGTTTAAACAAATGAATACTTTATTATTAATCTATTATTGCTATTAAATTCTCTCTTCAAAATCCTTTATTCACTGTTTTTAGGAGAGAGGTCCAACAGTACATACAAAATATTTCATCATCTGAGAGCCTTAAAGCTCAGTAACCTTGTTTCAACTTTTTAACTCATTTCGTTAAAGTTTTCTGTTCTGTTTTTCTTGTTTTTACATGTATATATAGGCTATATGAAATCTCTATGTATAGGCCCATGTATATTTGCATAAATGATGGATTTTATTATCATTTAATTGTATGTAAGTTTTACATTTTTGCTATGTACTTGTATTTTTGATACCTTGGCATTACATTAAAAATAGGGTGGATAGAGGACCTGCCCCTCCTGAAGAATATAATTTTTTTCCCATATAAAGATTAAAGTGTGTGGAAAATGCTGAGGTGCAATAGGTGACTGTCTACAATTAATTTTTTTTATTATGCGGGTTGAAAGTCTCCTCACATCCTGATAGCAATCACAGTGTTAAGCGGTCGAACACACACACCATCTCTCAAAATCAGGTACGCCAATATATTATTATTACAAAATATTATTTACTGAACAATAAAAGTTAAATAACAGCCATTATACAAGAATACATTATACAAGCATACATTATACACGAATACAAAGTGTGTAGAATAGTCAACTCAAGTCAAATATATTTAAAAAGCACTTTTTACAATACAGATTGTATCAAATCTGCTTCACAGTATCAATCAAAAGAACTTAACAGTGTTTGTTTATTACTGGGGAAAAAAAAAGACATCCAAGTTTGGTGGAGCTGATCAATGGTATGATGGGACATTTACTTTGAATATCCCCAACTGAGCAAGCCAAAGGCAACAGTGGCAAGGAACCGAAAAACTCCATCAAGTGACCCGATGGTGTCCTAAAACTCCATCAGATGACCCGATGGAGAAAAAAAAAAAAAACCTTGGGAGAACCCAGGCTCAGTCGGGGGCCAGTTGTCCTCTGGCGTTTATGAACTAGAGGCCAAATTTACAGTAACTGTAAGATAAAAATTTGATATGAACGCCTGGCTAAATAAATGCATCTTTAGTCTAGCTTTAAGCTGGGAGATAAATGTGAAAATGGAAATAAATGTGAAAATGGTGGATCTGGATATTCTAGGAATGAAAATAAATAAAAATAAATAAAATACAAAAGGTGATGCTATTAGAATTTATACTAATTTATGACTCAAGACTTGGGTATAATCCGTCTTTTTAGTGGTACGGGTGTAGTGTAGACGCACGACTCACGTATAGGAAAATGTTCGATTGTAAGTGAGTGTAAAGAAAGTGAGTTTGGCAATCGATCGCAGGGCGAGCAGCAGTGAAGCAGTGTCTCGCTCTACAACTAACAACCAAACGCTCCAGCCGTATTTGCAGTTCCAGCCGTATAATGGCTTGAGACGCGTCTGACCTAATTTTAGCTACGTTTGAATCTAATTCTAGCTACAACTCTTTCACCCAATTACCCTTTAAATTCTCCTTTCAACTCTCGTCACCTTAGAAACAAAATAGGAAAAGATGAGAAAAACCAATACAATATTCAATCAGAATAAAAAATCTAAAAAATGAAAATAAAATACAAAAGGACTTGAAACAATCAAGAAAAAACAACAACAGCAACGTGGAAAATTGAAATCACACTAAGTCCAATTTAGTCCTCCTCAACCAACAGTGTCCGTGTATATCAGGTTGCCGAATTTCAGCTTCAGTTTGACGATTCTTCCGCAATTCAGGCTTAGTCAATCCAGAAAAGAAACGTGTGCACAGTCGTACAACTCAGCTCAGGATCAGCTTGAGACTGGATTAACTGGAAACAGGCTCGTAATCTCCCATTAAAATTGATAACTCTGAGAGAAGATCAGTCAGACTTGGAGCAGACGATGAATCGAAGCTAAAGAAACTTGACTGGGAACCAGATGGACTTGAGAAGGGTGACGTGTCTAAACTGATCTCGCGGTGAGATGGACCCCAGAAGGGTAACTGGTCAGAACTGATCTCGCAGTGAGATGGAGCTGGCTCGGTTAAGTCCCTGGAGAGGACAGATATTTGTGGCTGTAGATCTGCCGGATCTGGGTCCACTGTGTCGTCCCCGTAACAACCAAGAGCGGAAACCTTTATAGTTTTCCATGTTCGTTGGATGAATGAGCTGATGTCTTTCTTCACCCTCCTTCTTGATTGTTTTTCTAAAAAAAAGAAAAAATGGAAAAATAAATTCAATTACGCCACGCCAACTTCGGACAGAACAAAGACGACTAAAGCAAATCATGTAAAGGCAATAAAACGGCAAAAAAAGTGATGGACTTATAATAGCTTGTGACTGTGTCATGGGTTACAGTCGAGAATCACAAAATCATTTTCATATTAATAAATCCCTTATGTAAACGTATATATGACTACAGCCCACACACAAAAATCAAAAATGCCTTTTCAAACGGAAGAAAACCGGATGTGTAACTATTTTCATGCACTCATTCCTATAAAAAACGAAATACGTTTCAAGGTTCACATTTAATCCAGTCGGATTCTCTTTTTTTTATCTAGAGCTAATAAACTGTGTACCGCAGTCAAATCAGAAAAGTAACACACAACAGTAAACTACAATCAAAATGCTCATTTCAAATGGAAATTTGATTCAAAATCGAGAATCCTTTCGAATCGTGAAGAACCAAAAGATTCCCACCGCTAGATTATAGTGAAAAATAAAATAGATGCTGAATGTTGAACACTAATAATTTAAGGGGAACAAGAATAACATAAACCGTAGACTAGAGCAAAAGTCTACAACTATAACGAAAAGAATGACAGTAGACTAATAATAGACTTACCAACAGCCGGCGCTATCATAGCCCTCCATTTCCTACGGAGAAACGTGAACCAAAGACAGTCTCAAAAACACGCTTTGAAATCGCTGGTGTTTCTGACGTCACAAACCACCTTGCAACCAATCAGATCAACGTGTGATCGTCAACCAGTGGATCTCTGGGCTGAGTGAGTGAGTGAGCGAGTGAGTGGAGGTGGGGCTCATTTGCATATTCATAGAACCGAGCATACTAAATGAGGCAAAAAACATTTAAATATGGAATTATTTGGTGATCAAAGACGAGTTTAAAGGGATGAATTGATTGACCAGCGGGGGACTTTAATAATTAGGTACACAAGACGAACACAACACAACTCGGTATAGTGAAAGTACTGACAGTCATAATAATGACCATAGACTCACCCGGGACAGACGATGGATCGTCAGGATCGTCCTGAATAGAGTCCGGCGTCAGACTGGACAATCCTGAGAAAGACATAGCTCTAGATCTGGTGCCGGCTCTGGGTCCAGGACAGATGTGCATGATGGTTCGGGATCATCGTCCGGATCGGCATTAACAACCGGCAGCTGGAGGCTCGATACATCGGAGACCGTCAACAGCTCTAACACGGATTCAAACCGCTCTTGATCATCCGGATCGGCATTAACCGGCAGCTGGACTCCAGATGGACACGGATGCACTGGTGATGCCCAGTAAAACTCGGACGAATCCTGCTGGGCATCCGTGGGATCGCAGGAGGGATATGTGGACACTAGTATATCGACCTCACTGCAGTCAAGCTTTACAGCCTTCCCCATTCTCCGTAAGAAAGCACAGATGCCTTAAAGAAAGGTAAAAACACAAGAAACCGTAAATACTGAGGCTTGACATCATAAAGAAAGAAGAACATGGGATGAAAACAGTAACAGTTGGCAACATCATTCAAAAACAAGAGAACCAACCAAATATTAATAATAACTTATAATGTTGTGTATTCAATGTCTTTTTTTTTGTGCATTTAATTTTTAGTAAAAGTAATTTATGCAGCGTCCTGAAGACCATGATCCTCTAAAGCAGGGAATATCACACACAAGCATGTTTCAAACTAATCATAATTATTAAACATTGGACACTCAAATTATGGCTATTATTGAAATTTGTACCCAATCCTTGTGTAAATATGTTATGATGTGTCTTGGAATAAAAAATAAATCTGATTATCGGCTTGATCAAACTTCAGTTGTATTTTGATATAATGTGGCGTGGTCATATATGGTCATTAATGACACTCCAGTGATAAATGGTCATTTGATTTACCCTCAGCTCTTCTCTCAGGTATCGGTGCAGTTTTCTGGTCTGGGATGATGCCGCTCCAGTCACGGGAATGAAGCTTCTCCTCTTCCTCTGCCTATAGGGGGACCATATTTTGATTACCAAAAACCAGGACACTCGGCCCAGCAAACAGATACTCAAAGTTTACTCAAAGATGCCTTATTAATTTCAATACATTGAAAGTAGGCTATTCCTCCTCTGTATAAATAGAAAATTGTTGGACCCCAGAAGGGTAACTGGTCAGAACTGATCTCGCACTGAGATGGAGCTTGTAATGGAGAGGCAGAGTCGTGCGGATCCATATGCAGTGTAGCTTTATTAAGAATAGTCATACAGGCAAGGGTCAACGATCAGCATAAATGTATCGCAGATAATCCACAAGAATTACCGAAGACAGGCAGGGGTCAGGGCAGGCAGCAATGATCAAAGTCCAGAAGAGACAGGCGAGGATCAGGGCAGGCAGCAAGGGTCGTAATCCAGAAACACAGGC
Organism: Cyprinella venusta; assembly: GCA_038021265.1. Classification (NCBI taxonomy): domain Eukaryota; kingdom Metazoa; phylum Chordata; class Actinopteri; order Cypriniformes; family Leuciscidae; genus Cyprinella; species Cyprinella venusta. The sequence continues at coordinate 5,841,318 of CM075876.1, read as the reverse complement.
AATGGTCAGGGCAGGCAGCAAACGGAGAATCAAGGTCCAAGAACAGTCGAGGGTCGGTACACAGATAATTCAGATAAACACAGGGGAAAACGCTCAGAAATGTCGCCGGGGCAAAACAAGACTTCGCACTGATTGAGAGTCAGCGGGCTGTTTATATAGGAAGGGAAATAGGGAACACCTGTGCCGGTGATTAGCCCTAGGTACGGGGATTATGGGAGATGTAGTTCAATACTCGGGAGACGGAGCTCTATGAGGAGCGGAGAGAGCCACGGAGGAGCGATTCATGACAGAGCTGGCTCGGTTAAGTCTCTGGAGAGGACAGATATTTGTGGCTGTAGATCTGCCGGATCTGGGTCCACTGTGTCGTCCCCGTAACAACCAAGAGCGGAAACCTTTATAGTTTTCCATGTTCGTTGGATGAATGAGCTGATGTCTTTCTTCACCCTCCTTCTTGATTGTTTTTCTAAAAAAAAGAAAAAATGGAAAAATAAATTAAATTACGCCACGCCAACTTCGGACAGAACAAAGACGACTAAAGCAAATCATGTAAAGGCAATAAAACGGCAAAAAAAGTGATGGACTTATAATAGCTTGTGACTGTGTCATGGGTTACAGTCGAGAATCACAAAATCATTTTCATATTAATAAATCCCTTATGTAAACGTATATATGACTACAGCCCACACACAAAAATCAAAAATGCCTTTTCAAACGGAAGAAAACCGGATGTGTAACTATTTTCATGCACTCATTCCTATAAAAAACGAAATACGTTTCAAGGTTCACATTTAATCCAGTCGGATTCTCTTTTTTTTATCTAGAGCTAATAAACTGTGTACCGCAGTCAAATCAGAAAAGTAACACACAACAGTAAACTACAATCAAAATGCTCATTTCAAATGGAAATTTGATTCAAAATCGAGAATCCTTTCGAATCGTGAAGAACCAAAAGATTCCCACCGCTAGATTATAGTGAAAAATAAAATAGATGCTGAATGTTGAACACTAATAATTTAAGGGGAACAAGAATAACATAAACCGTAGACTAGAGCAAAAGTCTACAACTATAACGAAAAGAATGACAGTAGACTAATAATAGACTTACCAACAGCCGGCGCTATCATAGCCCTCCATTTCCTACGGAGAAACGCGCCCACATCTTTCTTCTTCTTCTTTGTTGGGCTTTCAGCAAAATCTGAGGGAAGACATAATGAAGAAAGAATTCAATTGTAAGGTGAGACAACTGGAAAAGTGGGACATTTTTCAAGTATTTTCAGAGTATTTCCTCCTTAAAACTGCAGTGAACCAAAGACAGTCTCAAAAACACGCTTTGAAATCGCTGGTGTTTCTGACGTCACAAACCACCTTGCAACCAATCAGATCAACGTGTGATCGTCAACCAGTGGATCTCTGGGCTGAGTGAGTGAGTGAGCGAGTGAGTGAGTGGAGGTGGGGCTCATTTGCATATTCATAGAACCGAGCATACTAAATGAGGCAAAACATTTAAATATGGAATTATTTGGTGATCAAAGACGAGTTTAAAGGGATGAATTGATTGACCAGCGGGGGACTTTAATAATTAGGTACACAAGACGAACACAACACAACTCGGTATAGTGAAAGTACTGACAGTCATAATAATGACCATAGACTCACCCGGGACAGACGATGGATCGTCAGGATCGTCCTGAATAGAGTCCGGCGTCAGACTGGACAATCCTGAGAAAGACATCAGCTCTAGATCTGGTGCCGGCTCTGGGTCCAGGACAGATGTGCATGATGGTTCGGGATCATCGTCCGGATCGGCATTAACAACCGGCAGCTGGAGGCTCGATACATCGGAGACCGTCAACAGCTCTAACACGGATTCAAACCGCTCTTGATCATCCGGATCGGCATTAACCGGCAGCTGGACTCCAGATGGACACGGATGCACTGGTGATGCCCAGTAAAACTCGGACGAATCCTGCTGGGCATCCGTGGGATCGCAGGAGGGATATGTGGACACTAGTATATCGACCTCACTGCAGTCAAGCTTTACAGCCTTCCCCATTCTCCGTAAGAAAGCACAGATGCCTTAAAGAAAGGTAAAAACACAAGAAACCGTAAATACTGAGGCTTGACATCATGAAGAAAGAAGAACATGGGATGAAAACAGTAACAGTTGGCAACATCATTCAAAAACAAGAGAACCAACCAAATATTAATAATAACTTATAATGTTGTGTATTCAATGTCTTTTTTTTTTGTGCATTTAATTTTTAGTAAAAGTAATTTATGCAGCGTCCTGAAGACCATGATCCTCTAAAGCAGGGAATATCACACACAAGCATGTTTCAAACTAATCCTAATTATTAAACATTGGACACTCAAATTATGGCTATTATTGAAATTTGTACCCAATCCTTGTGTAAATATGTTATGATGTGTCTTGGAATAAAAAATAAATCTGATTATCGGCTTGATCAAACTTCAGTTGTATTTTGATATAATGTGGCGTGGTCATATATGGTCATTAATGACACTCCAGTGATAAATGGTCATTTGATTTACCCTCAGCTCTTCTCTCAGGTATCGGTGCAGTTTTCTGGTCTGGGATGATGCCGCTCCAGTCACGGGAATGAAGCTTCTCCTCTTCCTCTGCCTATAGGGGGACCATATTTTGATTACCAAAAACCAGGACACTCGGCCCAGCAAACAGACACTCAAAGTTTACTCAAAGATGCCTTATTAATTTTTTAATACATTGAAAGTAGGCTATTCCTCCTCTGTATAAATAGAAAATTGTTACAAGACACAAATTCAGATAGGCTTCTCAGAGGTTACTCAACGTTTTATTAATACAGGTTTCAAAAATAATGAAATAATGTCTCTTATTCTGTATTACAAAAGTAAATATATAGATAATAAATAACTGAAAGAAATACCTCCAAATTGAACAAAAATGTCTCTAACTAACTTGCCAAAAAGAACTAACAAATTCTATTTATATCTTTAGTTTTCTTCCTCTTTATCCTGTTTTTCTTCCTCATCCTCCTTGTTTGCCCATCTATATTTTGCTGTAGAGCTGATCTTTCCCAGCAGTTTTTTGAAAACCAGGACATTTTCATCACTTTATAAAGAACAGCCAGGAGGGCCAGGACGTGAAAACAGGACTGTTGGTCACCCTACCTTTGCCTTGGCTCTGCGAGAGTGTGGAGAAGAAGTGGACGGACGTCCATCATCTGGGCTCTGCTGGCTGTCTCTCTGCCACCCTCTCTTCCTGTGAGCCGGACCTGTGGACACAGAAACAAACTCACAAGACAGAGATGTTAAATATCCAGGAATAAGCTCCTGGCTCTGAGTCCGGGTCGGGCCTGGCATCCTCCTGCAAACAAGAACAATACAATTTAAAATACAATACAAGAAAATACAGTGCTCCTCAGAAATACCCCCCCCCCCCCCCAAAAAAAAAAAAAATAAATAAATAAATAAAAATAAGTAAATAAATAAAATAAATCAAATAAAACTCCAAACTCCCTCCAAAATAAGAAAAGAACAATCAAATTAAAGCGTCGACCCTCAGAAATAATAATAAATAAAAATGAAAATAAAAAACGATGTAGGATATATTATCCGATATCCTTCTGGAATAAAAGTCTCCTCTCCGAAATCCTCCAAACAGCTTCAAAATCTCAAGTTCAGCACAAGAAAATTTGCCGCCAAAGTCTCTGAAATCGCCTCGACTCTCAACAAACCAACAGCGATCAAAGTGTTGATATTTACATTCAAAATTCATAAGACGCGTCGCCATAGCAACTCATACTCGAATGACTCAAATGCACGCACGCGGACCCAAAAGCCGCGTGCGTGAGCGCGTGCCTGAATGTAAATATTAAAAAATAACAAGTGAAATATAATTATGGTTTAATTACTCTCTAGCTCCAAAATTAAAATTCAACTCTTAAAGCACGAAACAAGGCTACCATAAATCTGTGAATTGTTTGATGTGGCTATATTATCAGTAATAAAATAATCATTTAAAAAATTTTAAATGATTATTTTATTACTGATAATATATATCAGTGTATTATATATTATTATATATTACTTTTTAAATGCTTATAATCATTAAAAACATGCATCAGAAAGGTATTCCTTGCAGAACTGGAAGCTGCAATTTCAGGACCGTAGTTTTCTGTTTCAATACCGAACTGGATCACAATACACTCATTTAACCCCTTTCGCAGAAGATTATTGTTGTTCAACATTCATTATTCATCAAAGCATCACACTCGTACTTATTTGAACTGGACAAACTGCATCATTGATTTGTGAAAGTACATATGAAAATATAATACTGTATGTACTTGTTCTTTCTGGTGCCCTGATGAAACTGCTCCTCACATCTTCTGGGATTGTCCTCACACACAACTATTTTGAGACCAATTTTGGGACGAATTAACTGCAATGTTCTTCCGGGTTTCTCTCTCTCTCTCTCTTTTTAAAGGATGTAATGTTTGGCTTTTTAATAAGAGTTTAAACAAATGAATACTTTATTATTAATCTATTATTGCTATTAAATTCTCTCTTCAAAATCCTTTATTCACTGTTTTTAGGAGAGAGGTCCAACAGTACATACAAAATATTTCATCATATGAGAGCCTTAAAGCTCAGTAACCTTGTTTCAACTTTTTAACTCATTTCGTTAAAGTTTTCTGTTCTGTTTTTCTTGTTTTTACATGTATATATAGGCTATATGAAATCTCTATGTATAGGCCCATGTATATTTGCATAAATGATGGATTTTATTATCATTTAATTGTATGTACGTTTTACATTTTTGCTATGTACTTGTATTTTTGATACCTTGGCATTACATTAAAAATAGGGTGGATAGAGGACCTGCCCCTCCTGAAGAATATAATTTTTTTCCCATATAAAGATTAAAGTGTGTGGAAAATGCTGAGGTGCAATAGGTGACTGTCTACAATTAATTTTTTTTATTATGCGGGTTGAAAGTCTCCTCACATCCTGATAGCAATCACAGTGTTAAGCGGTCGGAACACACACACCATCTCTCAAAATCAGGTACGCCAATATATTATTATTACAAAATATTATTTACTGAACAATAAAAGTTAAATAACAGCCATTATACAAGAATACATTATACAAGCATACATTATACACGAATACAAAGTGTGTAGAATAGTCAACTCAAGTCAAATATATTTAAAAAGCACTTTTTACAATACAGATTGTATCAAATCTGCTTCACAGTATCAATCAAAAGAACTTAACAGTGTTTGTTTATTACTGGGGGGAAAAAAAGACATCCAAGTTTGGTGGAGCTGATCAATGGTATGATGGGACATTTACTTTGAATATCCCCAACTGAGCAAGCCAAAGGCAACAGTGGCAAGGAACCGAAAAACTCCATCAAGTGACCCGATGGTGTCCTAAAACTCCATCAGATGACCCGATGGAGAAAAAAAAAAAAAAACCTTGGGAGAACCCAGGCTCAGTCGGGGGCCAGTTGTCCTCTGGCGTTTATGAACTAGAGGCCAAATTTACAGTAACTGTAAGATAAAAATTTGATATGAACGCCTGGCTAAATAAATGCATCTTTAGTCTAGCTTTAAGCTGGGAGATAAATGTGAAAATGGAAATAAATGTGAAAATGGTGGATCTGGATATTCTAGGAATGAAAATAAATAAAAATAAATAAAATACAAAAGGTGATGCTATTAGAATTTATACTAATTTATGACTCAAGACTTGGGTATAATCCGTCTTTTTAGTGGTACGGGTGTAGTGTAGACGCACGACTCACGTATAGGAAAATGTTCGATTGTAAGTGAGTGTAAAGAAAGTGAGTTTGGCAATCGATCGCAGGGCGAGCAGCAGTGAAGCAGTGTCTCGCTCTACAACTAACAACCAAACGCTCCAGCCGTATTTGCAGTTCCAGCCGTATAATGGCTTGAGACGCGTCTGACCTAATTTTAGCTACGTTTGAATCTAATTCTAGCTACAACTCTTTCACCCAATTACCCTTTAAATTCTCCTTTCAACTCTCGTCACCTTAGAAACAAAATAGGAAAAGATGAGAAAAACCAATACAATATTCAATCAGAATAAAAAATCTAAAAAATGAAAATAAAATACAAAAGGACTTGAAACAATCAAGAAAAAACAACAACAGCAACGTGGAAAATTGAAATCACACTAAGTCCAATTTAGTCCTCCTCAACCAACAGTGTCCGTGTATATCAGGTTGCCGAATTTCAGCTTCAGTTTGACGATTCTTCCGCAATTCAGGCTTAGTCAATCCAGAAAAGAAACGTGTGCACAGTCGTACAACTCAGCTCAGGATCAGCTTGAGACTGGATTAACTGGAAACAGGCTCGTAATCTCCCATTAAAATTGATAACTCTGAGAGAAGATCAGTCAGACTTGGAGCAGACGATGAATCGAAGCTAAAGAAACTTGACTGGGAACCAGATGGACTTGAGAAGGGTGACGTGTCTAAACTGATCTCGCGGTGAGATGGACCCCAGAAGGGTAACTGGTCAGAACTGATCTCGCAGTGAGATGGAGCTGGCTCGGTTAAGTCCCTGGAGAGGACAGATATTTGTGGCTGTAGATCTGCCGGATCTGGGTCCACTGTGTCGTCCCCGTAACAACCAAGAGCGGAAACCTTTATAGTTTTCCATGTTCGTTGGATGAATGAGCTGATGTCTTTCTTCACCCTCCTTCTTGATTGTTTTTCTAAAAAAAAGAAAAAATGGAAAAATAAATTCAATTACGCCACGCCAACTTCGGACAGAACAAAGACGACTAAAGCAAATCATGTAAAGGCAATAAAACGGCAAAAAAAGTGATGGACTTATAATAGCTTGTGACTGTGTCATGGGTTACAGTCGAGAATCACAAAATCATTTTCATATTAATAAATCCCTTATGTAAACGTATATATGACTACAGCCCACACACAAAAATCAAAAATGCCTTTTCAAACGGAAGAAAACCGGATGTGTAACTATTTTCATGCACTCATTCCTATAAAAAACGAAATACGTTTCAAGGTTCACATTTAATCCAGTCGGATTCTCTTTTTTTTATCTAGAGCTAATAAACTGTGTACCGCAGTCAAATCAGAAAAGTAACACACAACAGTAAACTACAATCAAAATGCTCATTTCAAATGGAAATTTGATTCAAAATCGAGAATCCTTTCGAATCGTGAAGAACCAAAAGATTCCCACCGCTAGATTATAGTGAAAAATAAAATAGATGCTGAATGTTGAACACTAATAATTTAAGGGGAACAAGAATAACATAAACCGTAGACTAGAGCAAAAGTCTACAACTATAACGAAAAGAATGACAGTAGACTAATAATAGACTTACCAACAGCCGGCGCTATCATAGCCCTCCATTTCCTACGGAGAAACGTGAACCAAAGACAGTCTCAAAAACACGCTTTGAAATCGCTGGTGTTTCTGACGTCACAAACCACCTTGCAACCAATCAGATCAACGTGTGATCGTCAACCAGTGGATCTCTGGGCTGAGTGAGTGAGTGAGCGAGTGAGTGGAGGTGGGGCTCATTTGCATATTCATAGAACCGAGCATACTAAATGAGGCAAAAAACATTTAAATATGGAATTATTTGGTGATCAAAGACGAGTTTAAAGGGATGAATTGATTGACCAGCGGGGGACTTTAATAATTAGGTACACAAGACGAACACAACACAACTCGGTATAGTGAAAGTACTGACAGTCATAATAATGACCATAGACTCACCCGGGACAGACGATGGATCGTCAGGATCGTCCTGAATAGAGTCCGGCGTCAGACTGGACAATCCTGAGAAAGACATAGCTCTAGATCTGGTGCCGGCTCTGGGTCCAGGACAGATGTGCATGATGGTTCGGGATCATCGTCCGGATCGGCATTAACAACCGGCAGCTGGAGGCTCGATACATCGGAGACCGTCAACAGCTCTAACACGGATTCAAACCGCTCTTGATCATCCGGATCGGCATTAACCGGCAGCTGGACTCCAGATGGACACGGATGCACTGGTGATGCCCAGTAAAACTCGGACGAATCCTGCTGGGCATCCGTGGGATCGCAGGAGGGATATGTGGACACTAGTATATCGACCTCACTGCAGTCAAGCTTTACAGCCTTCCCCATTCTCCGTAAGAAAGCACAGATGCCTTAAAGAAAGGTAAAAACACAAGAAACCGTAAATACTGAGGCTTGACATCATAAAGAAAGAAGAACATGGGATGAAAACAGTAACAGTTGGCAACATCATTCAAAAACAAGAGAACCAACCAAATATTAATAATAACTTATAATGTTGTGTATTCAATGTCTTTTTTTTTGTGCATTTAATTTTTAGTAAAAGTAATTTATGCAGCGTCCTGAAGACCATGATCCTCTAAAGCAGGGAATATCACACACAAGCATGTTTCAAACTAATCATAATTATTAAACATTGGACACTCAAATTATGGCTATTATTGAAATTTGTACCCAATCCTTGTGTAAATATGTTATGATGTGTCTTGGAATAAAAAATAAATCTGATTATCGGCTTGATCAAACTTCAGTTGTATTTTGATATAATGTGGCGTGGTCATATATGGTCATTAATGACACTCCAGTGATAAATGGTCATTTGATTTACCCTCAGCTCTTCTCTCAGGTATCGGTGCAGTTTTCTGGTCTGGGATGATGCCGCTCCAGTCACGGGAATGAAGCTTCTCCTCTTCCTCTGCCTATAGGGGGACCATATTTTGATTACCAAAAACCAGGACACTCGGCCCAGCAAACAGATACTCAAAGTTTACTCAAAGATGCCTTATTAATTTCAATACATTGAAAGTAGGCTATTCCTCCTCTGTATAAATAGAAAATTGTTGGACCCCAGAAGGGTAACTGGTCAGAACTGATCTCGCACTGAGATGGAGCTTGTAATGGAGAGGCAGAGTCGTGCGGATCCATATGCAGTGTAGCTTTATTAAGAATAGTCATACAGGCAAGGGTCAACGATCAGCATAAATGTATCGCAGATAATCCACAAGAATTACCGAAGACAGGCAGGGGTCAGGGCAGGCAGCAATGATCAAAGTCCAGAAGAGACAGGCGAGGATCAGGGCAGGCAGCAAGGGTCGTAATCCAGAAACACAGGCAATGGTCAGGGCAGGCAGCAAACGGAGAATCAAGGTCCAAGAACAGTCGAGGGTCGGTACACAGATAATTCAGATAAACACAGGGGAAAACGCTCAGAAATGTCGCCGGGGCAAAACAAGACTTCGCACTGATTGAGAGTCAGCGGGCTGTTTATATAGGAAGGGAAATAGGGAACACCTGTGCCGGTGATTAGCCCTAGGTACGGGGATTATGGGAGATGTAGTTCAATACTCGGGAGACGGAGCTCTATGAGGAGCGGAGAGAGCCACGGAGGAGCGATTCATGACAGAGCTGGCTCGGTTAAGTCTCTGGAGAGGACAGATATTTGTGGCTGTAGATCTGCCGGATCTGGGTCCACTGTGTCGTCCCCGTAACAACCAAGAGCGGAAACCTTTATAGTTTTCCATGTTCGTTGGATGAATGAGCTGATGTCTTTCTTCACCCTCCTTCTTGATTGTTTTTCTAAAAAAAAGAAAAAATGGAAAAATAAATTAAATTACGCCACGCCAACTTCGGACAGAACAAAGACGACTAAAGCAAATCATGTAAAGGCAATAAAACGGCAAAAAAAGTGATGGACTTATAATAGCTTGTGACTGTGTCATGGGTTACAGTCGAGAATCACAAAATCATTTTCATATTAATAAATCCCTTATGTAAACGTATATATGACTACAGCCCACACACAAAAATCAAAAATGCCTTTTCAAACGGAAGAAAACCGGATGTGTAACTATTTTCATGCACTCATTCCTATAAAAAACGAAATACGTTTCAAGGTTCACATTTAATCCAGTCGGATTCTCTTTTTTTTATCTAGAGCTAATAAACTGTGTACCGCAGTCAAATCAGAAAAGTAACACACAACAGTAAACTACAATCAAAATGCTCATTTCAAATGGAAATTTGATTCAAAATCGAGAATCCTTTCGAATCGTGAAGAACCAAAAGATTCCCACCGCTAGATTATAGTGAAAAATAAAATAGATGCTGAATGTTGAACACTAATAATTTAAGGGGAACAAGAATAACATAAACCGTAGACTAGAGCAAAAGTCTACAACTATAACGAAAAGAATGACAGTAGACTAATAATAGACTTACCAACAGCCGGCGCTATCATAGCCCTCCATTTCCTACGGAGAAACGCGCCCACATCTTTCTTCTTCTTCTTTGTTGGGCTTTCAGCAAAATCTGAGGGAAGACATAATGAAGAAAGAATTCAATTGTAAGGTGAGACAACTGGAAAAGTGGGACATTTTTCAAGTATTTTCAGAGTATTTCCTCCTTAAAACTGCAGTGAACCAAAGACAGTCTCAAAAACACGCTTTGAAATCGCTGGTGTTTCTGACGTCACAAACCACCTTGCAACCAATCAGATCAACGTGTGATCGTCAACCAGTGGATCTCTGGGCTGAGTGAGTGAGTGAGCGAGTGAGTGAGTGGAGGTGGGGCTCATTTGCATATTCATAGAACCGAGCATACTAAATGAGGCAAAACATTTAAATATGGAATTATTTGGTGATCAAAGACGAGTTTAAAGGGATGAATTGATTGACCAGCGGGGGACTTTAATAATTAGGTACACAAGACGAACACAACACAACTCGGTATAGTGAAAGTACTGACAGTCATAATAATGACCATAGACTCACCCGGGACAGACGATGGATCGTCAGGATCGTCCTGAATAGAGTCCGGCGTCAGACTGGACAATCCTGAGAAAGACATCAGCTCTAGATCTGGTGCCGGCTCTGGGTCCAGGACAGATGTGCATGATGGTTCGGGATCATCGTCCGGATCGGCATTAACAACCGGCAGCTGGAGGCTCGATACATCGGAGACCGTCAACAGCTCTAACACGGATTCAAACCGCTCTTGATCATCCGGATCGGCATTAACCGGCAGCTGGACTCCAGATGGACACGGATGCACTGGTGATGCCCAGTAAAACTCGGACGAATCCTGCTGGGCATCCGTGGGATCGCAGGAGGGATATGTGGACACTAGTATATCGACCTCACTGCAGTCAAGCTTTACAGCCTTCCCCATTCTCCGTAAGAAAGCACAGATGCCTTAAAGAAAGGTAAAAACACAAGAAACCGTAAATACTGAGGCTTGACATCATGAAGAAAGAAGAACATGGGATGAAAACAGTAACAGTTGGCAACATCATTCAAAAACAAGAGAACCAACCAAATATTAATAATAACTTATAATGTTGTGTATTCAATGTCTTTTTTTTTTGTGCATTTAATTTTTAGTAAAAGTAATTTATGCAGCGTCCTGAAGACCATGATCCTCTAAAGCAGGGAATATCACACACAAGCATGTTTCAAACTAATCCTAATTATTAAACATTGGACACTCAAATTATGGCTATTATTGAAATTTGTACCCAATCCTTGTGTAAATATGTTATGATGTGTCTTGGAATAAAAAATAAATCTGATTATCGGCTTGATCAAACTTCAGTTGTATTTTGATATAATGTGGCGTGGTCATATATGGTCATTAATGACACTCCAGTGATAAATGGTCATTTGATTTACCCTCAGCTCTTCTCTCAGGTATCGGTGCAGTTTTCTGGTCTGGGATGATGCCGCTCCAGTCACGGGAATGAAGCTTCTCCTCTTCCTCTGCCTATAGGGGGACCATATTTTGATTACCAAAAACCAGGACACTCGGCCCAGCAAACAGACACTCAAAGTTTACTCAAAGATGCCTTATTAATTTTTTAATACATTGAAAGTAGGCTATTCCTCCTCTGTATAAATAGAAAATTGTTACAAGACACAAATTCAGATAGGCTTCTCAGAGGTTACTCAACGTTTTATTAATACAGGTTTCAAAAATAATGAAATAATGTCTCTTATTCTGTATTACAAAAGTAAATATATAGATAATAAATAACTGAAAGAAATACCTCCAAATTGAACAAAAATGTCTCTAACTAACTTGCCAAAAAGAACTAACAAATTCTATTTATATCTTTAGTTTTCTTCCTCTTTATCCTGTTTTTCTTCCTCATCCTCCTTGTTTGCCCATCTATATTTTGCTGTAGAGCTGATCTTTCCCAGCAGTTTTTTGAAAACCAGGACATTTTCATCACTTTATAAAGAACAGCCAGGAGGGCCAGGACGTGAAAACAGGACTGTTGGTCACCCTACCTTTGCCTTGGCTCTGCGAGAGTGTGGAGAAGAAGTGGACGGACGTCCATCATCTGGGCTCTGCTGGCTGTCTCTCTGCCACCCTCTCTTCCTGTGAGCCGGACCTGTGGACACAGAAACAAACTCACAAGACAGAGATGTTAAATATCCAGGAATAAGCTCCTGGCTCTGAGTCCGGGTCGGGCCTGGCATCCTCCTGCAAACAAGAACAATACAATTTAAAATACAATACAAGAAAATACAGTGCTCCTCAGAAATACCCCCCCCCCCCCCCCCCCCCCCAAAAAAAAAAAAATAAATAAATAAATAAAAATAAGTAAATAAATAAAATAAATCAAATAAAACTCCAAACTCCCTCCAAAATAAGAAAAGAACAATCAAATTAAAGCGTCGACCCTCAGAAATAATAATAAATAAAAATGAAAATAAAAAACGATGTAGGATATATTATCCGATATCCTTCTGGAATAAAAGTCTCCTCTCCGAAATCCTCCAAACAGCTTCAAAATCTCAAGTTCAGCACAAGAAAATTTGCCGCCAAAGTCTCTGAAATCGCCTCGACTCTCAACAAACCAACAGCGATCAAAGTGTTGATATTTACATTCAAAATTCATAAGACGCGTCGCCATAGCAACTCATACTCGAATGACTCAAATGCACGCACGCGGACCCAAAAGCCGCGTGCGTGAGCGCGTGCCTGAATGTAAATATTAAAAAATAACAAGTGAAATATAATTATGGTTTAATTACTCTCTAGCTCCAAAATTAAAATTCAACTCTTAAAGCACGAAACAAGGCTACCATAAATCTGTGAATTGTTTGATGTGGCTATATTATCAGTAATAAAATAATCATTTAAAAAATTTTAAATGATTATTTTATTACTGATAATATATATCAGTGTATTATATATTATTATATATTACTTTTTAAATGCTTATAATCATTAAAAACATGCATCAGAAAGGTATTCCTTGCAGAACTGGAAGCTGCAATTTCAGGACCGTAGTTTTCTGTTTCAATACCGAACTGGATCACAATACACTCATTTAACCCCTTTCGCAGAAGATTATTGTTGTTCAACATTCATTATTCATCAAAGCATCACACTCGTACTTATTTGAACTGGACAAACTGCATCATTGATTTGTGAAAGTACATATGAAAATATAATACTGTATGTACTTGTTCTTTCTGGTGCCCTGATGAAACTGCTCCTCACATCTTCTGGGATTGTCCTCACACACAACTATTTTGAGACCAATTTTGGGACGAATTAACTGCAATGTTCTTCCGGGTTTCTCTCTCTCTCTCTCTTTTTAAAGGATGTAATGTTTGGCTTTTTAATAAGAGTTTAAACAAATGAATACTTTATTATTAATCTATTATTGCTATTAAATTCTCTCTTCAAAATCCTTTATTCACTGTTTTTAGGAGAGAGGTCCAACAGTACATACAAAATATTTCATCATATGAGAGCCTTAAAGCTCAGTAACCTTGTTTCAACTTTTTAACTCATTTCGTTAAAGTTTTCTGTTCTGTTTTTCTTGTTTTTACATGTATATATAGGCTATATGAAATCTCTATGTATAGGCCCATGTATATTTGCATAAATGATGGATTTTATTATCATTTAATTGTATGTACGTTTTACATTTTTGCTATGTACTTGTATTTTTGATACCTTGGCATTACATTAAAAATAGGGTGGATAGAGGACCTGCCCCTCCTGAAGAATATAATTTTTTTCCCATATAAAGATTAAAGTGTGTGGAAAATGCTGAGGTGCAATAGGTGACTGTCTACAATTAATTTTTTTTATTATGCGGGTTGAAAGTCTCCTCACATCCTGATAGCAATCACAGTGTTAAGCGGTCGGAACACACACACCATCTCTCAAAATCAGGTACGCCAATATATTATTATTACAAAATATTATTTACTGAACAATAAAAGTTAAATAACAGCCATTATACAAGAATACATTATACAAGCATACATTATACACGAATACAAAGTGTGTAGAATAGTCAACTCAAGTCAAATATATTTAAAAAGCACTTTTTACAATACAGATTGTATCAAATCTGCTTCACAGTATCAATCAAAAGAACTTAACAGTGTTTGTTTATTACTGGGGGGAAAAAAAGACATCCAAGTTTGGTGGAGCTGATCAATGGTATGATGGGACATTTACTTTGAATATCCCCAACTGAGCAAGCCAAAGGCAACAGTGGCAAGGAACCGAAAAACTCCATCAAGTGACCCGATGGTGTCCTAAAACTCCATCAGATGACCCGATGGAGAAAAAAAAAAAAAAACCTTGGGAGAACCCAGGCTCAGTCGGGGGCCAGTTGTCCTCTGGCGTTTATGAACTAGAGGCCAAATTTACAGTAACTGTAAGATAAAAATTTGATATGAACGCCTGGCTAAATAAATGCATCTTTAGTCTAGCTTTAAGCTGGGAGATAAATGTGAAAATGGAAATAAATGTGAAAATGGTGGATCTGGATATTCTAGGAATGAAAATAAATAAAAATAAATAAAATACAAAAGGTGATGCTATTAGAATTTATACTAATTTATGACTCAAGACTTGGGTATAATCCGTCTTTTTAGTGGTACGGGTGTAGTGTAGACGCACGACTCACGTATAGGAAAATGTTCGATTGTAAGTGAGTGTAAAGAAAGTGAGTTTGGCAATCGATCGCAGGGCGAGCAGCAGTGAAGCAGTGTCTCGCTCTACAACTAACAACCAAACGCTCCAGCCGTATTTGCAGTTCCAGCCGTATAATGGCTTGAGACGCGTCTGACCTAATTTTAGCTACGTTTGAATCTAATTCTAGCTACAACTCTTTCACCCAATTACCCTTTAAATTCTCCTTTCAACTCTCGTCACCTTAGAAACAAAATAGGAAAAGATGAGAAAAACCAATACAATATTCAATCAGAATAAAAAATCTAAAAAATGAAAATAAAATACAAAAGGACTTGAAACAATCAAGAAAAAACAACAACAGCAACGTGGAAAATTGAAATCACACTAAGTCCAATTTAGTCCTCCTCAACCAACAGTGTCCGTGTATATCAGGTTGCCGAATTTCAGCTTCAGTTTGACGATTCTTCCGCAATTCAGGCTTAGTCAATCCAGAAAAGAAACGTGTGCACAGTCGTACAACTCAGCTCAGGATCAGCTTGAGACTGGATTAACTGGAAACAGGCTCGTAATCTCCCATTAAAATTGATAACTCTGAGAGAAGATCAGTCAGACTTGGAGCAGACGATGAATCGAAGCTAAAGAAACTTGACTGGGAACCAGATGGACTTGAGAAGGGTGACGTGTCTAAACTGATCTCGCGGTGAGATGGACCCCAGAAGGGTAACTGGTCAGAACTGATCTCGCAGTGAGATGGAGCTGGCTCGGTTAAGTCCCTGGAGAGGACAGATATTTGTGGCTGTAGATCTGCCGGATCTGGGTCCACTGTGTCGTCCCCGTAACAACCAAGAGCGGAAACCTTTATAGTTTTCCATGTTCGTTGGATGAATGAGCTGATGTCTTTCTTCACCCTCCTTCTTGATTGTTTTTCTAAAAAAAAGAAAAAATGGAAAAATAAATTCAATTACGCCACGCCAACTTCGGACAGAACAAAGACGACTAAAGCAAATCATGTAAAGGCAATAAAACGGCAAAAAAAGTGATGGACTTATAATAGCTTGTGACTGTGTCATGGGTTACAGTCGAGAATCACAAAATCATTTTCATATTAATAAATCCCTTATGTAAACGTACATATGACTACAGCCCACACACAAAAATCAAAAATGCCTTTTCAAACGGAAGAAAACCGGATGTGTAACTATTTTCATGCACTCATTCCTATAAAAAACGAAATACGTTTCAAGGTTCACATTTAATCCAGTCGGATTCTCTTTTTTTTATCTAGAGCTAATAAACTGTGTACCGCAGTCAAATCAGAAAAGTAACACACAACAGTAAACTCCAATCAAAATGCTCATTTCAAATGGAAATTTGATTCAAAATCGAGAATCCTTTCGAATCGTGAAGAACCAAAAGATTCCCACCGCTAGATTATAGTGAAAAATAAAATAGATGCTGAATGTTGAACACTAATAATTTAAGGGGAACAAGAATAACATAAACCGTAGACTAGAGCAAAAGTCTACAACTATAACGAAAAGAATGACAGTAGACTAATAATAGACTTACCAACAGCCGGCGCTATCATAGCCCTCCATTTCCTACGGAGAAACGCGCCCACATCTTTCTTCTTCTTCTTTGTTGGGCTTTCAGCAAAATCTGAGGGAAGACATAATGAAGAAAGAATTCAATTGTAAGGTGAGACAACTGGAAAAGTGGGACATTTTTCAAGTATTTTCAGAGTATTTCCTCCTTAAAACTGCAGTGAACCAAAGACAGTCTCAAAAACACGCTTTGAAATCGCTGGTGTTTCTGACGTCACAAACCACCTTGCAACCAATCAGATCAACGTGTGATCGTCAACCAGTGGATCTCTGGGCTGAGTGAGTGAGTGAGCGAGTGAGTGGAGGTGGGGCTCATTTGCATATTCATAGAACCGAGCATACTAAATGAGGCAAAAAACATTTAAATATGGAATTATTTGGTGATCAAAGACGAGTTTAAAGGGATGAATTGATTGACCAGCGGGGGACTTTAATAATTAGGTACACAAGACGAACACAACACAACTCGGTATAGTGAAAGTACTGACAGTCATAATAATGACCATAGACTCACCCGGGACAGACGATGGATCGTCAGGATCGTCCTGAATAGAGTCCGGCGTCAGACTGGACAATCCTGAGAAAGACATCAGCTCTAGATCTGGTGCCGGCTCTGGGTCCAGGACAGATGTGCATGATGGTTCGGGATCATCGTCCGGATCGGCATTAACAACCGGCAGCTGGAGGCTCGATACATCGGAGACCGTCAACAGCTCTAACACGGATTCAAACCGCTCTTGATCATCCGGATCGGCATTAACCGGCAGCTGGACTCCAGATGGACACGGATGCACTGGTGATGCCCAGTAAAACTCGGACGAATCCTGCTGGGCATCCGTGGGATCGCAGGAGGGATATGTGGACACTAGTATATCGACCTCACTGCAGGTCAAGCTTTACAGCCTTCCCCATTCTCCGTAAGAAAGCACAGATGCCTTAAAGAAAGGTAAAAACACAAGAAACCGTAAATACTGAGGCTTGACATCATGAAGAAAGAAGAACATGGGATGAAAACAGTAACAGTTGGCAACATCATTCAAAAACAAGAGAACCAACCAAATATTAATAATAACTTATAATGTTGTGTATTCAATGTCTTTTTTTTTTTGTGCATTTAATTTTTAGTAAAAGTAATTTATGCAGCGTCCTGAAGACCATGATCCTCTAAAGCAGGGAATATCACACACAAGCATGTTTCAAACTAATCATAATTATTAAACATTGGACACTCAAATTATGGCTATTATTGAAATTTGTACCCAATCCTTGTGTAAATATGTTATGATGTGTCTTGGAATAAAAAATAAATCTGATTATCGGCTTGATCAAACTTCAGTTGTATTTTGATATAATGTGGCGTGGTCATATATGGTAATTAATGACACTCCAGTGATAAATGGTCATTTGATTTACCCTCAGCTCTTCTCTCAGGTATCGGTGCAGTTTTCTGGTCTGGGATGATGCCGCTCCAGTCACGGGAATGAAGCTTCTCCTCTTCCTCTGCCTATAGGGGGACCATATTTTGATTACCAAAAACCAGGACACTCGGCCCAGCAAACAGATACTCAAAGTTTACTCAAAGATGCCTTATTAATTTCAATACATTGAAAGTAGGCTATTCCTCCTCTGTATAAATAGAAAATTGTTACATTACAAGACACAAATTCAGATAGGCTTCTCAGAGGTTACTCAACGTTTTATTAATACAGGTTTCAAAAATAATGAAATAATGTCTCTTATTCTGTATTACAAAAGTAAATATATAGATAATAAATAACTGAAAGAAATACCTCCAGATTGAACAAAAATGTCTCTAACTAACTTGCCAAAAAGAACTAACAAATTCTATTTATATCTTTAGTTTTCTTCCTCTTTATCCTGTTTTTCTTCCTCATCCTCCTTGTTTGCCCATCTATATTTTGCTGTAGAGCTGATCTTTCCCAGCAGTTTTTTTGAAAACCAGGACATTTTCATCACTTTATAAAGAACAGCCAGGAGGGCCAGGACGTGAAAACAGGACTGTTGGTCACCCTACCTTTGCCTTGGCTCTGCGAGAGTGTGGAGAAGAAGTGGACGGACGTCCATCATCTGGGCTCTGCTGGCTGTCTCTCTGCCACCCTCTCTTCCTGTGAGCCGGACCTGTGGACACAGAAACAAACTCACAAGACAGAGATGTTAAATATCCAGGAATAAGCTCCTGGCTCTGAGTCCGGGTCGGGCCTGGCATCCTCCTGCAAACAAGAACAATACAATTTAAAATACAATACAAGAAAATACAATGCTCCTCAGAAATACCCCCCCCCCCCCCCAAAAAAAAATAAAAAATAAAAAAAAATAAAAATAAAAATAAATAAATAAAATAAATAAATCAAATAAAACTCCAAACTCCCTCCAAAATAAGAAAAGAACAATCAAATTAAAGCGTCGACCCTCAGAAATAATAATAAATAAAAATGAAAATAAAAAACGATGTAGGATATATTATCCGATATCCTTCTGGAATAAAGTCTCCTCTCCGAAATCCTCCAAACAGCTTCAAAATCTCAAGTTCAGCACAAGAAAATTTGCCGCCAAAGTCTCTGAAATCGCCTCGACTCTCAACAAACCAACAGCGATCAAAGTGTTGATATTTACATTCAAAATTCATAAGACGCGTCGCCATAGCAACTCATACCCGAATGACTCAAATGCACGCACGCGGACCCAAAAGCCGCGTGCGTGAGCGCGTGCCTGAATGTAAATATTAAAAAATAACAAGTGAAATATAATTATGGTTTAATTACTCCCTAGCTCCAAAATTAAAATTCAACTCTTAAAGCACGAAACAAGGCTACCATAAATCTGTGAATTGTTTGATGTGGCTATATTATCAGTAATAAAATAATCATTTAAAAAATTTTAAATGATTATTTTATTACTGATAATATATATCAGTGTATTATATATTATTATATATTACTTTTTAAATGATTATAATCATTAAAAACATGCATCAGAAAGGTATTCCTTGCAGAACTGGAAGCTGCAATTTCAGGACCGTAGTTTTCTGTTTCAATACCGAACTGGATCACAATACACTCATTTAACCCCTTTCGCAGAAGATTATTGTTGTTCAACATTCATTATTCATCAAAGCATCACACTCGTACTTATTTGAACTGGACAAACTGCATCATTGATTTGTGAAAGTACATATGAAAATATACTACTGTATGTACTTGTTCTTTCTGGTGCCCTGATGAAACTGCTCCTCACATCTTCTGGGATTGTCCTCACACACAACTATTTTGAGACCAATTTTGGGACGAATTAACTGCAATGTTCTTCCGGGTTTCTCTCTCTCTCTCTTTTTAAAGGATGTAATGTTTGGCTTTTTAATATACAAAGAGTTTAAACAAATGAATACTTTATTAATCTATTATTGCTATTAAATTCTCTCTTCAAAATCCTTTATTCACTGTTTTTAGGAGAGAGGTCCAACAGTACATACAAAATATTTCATCATATGAGAGCCTTAAAGCTCAGTAACCTTGTTTCAACTTTTTAACTCATTTCGTTAAAGTTTTCTGTTCTGTTTTTCTTGTTTTTACATGTATATATAGGCTATATGAAATCTCTATGTATAGGCCCATGTATATTTGCATAAATGATGGATTTTATTATCATTTAATTGTATGTACGTTTTACATTTTTGCTATGTACTTGTATTTTTGATACCTTGGCATTACATTAAAAATAGGGTGGATAGAGGACCTGCCCCTCCTGAAGAATATAATTTTTTTCCCATATAAAGATTAAAGTGTGTGGAAAATGCTGAGGTGCAATAGGTGACTGTCTACAATTAATTTTTTTTATTATGCGGGTTGAAAGTCTCCTCACATCCTGATAGCAATCACAGTGTTAAGCGGTCGGAACACACACACCATCTCTCAAAATCAGGTACGCCAATATATTATTATTACAAAATATTATTTACTGAACAATAAAAGTTAAATAACAGCCATTATACAAGAATACATTATACAAGCATACATTATACACGAATACAAAGTGTGTAGAATAGTCAACTCAAGTCAAATATATTTAAAAAGCACTTTTTACAATACAGATTGTATCAAATCTGCTTCACAGTATCAATCAAAAGAACTTAACAGTGTTTGTTTATTACTGGGGGAAAAAAAAGACATCCAAGTTTGGTGAAGCTGATCAATGGTATGATGGGACATTTACTTTGAATATCCCCAACTGAGCAAGCCAAAGGCAACAGTGGCAAGGAACCGAAAAACTCCATCAAGTGACCCGATGGTGTCCTAAAACTCCATCAGATGACCCGATGGAGAAAAAAAAAAAAACCTTGGGAGAACCCAGGCTCAGTCGGGGGCCAGTTGTCCTCTGGCGTTTATGAACTAGAGGCCAAATTTACAGTAACTGTAAGATAAAAATTTGATATGAACGCCTGGCTAAATAAATGCATCTTTAGTCTAGCTTTAAGCTGGGAGATAAATGTGAAAATGGAAATAAATGTGAAAATGGTGGATCTGGATATTCTAGGAATGAAAATAAATAAAAATAAATAAAATACAAAAGGTGATGCTATTAGAATTTATACTAATTTATGACTCAAGACTTGGGTATAATCCGTCTTTTTAGTGGTACGGGTGTAGTGTAGACGCACGACTCACGTATAGGAAAATGTTCGATTGTAAGTGAGTGTAAAGAAAGTGAGTTTGGCAATCGATCGCAGGGCGAGCAGCAGTGAAGCAGTGTCTCGCTCTACAACTAACAACCAAACGCTCCAGCCGTATTTGCAGTTCCAGCCGTATAATGGCTTGAGACGCGTCTGACCTAATTTTAGCTACGTTTGAATCTAATTCTAGCTACAACTCTTTCACCCAATTACCCTTTAAATTCTCCTTTCAACTCTCGTCACCTTAGAAACAAAATAGGAAAAGATGAGAAAAACCAATACAATATTCAATCAGAATAAAAAATCTAAAAAATGAAAATAAAATACAAAAGGACTTGAAACAATCAAGAAAAAACAACAACAGCAACGTGGAAAATTGAAATCACACTAAGTCCAATTTAGTCCTCCTCAACCAACAGTGTCCGTGTATATCAGGTTGCCGAATTTCAGCTTCAGTTTGACGATTCTTCCGCAATTCAGGCTTAGTCAATCCAGAAAAGAAACGTGTGCACAGTCGTACAACTCAGCTCAGGATCAGCTTGAGACTGGATTAACTGGAAACAGGCTCGTAATCTCCCATTAAAATTGATAACTCTGAGAGAAGATCAGTCAGACTTGGAGCAGACGATGAATCGAAGCTAAAGAAACTTGACTGGGAACCAGATGGACTTGAGAAGGGTGACGTGTCTAAACTGATCTCGCGGTGAGATGGACCCCAGAAGGGTAACTGGTCAGAACTGATCTCGCAGTGAGATGGAGCTGGCTCGGTTAAGTCCCTGGAGAGGACAGATATTTGTGGCTGTAGATCTGCCGGATCTGGGTCCACTGTGTCGTCCCCGTAACAACCAAGAGCGGAAACCTTTATAGTTTTCCATGTTCGTTGGATGAATGAGCTGATGTCTTTCTTCACCCTCCTTCTTGATTGTTTTTCTAAAAAAAAGAAAAAATGGAAAAATAAATTCAATTACGCCACGCCAACTTCGGACAGAACAAAGACGACTAAAGCAAATCATGTAAAGGCAATAAAACGGCAAAAAAAGTGATGGACTTATAATAGCTTGTGACTGTGTCATGGGTTACAGTCGAGAATCACAAAATCATTTTCATATTAATAAATCCCTTATGTAAACGTACATATGACTACAGCCCACACACAAAAATCAAAAATGCCTTTTCAAACGGAAGAAAACCGGATGTGTAACTATTTTCATGCACTCATTCCTATAAAAAACGAAATACGTTTCAAGGTTCACATTTAATCCAGTCGGATTCTCTTTTTTTTATCTAGAGCTAATAAACTGTGTACCGCAGTCAAATCAGAAAAGTAACACACAACAGTAAACTACAATCAAAATGCTCATTTCAAATGGAAATTTGATTCAAAATCGAGAATCCTTTCGAATCGTGAAGAACCAAAAGATTCCCACCGCTAGATTATAGTGAAAAATAAAATAGATGCTGAATGTTGAACACTAATAATTTAAGGGGAACAAGAATAACATAAACCGTAGACTAGAGCAAAAGTCTACAACTATAACGAAAAGAATGACATTAGACTAATAATAGACTTACCAACAGCCGGCGCTATCATAGCCCTCCATTTCCTACGGAGAAACGCGCCCACATCTTTCTTCTTCTTCTTTGTTGGGCTTTCAGCAAAATCTGAGGGAAGACATAATGAAGAAAGAATTCAATTGTAAGGTGAGACAACTGGAAAAGTGGGACATTTTTCAAGTATTTTCAGAGTATTTCCTCCTTAAAACTGCAGTGAACCAAAGACAGTCTCAAAAACACGCTTTGAAATCGCTGGTGTTTCTGACGTCACAAACCACCTTGCAACCAATCAGATCAACGTGTGATCGTCAACCAGTGGATCTCTGGGCTGAGTGAGTGAGTGAGCGAGTGAGTGGAGGTGGGGCTCATTTGCATATTCATAGAACCGAGCATACTAAATGAGGCAAAAAACATTTAAATATGGAATTATTTGGTGATCAAAGACGAGTTTAAAGGGATGAATTGATTGACCAGCGGGGGACTTTAATAATTAGGTACACAAGACGAACACAACACAACTCGGTATAGTGAAAGTACTGACAGTCATAATAATGACCATAGACTCACCCGGGACAGACGATGGATCATCAGGATCGTCCTGAATAGAGTCCGGCGTCAGACTGGACAATCCTGAGAAAGACATCAGCTCTAGATCTGGTGCCGGCTCTGGGTCCAGGACAGATGTGCATGATGGTTCGGGATCATCGTCCGGATCGGCATTAACAACCGGCAGCTGGAGGCTCGATACATCGGAGACCGTCAACAGCTCTAACACGGATTCAAACCGCTCTTGATCATCCGGATCGGCATTAACCGGCAGCTGGACTCCAGATGGACACGGATGCACTGGTGATGCCCAGTAAAACTCGGACGAATCCTGCTGGGCATCCGTGGGATCGCAGGAGGGATATGTGGACACTAGTATATCGACCTCACTGCAGGTCAAGCTTTACAGCCTTCCCCATTCTCCGTAAGAAAGCACAGATGCCTTAAAGAAAGGTAAAAACACAAGAAACCGTAAATACTGAGGCTTGACATCATGAAGAAAGAAGAACATGGGATGAAAACAGTAACAGTTGGCAACATCATTCAAAAACAAGAGAACCAACCAAATATTAATAATAACTTATAATGTTGTGTATTCAATGTCTTTTTTTTTTTGTGCATTTAATTTTTAGTAAAAGTAATTTATGCAGCGTCCTGAAGACCATGATCCTCTAAAGCAGGGAATATCACACACAAGCATGTTTCAAACTAATCATAATTATTAAACATTGGACACTCAAATTATGGCTATTATTGAAATTTGTACCCAATCCTTGTGTAAATATGTTATGATGTGTCTTGGAATAAAAAATAAATCTGATTATCGGCTTGATCAAACTTCAGTTGTATTTTGATATAATGTGGCGTGGTCATATATGGTAATTAATGACACTCCAGTGATAAATGGTCATTTGATTTACCCTCAGCTCTTCTCTCAGGTATCGGTGCAGTTTTCTGGTCTGGGATGATGCCGCTCCAGTCACGGGAATGAAGCTTCTCCTCTTCCTCTGCCTATAGGGGGACCATATTTTGATTACCAAAAACCAGGACACTCGGCCCAGCAAACAGATACTCAAAGTTTACTCAAAGATGCCTTATTAATTTCAATACATTGAAAGTAGGCTATTCCTCCTCTGTATAAATAGAAAATTGTTACATTACAAGACACAAATTCAGATAGGCTTCTCAGAGGTTACTCAACGTTTTATTAATACAGGTTTCAAAAATAATGAAATAATGTCTCTTATTCTGTATTACAAAAGTAAATATATAGATAATAAATAACTGAAAGAAATACCTCCAGATTGAACAAAAATGTCTCTAACTAACTTGCCAAAAAGAACTAACAAATTCTATTTATATCTTTAGTTTTCTTCCTCTTTATCCTGTTTTTCTTCCTCATCCTCCTTGTTTGCCCATCTATATTTTGCTGTAGAGCTGATCTTTCCCAGCAGTTTTTTTGAAAACCAGGACATTTTCATCACTTTATAAAGAACAGCCAGGAGGGCCAGGACGTGAAAACAGGACTGTTGGTCACCCTACCTTTGCCTTGGCTCTGCGAGAGTGTGGAGAAGAAGTGGACGGACGTCCATCATCTGGGCTCTGCTGGCTGTC
Source organism: Cyprinella venusta (assembly GCA_038021265.1). Taxonomy (NCBI): domain Eukaryota; kingdom Metazoa; phylum Chordata; class Actinopteri; order Cypriniformes; family Leuciscidae; genus Cyprinella; species Cyprinella venusta. The sequence goes on along the minus strand of CM075876.1, from coordinate 5,816,293 downwards.
TCTCTGCCACCCTCTCTTCCTGTGAGCCGGACCTGTGGACACAGAAACAAACTCACAAGACAGAGATGTTAAATATCCAGGAATAAGCTCCTGGCTCTGAGTCCGGGTCGGGCCTGGCATCCTCCTGCAAACAAGAACAATACAATTTAAAATACAATACAAGAAAATACAATGCTCCTCAGAAATACCCCCCCCCCCCCCAAAAAAAAAAAAAAATAAAAAAAAATAAAAATAAAAATAAATAAATAAAATAAATAAATCAAATAAAACTCCAAACTCCCTCCAAAATAAGAAAAGAACAATCAAATTAAAGCGTCGACCCTCAGAAATAATAATAAATAAAAATGAAAATAAAAAACGATGTAGGATATATTATCCGATATCCTTCTGGAATAAAGTCTCCTCTCCGAAATCCTCCAAACAGCTTCAAAATCTCAAGTTCAGCACAAGAAAATTTGCCGCCAAAGTCTCTGAAATCGCCTCGACTCTCAACAAACCAACAGCGATCAAAGTGTTGATATTTACATTCAAAATTCATAAGACGCGTCGCCATAGCAACTCATACCCGAATGACTCAAATGCACGCACGCGGACCCAAAAGCCGCGTGCGTGAGCGCGTGCCTGAATGTAAATATTAAAAAATAACAAGTGAAATATAATTATGGTTTAATTACTCCCTAGCTCCAAAATTAAAATTCAACTCTTAAAGCACGAAACAAGGCTACCATAAATCTGTGAATTGTTTGATGTGGCTATATTATCAGTAATAAAATAATCATTTAAAAAATTTTAAATGATTATTTTATTACTGATAATATATATCAGTGTATTATATATTATTATATATTACTTTTTAAATGATTATAATCATTAAAAACATGCATCAGAAAGGTATTCCTTGCAGAACTGGAAGCTGCAATTTCAGGACCGTAGTTTTCTGTTTCAATACCGAACTGGATCACAATACACTCATTTAACCCCTTTCGCAGAAGATTATTGTTGTTCAACATTCATTATTCATCAAAGCATCACACTCGTACTTATTTGAACTGGACAAACTGCATCATTGATTTGTGAAAGTACATATGAAAATATACTACTGTATGTACTTGTTCTTTCTGGTGCCCTGATGAAACTGCTCCTCACATCTTCTGGGATTGTCCTCACACACAACTATTTTGAGACCAATTTTGGGACGAATTAACTGCAATGTTCTTCCGGGTTTCTCTCTCTCTCTCTTTTTAAAGGATGTAATGTTTGGCTTTTTAATATACAAAGAGTTTAAACAAATGAATACTTTATTAATCTATTATTGCTATTAAATTCTCTCTTCAAAATCCTTTATTCACTGTTTTTAGGAGAGAGGTCCAACAGTACATACAAAATATTTCATCATATGAGAGCCTTAAAGCTCAGTAACCTTGTTTCAACTTTTTAACTCATTTCGTTAAAGTTTTCTGTTCTGTTTTTCTTGTTTTTACATGTATATATAGGCTATATGAAATCTCTATGTATAGGCCCATGTATATTTGCATAAATGATGGATTTTATTATCATTTAATTGTATGTACGTTTTACATTTTTGCTATGTACTTGTATTTTTGATACCTTGGCATTACATTAAAAATAGGGTGGATAGAGGACCTGCCCCTCCTGAAGAATATAATTTTTTTCCCATATAAAGATTAAAGTGTGTGGAAAATGCTGAGGTGCAATAGGTGACTGTCTACAATTAATTTTTTTTATTATGCGGGTTGAAAGTCTCCTCACATCCTGATAGCAATCACAGTGTTAAGCGGTCGGAACACACACACCATCTCTCAAAATCAGGTACGCCAATATATTATTATTACAAAATATTATTTACTGAACAATAAAAGTTAAATAACAGCCATTATACAAGAATACATTATACAAGCATACATTATACACGAATACAAAGTGTGTAGAATAGTCAACTCAAGTCAAATATATTTAAAAAGCACTTTTTACAATACAGATTGTATCAAATCTGCTTCACAGTATCAATCAAAAGAACTTAACAGTGTTTGTTTATTACTGGGGGGAAAAAAAGACATCCAAGTTTGGTGGAGCTGATCAATGGTATGATGGGACATTTACTTTGAATATCCCCAACTGAGCAAGCCAAAGGCAACAGTGGCAAGGAACCGAAAAACTCCATCAAGTGACCCGATGGTGTCCTAAAACTCCATCAGATGACCCGATGGAGAAAAAAAAAAAAAAACCTTGGGAGAACCCAGGCTCAGTCGGGGGCCAGTTGTCCTCTGGCGTTTATGAAATAGAGGCCAAATTTACAGTAACTGTAAGATAAAAATTTGATATGAACGCCTGGCTAAATAAATGCATCTTTAGTCTAGCTTTAAGCTGGGAGATAAATGTGAAAATGGAAATAAATGTGAAAATGGTGGATCTGGATATTCTAGGAATGAAAATAAATAAAAATAAATAAAATACAAAAGGTGATGCTATTAGAATTTATACTAATTTATGACTCAAGACTTGGGTATAATCCGTCTTTTTAGTGGTACGGGTGTAGTGTAGACGCACGACTCACGTATAGGAAAATGTTCGATTGTAAGTGAGTGTAAAGAAAGTGAGTTTGGCAATCGATCGCAGGGCGAGCAGCAGTGAAGCAGTGTCTCGCTCTACAACTAACAACCAAACGCTCCAGCCGTATTTGCAGTTCCAGCCGTATAATGGCTTGAGACGCGTCTGACCTAATTTTAGCTACGTTTGAATCTAATTCTAGCTACAACTCTTTCACCCAATTACCCTTTAAATTCTCCTTTCAACTCTCGTCACCTTAGAAACAAAATAGGAAAAGATGAGAAAAACCAATACAATATTCAATCAGAATAAAAAATCTAAAAAATGAAAATAAAATACAAAAGGACTTGAAACAATCAAGAAAAAACAACAAGAGCAACGTGGAAAATTGAAATCACACTAAGTCCAATTTAGTCCTCCTCAACCAACAGTGTCCGTGTATATCAGGTTGCCGAATTTCAGCTTCAGTTTGACGATTCTTCCGCAATTCAGGCTTAGTCAATCCAGAAAAGAAACGTGTGCACAGTCGTACAACTCAGCTCAGGATCAGCTTGAGACTGGATTAACTGGAAACAGGCTCGTAATCTCCCATTAAAATTGATAACTCTGAGAGAAGATCAGTCAGACTTGGAGCAGACGATGAATCGAAGCTAAAGAAACTTGACTGGGAACCAGATGGACTTGAGAAGGGTGACGTGTCTAAACTGATCTCGCGGTGAGATGGACCCCAGAAGGGTAACTGGTCAGAACTGATCTCGCAGTGAGATGGAGCTGGCTCGGTTAAGTCCCTGGAGAGGACAGATATTTGTGGCTGTAGATCTGCCGGATCTGGGTCCACTGTGTCGTCCCCGTAACAACCAAGAGCGGAAACCTTTATAGTTTTCCATGTTCGTTGGATGAATGAGCTGATGTCTTTCTTCACCCTCCTTCTTGATTGTTTTTCTAAAAAAAAGAAAAAATGGAAAAATAAATTCAATTACGCCACGCCAACTTCGGACAGAACAAAGACGACTAAAGCAAATCATGTAAAGGCAATAAAACGGCAAAAAAAGTGATGGACTTATAATAGCTTGTGACTGTGTCATGGGTTACAGTCGAGAATCACAAAATCATTTTCATATTAATAAATCCCTTATGTAAACGTATATATGACTACAGCCCACACACAAAAATCAAAAATGCCTTTTCAAACGGAAGAAAACCGGATGTGTAACTATTTTCATGCACTCATTCCTATAAAAAACGAAATACGTTTCAAGGTTCACATTTAATCCAGTCGGATTCTCTTTTTTTTATCTAGAGCTAATAAACTGTGTACCGCAGTCAAATCAGAAAAGTAACACACAACAGTAAACTCCAATCAAAATGCTCATTTCAAATGGAAATTTGATTCAAAATCGAGAATCCTTTCGAATCGTGAAGAACCAAAAGATTCCCACCGCTAGATTATAGTGAAAAATAAAATAGATGCTGAATGTTGAACACTAATAATTTAAGGGGAACAAGAATAACATAAACCGTAGACTAGAGCAAAAGTCTACAACTATAACGAAAAGAATGACAGTAGACTAATAATAGACTTACCAACAGCCGGCGCTATCATAGCCCTCCATTTCCTACGGAGAAACGCGCCCACATCTTTCTTCTTCTTCTTTGTTGGGCTTTCAGCAAAATCTGAGGGAAGACATAATGAAGAAAGAATTCAATTGTAAGGTGAGACAACTGGAAAAGTGGGACATTTTTCAAGTATTTTCAGAGTATTTCCTCCTTAAAACTGCAGTGAACCAAAGACAGTCTCAAAAACACGCTTTGAAATCGCTGGTGTTTCTGACGTCACAAACCACCTTGCAACCAATCAGATCAACGTGTGATCGTCAACCAGTGGATCTCTGGGCTGAGTGAGTGAGTGAGCGAGTGAGTGGAGGTGGGGCTCATTTGCATATTCATAGAACCGAGCATACTAAATGAGGCAAAAAACATTTAAATATGGAATTATTTGGTGATCAAAGACGAGTTTAAAGGGATGAATTGATTGACCAGCGGGGGACTTTAATAATTAGGTACACAAGACGAACACAACACAACTCGGTATAGTGAAAGTACTGACAGTCATAATAATGACCATAGACTCACCCGGGACAGACGATGGATCGTCAGGATCGTCCTGAATAGAGTCCGGCGTCAGACTGGACAATCCTGAGAAAGACATCAGCTCTAGATCTGGTGCCGGCTCTGGGTCCAGGACAGATGTGCATGATGGTTCGGGATCATCGTCCGGATCGGCATTAACAACCGGCAGCTGGAGGCTCGATACATCGGAGACCGTCAACAGCTCTAACACGGATTCAAACCGCTCTTGATCATCCGGATCGGCATTAACCGGCAGCTGGACTCCAGATGGACACGGATGCACTGGTGATGCCCAGTAAAACTCGGACGAATCCTGCTGGGCATCCGTGGGATCGCAGGAGGGATATGTGGACACTAGTATATCGACCTCACTGCAGTCAAGCTTTACAGCCTTCCCCATTCTCCGTAAGAAAGCACAGATGCCTTAAAGAAAGGTAAAAACACAAGAAACCGTAAATACTGAGGCTTGACATCATGAAGAAAGAAGAACATGGGATGAAAACAGTAACAGTTGGCAACATCATTCAAAAACAAGAGAACCAACCAAATATTAATAATAACTTATAATGTTGTGTATTCAATGTCTTTTTTTTTTTGTGCATTTAATTTTTAGTAAAAGTAATTTATGCAGCGTCCTGAAGACCATGATCCTCTAAAGCAGGGAATATCACACACAAGCATGTTTCAAACTAATCATAATTATTAAACATTGGACACTCAAATTATGGCTATTATTGAAATTTGTACCCAATCCTTGTGTAAATATGTTATGATGTGTCTTGGAATAAAAAATAAATCTGATTATCGGCTTGATCAAACTTCAGTTGTATTTTGATATAATGTGGCGTGGTCATATATGGTAATTAATGACACTCCAGTGATAAATGGTCATTTGATTTACCCTCAGCTCTTCTCTCAGGTATCGGTGCAGTTTTCTGGTCTGGGATGATGCCGCTCCAGTCACGGGAATGAAGCTTCTCCTCTTCCTCTGCCTATAGGGGGACCATATTTTGATTACCAAAAACCAGGACACTCGGCCCAGCAAACAGATACTCAAAGTTTACTCAAAGATGCCTTATTAATTTCAATACATTGAAAGTAGGCTATTCCTCCTCTGTATAAATAGAAAATTGTTACATTACAAGACACAAATTCAGATAGGCTTCTCAGAGGTTACTCAACGTTTTATTAATACAGGTTTCAAAAATAATGAAATAATGTCTCTTATTCTGTATTACAAAAGTAAATATATAGATAATAAATAACTGAAAGAAATACCTCCAGATTGAACAAAAATGTCTCTAACTAACTTGCCAAAAAGAACTAACAAATTCTATTTATATCTTTAGTTTTCTTCCTCTTTATCCTGTTTTTCTTCCTCATCCTCCTTGTTTGCCCATCTATATTTTGCTGTAGAGCTGATCTTTCCCAGCAGTTTTTTTGAAAACCAGGACATTTTCATCACTTTATAAAGAACAGCCAGGAGGGCCAGGACGTGAAAACAGGACTGTTGGTCACCCTACCTTTGCCTTGGCTCTGCGAGAGTGTGGAGAAGAAGTGGACGGACGTCCATCATCTGGGCTCTGCTGGCTGTCTCTCTGCCACCCTCTCTTCCTGTGAGCCGGACCTGTGGACACAGAAACAAACTCACAAGACAGAGATGTTAAATATCCAGGAATAAGCTCCTGGCTCTGAGTCCGGGTCGGGCCTGGCATCCTCCTGCAAACAAGAACAATACAATTTAAAATACAATACAAGAAAATACAATGCTCCTCAGAAATACCCCCCCCCCCCCCAAAAAAAAAATAAATAAAAAAAAATAAAAATAAAAATAAATAAATAAAATAAATAAATCAAATAAAACTCCAAACTCCCTCCAAAATAAGAAAAGAACAATCAAATTAAAGCGTCGACCCTCAGAAATAATAATAAATAAAAATGAAAATAAAAAACGATGTAGGATATATTATCCGATATCCTTCTGGAATAAAAGTCTCCTCTCCGAAATCCTCCAAACAGCTTCAAAATCTCAAGTTCAGCACAAGAAAATTTGCCGCCAAAGTCTCTGAAATCGCCTCGACTCTCAACAAACCAACAGCGATCAAAGTGTTGATATTTACATTCAAAATTCATAAGACGCGTCGCCATAGCAACTCATACTCGAATGACTCAAATGCACGCACGCGGACCCAAAAGCCGCGTGCGTGAGCGCGTGCCTGAATGTAAATATTAAAAAATAACAAGTGAAATATAATTATGGTTTAATTACTCCCTAGCTCCAAAATTAAAATTCAACTCTTAAAGCACGAAACAAGGCTACCATAAATCTGTGAATTGTTTGATGTGGCTATATTATCAGTAATAAAATAATCATTTAAAAAATTTTAAATGATTATTTTATTACTGATAATATATATCAGTGTATTATATATTATCATATATTACTTTTTAAATGATTATAATCATTAAAAACATGCATCAGAAAGGTATTCCTTGCAGAACTGGAAGCTGCAATTTCAGGACCGTAGTTTTCTGTTTCAATACCGAACTGGATCACAATACACTCATTTAACCCCTTTCGCAGAAGATTATTGTTGTTCAACATTCATTATTCATCAAAGCATCACACTCGTACTTATTTGAACTGGACAAACTGCATCATTGATTTGTGAAAGTACATATGAAAATATACTACTGTATGTACTTGTTCTTTCTGGTGCCCTGATGAAACTGCTCCTCACATCTTCTGGGATTGTCCTCACGCACAACTATTTTGAGACCAATTTTGGGACGAATTAACTGCAATGTTCTTCCGGGTTTCTCTCTCTCTCTCTTTTTAAAGGATGTAATGTTTGGCTTTTTAATATACAAAGAGTTTAAACAAATGAATACTTTATTATTAATCTATTATTGCTATTAAATTCTCTCTTCAAAATCCTTTATTCACTGTTTTTAGGAGAGAGGTCCAACAGTACATACAAAATATTTCATCATCTGAGAGCCTTAAAGCTCAGTAACCTTGTTTCAACTTTTTAACTCATTTCGTTAAAGTTTTCTGTTCTGTTTTTCTTGTTTTTACATGTATATATAGGCTATATGAAATCTCTATGTATAGGCCCATGTATATTTGCATAAATGATGGATTTTATTATCATTTAATTGTATGTAAGTTTTACATTTTTGCTATGTACTTGTATTTTTGATACCTTGGCATTACATTAAAAATAGGGTGGATAGAGGACCTGCCCCTCCTGAAGAATATAATTTTTTTCCCATATAAAGATTAAAGTGTGTGGAAAATGCTGAGGTGCAATAGGTGACTGTCTACAATTAATTTTTTTTATTATGCGGGTTGAAAGTCTCCTCACATCCTGATAGCAATCACAGTGTTAAGCGGTCGAACACACACACCATCTCTCAAAATCAGGTACGCCAATATATTATTATTACAAAATATTATTTACTGAACAATAAAAGTTAAATAACAGCCATTATACAAGAATACATTATACAAGCATACATTATACACGAATACAAAGTGTGTAGAATAGTCAACTCAAGTCAAATATATTTAAAAAGCACTTTTTACAATACAGATTGTATCAAATCTGCTTCACAGTATCAATCAAAAGAACTTAACAGTGTTTGTTTATTACTGGGGGAAAAAAAGACATCCAAGTTTGGTGGAGCTGATCAATGGTATGATGGGACATTTACTTTGAATATCCCCAACTGAGCAAGCCAAAGGCAACAGTGGCAAGGAACCGAAAAACTCCATCAAGTGACCCGATGGTGTCCTAAAACTCCATCAGATGACCCGATGGAGAAAAAAAAAAAAACCTTGGGAGAACCCAGGCTCAGTCGGGGGCCAGTTGTCCTCTGGCGTTTATGAACTAGAGGCCAAATTTACAGTAACTGTAAGATAAAAATTTGATATGAACGCCTGGCTAAATAAATGCATCTTTAGTCTAGCTTTAAGCTGGGAGATAAATGTGAAAATGGAAATAAATGTGAAAATGGTGGATCTGGATATTCTAGGAATGAAAATAAATAAAAATAAATAAAATACAAAAGGTGATGCTATTAGAATTTATACTAATTTATGACTCAAGACTTGGGTATAATCCGTCTTTTTAGTGGTACGGGTGTAGTGTAGACGCACGACTCACGTATAGGAAAATGTTCGATTGTAAGTGAGTGTAAAGAAAGTGAGTTTGGCAATCGATCGCAGGGCGAGCAGCAGTGAAGCAGTGTCTCGCTCTACAACTAACAACCAAACGCTCCAGCCGTATTTGCAGTTCCAGCCGTATAATGGCTTGAGACGCGTCTGACCTAATTTTAGCTACGTTTGAATCTAATTCTAGCTACAACTCTTTCACCCAATTACCCTTTAAATTCTCCTTTCAACTCTCGTCACCTTAGAAACAAAATAGGAAAAGATGAGAAAAACCAATACAATATTCAATCAGAATAAAAAATCTAAAAAATGAAAATAAAATACAAAAGGACTTGAAACAATCAAGAAAAAACAACAACAGCAACGTGGAAAATTGAAATCACACTAAGTCCAATTTAGTCCTCCTCAACCAACAGTGTCCGTGTATATCAGGTTGCCGAATTTCAGCTTCAGTTTGACGATTCTTCCGCAATTCAGGCTTAGTCAATCCAGAAAAGAAACGTGTGCACAGTCCTACAACTCAGCTCAGGATCAGCTTGAGACTGGATTAACTGGAAACAGGCTCGTAATCTCCCATTAAAATTGATAACTCTGAGAGAAGATCAGTCAGACTTGGAAACACTAACTCCTCTGAAAACACTAACTCCTCTAAATTGACAGAGTGTCTCAAAGATGTAAAATGCTGGATGACGCGTAACTTCCTGCTATTAAATTCAGATAAAACGGAGGTATTACTTATTGGTCCAAAAAACCACTCACAAAATCTCTTACAACAAAACCTTAATATAGACGGATGTCCTGTTACTTTATCCACTACAGTAAAAGACCTGGGTGTTATACTAGACCCCAACTTATCTTTCGAAAATCATGTTTCATATGTTACAAGGACAGCCTTTTTCCACCTTAGAAACATTGCTAAGCTACGTAACATGCTATCTCTCTCTGATGCAGAAAAGTTAGTTCATGCATTCATGACCTCGAGACTAGATTACTGTAATGCTTTATTAGCCGGTTGTCCTGCATCCTCAATAAACAAGCTACAGTTAGTCCAAAATGCAGCTGCTAGAGTTCTTACTAGGTCAAGAAAATATGATCATATAACACCGATTTTATCATCTCTGCACTGGTTACCTATTAAGTTCCGTATCAACTACAAAGTACTACTACTGACCTATAAAGCCCTAAATGGTTTAGCTCCTATGTACTTAACAGACCTTCTCTCGCCCTACAATCCACCGCGTTCCTTAAGATCACTAAATTCAAGGCTTCTGGTCATTCCTAGGATATCTAAGTCCAGTAAAGGAGGGAGGGCGTTCTCGCATCTAGCTCCAAAACTCTGGAATAGCCTTCCCGATACGGTCCGGGGCTCTGACTCGCTGACACAGTTTAAAACTAGACTAAAGACACATCTCTTCAGTCAAGCATTCACATAATGCTCACCTGTCAGTCCTCTTTTATGCCATACCGAACCGTTTGCCACTGAAATTGCTTAACGCACCAGTGGGGCTCGATAGCCTTTAGACAAACGGGTCGGTCCGTATGGCTGAGTTGCGTTGCGGAGAGTTCGTGAGATAGTGGTTTTCTAACACCGACACCCGTACAATGGAAATTATTATGAACATCAGCTATGCTAAATATGAACATCAGCTATGCTAATTATTTCCCATCTGCCTTTCTGCTGTTATCTCGGGACGCTTGTCCCGAGAAAAATGGCGTTCGTCAGGTCCAGCCTTGTATCCAGCATCTCACGGGGGTTTCGGATGCCCCACCGCCTGTGATGAGAAGACCAACGCCTGTGAAGAGACGACTCAACGCCTGCGATATGTTATGGGGCTGTTTTAGACATAAATAATATTTATATTTAATAGTTATATATAAACAATATGAATGTAAGCCAGAGGAGAACTGGCCCCCGACTGAGCCTGGGTTCTCCCAAGGTTTTTTTCTCCATCCAATCTGATGGAGTTTTGGTTCCTTGCCACTGTCGCCTTGCTTTTGGCTTGCTTGGCTTGCTTAGTCGGGATTATTTAGGATTATTTAGGATTACTTAATATTTAACAATATTATCGATCTGTGTTGTACTACTTTCATGTTATCACTGTGAAGCTGCTTTGATACAATCTGTATTGTGAAAAGCGCTATATAAATAAATGTGACTTGACTTGACTTGACTTGGAGCAGACGATGAATCGAAGCTAAAGAAACTTGACTGGGAACCAGATGGACTTGAGAAGGGTGACGTGTCTAAACTGATCTCGCGGTGAGATGGACCCCAGAAGGGTAACTGGTCAGAACTGATCTCGCAGTGAGATGGAGCTGGCTCGGTTAAGTCCCTGGAGAGGACAGATATTTGTGGCTGTAGATCTGCCGGATCTGGGTCCACTGTGTCATCCCCGTAACAACCAAGAGCGGAAACCTTTATAGTTTTCCATGTTCGTTGGATGAATGAGCTGATGTCTTTCTTCACCCTCCTTCTTGATTGTTTTTCTAAAAAAAAGAAAAAATGGAAAAATAAATTCAATTACGCCACGCCAACTTCGGACAGAACAAAGACGACTAAAGCAAATCATGTAAAGGCAATAAAACGGCAAAAAAAGTGATGGACTTATAATAGCTTGTGACTGTGTCATGGGTTACAGTCGAGAATCACAAAATCATTTTCATATTAATAAATCCCTTATGTAAACGTATATATGACTACAGCCCACACACAAAAATCAAAAATGCCTTTTCAAACGGAAGAAAACCGGATGTGTAACTATTTTCATGCACTCATTCCTATAAAAAACGAAATACGTTTCAAGGTTCACATTTAATCCAGTCGGATTCTCTTTTTTTTATCTAGAGCTAATAAACTGTGTACCGCAGTCAAATCAGAAAAGTAACACACAACAGTAAACTCCAATCAAAATGCTCATTTCAAATGGAAATTTGATTCAAAATCGAGAATCCTTTCGAATCGTGAAGAACCAAAAGATTCCCACCGCTAGATTATAGTGAAAAATAAAATAGATGCTGAATGTTGAACACTAATAATTTAAGGGGAACAAGAATAACATAAACCGTAGACTAGAGCAAAAGTCTACAACTATAACGAAAAGAATGACAGTAGACTAATAATAGACTTACCAACAGCCGGCGCTATCATAGCCCTCCATTTCCTACGGAGAAACGCGCCCACATCTTTCTTCTTCTTCTTTGTTGGGCTTTCAGCAAAATCTGAGGGAAGACATAATGAAGAAAGAATTCAATTGTAAGGTGAGACAACTGGAAAAGTGGGACATTTTTCAAGTATTTTCAGAGTATTTCCTCCTTAAAACTGCAGTGAACCAAAGACAGTCTCAAAAACACGCTTTGAAATCGCTGGTGTTTCTGACGTCACAAACCACCTTGCAACCAATCAGATCAACGTGTGATCGTCAACCAGTGGATCTCTGGGCTGAGTGAGTGAGTGAGCGAGTGAGTGGAGGTGGGGCTCATTTGCATATTCATAGAACCGAGCATACTAAATGAGGCAAAAAACATTTAAATATGGAATTATTTGGTGATCAAAGACGAGTTTAAAGGGATGAATTGATTGACCAGCGGGGGACTTTAATAATTAGGTACACAAGACGAACACAACACAACTCGGTATAGTGAAAGTACTGACAGTCATAATAATGACCATAGACTCACCCGGGACAGACGATGGATCGTCAGGATCGTCCTGAATAGAGTCCGGCGTCAGACTGGACAATCCTGAGAAAGACATCAGCTCTAGATCTGGTGCCGGCTCTGGGTCCAGGACAGATGTGCATGATGGTTCGGGATCATCGTCCGGATCGGCATTAACAACCGGCAGCTGGAGGCTCGATACATCGGAGACCGTCAACAGCTCTAACACGGATTCAAACCGCTCTTGATCATCCGGATCGGCATTAACCGGCAGCTGGACTCCAGATGGACACGGATGCACTGGTGATGCCCAGTAAAACTCGGACGAATCCTGCTGGGCATCCGTGGGATCGCAGGAGGGATATGTGGACACTAGTATATCGACCTCACTGCAGTCAAGCTTTACAGCCTTCCCCATTCTCCGTAAGAAAGCACAGATGCCTTAAAGAAAGGTAAAAACACAAGAAACCGTAAATACTGAGGCTTGACATCATGAAGAAAGAAGAACATGGGATGAAAACAGTAACAGTTGGCAACATCATTCAAAAACAAGAGAACCAACCAAATATTAATAATAACTTATAATGTTGTGTATTCAATGTCTTTTTTTTTGTGCATTTAATTTTTAGTAAAAGTAATTTATGCAGCGTCCTGAAGACCATGATCCTCTAAAGCAGGGAATATCACACACAAGCATGTTTCAAACTAATCATAATTATTAAACATTGGACACTCAAATTATGGCTATTATTGAAATTTGTACCCAATCCTTGTGTAAATATGTTATGATGTGTCTTGGAATAAAAAATAAATCTGATTATCGGCTTGATCAAACTTCAGTTGTATTTTGATATAATGTGGCGTGGTCATATATGGTAATTAATGACACTCCAGTGATAAATGGTCATTTGATTTACCCTCAGCTCTTCTCTCAGGTATTGGTGCAGTTTTCTGGTCTGGGATGATGCCGCTCCAGTCACGGGAATGAAGCTTCTCCTCTTCCTCTGCCTATAGGGGGACCATATTTTGATTACCAAAAACCAGGACACTCGGCCCAGCAAACAGATACTCAAAGTTTACTCAAAGATGCCTTATTAATTTCAATACATTGAAAGTAGGCTATTCCTCCTCTGTATAAATAGAAAATTGTTACATTACAAGACACAAATTCAGATAGGCTTCTCAGAGGTTACTCAACGTTTTATTAATACAGGTTTCAAAAATAATGAAATAATGTCTCTTATTCTGTATTACAAAAGTAAATATATAGATAATAAATAACTGAAAGAAATACCTCCAAATTGAACAAAAATGTCTCTAACTAACTTGCCAAAAAGAACTAACAAATTCTATGTATATCTTTAGTTTTCTTCCTCTTTATCCTGTTTTTCTTCCTCATCCTCCTTGTTTGCCCATCTATATTTTGCTGTAGAGCTGATCTTTCCCAGCAGTTTTTTGAAAACCAGGACATTTTCATCACTTTATAAAGAACAGCCAGGAGGGCCAGGACGTGAAAACAGGACTGTTGGTCACCCTACCTTTGCCTTGCTCTGCGAGAGTGTGGAGAAGAAGTGGACGGACGTCCATCATCTGGGCTCTGCTGGCTGTCTCTCTGCCACCCTCTCTTCCTGTGAGCCGGACCTGTGGACACAGAAACAAACTCACAAGACAGAGATGTTAAATATCCAGGAATAAGCTCCTGGCTCTGAGTCCGGGTCGGGCCTGGCATCCTCCTGCAAACAAGAACAATACAATTTAAAATACAATACAAGAAAATACAATGCTCCTCAGAAATACCCCCCCCCCCCCCAAAAAAAAAAATAAATAAAAAAAAATAAAAATAAAAATAAATAAATAAAATAAATAAATCAAATAAAACTCCAAACTCCCTCCAAAATAAGAAAAGAACAATCAAATTAAAGCGTCGACCCTCAGAAATAATAATAAATAAAAATGAAAATAAAAAACGATGTAGGATATATTATCCGATATCCTTCTGGAATAAAAGTCTCCTCTCCGAAATCCTCCAAACAGCTTCAAAATCTCAAGTTCAGCACAAGAAAATTTGCCGCCAAAGTCTCTGAAATCGCCTCGACTCTCAACAAACCAACAGCGATCAAAGTGTTGATATTTACATTCAAAATTCATAAGACGCGTCGCCATAGCAACTCATACTCGAATGACTCAAATGCACGCACGCGGACCCAAAAGCCGCGTGCGTGAGCGCGTGCCTGAATGTAAATATTAAAAAATAACAAGTGAAATATAATTATGGTTTAATTACTCCCTAGCTCCAAAATTAAAATTCAACTCTTAAAGCACGAAACAAGGCTACCATAAATCTGTGAATTGTTTGATGTGGCTATATTATCAGTAATAAAATAATCATTTAAAAAATTTTAAATGATTATTTTATTACTGATAATATATATCAGTGTATTATATATTATTATATATTACTTTTTAAATGATTATAATCATTAAAAACATGCATCAGAAAGGTATTCCTTGCAGAACTGGAAGCTGCAATTTCAGGACCGTAGTTTTCTGTTTCAATACCGAACTGGATCACAATACACTCATTTAACCCCTTTCGCAGAAGATTATTGTTGTTCAACATTCATTATTCATCAAAGCATCACACTCGTACTTATTTGAACTGGACAAACTGCATCATTGATTTGTGAAAGTACATATGAAAATATACTACTGTATGTACTTGTTCTTTCTGGTGCCCTGATGAAACTGCTCCTCACATCTTCTGGGATTGTCCTCACGCACAACTATTTTGAGACCAATTTTGGGACGAATTAACTGCAATGTTCTTCCGGGTTTCTCTCTCTCTCTCTTTTTAAAGGATGTAATGTTTGGCTTTTTAATATACAAAGAGTTTAAACAAATGAATACTTTATTATTAATCTATTATTGCTATTAAATTCTCTCTTCAAAATCCTTTATTCACTGTTTTTAGGAGAGAGGTCCAACAGTACATACAAAATATTTCATCATCTGAGAGCCTTAAAGCTCAGTAACCTTGTTTCAACTTTTTAACTCATTTCGTTAAAGTTTTCTGTTCTGTTTTTCTTGTTTTTACATGTATATATAGGCTATATGAAATCTGTATAGGCCCATGTATATTTGCATAAATGATGGATTTTATTATCATTTAATTGTATGTAAGTTTTACATTTTTGCTATGTACTTGTATTTTTGATACCTTGGCATTACATTAAAAATAGGGTGGATAGAGGACCTGCCCCTCCTGAAGAATATAATTTTTTTCCCATATAAAGATTAAAGTGTGTGGAAAATGCTGAGGTGCAATAGGTGACTGTCTACAATTAATTTTTTTTATTATGCGGGTTGAAAGTCTCCTCACATCCTGATAGCAATCACAGTGTTAAGCGGTCGAACACACACACCATCTCTCAAAATCAGGTACGCCAATATATTATTATTACAAAATATTATTTACTGAACAATAAAAGTTAAATAACAGCCATTATACAAGAATACATTATACAAGCATACATTATACACGAATACAAAGTGTGTAGAATAGTCAACTCAAGTCAAATATATTTAAAAAGCACTTTTTACAATACAGATTGTATCAAATCTGCTTCACAGTATCAATCAAAAGAACTTAACAGTGTTTGTTTATTACTGGGGGAAAAAAAAGACATCCAAGTTTGGTGGAGCTGATCAATGGTATGATGGGACATTTACTTTGAATATCCCCAACTGAGCAAGCCAAAGGCAACAGTGGCAAGGAACCGAAAAACTCCATCAAGTGACCCGATGGTGTCCTAAAACTCCATCAGATGACCCGATGGAGAAAAAAAAAAAAAACCTTGGGAGAACCCAGGCTCAGTCGGGGGCCAGTTGTCCTCTGGCGTTTATGAACTAGAGGCCAAATTTACAGTAACTGTAAGATAAAAATTTGATATGAACGCCTGGCTAAATAAATGCATCTTTAGTCTAGCTTTAAGCTGGGAGATAAATGTGAAAATGGAAATAAATGTGAAAATGGTGGATCTGGATATTCTAGGAATGAAAATAAATAAAAATAAATAAAATACAAAAGGTGATGCTATTAGAATTTATACTAATTTATGACTCAAGACTTGGGTATAATCCGTCTTTTTAGTGGTACGGGTGTAGTGTAGACGCACGACTCACGTATAGGAAAATGTTCGATTGTAAGTGAGTGTAAAGAAAGTGAGTTTGGCAATCGATCGCAGGGCGAGCAGCAGTGAAGCAGTGTCTCGCTCTACAACTAACAACCAAACGCTCCAGCCGTATTTGCAGTTCCAGCCGTATAATGGCTTGAGACGCGTCTGACCTAATTTTAGCTACGTTTGAATCTAATTCTAGCTACAACTCTTTCACCCAATTACCCTTTAAATTCTCCTTTCAACTCTCGTCACCTTAGAAACAAAATAGGAAAAGATGAGAAAAACCAATACAATATTCAATCAGAATAAAAAATCTAAAAAATGAAAATAAAATACAAAAGGACTTGAAACAATCAAGAAAAAACAACAACAGCAACGTGGAAAATTGAAATCACACTAAGTCCAATTTAGTCCTCCTCAACCAACAGTGTCCGTGTATATCAGGTTGCCGAATTTCAGCTTCAGTTTGACGATTCTTCCGCAATTCAGGCTTAGTCAATCCAGAAAAGAAACGTGTGCACAGTCCTACAACTCAGCTCAGGATCAGCTTGAGACTGGATTAACTGGAAACAGGCTCGTAATCTCCCATTAAAATTGATAACTCTGAGAGAAGATCAGTCAGACTTGGAGCAGACGATGAATCGAAGCTAAAGAAACTTGACTGGGAACCAGATGGACTTGAGAAGGGTGACGTGTCTAAACTGATCTCGCGGTGAGATGGACCCCAGAAGGGTAACTGGTCAGAACTGATCTCGCAGTGAGATGGAGCTGGCTCGGTTAAGTCCCTGGAGAGGACAGATATTTGTGGCTGTAGATCTGCCGGATCTGGGTCCACTGTGTCATCCCCGTAACAACCAAGAGCGGAAACCTTTATAGTTTTCCATGTTCGTTGGATGAATGAGCTGATGTCTTTCTTCACCCTCCTTCTTGATTGTTTTTCTAAAAAAAAGAAAAAATGGAAAAATAAATTCAATTACGCCACGCCAACTTCGGACAGAACAAAGACGACTAAAGCAAATCATGTAAAGGCAATAAAACGGCAAAAAAAGTGATGGACTTATAATAGCTTGTGACTGTGTCATGGGTTACAGTCGAGAATCACAAAATCATTTTCATATTAATAAATCCCTTATGTAAACGTATATATGACTACAGCCCACACACAAAAATCAAAAATGCCTTTTCAAACGGAAGAAAACCGGATGTGTAACTATTTTCATGCACTCATTCCTATAAAAAACGAAATACGTTTCAAGGTTCACATTTAATCCAGTCGGATTCTCTTTTTTTTATCTAGAGCTAATAAACTGTGTACCGCAGTCAAATCAGAAAAGTAACACACAACAGTAAACTCCAATCAAAATGCTCATTTCAAATGGAAATTTGATTCAAAATCGAGAATCCTTTCGAATCGTGAAGAACCAAAAGATTCCCACCGCTAGATTATAGTGAAAAATAAAATAGATGCTGAATGTTGAACACTAATAATTTAAGGGGAACAAGAATAACATAAACCGTAGACTAGAGCAAAAGTCTACAACTATAACGAAAAGAATGACAGTAGACTAATAATAGACTTACCAACAGCCGGCGCTATCATAGCCCTCCATTTCCTACGGAGAAACGCGCCCACATCTTTCTTCTTCTTCTTTGTTGGGCTTTCAGCAAAATCTGAGGGAAGACATAATGAAGAAAGAATTCAATTGTAAGGTGAGACAACTGGAAAAGTGGGACATTTTTCAAGTATTTTCAGAGTATTTCCTCCTTAAAACTGCAGTGAACCAAAGACAGTCTCAAAAACACGCTTTGAAATCGCTGGTGTTTCTGACGTCACAAACCACCTTGCAACCAATCAGATCAACGTGTGATCGTCAACCAGTGGATCTCTGGGCTGAGTGAGTGAGTGAGCGAGTGAGTGGAGGTGGGGCTCATTTGCATATTCATAGAACCGAGCATACTAAATGAGGCAAAAAACATTTAAATATGGAATTATTTGGTGATCAAAGACGAGTTTAAAGGGATGAATTGATTGACCAGCGGGGGACTTTAATAATTAGGTACACAAGACGAACACAACACAACTCGGTATAGTGAAAGTACTGACAGTCATAATAATGACCATAGACTCACCCGGGACAGACGATGGATCGTCAGGATCGTCCTGAATAGAGTCCGGCGTCAGACTGGACAATCCTGAGAAAGACATCAGCTCTAGATCTGGTGCCGGCTCTGGGTCCAGGACAGATGTGCATGATGGTTCGGGATCATCGTCCGGATCGGCATTAACAACCGGCAGCTGGAGGCTCGATACATCGGAGACCGTCAACAGCTCTAACACGGATTCAAACCGCTCTTGATCATCCGGATCGGCATTAACCGGCAGCTGGACTCCAGATGGACACGGATGCACTGGTGATGCCCAGTAAAACTCGGACGAATCCTGCTGGGCATCCGTGGGATCGCAGGAGGGATATGTGGACACTAGTATATCGACCTCACTGCAGTCAAGCTTTACAGCCTTCCCCATTCTCCGTAAGAAAGCACAGATGCCTTAAAGAAAGGTAAAAACACAAGAAACCGTAAATACTGAGGCTTGACATCATGAAGAAAGAAGAACATGGGATGAAAACAGTAACAGTTGGCAACATCATTCAAAAACAAGAGAACCAACCAAATATTAATAATAACTTATAATGTTGTGTATTCAATGTCTTTTTTTTTTTGTGCATTTAATTTTTAGTAAAAGTAATTTATGCAGCGTCCTGAAGACCATGATCCTCTAAAGCAGGGAATATCACACACAAGCATGTTTCAAACTAATCATAATTATTAAACATTGGACACTCAAATTATGGCTATTATTGAAATTTGTACCCAATCCTTGTGTAAATATGTTATGATGTGTCTTGGAATAAAAAATAAATCTGATTATCGGCTTGATCAAACTTCAGTTGTATTTTGATATAATGTGGCGTGGTCATATATGGTCATTAATGACACTCCAGTGATAAATGGTCATTTGATTTACCCTCAGCTCTTCTCTCAGGTATCGGTGCAGTTTTCTGGTCTGGGATGATGCCGCTCCAGTCACGGGAATGAAGCTTCTCCTCTTCCTCTGCCTATAGGGGGACCATATTTTGATTACCAAAAACCAGGACACTCGGCCCAGCAAACAGATACTCAAAGTTTACTCAAAGATGCCTTATTAATTTCAATACATTGAAAGTAGGCTATTCCTCCTCTGTATAAATAGAAAATTGTTACATTACAAGACACAAATTCAGATAGGCTTCTCAGAGGTTACTCAACGTTTTATTAATACAGGTTTCAAAAATAATGAAATAATGTCTCTTATTCTGTATTACAAAAGTAAATATATAGATAATAAAT
This sequence comes from Cyprinella venusta, assembly GCA_038021265.1. NCBI lineage: Eukaryota > Metazoa > Chordata > Actinopteri > Cypriniformes > Leuciscidae > Cyprinella > Cyprinella venusta. Next base: position 5,796,193 of record CM075876.1, on the reverse strand, counting down.
AACTGAAAGAAATACCTCCAAATTGAACAAAAATGTCTCTAACTAACTTGCCAAAAAGAACTAACAAATTCTATGTATATCTTTAGTTTTCTTCCTCTTTATCCTGTTTTTCTTCCTCATCCTCCTTGTTTGCCCATCTATATTTTGCTGTAGAGCTGATCTTTCCCAGCAGTTTTTTGAAAACCAGGACATTTTCATCACTTTAAGAACAGCCAGGAGGGCCAGGACGTGAAAACAGGACTGTTGGTCACCCTACCTTTGCCTTGGCTCTGCGAGAGTGTGGAGAAGAAGTGGACGGACGTCCATCATCTGGGCTCTGCTGGCTGTCTCTCTGCCACCCTCTCTTCCTGTGAGCCGGACCTGTGGACACAGAAACAAACTCACAAGACAGAGATGTTAAATATCCAGGAATAAGCTCCTGGCTCTGAGTCCGGGTCGGGCCTGGCATCCTCCTGCAAACAAGAACAATACAATTTAAAATACAATACAAGAAAATACAATGCTCCTCAGAAATACCCCCCCCCCCCCCCCCCCCCAAAAAAAAAAAAAATAAAAAAAATAAAAATAAAAATAAATAAATAAAATAAATAAATAAAATAAAACTCCAAACTCCCTCCAAAATAAGAAAAGAACAATCAAATTAAAGCGTCGACCCTCAGAAATAATAATAAATAAAAATGAAAATAAAAAACGATGTAGGATATATTATCCGATATCCTTCTGGAATAAAAGTCTCCTCTCCGAAATCCTCCAAACAGCTTCAAAATCTCAAGTTCAGCACAAGAAAATTTGCCGCCAAAGTCTCTGAAATCGCCTCGACTCTCAACAAACCAACAGCGATCAAAGTGTTGATATTTACATTCAAAATTCATAAGACGCGTCGCCATAGCAACTCATACTCGAATGACTCAAATGCACGCACGCGGACCCAAAAGCCGCGTGCGTGAGCGCGTGCCTGAATGTAAATATTAAAAAATAACAAGTGAAATATAATTATGGTTTAATTACTCCCTAGCTCCAAAATTAAAATTCAACTCTTAAAGCACGAAACAAGGCTACCATAAATCTGTGAATTGTTTGATGTGGCTATATTATCAGTAATAAAATAATCATTTAAAAAATTTTAAATGATTATTTTATTACTGATAATATATATCAGTGTATTATATATTATCATATATTACTTTTTAAATGATTATAATCATTAAAAACATGCATCAGAAAGGTATTCCTTGCAGAACTGGAAGCTGCAATTTCAGGACCGTAGTTTTCTGTTTCAATACCGAACTGGATCACAATACACTCATTTAAACGTGCACTCTGTAATTTTTTTGGCCACCAGGGGTCACTCATTTCACATAATAACAAAGACGTACTTTGATGACGTCAGGAAAGAGCGTGGGCTCACGGGAATTGTTGTCGCTGTCAATGACAACCAGCTCAGCTCATGACATGACATGATCGTTTTTACAAAATATACGGATATACGGCATCTCTCTGTTAGCTTGTCAAGAAGCTTTAAATGCAACCCCAGTGTTTACCTGTGGCATGCTTCTCGGGTCATATCTTTCACCCGTACGTTTGAGCTTTACTGGGCTGTAGCAGCAGAAGGTGCAGGCAAAGGTAATCGTGGTTCATAACTATAATACAGACGAATATAAATATTTATATTACGCTCCTTCAATGAATGACCTATTTTAGAACATTTTTCGGGCACACTGGATTTTATAAGCACGTAAGATACTGCAGTCAAACGTTTGACTGGGTTAGCGTTATCCATCCACAATGTGCTAAAGGCTAAAGGGAATGTAGTGAGAGCTTGCGCCGCAGGTGAGGCGTTTATTTAGTAAGCATGAGCGCGCTAAAGCGGGCACGTACATTCGCAACCTGACTCATTTGAGTATTCAATGTGCGCGGCTCGCTAACAGCAACAGTTGGCTGATTTGAATGAGACGACCGGAACGGGCAGCGCTATATGCGCGAGCAGCACCGGGGACAGTGCATCTCGTCTGAGTGAGCGCTCGTGAGCGGGCACGTGATTTACACGCATAAAAATACGTCTTACTTTTTTTTTCTTCGTCATTTTCTATGCTTTCTTGGCGGTAGTCCAGTGTTCCCCTTTGTGTTTGGTGGTTTCGCCGGGTTCCGCAAGGAAGTTAGAGAAAATAGAGGAGTCAAAGGTTATATGACGCCATAGACGGACGACGAAACGGAAATAAAGTAACGTCCCGTGTCTTCGAATTAAACTATAAATTTCTCCGTATTTGAAAGTTGGTGGAAACTGTCGGGATAATGTAAGTACACATCTAATAGAAATATATAACATAGATACATTTATTTTTGCTATTTTTAAAGCCGAAAAAGTACAGATTGTGGCTTTAACCCCTTTCGCAGAAGATTATTGTTGTTCAACATTCATTATTCATCAAAGCATCACACTCGTACTTATTTGAACTGGACAAACTGCATCATTGATTTGTGAAAGTACATATGAAAATATACTACTGTATGTACTTGTTCTTTCTGGTGCCCTGATGAAACTGCTCCTCACATCTTCTGGGATTGTCCTCACGCACAACTATTTTGAGACCAATTTTGGGACGAATTAACTGCAATGTTCTTCCGGGTTTCTCTCTCTCTCTCTTTTTAAAGGATGTAATGTTTGGCTTTTTAATATACAAAGAGTTTAAACAAATGAATACTTTATTATTAATCTATTATTGCTATTAAATTCTCTCTTCAAAATCCTTTATTCACTGTTTTTAGGAGAGAGGTCCAACAGTACATACAAAATATTTCATCATCTGAGAGCCTTAAAGCTCAGTAACCTTGTTTCAACTTTTTAACTCATTTCGTTAAAGTTTTCTGTTCTGTTTTTCTTGTTTTTACATGTATATATAGGCTATATGAAATCTCTATGTATAGGCCCATGTATATTTGCATAAATGATGGATTTTATTATCATTTAATTGTATGTAAGTTTTACATTTTTGCTATGTACTTGTATTTTTGATACCTTGGCATTACATTAAAAATAGGGTGGATAGAGGACCTGCCCCTCCTGAAGAATATAATTTTTTTCCCATATAAAGATTAAAGTGTGTGGAAAATGCTGAGGTGCAATAGGTGACTGTCTACAATTAATTTTTTTTATTATGCGGGTTGAAAGTCTCCTCACATCCTGATAGCAATCACAGTGTTAAGCGGTCGAACACACACACCATCTCTCAAAATCAGGTACGCCAATATATTATTATTACAAAATATTATTTACTGAACAATAAAAGTTAAATAACAGCCATTATACAAGAATACATTATACAAGCATACATTATACACGAATACAAAGTGTGTAGAATAGTCAACTCAAGTCAAATATATTTAAAAAGCACTTTTTACAATACAGATTGTATCAAATCTGCTTCACAGTATCAATCAAAAGAACTTAACAGTGTTTGTTTATTACTGGGGGAAAAAAAAGACATCCAAGTTTGGTGGAGCTGATCAATGGTATGATGGGACATTTACTTTGAATATCCCCAACTGAGCAAGCCAAAGGCAACAGTGGCAAGGAACCGAAAAACTCCATCAAGTGACCCGATGGTGTCCTAAAACTCCATCAGATGACCCGATGGAGAAAAAAAAAAAAACCTTGGGAGAACCCAGGCTCAGTCGGGGGCCAGTTGTCCTCTGGCGTTTATGAACTAGAGGCCAAATTTACAGTAACTGTAAGATAAAAATTTGATATGAACGCCTGGCTAAATAAATGCATCTTTAGTCTAGCTTTAAGCTGGGAGATAAATGTGAAAATGGAAATAAATGTGAAAATGGTGGATCTGGATATTCTAGGAATGAAAATAAATAAAAATAAATAAAATACAAAAGGTGATGCTATTAGAATTTATACTAATTTATGACTCAAGACTTGGGTATAATCCGTCTTTTTAGTGGTACGGGTGTAGTGTAGACGCACGACTCACGTATAGGAAAATGTTCGATTGTAAGTGAGTGTAAAGAAAGTGAGTTTGGCAATCGATCGCAGGGCGAGCAGCAGTGAAGCAGTGTCTCGCTCTACAACTAACAACCAAACGCTCCAGCCGTATTTGCAGTTCCAGCCGTATAATGGCTTGAGACGCGTCTGACCTAATTTTAGCTACGTTTGAATCTAATTCTAGCTACAACTCTTTCACCCAATTACCCTTTAAATTCTCCTTTCAACTCTCGTCACCTTAGAAACAAAATAGGAAAAGATGAGAAAAACCAATACAATATTCAATCAGAATAAAAAATCTAAAAAATGAAAATAAAATACAAAAGGACTTGAAACAATCAAGAAAAAACAACAACAGCAACGTGGAAAATTGAAATCACACTAAGTCCAATTTAGTCCTCCTCAACCAACAGTGTCCGTGTATATCAGGTTGCCGAATTTCAGCTTCAGTTTGACGATTCTTCCGCAATTCAGGCTTAGTCAATCCAGAAAAGAAACGTGTGCACAGTCCTACAACTCAGCTCAGGATCAGCTTGAGACTGGATTAACTGGAAACAGGCTCGTAATCTCCCATTAAAATTGATAACTCTGAGAGAAGATCAGTCAGACTTGGAAACACTAACTCCTCTGAAAACACTAACTCCTCTAAATTGACAGAGTGTCTCAAAGATGTAAAATGCTGGATGACGCGTAACTTCCTGCTATTAAATTCAGATAAAACGGAGGTATTACTTATTGGTCCAAAAAACCACTCACAAAATCTCTTACAACAAAACCTTAATATAGACGGATGTCCTGTTACTTTATCCACTACAGTAAAAGACCTGGGTGTTATACTAGACCCCAACTTATCTTTCGAAAATCATGTTTCATATGTTACAAGGACAGCCTTTTTCCACCTTAGAAACATTGCTAAGCTACGTAACATGCTATCTCTCTCTGATGCAGAAAAGTTAGTTCATGCATTCATGACCTCGAGACTAGATTACTGTAATGCTTTATTAGCCGGTTGTCCTGCATCCTCAATAAACAAGCTACAGTTAGTCCAAAATGCAGCTGCTAGAGTTCTTACTAGGTCAAGAAAATATGATCATATAACACCGATTTTATCATCTCTGCACTGGTTACCTATTAAGTTCCGTATCAACTACAAAGTACTACTACTGACCTATAAAGCCCTAAATGGTTTAGCTCCTATGTACTTAACAGACCTTCTCTCGCCCTACAATCCACCGCGTTCCTTAAGATCACTAAATTCAAGGCTTCTGGTCATTCCTAGGATATCTAAGTCCAGTAAAGGAGGGAGGGCGTTCTCGCATCTAGCTCCAAAACTCTGGAATAGCCTTCCCGATACGGTCCGGGGCTCTGACTCGCTGACACAGTTTAAAACTAGACTAAAGACACATCTCTTCAGTCAAGCATTCACATAATGCTCACCTGTCAGTCCTCTTTTATGCCATACCGAACCGTTTGCCACTGAAATTGCTTAACGCACCAGTGGGGCTCGATAGCCTTTAGACAAACGGGTCGGTCCGTATGGCTGAGTTGCGTTGCGGAGAGTTCGTGAGATAGTGGTTTTCTAACACCGACACCCGTACAATGGAAATTATTATGAACATCAGCTATGCTAAATATGAACATCAGCTATGCTAATTATTTCCCATCTGCCTTTCTGCTGTTATCTCGGGACGCTTGTCCCGAGAAAAATGGCGTTCGTCAGGTCCAGCCTTGTATCCAGCATCTCACGGGGGTTTCGGATGCCCCACCGCCTGTGATGAGAAGACCAACGCCTGTGAAGAGACGACTCAACGCCTGCGATATGTTATGGGGCTGTTTTAGACATAAATAATATTTATATTTAATAGTTATATATAAACAATATGAATGTAAGCCAGAGGAGAACTGGCCCCCGACTGAGCCTGGGTTCTCCCAAGGTTTTTTTCTCCATCCAATCTGATGGAGTTTTGGTTCCTTGCCACTGTCGCCTTGCTTTTGGCTTGCTTGGCTTGCTTAGTCGGGATTATTTAGGATTATTTAGGATTACTTAATATTTAACAATATTATCGATCTGTGTTGTACTACTTTCATGTTATCACTGTGAAGCTGCTTTGATACAATCTGTATTGTGAAAAGCGCTATATAAATAAATGTGACTTGACTTGACTTGACTTGGAGCAGACGATGAATCGAAGCTAAAGAAACTTGACTGGGAACCAGATGGACTTGAGAAGGGTGACGTGTCTAAACTGATCTCGCGGTGAGATGGACCCCAGAAGGGTAACTGGTCAGAACTGATCTCGCAGTGAGATGGAGCTGGCTCGGTTAAGTCCCTGGAGAGGACAGATATTTGTGGCTGTAGATCTGCCGGATCTGGGTCCACTGTGTCATCCCCGTAACAACCAAGAGCGGAAACCTTTATAGTTTTCCATGTTCGTTGGATGAATGAGCTGATGTCTTTCTTCACCCTCCTTCTTGATTGTTTTTCTAAAAAAAAGAAAAAATGGAAAAATAAATTCAATTACGCCACGCCAACTTCGGACAGAACAAAGACGACTAAAGCAAATCATGTAAAGGCAATAAAACGGCAAAAAAAGTGATGGACTTATAATAGCTTGTGACTGTGTCATGGGTTACAGTCGAGAATCACAAAATCATTTTCATATTAATAAATCCCTTATGTAAACGTATATATGACTACAGCCCACACACAAAAATCAAAAATGCCTTTTCAAACGGAAGAAAACCGGATGTGTAACTATTTTCATGCACTCATTCCTATAAAAAACGAAATACGTTTCAAGGTTCACATTTAATCCAGTCGGATTCTCTTTTTTTTATCTAGAGCTAATAAACTGTGTACCGCAGTCAAATCAGAAAAGTAACACACAACAGTAAACTCCAATCAAAATGCTCATTTCAAATGGAAATTTGATTCAAAATCGAGAATCCTTTCGAATCGTGAAGAACCAAAAGATTCCCACCGCTAGATTATAGTGAAAAATAAAATAGATGCTGAATGTTGAACACTAATAATTTAAGGGGAACAAGAATAACATAAACCGTAGACTAGAGCAAAAGTCTACAACTATAACGAAAAGAATGACAGTAGACTAATAATAGACTTACCAACAGCCGGCGCTATCATAGCCCTCCATTTCCTACGGAGAAACGCGCCCACATCTTTCTTCTTCTTCTTTGTTGGGCTTTCAGCAAAATCTGAGGGAAGACATAATGAAGAAAGAATTCAATTGTAAGGTGAGACAACTGGAAAAGTGGGACATTTTTCAAGTATTTTCAGAGTATTTCCTCCTTAAAACTGCAGTGAACCAAAGACAGTCTCAAAAACACGCTTTGAAATCGCTGGTGTTTCTGACGTCACAAACCACCTTGCAACCAATCAGATCAACGTGTGATCGTCAACCAGTGGATCTCTGGGCTGAGTGAGTGAGTGAGCGAGTGAGTGGAGGTGGGGCTCATTTGCATATTCATAGAACCGAGCATACTAAATGAGGCAAAAAACATTTAAATATGGAATTATTTGGTGATCAAAGACGAGTTTAAAGGGATGAATTGATTGACCAGCGGGGGACTTTAATAATTAGGTACACAAGACGAACACAACACAACTCGGTATAGTGAAAGTACTGACAGTCATAATAATGACCATAGACTCACCCGGGACAGACGATGGATCGTCAGGATCGTCCTGAATAGAGTCCGGCGTCAGACTGGACAATCCTGAGAAAGACATCAGCTCTAGATCTGGTGCCGGCTCTGGGTCCAGGACAGATGTGCATGATGGTTCGGGATCATCGTCCGGATCGGCATTAACAACCGGCAGCTGGAGGCTCGATACATCGGAGACCGTCAACAGCTCTAACACGGATTCAAACCGCTCTTGATCATCCGGATCGGCATTAACCGGCAGCTGGACTCCAGATGGACACGGATGCACTGGTGATGCCCAGTAAAACTCGGACGAATCCTGCTGGGCATCCGTGGGATCGCAGGAGGGATATGTGGACACTAGTATATCGACCTCACTGCAGTCAAGCTTTACAGCCTTCCCCATTCTCCGTAAGAAAGCACAGATGCCTTAAAGAAAGGTAAAAACACAAGAAACCGTAAATACTGAGGCTTGACATCATGAAGAAAGAAGAACATGGGATGAAAACAGTAACAGTTGGCAACATCATTCAAAAACAAGAGAACCAACCAAATATTAATAATAACTTATAATGTTGTGTATTCAATGTCTTTTTTTTTTTGTGCATTTAATTTTTAGTAAAAGTAATTTATGCAGCGTCCTGAAGACCATGATCCTCTAAAGCAGGGAATATCACACACAAGCATGTTTCAAACTAATCATAATTATTAAACATTGGACACTCAAATTATGGCTATTATTGAAATTTGTACCCAATCCTTGTGTAAATATGTTATGATGTGTCTTGGAATAAAAAATAAATCTGATTATCGGCTTGATCAAACTTCAGTTGTATTTTGATATAATGTGGCGTGGTCATATATGGTCATTAATGACACTCCAGTGATAAATGGTCATTTGATTTACCCTCAGCTCTTCTCTCAGGTATCGGTGCAGTTTTCTGGTCTGGGATGATGCCGCTCCAGTCACGGGAATGAAGCTTCTCCTCTTCCTCTGCCTATAGGGGGACCATATTTTGATTACCAAAAACCAGGACACTCGGCCCAGCAAACAGATACTCAAAGTTTACTCAAAGATGCCTTATTAATTTCAATACATTGAAAGTAGGCTATTCCTCCTCTGTATAAATAGAAAATTGTTACATTACAAGACACAAATTCAGATAGGCTTCTCAGAGGTTACTCAACGTTTTATTAATACAGGTTTCAAAAATAATGAAATAATGTCTCTTATTCTGTATTACAAAAGTAAATATATAGATAATAAATAACTGAAAGAAATACCTCCAAATTGAACAAAAATGTCTCTAACTAACTTGCCAAAAAGAACTAACAAATTCTATGTATATCTTTAGTTTTCTTCCTCTTTATCCTGTTTTTCTTCCTCATCCTCCTTGTTTGCCCATCTATATTTTGCTGTAGAGCTGATCTTTCCCAGCAGTTTTTTGAAAACCAGGACATTTTCATCACTTTAAGAACAGCCAGGAGGGCCAGGACGTGAAAACAGGACTGTTGGTCACCCTACCTTTGCCTTGGCTCTGCGAGAGTGTGGAGAAGAAGTGGACGGACGTCCATCATCTGGGCTCTGCTGGCTGTCTCTCTGCCACCCTCTCTTCCTGTGAGCCGGACCTGTGGACACAGAAACAAACTCACAAGACAGAGATGTTAAATATCCAGGAATAAGCTCCTGGCTCTGAGTCCGGGTCGGGCCTGGCATCCTCCTGCAAACAAGAACAATACAATTTAAAATACAATACAAGAAAATACAATGCTCCTCAGAAATACCCCCCCCCCCCCCCCCCCCAAAAAAAAAAAAAATAAAAAAAATAAAAATAAAAATAAATAAATAAAATAAATAAATAAAATAAAACTCCAAACTCCCTCCAAAATAAGAAAAGAACAATCAAATTAAAGCGTCGACCCTCAGAAATAATAATAAATAAAAATGAAAATAAAAAACGATGTAGGATATATTATCCGATATCCTTCTGGAATAAAAGTCTCCTCTCCGAAATCCTCCAAACAGCTTCAAAATCTCAAGTTCAGCACAAGAAAATTTGCCGCCAAAGTCTCTGAAATCGCCTCGACTCTCAACAAACCAACAGCGATCAAAGTGTTGATATTTACATTCAAAATTCATAAGACGCGTCGCCATAGCAACTCATACTCGAATGACTCAAATGCACGCACGCGGACCCAAAAGCCGCGTGCGTGAGCGCGTGCCTGAATGTAAATATTAAAAAATAACAAGTGAAATATAATTATGGTTTAATTACTCCCTAGCTCCAAAATTAAAATTCAACTCTTAAAGCACGAAACAAGGCTACCATAAATCTGTGAATTGTTTGATGTGGCTATATTATCAGTAATAAAATAATCATTTAAAAAATTTTAAATGATTATTTTATTACTGATAATATATATCAGTGTATTATATATTATCATATATTACTTTTTAAATGATTATAATCATTAAAAACATGCATCAGAAAGGTATTCCTTGCAGAACTGGAAGCTGCAATTTCAGGACCGTAGTTTTCTGTTTCAATACCGAACTGGATCACAATACACTCATTTAAACGTGCACTCTGTAATTTTTTTGGCCACCAGGGGTCACTCATTTCACATAATAACAAAGACGTACTTTGATGACGTCAGGAAAGAGCGTGGGCTCACGGGAATTGTTGTCGCTGTCAATGACAACCAGCTCAGCTCATGACATGACATGATCGTTTTTACAAAATATACGGATATACGGCATCTCTCTGTTAGCTTGTCAAGAAGCTTTAAATGCAACCCCAGTGTTTACCTGTGGCATGCTTCTCGGGTCATATCTTTCACCCGTACGTTTGAGCTTTACTGGGCTGTAGCAGCAGAAGGTGCAGGCAAAGGTAATCGTGGTTCATAACTATAATACAGACGAATATAAATATTTATATTACGCTCCTTCAATGAATGACCTATTTTAGAACATTTTTCGGGCACACTGGATTTTATAAGCACGTAAGATACTGCAGTCAAACGTTTGACTGGGTTAGCGTTATCCATCCACAATGTGCTAAAGGCTAAAGGGAATGTAGTGAGAGCTTGCGCCGCAGGTGAGGCGTTTATTTAGTAAGCATGAGCGCGCTAAAGCGGGCACGTACATTCGCAACCTGACTCATTTGAGTATTCAATGTGCGCGGCTCGCTAACAGCAACAGTTGGCTGATTTGAATGAGACGACCGGAACGGGCAGCGCTATATGCGCGAGCAGCACCGGGGACAGTGCATCTCGTCTGAGTGAGCGCTCGTGAGCGGGCACGTGATTTACACGCATAAAAATACGTCTTACTTTTTTTTTCTTCGTCATTTTCTATGCTTTCTTGGCGGTAGTCCAGTGTTCCCCTTTGTGTTTGGTGGTTTCGCCGGGTTCCGCAAGGAAGTTAGAGAAAATAGAGGAGTCAAAGGTTATATGACGCCATAGACGGACGACGAAACGGAAATAAAGTAACGTCCCGTGTCTTCGAATTAAACTATAAATTTCTCCGTATTTGAAAGTTGGTGGAAACTGTCGGGATAATGTAAGTACACATCTAATAGAAATATATAACATAGATACATTTATTTTTGCTATTTTTAAAGCCGAAAAAGTACAGATTGTGGCTTTAACCCCTTTCGCAGAAGATTATTGTTGTTCAACATTCATTATTCATCAAAGCATCACACTCGTACTTATTTGAACTGGACAAACTGCATCATTGATTTGTGAAAGTACATATGAAAATATACTACTGTATGTACTTGTTCTTTCTGGTGCCCTGATGAAACTGCTCCTCACATCTTCTGGGATTGTCCTCACGCACAACTATTTTGAGACCAATTTTGGGACGAATTAACTGCAATGTTCTTCCGGGTTTCTCTCTCTCTCTCTTTTTAAAGGATGTAATGTTTGGCTTTTTAATATACAAAGAGTTTAAACAAATGAATACTTTATTATTAATCTATTATTGCTATTAAATTCTCTCTTCAAAATCCTTTATTCACTGTTTTTAGGAGAGAGGTCCAACAGTACATACAAAATATTTCATCATCTGAGAGCCTTAAAGCTCAGTAACCTTGTTTCAACTTTTTAACTCATTTCGTTAAAGTTTTCTGTTCTGTTTTTCTTGTTTTTACATGTATATATAGGCTATATGAAATCTCTATGTATAGGCCCATGTATATTTGCATAAATGATGGATTTTATTATCATTTAATTGTATGTAAGTTTTACATTTTTGCTATGTACTTGTATTTTTGATACCTTGGCATTACATTAAAAATAGGGTGGATAGAGGACCTGCCCCTCCTGAAGAATATAATTTTTTTCCCATATAAAGATTAAAGTGTGTGGAAAATGCTGAGGTGCAATAGGTGACTGTCTACAATTAATTTTTTTTATTATGCGGGTTGAAAGTCTCCTCACATCCTGATAGCAATCACAGTGTTAAGCGGTCGAACACACACACCATCTCTCAAAATCAGGTACGCCAATATATTATTATTACAAAATATTATTTACTGAACAATAAAAGTTAAATAACAGCCATTATACAAGAATACATTATACAAGCATACATTATACACGAATACAAAGTGTGTAGAATAGTCAACTCAAGTCAAATATATTTAAAAAGCACTTTTTACAATACAGATTGTATCAAATCTGCTTCACAGTATCAATCAAAAGAACTTAACAGTGTTTGTTTATTACTGGGGGAAAAAAAAGACATCCAAGTTTGGTGGAGCTGATCAATGGTATGATGGGACATTTACTTTGAATATCCCCAACTGAGCAAGCCAAAGGCAACAGTGGCAAGGAACCGAAAAACTCCATCAAGTGACCCGATGGTGTCCTAAAACTCCATCAGATGACCCGATGGAGAAAAAAAAAAAAACCTTGGGAGAACCCAGGCTCAGTCGGGGGCCAGTTGTCCTCTGGCGTTTATGAACTAGAGGCCAAATTTACAGTAACTGTAAGATAAAAATTTGATATGAACGCCTGGCTAAATAAATGCATCTTTAGTCTAGCTTTAAGCTGGGAGATAAATGTGAAAATGGAAATAAATGTGAAAATGGTGGATCTGGATATTCTAGGAATGAAAATAAATAAAAATAAATAAAATACAAAAGGTGATGCTATTAGAATTTATACTAATTTATGACTCAAGACTTGGGTATAATCCGTCTTTTTAGTGGTACGGGTGTAGTGTAGACGCACGACTCACGTATAGGAAAATGTTCGATTGTAAGTGAGTGTAAAGAAAGTGAGTTTGGCAATCGATCGCAGGGCGAGCAGCAGTGAAGCAGTGTCTCGCTCTACAACTAACAACCAAACGCTCCAGCCGTATTTGCAGTTCCAGCCGTATAATGGCTTGAGACGCGTCTGACCTAATTTTAGCTACGTTTGAATCTAATTCTAGCTACAACTCTTTCACCCAATTACCCTTTAAATTCTCCTTTCAACTCTCGTCACCTTAGAAACAAAATAGGAAAAGATGAGAAAAACCAATACAATATTCAATCAGAATAAAAAATCTAAAAAATGAAAATAAAATACAAAAGGACTTGAAACAATCAAGAAAAAACAACAACAGCAACGTGGAAAATTGAAATCACACTAAGTCCAATTTAGTCCTCCTCAACCAACAGTGTCCGTGTATATCAGGTTGCCGAATTTCAGCTTCAGTTTGACGATTCTTCCGCAATTCAGGCTTAGTCAATCCAGAAAAGAAACGTGTGCACAGTCCTACAACTCAGCTCAGGATCAGCTTGAGACTGGATTAACTGGAAACAGGCTCGTAATCTCCCATTAAAATTGATAACTCTGAGAGAAGATCAGTCAGACTTGGAAACACTAACTCCTCTGAAAACACTAACTCCTCTAAATTGACAGAGTGTCTCAAAGATGTAAAATGCTGGATGACGCGTAACTTCCTGCTATTAAATTCAGATAAAACGGAGGTATTACTTATTGGTCCAAAAAACCACTCACAAAATCTCTTACAACAAAACCTTAATATAGACGGATGTCCTGTTACTTTATCCACTACAGTAAAAGACCTGGGTGTTATACTAGACCCCAACTTATCTTTCGAAAATCATGTTTCATATGTTACAAGGACAGCCTTTTTCCACCTTAGAAACATTGCTAAGCTACGTAACATGCTATCTCTCTCTGATGCAGAAAAGTTAGTTCATGCATTCATGACCTCGAGACTAGATTACTGTAATGCTTTATTAGCCGGTTGTCCTGCATCCTCAATAAACAAGCTACAGTTAGTCCAAAATGCAGCTGCTAGAGTTCTTACTAGGTCAAGAAAATATGATCATATAACACCGATTTTATCATCTCTGCACTGGTTACCTATTAAGTTCCGTATCAACTACAAAGTACTACTACTGACCTATAAAGCCCTAAATGGTTTAGCTCCTATGTACTTAACAGACCTTCTCTCGCCCTACAATCCACCGCGTTCCTTAAGATCACTAAATTCAAGGCTTCTGGTCATTCCTAGGATATCTAAGTCCAGTAAAGGAGGGAGGGCGTTCTCGCATCTAGCTCCAAAACTCTGGAATAGCCTTCCCGATACGGTCCGGGGCTCTGACTCGCTGACACAGTTTAAAACTAGACTAAAGACACATCTCTTCAGTCAAGCATTCACATAATGCTCACCTGTCAGTCCTCTTTTATGCCATACCGAACCGTTTGCCACTGAAATTGCTTAACGCACCAGTGGGGCTCGATAGCCTTTAGACAAACGGGTCGGTCCGTATGGCTGAGTTGCGTTGCGGAGAGTTCGTGAGATAGTGGTTTTCTAACACCGACACCCGTACAATGGAAATTATTATGAACATCAGCTATGCTAAATATGAACATCAGCTATGCTAATTATTTCCCATCTGCCTTTCTGCTGTTATCTCGGGACGCTTGTCCCGAGAAAAATGGCGTTCGTCAGGTCCAGCCTTGTATCCAGCATCTCACGGGGGTTTCGGATGCCCCACCGCCTGTGATGAGAAGACCAACGCCTGTGAAGAGACGACTCAACGCCTGCGATATGTTATGGGGCTGTTTTAGACATAAATAATATTTATATTTAATAGTTATATATAAACAATATGAATGTAAGCCAGAGGAGAACTGGCCCCCGACTGAGCCTGGGTTCTCCCAAGGTTTTTTTCTCCATCCAATCTGATGGAGTTTTGGTTCCTTGCCACTGTCGCCTTGCTTTTGGCTTGCTTGGCTTGCTTAGTCGGGATTATTTAGGATTATTTAGGATTACTTAATATTTAACAATATTATCGATCTGTGTTGTACTACTTTCATGTTATCACTGTGAAGCTGCTTTGATACAATCTGTATTGTGAAAAGCGCTATATAAATAAATGTGACTTGACTTGACTTGACTTGGAGCAGACGATGAATCGAAGCTAAAGAAACTTGACTGGGAACCAGATGGACTTGAGAAGGGTGACGTGTCTAAACTGATCTCGCGGTGAGATGGACCCCAGAAGGGTAACTGGTCAGAACTGATCTCGCAGTGAGATGGAGCTGGCTCGGTTAAGTCCCTGGAGAGGACAGATATTTGTGGCTGTAGATCTGCCGGATCTGGGTCCACTGTGTCATCCCCGTAACAACCAAGAGCGGAAACCTTTATAGTTTTCCATGTTCGTTGGATGAATGAGCTGATGTCTTTCTTCACCCTCCTTCTTGATTGTTTTTCTAAAAAAAAGAAAAAATGGAAAAATAAATTCAATTACGCCACGCCAACTTCGGACAGAACAAAGACGACTAAAGCAAATCATGTAAAGGCAATAAAACGGCAAAAAAAGTGATGGACTTATAATAGCTTGTGACTGTGTCATGGGTTACAGTCGAGAATCACAAAATCATTTTCATATTAATAAATCCCTTATGTAAACGTATATATGACTACAGCCCACACACAAAAATCAAAAATGCCTTTTCAAACGGAAGAAAACCGGATGTGTAACTATTTTCATGCACTCATTCCTATAAAAAACGAAATACGTTTCAAGGTTCACATTTAATCCAGTCGGATTCTCTTTTTTTTATCTAGAGCTAATAAACTGTGTACCGCAGTCAAATCAGAAAAGTAACACACAACAGTAAACTCCAATCAAAATGCTCATTTCAAATGGAAATTTGATTCAAAATCGAGAATCCTTTCGAATCGTGAAGAACCAAAAGATTCCCACCGCTAGATTATAGTGAAAAATAAAATAGATGCTGAATGTTGAACACTAATAATTTAAGGGGAACAAGAATAACATAAACCGTAGACTAGAGCAAAAGTCTACAACTATAACGAAAAGAATGACAGTAGACTAATAATAGACTTACCAACAGCCGGCGCTATCATAGCCCTCCATTTCCTACGGAGAAACGCGCCCACATCTTTCTTCTTCTTCTTTGTTGGGCTTTCAGCAAAATCTGAGGGAAGACATAATGAAGAAAGAATTCAATTGTAAGGTGAGACAACTGGAAAAGTGGGACATTTTTCAAGTATTTTCAGAGTATTTCCTCCTTAAAACTGCAGTGAACCAAAGACAGTCTCAAAAACACGCTTTGAAATCGCTGGTGTTTCTGACGTCACAAACCACCTTGCAACCAATCAGATCAACGTGTGATCGTCAACCAGTGGATCTCTGGGCTGAGTGAGTGAGTGAGCGAGTGAGTGGAGGTGGGGCTCATTTGCATATTCATAGAACCGAGCATACTAAATGAGGCAAAAAACATTTAAATATGGAATTATTTGGTGATCAAAGACGAGTTTAAAGGGATGAATTGATTGACCAGCGGGGGACTTTAATAATTAGGTACACAAGACGAACACAACACAACTCGGTATAGTGAAAGTACTGACAGTCATAATAATGACCATAGACTCACCCGAGACAGACGATGGATCGTCAGGATCGTCCTGAATAGAGTCCGGCGTCAGACTGGACAATCCTGAGAAAGACATCAGCTCTAGATCTGGTGCCGGCTCTGGGTCCAGGACAGATGTGCATGATGGTTCGGGATCATCGTCCGGATCGGCATTAACAACCGGCAGCTGGAGGCTCGATACATCGGAGACCGTCAACAGCTCTAACACGGATTCAAACCGCTCTTGATCATCCGGATCGGCATTAACCGGCAGCTGGACTCCAGATGGACACGGATGCACTGGTGATGCCCAGTAAAACTCGGACGAATCCTGCTGGGCATCCGTGGGATCGCAGGAGGGATATGTGGACACTAGTATATCGACCTCACTGCAGTCAAGCTTTACAGCCTTCCCCATTCTCCGTAAGAAAGCACAGATGCCTTAAAGAAAGGTAAAAACACAAGAAACCGTAAATACTGAGGCTTGACATCATGAAGAAAGAAGAACATGGGATGAAAACAGTAACAGTTGGCAACATCATTCAAAAACAAGAGAACCAACCAAATATTAATAATAACTTATAATGTTGTGTATTCAATGTCTTTTTTTTTGTGCATTTAATTTTTAGTAAAAGTAATTTATGCAGCGTCCTGAAGACCATGATCCTCTAAAGCAGGGAATATCACACACAAGCATGTTTCAAACTAATCATAATTATTAAACATTGGACACTCAAATTATGGCTATTATTGAAATTTGTACCCAATCCTTGTGTAAATATGTTATGATGTGTCTTGGAATAAAAAATAAATCTGATTATCGGCTTGATCAAACTTCAGTTGTATTTTGATATAATGTGGCGTGGTCATATATGGTAATTAATGACACTCCAGTGATAAATGGTCATTTGATTTACCCTCAGCTCTTCTCTCAGGTATTGGTGCAGTTTATTGGTCTGGGATGATGCCGCTCCAGTCACGGGAATGAAGCTTCTCCTCTTCCTCTGCCTATAGGGGGACCATATTTTGATTACCAAAAACCAGGACACTCGGCCCAGCAAACAGATACTCAAAGTTTACTCAAAGATGCCTTATTAATTTCAATACATTGAAAGTAGGCTATTCCTCCTCTGTATAAATAGAAAATTGTTACATTACAAGACACAAATTCAGATAGGCTTCTCAGAGGTTACTCAACGTTTTATTAATACAGGTTTCAAAAATAATGAAATAATGTCTCTTATTCTGTATTACAAAAGTAAATATATAGATAATAAATAACTGAAAGAAATACCTCCAAATTGAACAAAAATGTCTCTAACTAACTTGCCAAAAAGAACTAACAAATTCTATGTATATCTTTAGTTTTCTTCCTCTTTATCCTGTTTTTCTTCCTCATCCTCCTTGTTTGCCCATCTATATTTTGCTGTAGAGCTGATCTTTCCCAGCAGTTTTTTGAAAACCAGGACATTTTCATCACTTTATAAAGAACAGCCAGGAGGGCCAGGACGTGAAAACAGGACTGTTGGTCACCCTACCTTTGCCTTGCTCTGCGAGAGTGTGGAGAAGAAGTGGACGGACGTCCATCATCTGGGCTCTGCTGGCTGTCTCTCTGCCACCCTCTCTTCCTGTGAGCCGGACCTGTGGACACAGAAACAAACTCACAAGACAGAGATGTTAAATATCCAGGAATAAGCTCCTGGCTCTGAGTCCGGGTCGGGCCTGGCATCCTCCTGCAAACAAGAACAATACAATTTAAAATACAATACAAGAAAATACAATGCTCCTCAGAAATACCCCCCCCCCCCCCAAAAAAAAAAAAATAAATAAAAAAAAATAAAAATAAAAATAAATAAATAAAATAAATAAATCAAATAAAACTCCAAACACCCTCCAAAATAAGAAAAGAACAATCAAATTAAAGCGTCGACCCTCAGAAATAATAATAAATAAAAATGAAAATAAAAAACGATGTAGGATATATTATCCGATATCCTTCTGGAATAAAAGTCTCCTCTCCGAAATCCTCCAAACAGCTTCAAAATCTCAAGTTCAGCACAAGAAAATTTGCCGCCAAAGTCTCTGAAATCGCCTCGACTCTCAACAAACCAACAGCGATCAAAGTGTTGATATTTACATTCAAAATTCATAAGACGCGTCGCCATAGCAACTCATACTCGAATGACTCAAATGCACGCACGCGGACCCAAAAGCCGCGTGCGTGAGCGCGTGCCTGAATGTAAATATTAAAAAATAACAAGTGAAATATAATTATGGTTTAATTACTCCCTAGCTCCAAAATTAAAATTCAACTCTTAAAGCACGAAACAAGGCTACCATAAATCTGTGAATTGTTTGATGTGGCTATATTATCAGTAATAAAATAATCATTTAAAAAATTTTAAATGATTATTTTATTACTGATAATATATATCAGTGTATTATATATTATTATATATTACTTTTTAAATGATTATAATCATTAAAAACATGCATCAGAAAGGTATTCCTTGCAGAACTGGAAGCTGCAATTTCAGGACCGTAGTTTTCTGTTTCAATACCGAACTGGATCACAATACACTCATTTAACCCCTTTCGCAGAAGATTATTGTTGTTCAACATTCATTATTCATCAAAGCATCACACTCGTACTTATTTGAACTGGACAAACTGCATCATTGATTTGTGAAAGTACATATGAAAATATACTACTGTATGTACTTGTTCTTTCTGGTGCCCTGATGAAACTGCTCCTCACATCTTCTGGGATTGTCCTCACGCACAACTATTTTGAGACCAATTTTGGGACGAATTAACTGCAATGTTCTTCCGGGTTTCTCTCTCTCTCTCTTTTTAAAGGATGTAATGTTTGGCTTTTTAATATACAAAGAGTTTAAACAAATGAATACTTTATTATTAATCTATTATTGCTATTAAATTCTCTCTTCAAAATCCTTTATTCACTGTTTTTAGGAGAGAGGTCCAACAGTACATACAAAATATTTCATCATCTGAGAGCCTTAAAGCTCAGTAACCTTGTTTCAACTTTTTAACTCATTTCGTTAAAGTTTTCTGTTCTGTTTTTCTTGTTTTTACATGTATATATAGGCTATATGAAATCTCTATGTATAGGCCCATGTATATTTGCATAAATGATGGATTTTATTATCATTTAATTGTATGTAAGTTTTACATTTTTGCTATGTACTTGTATTTTTGATACCTTGGCATTACATTAAAAATAGGGTGGATAGAGGACCTGCCCCTCCTGAAGAATATAATTTTTTTCCCATATAAAGATTAAAGTGTGTGGAAAATGCTGAGGTGCAATAGGTGACTGTCTACAATTAATTTTTTTTATTATGCGGGTTGAAAGTCTCCTCACATCCTGATAGCAATCACAGTGTTAAGCGGTCGAACACACACACCATCTCTCAAAATCAGGTACGCCAATATATTATTATTACAAAATATTATTTACTGAACAATAAAAGTTAAATAACAGCCATTATACAAGAATACATTATACAAGCATACATTATACACGAATACAAAGTGTGTAGAATAGTCAACTCAAGTCAAATATATTTAAAAAGCACTTTTTACAATACAGATTGTATCAAATCTGCTTCACAGTATCAATCAAAAGAACTTAACAGTGTTTGTTTATTACTGGGGGAAAAAAAAGACATCCAAGTTTGGTGGAGCTGATCAATGGTATGATGGGACATTTACTTTGAATATCCCCAACTGAGCAAGCCAAAGGCAACAGTGGCAAGGAACCGAAAAACTCCATCAAGTGACCCGATGGTGTCCTAAAACTCCATCAGATGACCCGATGGAGAAAAAAAAAAAAACCTTGGGAGAACCCAGGCTCAGTCGGGGGCCAGTTGTCCTCTGGCGTTTATGAACTAGAGGCCAAATTTACAGTAACTGTAAGATAAAAATTTGATATGAACGCCTGGCTAAATAAATGCATCTTTAGTCTAGCTTTAAGCTGGGAGATAAATGTGAAAATGGAAATAAATGTGAAAATGGTGGATCTGGATATTCTAGGAATGAAAATAAATAAAAATAAATAAAATACAAAAGGTGATGCTATTAGAATTTATACTAATTTATGACTCAAGACTTGGGTATAATCCGTCTTTTTAGTGGTACGGGTGTAGTGTAGACGCACGACTCACGTATAGGAAAATGTTCGATTGTAAGTGAGTGTAAAGAAAGTGAGTTTGGCAATCGATCGCAGGGCGAGCAGCAGTGAAGCAGTGTCTCGCTCTACAACTAACAACCAAACGCTCCAGCCGTATTTGCAGTTCCAGCCGTATAATGGCTTGAGACGCGTCTGACCTAATTTTAGCTACGTTTGAATCTAATTCTAGCTACAACTCTTTCACCCAATTACCCTTTAAATTCTCCTTTCAACTCTCGTCACCTTAGAAACAAAATAGGAAAAGATGAGAAAAACCAATACAATATTCAATCAGAATAAAAAATCTAAAAAATGAAAATAAAATACAAAAGGACTTGAAACAATCAAGAAAAAACAACAACAGCAACGTGGAAAATTGAAATCACACTAAGTCCAATTTAGTCCTCCTCAACCAACAGTGTCCGTGTATATCAGGTTGCCGAATTTCAGCTTCAGTTTGACGATTCTTCCGCAATTCAGGCTTAGTCAATCCAGAAAAGAAACGTGTGCACAGTCGTACAACTCAGCTCAGGATCAGCTTGAGACTGGATTAACTGGAAACAGGCTCGTAATCTCCCATTAAAATTGATAACTCTGAGAGAAGATCAGTCAGACTTGGAGCAGACGATGAATCGAAGCTAAAGAAACTTGACTGGGAACCAGATGGACTTGAGAAGGGTGACGTGTCTAAACTGATCTCGCGGTGAGATGGACCCCAGAAGGGTAACTGGTCAGAACTGATCTCGCAGTGAGATGGAGCTGGCTCGGTTAAGTCCCTGGAGAGGACAGATATTTGTGGCTGTAGATCTGCCGGATCTGGGTCCACTGTGTCATCCCCGTAACAACCAAGAGCGGAAACCTTTATAGTTTTCCATGTTCGTTGGATGAATGAGCTGATGTCTTTCTTCACCCTCCTTCTTGATTGTTTTTCTAAAAAAAAGAAAAAATGGAAAAATAAATTCAATTACGCCACGCCAACTTCGGACAGAACAAAGACGACTAAAGCAAATCATGTAAAGGCAATAAAACGGCAAAAAAAGTGATGGACTTATAATAGCTTGTGACTGTGTCATGGGTTACAGTCGAGAATCACAAAATCATTTTCATATTAATAAATCCCTTATGTAAACGTATATATGACTACAGCCCACACACAAAAATCAAAAATGCCTTTTCAAACGGAAGAAAACCGGATGTGTAACTATTTTCATGCACTCATTCCTATAAAAAACGAAATACGTTTCAAGGTTCACATGTAATCCAGTCGGATTCTCTTTTTTTTATCTAGAGCTAATAAACTGTGTACCGCAGTCAAATCAGAAAAGTAACACACAACAGTAAACTACAATCAAAATGCTCATTTCAAATGGAAATTTGATTCAAAATCGAGAATCCTTTCGAATCGTGAAGAACCAAAAGATTCCCACCGCTAGATTATAGTGAAAAATAAAATAGATGCTGAATGTTGAACACTAATAATTTAAGGGGAACAAGAATAACATAAACCGTAGACTAGAGCAAAAGTCTACAACTATAACGAAAAGAATGACAGTAGACTAATAATAGACTTACCAACAGCCGGCGCTATCATAGCCCTCCATTTCCTACGGAGAAACGCGCCCACATCTTTCTTCTTCTTCTTTGTTGGGCTTTCAGCAAAATCTGAGGGAAGACATAATGAAGAAAGAATTCAATTGTAAGGTGAGACAACTGGAAAAGTGGGACATTTTTCAAGTATTTTCAGAGTATTTCCTCCTTAAAACTGCAGTGAACCAAAGACAGTCTCAAAAACACGCTTTGAAATCGCTGGTGTTTCTGACGTCACAAACCACCTTGCAACCAATCAGATCAACGTGTGATCGTCAACCAGTGGATCTCTGGGCTGAGTGAGTGAGTGAGCGAGTGAGTGGAGGTGGGGCTCATTTGCATATTCATAGAACCGAGCATACTAAATGAGGCAAAAAACATTTAAATATGGAATTATTTGGTGATCAAAGACGAGTTTAAAGGGATGAATTGATTGACCAGCGGGGGACTTTAATAATTAGGTACACAAGACGAACACAACACAACTCGGTATAGTGAAAGTACTGACAGTCATAATAATGACCATAGACTCACCCGGGACAGACGATGGATCGTCAGGATCGTCCTGAATAGAGTCCGGCGTCAGACTGGACAATCCTGAGAAAGACATCAGCTCTAGATCTGGTGCCGGCTCTGGGTCCAGGACAGATGTGCATGATGGTTCGGGATCATCGTCCGGATCGGCATTAACAACCGGCAGCTGGAGGCTCGATACATCGGAGACCGTCAACAGCTCTAACACGGATTCAAACCGCTCTTGATCATCCGGATCGGCATTAACCGGCAGCTGGACTCCAGATGGACACGGATGCACTGGTGATGCCCAGTAAAACTCGGACGAATCCTGCTGGGCATCCGTGGGATCGCAGGAGGGATATGTGGACACTAGTATATCGACCTCACTGCAGTCAAGCTTTACAGCCTTCCCCATTCTCCGTAAGAAAGCACAGATGCCTTAAAGAAAGGTAAAAACACAAGAAACCGTAAATACTGAGGCTTGACATCATGAAGAAAGAAGAACATGGGATGAAAACAGTAACAGTTGGCAACATCATTCAAAAACAAGAGAACCAACCAAATATTAATAATAACTTATAATGTTGTGTATTCAATGTCTTTTTTTTTTGTGCATTTAATTTTTAGTAAAAGTAATTTATGCAGCGTCCTGAAGACCATGATCCTCTAAAGCAGGGAATATCACACACAAGCATGTTTCAAACTAATCATAATTATTAAACATTGGACACTCAAATTATGGCTATTATTGAAATTTGTACCCAATCCTTGTGTAAATATGTTATGATGTGTCTTGGAATAAAAAATAAATCTGATTATCGGCTTGATCAAACTTCAGTTGTATTTTGATATAATGTGGCGTGGTCATATATGGTCATTAATGACACTCCAGTGATAAATGGTCATTTGATTTACCCTCAGCTCTTCTCTCAGGTATCGGTGCAGTTTTCTGGTCTGGGATGATGCCGCTCCAGTCACGGGAATGAAGCTTCTCCTCTTCCTCTGCCTATAGGGGGACCATATTTTGATTACCAAAAACCAGGACACTCGGCCCAGCAAACAGATACTCAAAGTTTACTCAAAGATGCCTTATTAATTTCAATACATTGAAAGTAGGCTATTCCTCCTCTGTATAAATAGAAAATTGTTACATTACAAGACACAAATTCAGATAGGCTTCTCAGAGGTTACTCAACGTTTTATTAATACAGGTTTCAAAAATAATGAAATAATGTCTCTTATTCTGTATTACAAAAGTAAATATATAGATAATAAATAACTGAAAGAAATACCTCCAAATTGAACAAAAATGTCTCTAACTAACTTGCCAAAAAGAACTAACAAATTCTATGTATATCTTTAGTTTTCTTCCTCTTTATCCTGTTTTTCTTCCTCATCCTCCTTGTTTGCCCATCTATATTTTGCTGTAGAGCTGATCTTTCCCAGCAGTTTTTTGAAAACCAGGACATTTTCATCACTTTAAGAACAGCCAGGAGGGCCAGGACGTGAAAACAGGACTGTTGGTCACCCTACCTTTGCCTTGGCTCTGCGAGAGTGTGGAGAAGAAGTGGACGGACGTCCATCATCTGGGCTCTGCTGGCTGTCTCTCTGCCACCCTCTCTTCCTGTGAGCCGGACCTGTGGACACAGAAACAAACTCACAAGACAGAGATGTTAAATATCCAGGAATAAGCTCCTGGCTCTGAGTCCGGGTCGGGCCTGGCATCCTCCTGCAAACAAGAACAATACAATTTAAAATACAATACAAGAAAATACAATGCTCCTCAGAAATACCCCCCCCCCCCCCCCCAAAAAAAAAAAAATAAAAAAAATAAAAATAAAAATAAATAAATAAAATAAATAAATAAAATAAAACTCCAAACTCCCTCCAAAATAAGAAAAGAACAATCAAATTAAAGCGTCGACCCTCAGAAATAATAATAAATAAAAATGAAAATAAAAAACGATGTAGGATATATTATCCGATATCCTTCTGGAATAAAAGTCTCCTCTCCGAAATCCTCCAAACAGCTTCAAAATCTCAAGTTCAGCACAAGAAAATTTGCCGCCAAAGTCTCTGAAATCGCCTCGACTCTCAACAAACCAACAGCGATCAAAGTGTTGATATTTACATTCAAAATTCATAAGACGCGTCGCCATAGCAACTCATACTCGAATGACTCAAATGCACGCACGCGGACCCAAAAGCCGCGTGCGTGAGCGCGTGCCTGAATGTAAATATTAAAAAATAACAAGTGAAATATAATTATGGTTTAATTACTCCCTAGCTCCAAAATTAAAATTCAACTCTTAAAGCACGAAACAAGGCTACCATAAATCTGTGAATTGTTTGATGTGGCTATATTATCAGTAATAAAATAATCATTTAAAAAATTTTAAATGATTATTTTATTACTGATAATATATATCAGTGTATTATATATTATCATATATTACTTTTTAAATGATTATAATCATTAAAAACATGCATCAGAAAGGTATTCCTTGCAGAACTGGAAGCTGCAATTTCAGGACCGTAGTTTTCTGTTTCAATACCGAACTGGATCACAATACACTCATTTAAACGTGCACTCTGTAATTTTTTTGGCCACCAGGGGTCACTCATTTCACATAATAACAAAGACGTACTTTGATGACGTCAGGAAAGAGCGTGGGCTCACGGGAATTGTTGTCGCTGTCAATGACAACCAGCTCAGCTCATGACATGACATGATCGTTTTTACAAAATATACGGATATACGGCATCTCTCTGTTAGCTTGTCAAGAAGCTTTAAATGCAACCCCAGTGTTTACCTGTGGCATGCTTCTCGGGTCATATCTTTCACCCGTACGTTTGAGCTTTACTGGGCTGTAGCAGCAGAAGGTGCAGGCAAAGGTAATCGTGGTTCATAACTATAATACAGACGAATATAAATATTTATATTACGCTCCTTCAATGAATGACCTATTTTAGAACATTTTTCGGGCACACTGGATTTTATAAGCACGTAAGATACTGCAGTCAAACGTTTGACTGGGTTAGCGTTATCCATCCACAATGTGCTAAAGGCTAAAGGGAATGTAGTGAGAGCTTGCGCCTCAGGTGAGGCGTTTATTTAGTAAGCATGAGCGCGCTAAAGCGGGCACGTACATTCGCAACCTGACTCATTTGAGTATTCAATGTGCGCGGCTCGCTAACAGCAACAGTTGGCTGATTTGAATGAGACGACCGGAACGGGCAGCCAGCGCTATATGCGCGAGCAGCACCGGGGACAGTGCATCTCGTCTGAGTGAGCGCTCGTGAGCGGGCACGTGATTTACACGCATAAAAATACGTCTTACTTTTTTTTTCTTCGTCATTTTCTATGCTTTCTTGGCGGTAGTCCAGTGTTCCCCTTTGTGTTTGGTGGTTTCGCCGGGTTCCGCAAGGAAGTTAGAGAAAATAGAGGAGTCAAAGGTTATATGACGCCATAGACGGACGACGAAACGGAAATAAAGTAACGTCCCGTGTCTTCGAATTAAACTATAAATTTCTCCGTATTTGAAAGTTGGTGGAAACTGTCGGGATAATGTAAGTACACATCTAATAGAAATATATAACATAGATACATTTATTTTTGCTATTTTTAAAGCCGAAAAAGTACAGATTGTGGCTTTAACCCCTTTCGCAGAAGATTATTGTTGTTCAACATTCATTATTCATCAAAGCATCACACTCGTACTTATTTGAACTGGACAAACTGCATCATTGATTTGTGAAAGTACATATGAAAATATACTACTGTATGTACTTGTTCTTTCTGGTGCCCTGATGAAACTGCTCCTCACATCTTCTGGGATTGTCCTCACGCACAACTATTTTGAGACCAATTTTGGGACGAATTAACTGCAATGTTCTTCCGGGTTTCTCTCTCTCTCTCTTTTTAAAGGATGTAATGTTTGGCTTTTTAATATACAAAGAGTTTAAACAAATGAATACTTTATTATTAATCTATTATTGCTATTAAATTCTCTCTTCAAAATCCTTTATTCACTGTTTTTAGGAGAGAGGTCCAACAGTACATACAAAATATTTCATCATCTGAGAGCCTTAAAGCTCAGTAACCTTGTTTCAACTTTTTAACTCATTTCGTTAAAGTTTTCTGTTCTGTTTTTCTTGTTTTTACATGTATATATAGGCTATATGAAATCTCTATGTATAGGTCCATGTATATTTGCATAAATGATGGATTTTATTATCATTTAATTGTATGTAAGTTTTACATTTTTGCTATGTACTTGTATTTTTGATACCTTGGCATTACATTAAAAATAGGGTGGATAGAGGACCTGCCCCTCCTGAAGAATATAATTTTTTTCCCATATAAAGATTAAAGTGTGTGGAAAATGCTGAGGTGCAATAGGTGACTGTCTACAATTAATTTTTTTTATTATGCGGGTTGAAAGTCTCCTCACATCCTGATAGCAATCACAGTGTTAAGCGGTCGAACACACACACCATCTCTCAAAATCAGGTACGCCAATATATTATTATTACAAAATATTATTTACTGAACAATAAAAGTTAAATAACAGCCATTATACAAGAATACATTATACAAGCATACATTATACACGAATACAAAGTGTGTAGAATAGTCAACTCAAGTCAAATATATTTAAAAAGCACTTTTTACAATACAGATTGTATCAAATCTGCTTCACAGTATCAATCAAAAGAACTTAACAGTGTTTGTTTATTACTGGGGGAAAAAAAAGACATCCAAGTTTGGTGGAGCTGATCAATGGTATGATGGGACATTTACTTTGAATATCCCCAACTGAGCAAGCCAAAGGCAACAGTGGCAAGGAACCGAAAAACTCCATCAAGTGACCCGATGGTGTCCTAAAACTCCATCAGATGACCCGATGGAGAAAAAAAAAAAAACCTTGGGAGAACCCAGGCTCAGTCGGGGGCCAGTTGTCCTCTGGCGTTTATGAACTAGAGGCCAAATTTACAGTAACTGTAAGATAAAAATTTGATATGAACGCCTGGCTAAATAAATGCATCTTTAGTCTAGCTTTAAGCTGGGAGATAAATGTGAAAATGGAAATAAATGTGAAAATGGTGGATCTGGATATTCTAGGAATGAAAATAAATAAAAATAAATAAAATACAAAAGGTGATGCTATTAGAATTTATACTAATTTATGACTCAAGACTTGGGTATAATCCGTCTTTTTAGTGGTACGGGTGTAGTGTAGACGCACGACTCACGTATAGGAAAATGTTCGATTGTAAGTGAGTGTAAAGAAAGTGAGTTTGGCAATCGATCGCAGGGCGAGCAGCAGTGAAGCAGTGTCTCGCTCTACAACTAACAACCAAACGCTCCAGCCGTATTTGCAGTTCCAGCCGTATAATGGCTTGAGACGCGTCTGACCTAATTTTAGCTACGTTTGAATCTAATTCTAGCTACAACTCTTTCACCCAATTACCCTTTAAATTCTCCTTTCAACTCTCGTCACCTTAGAAACAAAATAGGAAAAGATGAGAAAAACCAATACAATATTCAATCAGAATAAAAAATCTAAAAAATGAAAATAAAATACAAAAGGACTTGAAACAATCAAGAAAAAACAACAACAGCAACGTGGAAAATTGAAATCACACTAAGTCCAATTTAGTCCTCCTCAACCAACAGTGTCCGTGTATATCAGGTTGCCGAATTTCAGCTTCAGTTTGACGATTCTTCCGCAATTCAGGCTTAGTCAATCCAGAAAAGAAACGTGTGCACAGTCCTACAACTCAGCTCAGGATCAGCTTGAGACTGGATTAACTGGAAACAGGCTCGTAATCTCCCATTAAAATTGATAACTCTGAGAGAAGATCAGTCAGACTTGGAAACACTAACTCCTCTGAAAACACTAACTCCTCTAAATTGACAGAGTGTCTCAAAGATGTAAAATGCTGGATGACGCGTAACTTCCTGCTATTAAATTCAGATAAAACGGAGGTATTACTTATTGGTCCAAAAAACCACTCACAAAATCTCTTACAACAAAACCTTAATATAGACGGATGTCCTGTTACTTTATCCACTACAGTAAAAGACCTGGGTGTTATACTAGACCCCAACTTATCTTTCGAAAATCATGTTTCATATGTTACAAGGACAGCCTTTTTCCACCTTAGAAACATTGCTAAGCTACGTAACATGCTATCTCTCTCTGATGCAGAAAAGTTAGTTCATGCATTCATGACCTCGAGACTAGATTACTGTAATGCTTTATTAGCCGGTTGTCCTGCATCCTCAATAAACAAGCTACAGTTAGTCCAAAATGCAGCTGCTAGAGTTCTTACTAGGTCAAGAAAATATGATCATATAACACCGATTTTATCATCTCTGCACTGGTTACCTATTAAGTTCCGTATCAACTACAAAGTACTACTACTGACCTATAAAGCCCTAAATGGTTTAGCTCCTATGTACTTAACAGACCTTCTCTCGCCCTACAATCCACCGCGTTCCTTAAGATCACTAAATTCAAGGCTTCTGGTCATTCCTAGGATATCTAAGTCCAGTAAAGGAGGGAGGGCGTTCTCGCATCTAGCTCCAAAACTCTGGAATAGCCTTCCCGATACGGTCCGGGGCTCTGACTCGCTGACACAGTTTAAAACTAGACTAAAGACACATCTCTTCAGTCAAGCATTCACATAATGCTCACCTGTCAGTCCTCTTTTATGCCATACCGAACCGTTTGCCACTGAAATTGCTTAACGCACCAGTGGGGCTCGATAGCCTTTAGACAAACGGGTCGGTCCGTATGGCTGAGTTGCGTTGCGGAGAGTTCGTGAGATAGTGGTTTTCTAACACCGACACCCGTACAATGGAAATTATTATGAACATCAGCTATGCTAAATATGAACATCAGCTATGCTAATTATTTCCCATCTGCCTTTCTGCTGTTATCTCGGGACGCTTGTCCCGAGAAAAATGGCGTTCGTCAGGTCCAGCCTTGTATCCAGCATCTCACGGGGGTTTCGGATGCCCCACCGCCTGTGATGAGAAGACCAACGCCTGTGAAGAGACGACTCAACGCCTGCGATATGTTATGGGGCTGTTTTAGACATAAATAATATTTATATTTAATAGTTATATATAAACAATATGAATGTAAGCCAGAGGAGAACTGGCCCCCGACTGAGCCTGGGTTCTCCCAAGGTTTTTTTCTCCATCCAATCTGATGGAGTTTTGGTTCCTTGCCACTGTCGCCTTGCTTTTGGCTTGCTTGGCTTGCTTAGTCGGGATTATTTAGGATTATTTAGGATTACTTAATATTTAACAATATTATCGATCTGTGTTGTACTACTTTCATGTTATCACTGTGAAGCTGCTTTGATACAATCTGTATTGTGAAAAGCGCTATATAAATAAATGTGACTTGACTTGACTTGACTTGGAGCAGACGATGAATCGAAGCTAAAGAAACTTGACTGGGAACCAGATGGACTTGAGAAGGGTGACGTGTCTAAACTGATCTCGCGGTGAGATGGACCCCAGAAGGGTAACTGGTCAGAACTGATCTCGCAGTGAGATGGAGCTGGCTCGGTTAAGTCCCTGGAGAGGACAGATATTTGTGGCTGTAGATCTGCCGGATCTGGGTCCACTGTGTCATCCCCGTAACAACCAAGAGCGGAAACCTTTATAGTTTTCCATGTTCGTTGGATGAATGAGCTGATGTCTTTCTTCACCCTCCTTCTTGATTGTTTTTCTAAAAAAAAGAAAAAATGGAAAAATAAATTCAATTACGCCACGCCAACTTCGGACAGAACAAAGACGACTAAAGCAAATCATGTAAAGGCAATAAAACGGCAAAAAAAGTGATGGACTTATAATAGCTTGTGACTGTGTCATGGGTTACAGTCGAGAATCACAAAATCATTTTCATATTAATAAATCCCTTATGTAAACGTATATATGACTACAGCCCACACACAAAAATCAAAAATGCCTTTTCAAACGGAAGAAAACCGGATGTGTAACTATTTTCATGCACTCATTCCTATAAAAAACGAAATACGTTTCAAGGTTCACATTTAATCCAGTCGGATTCTCTTTTTTTTATCTAGAGCTAATAAACTGTGTACCGCAGTCAAATCAGAAAAGTAACACACAACAGTAAACTCCAATCAAAATGCTCATTTCAAATGGAAATTTGATTCAAAATCGAGAATCCTTTCGAATCGTGAAGAACCAAAAGATTCCCACCGCTAGATTATAGTGAAAAATAAAATAGATGCTGAATGTTGAACACTAATAATTTAAGGGGAACAAGAATAACATAAACCGTAGACTAGAGCAAAAGTCTACAACTATAACGAAAAGAATGACAGTAGACTAATAATAGACTTACCAACAGCCGGCGCTATCATAGCCCTCCATTTCCTACGGAGAAACGCGCCCACATCTTTCTTCTTCTTCTTTGTTGGGCTTTCAGCAAAATCTGAGGGAAGACATAATGTAGAAAGAATTCAATTGTAAGGTGAGACAACTGGAAAAGTGGGACATTTTTCAAGTATTTTCAGAGTATTTCCTCCTTAAAACTGCAGTGAACCAAAGACAGTCTCAAAAACACGCTTTGAAATCGCTGGTGTTTCTGACGTCACAAACCACCTTGCAACCAATCAGATCAACGTGTGATCGTCAACCAGTGGATCTCTGGGCTGAGTGAGTGAGTGAGCGAGTGAGTGGAGGTGGGGCTCATTTGCATATTCATAGAACCGAGCATACTAAATGAGGCAAAAAACATTTAAATATGGAATTATTTGGTGATCAAAGACGAGTTTAAAGGGATGAATTGATTGACCAGCGGGGGACTTTAATAATTAGGTACACAAGACGAACACAACACAACTCGGTATAGTGAAAGTACTGACAGTCATAATAATGACCATAGACTCACCCGGGACAGACGATGGATCGTCAGGATCGTCCTGAATAGAGTCCGGCGTCAGACTGGACAATCCTGAGAAAGACATCAGCTCTAGATCTGGTGCCGGCTCTGGGTCCAGGACAGATGTGCATGATGGTTCGGGATCATCGTCCGGATCGGCATTAACAACCGGCAGCTGGAGGCTCGATACATCGGAGACCGTCAACAGCTCTAACACGGATTCAAACCGCTCTTGATCATCCGGATCGGCATTAACCGGCAGCTGGACTCCAGATGGACACGGATGCACTGGTGATGCCCAGTAAAACTCGGACGAATCCTGCTGGGCATCCGTGGGATCGCAGGAGGGATATGTGGACACTAGTATATCGACCTCACTGCAGTCAAGCTTTACAGCCTTCCCCATTCTCCGTAAGAAAGCACAGATGCCTTAAAGAAAGGTAAAAACACAAGAAACCGTAAATACTGAGGCTTGACATCATGAAGAAAGAAGAACATGGGATGAAAACAGTAACAGTTGGCAACATCATTCAAAAACAAGAGAACCAACCAAATATTAATAATAACTTATAATGTTGTGTATTCAATGTCTTTTTTTTTGTGCATTTAATTTTTAGTAAAAGTAATTTATGCAGCGTCCTGAAGACCATGATCCTCTAAAGCAGGGAATATCACACACAAGCATGTTTCAAACTAATCATAATTATTAAACATTGGACACTCAAATTATGGCTATTATTGAAATTTGTACCCAATCCTTGTGTAAATATGTTATGATGTGTCTTGGAATAAAAAATAAATCTGATTATCGGCTTGATCAAACTTCAGTTGTATTTTGATATAATGTGGCGTGGTCATATATGGTAATTAATGACACTCCAGTGATAAATGGTCATTTGATTTACCCTCAGCTCTTCTCTCAGGTATTGGTGCAGTTTATTGGTCTGGGATGATGCCGCTCCAGTCACGGGAATGAAGCTTCTCCTCTTCCTCTGCCTATAGGGGGACCATATTTTGATTACCAAAAACCAGGACACTCGGCCCAGCAAACAGATACTCAAAGTTTACTCAAAGATGCCTTATTAATTTCAATACATTGAAAGTAGGCTATTCCTCCTCTGTATAAATAGAAAATTGTTACATTACAAGACACAAATTCAGATAGGCTTCTCAGAGGTTACTCAACGTTTTATTAATACAGGTTTCAAAAATAATGAAATAATGTCTCTTATTCTGTATTACAAAAGTAAATATATAGATAATAAATAACTGAAAGAAATACCTCCAGATTGAACAAAAATGTCTCTAACTAACTTGCCAAAAAGAACTAACAAATTCTATTTATATCTTTAGTTTTCTTCCTCTTTATCCTGTTTTTCTTCCTCATCCTCCTTGTTTGCCCATCTATATTTTGCTGTAGAGCTGATCTTTCCCAGCAGTTTTTTGAAAACCAGGACATTTTCATCACTTTATAAAGA
Source organism: Cyprinella venusta (assembly GCA_038021265.1). Classification (NCBI taxonomy): domain Eukaryota; kingdom Metazoa; phylum Chordata; class Actinopteri; order Cypriniformes; family Leuciscidae; genus Cyprinella; species Cyprinella venusta. Next base: position 5,762,917 of record CM075876.1, on the reverse strand, counting down.
ACAGCCAGGAGGGCCAGGACGTGAAAACAGGACTGTTGGTCACCCTACCTTTGCCTTGCTCTGCGAGAGTGTGGAGAAGAAGTGGACGGACGTCCATCATCTGGGCTCTGCTGGCTGTCTCTCTGCCACCCTCTCTTCCTGTGAGCCGGACCTGTGGACACAGAAACAAACTCACAAGACAGAGATGTTAAATATCCAGGAATAAGCTCCTGGCTCTGAGTCCGGGTCGGGCCTGGCATCCTCCTGCAAACAAGAACAATACAATTTAAAATACAATACAAGAAAATACAATGCTCCTCAGAAATACCCCCCCCCCCCCCAAAAAAAAAAATAAATAAAAAAAAATAAAAATAAAAATAAATAAATAAAATAAATAAATCAAATAAAACTCCAAACTCCCTCCAAAATAAGAAAAGAACAATCAAATTAAAGCGTCGACCCTCAGAAATAATAATAAATAAAAATGAAAATAAAAAACGATGTAGGATATATTATCCGATATCCTTCTGGAATAAAAGTCTCCTCTCCGAAATCCTCCAAACAGCTTCAAAATCTCAAGTTCAGCACAAGAAAATTTGCCGCCAAAGTCTCTGAAATCGCCTCGACTCTCAACAAACCAACAGCGATCAAAGTGTTGATATTTACATTCAAAATTCATAAGACGCGTCGCCATAGCAACTCATACTCGAATGACTCAAATGCACGCACGCGGACCCAAAAGCCGCGTGCGTGAGCGCGTGCCTGAATGTAAATATTAAAAAATAACAAGTGAAATATAATTATGGTTTAATTACTCCCTAGCTCCAAAATTAAAATTCAACTCTTAAAGCACGAAACAAGGCTACCATAAATCTGTGAATTGTTTGATGTGGCTATATTATCAGTAATAAAATAATCATTTAAAAAATTTTAAATGATTATTTTATTACTGATAATATATATCAGTGTATTATATATTATTATATATTACTTTTTAAATGATTATAATCATTAAAAACATGCATCAGAAAGGTATTCCTTGCAGAACTGGAAGCTGCAATTTCAGGACCGTAGTTTTCTGTTTCAATACCGAACTGGATCACAATACACTCATTTAACCCCTTTCGCAGAAGATTATTGTTGTTCAACATTCATTATTCATCAAAGCATCACACTCGTACTTATTTGAACTGGACAAACTGCATCATTGATTTGTGAAAGTACATATGAAAATATACTACTGTATGTACTTGTTCTTTCTGGTGCCCTGATGAAACTGCTCCTCACATCTTCTGGGATTGTCCTCACGCACAACTATTTTGAGACCAATTTTGGGACGAATTAACTGCAATGTTCTTCCGGGTTTCTCTCTCTCTCTCTCTTTTTAAAGGATGTAATGTTTGGCTTTTTAATATACAAAGAGTTTAAACAAATGAATACTTTATTATTAATCTATTATTGCTATTAAATTCTCTCTTCAAAATCCTTTATTCACTGTTTTTAGGAGAGAGGTCCAACAGTACATACAAAATATTTCATCATCTGAGAGCCTTAAAGCTCAGTAACCTTGTTTCAACTTTTTAACTCATTTCGTTAAAGTTTTCTGTTCTGTTTTTCTTGTTTTTACATGTATATATAGGCTATATGAAATCTCTATGTATAGGCCCATGTATATTTGCATAAATGATGGATTTTATTATCATTTAATTGTATGTAAGTTTTACATTTTTGCTATGTACTTGTATTTTTGATACCTTGGCATTACATTAAAAATAGGGTGGATAGAGGACCTGCCCCTCCTGAAGAATATAATTTTTTTCCCATATAAAGATTAAAGTGTGTGGAAAATGCTGAGGTGCAATAGGTGACTGTCTACAATTAATTTTTTTTATTATGCGGGTTGAAAGTCTCCTCACATCCTGATAGCAATCACAGTGTTAAGCGGTCGAACACACACACCATCTCTCAAAATCAGGTACGCCAATATATTATTATTACAAAATATTATTTACTGAACAATAAAAGTTAAATAACAGCCATTATACAAGAATACATTATACAAGCATACATTATACACGAATACAAAGTGTGTAGAATAGTCAACTCAAGTCAAATATATTTAAAAAGCACTTTTTACAATACAGATTGTATCAAATCTGCTTCACAGTATCAATCAAAAGAACTTAACAGTGTTTGTTTATTACTGGGGGAAAAAAAAGACATCCAAGTTTGGTGGAGCTGATCAATGGTATGATGGGACATTTACTTTGAATATCCCCAACTGAGCAAGCCAAAGGCAACAGTGGCAAGGAACCGAAAAACTCCATCAAGTGACCCGATGGTGTCCTAAAACTCCATCAGATGACCCGATGGAGAAAAAAAAAAAAACCTTGGGAGAACCCAGGCTCAGTCGGGGGCCAGTTGTCCTCTGGCGTTTATGAACTAGAGGCCAAATTTACAGTAACTGTAAGATAAAAATTTGATATGAACGCCTGGCTAAATAAATGCATCTTTAGTCTAGCTTTAAGCTGGGAGATAAATGTGAAAATGGAAATAAATGTGAAAATGGTGGATCTGGATATTCTAGGAATGAAAATAAATAAAAATAAATAAAATACAAAAGGTGATGCTATTAGAATTTATACTAATTTATGACTCAAGACTTGGGTATAATCCGTCTTTTTAGTGGTACGGGTGTAGTGTAGACGCACGACTCACGTATAGGAAAATGTTCGATTGTAAGTGAGTGTAAAGAAAGTGAGTTTGGCAATCGATCGCAGGGCGAGCAGCAGTGAAGCAGTGTCTCGCTCTACAACTAACAACCAAACGCTCCAGCCGTATTTGCAGTTCCAGCCGTATAATGGCTTGAGACGCGTCTGACCTAATTTTAGCTACGTTTGAATCTAATTCTAGCTACAACTCTTTCACCCAATTACCCTTTAAATTCTCCTTTCAACTCTCGTCACCTTAGAAACAAAATAGGAAAAGATGAGAAAAACCAATACAATATTCAATCAGAATAAAAAATCTAAAAAATGAAAATAAAATACAAAAGGACTTGAAACAATCAAGAAAAAACAACAACAGCAACGTGGAAAATTGAAATCACACTAAGTCCAATTTAGTCCTCCTCAACCAACAGTGTCCGTGTATATCAGGTTGCCGAATTTCAGCTTCAGTTTGACGATTCTTCCGCAATTCAGGCTTAGTCAATCCAGAAAAGAAACGTGTGCACAGTCCTACAACTCAGCTCAGGATCAGCTTGAGACTGGATTAACTGGAAACAGGCTCGTAATCTCCCATTAAAATTGATAACTCTGAGAGAAGATCAGTCAGACTTGGAGCAGACGATGAATCGAAGCTAAAGAAACTTGACTGGGAACCAGATGGACTTGAGAAGGGTGACGTGTCTAAACTGATCTCGCGGTGAGATGGACCCCAGAAGGGTAACTGGTCAGAACTGATCTCGCAGTGAGATGGAGCTGGCTCGGTTAAGTCCCTGGAGAGGACAGATATTTGTGGCTGTAGATCTGCCGGATCTGGGTCCACTGTGTCATCCCCGTAACAACCAAGAGCGGAAACCTTTATAGTTTTCCATGTTCGTTGGATGAATGAGCTGATGTCTTTCTTCACCCTCCTTCTTGATTGTTTTTCTAAAAAAAAGAAAAAATGGAAAAATAAATTCAATTACGCCACGCCAACTTCGGACAGAACAAAGACGACTAAAGCAAATCATGTAAAGGCAATAAAACGGCAAAAAAAGTGATGGACTTATAATAGCTTGTGACTGTGTCATGGGTTACAGTCGAGAATCACAAAATCATTTTCATATTAATAAATCCCTTATGTAAACGTATATATGACTACAGCCCACACACAAAAATCAAAAATGCCTTTTCAAACGGAAGAAAACCGGATGTGTAACTATTTTCATGCACTCATTCCTATAAAAAACGAAATACGTTTCAAGGTTCACATTTAATCCAGTCGGATTCTCTTTTTTTTATCTAGAGCTAATAAACTGTGTACCGCAGTCAAATCAGAAAAGTAACACACAACAGTAAACTCCAATCAAAATGCTCATTTCAAATGGAAATTTGATTCAAAATCGAGAATCCTTTCGAATCGTGAAGAACCAAAAGATTCCCACCGCTAGATTATAGTGAAAAATAAAATAGATGCTGAATGTTGAACACTAATAATTTAAGGGGAACAAGAATAACATAAACCGTAGACTAGAGCAAAAGTCTACAACTATAACGAAAAGAATGACAGTAGACTAATAATAGACTTACCAACAGCCGGCGCTATCATAGCCCTCCATTTCCTACGGAGAAACGCGCCCACATCTTTCTTCTTCTTCTTTGTTGGGCTTTCAGCAAAATCTGAGGGAAGACATAATGAAGAAAGAATTCAATTGTAAGGTGAGACAACTGGAAAAGTGGGACATTTTTCAAGTATTTTCAGAGTATTTCCTCCTTAAAACTGCAGTGAACCAAAGACAGTCTCAAAAACACGCTTTGAAATCGCTGGTGTTTCTGACGTCACAAACCACCTTGCAACCAATCAGATCAACGTGTGATCGTCAACCAGTGGATCTCTGGGCTGAGTGAGTGAGTGAGCGAGTGAGTGGAGGTGGGGCTCATTTGCATATTCATAGAACCGAGCATACTAAATGAGGCAAAAAACATTTAAATATGGAATTATTTGGTGATCAAAGACGAGTTTAAAGGGATGAATTGATTGACCAGCGGGGGACTTTAATAATTAGGTACACAAGACGAACACAACACAACTCGGTATAGTGAAAGTACTGACAGTCATAATAATGACCATAGACTCACCCGGGACAGACGATGGATCGTCAGGATCGTCCTGAATAGAGTCCGGCGTCAGACTGGACAATCCTGAGAAAGACATCAGCTCTAGATCTGGTGCCGGCTCTGGGTCCAGGACAGATGTGCATGATGGTTCGGGATCATCGTCCGGATCGGCATTAACAACCGGCAGCTGGAGGCTCGATACATCGGAGACCGTCAACAGCTCTAACACGGATTCAAACCGCTCTTGATCATCCGGATCGGCATTAACCGGCAGCTGGACTCCAGATGGACACGGATGCACTGGTGATGCCCAGTAAAACTCGGACGAATCCTGCTGGGCATCCGTGGGATCGCAGGAGGGATATGTGGACACTAGTATATCGACCTCACTGCAGTCAAGCTTTACAGCCTTCCCCATTCTCCGTAAGAAAGCACAGATGCCTTAAAGAAAGGTAAAAACACAAGAAACCGTAAATACTGAGGCTTGACATCATGAAGAAAGAAGAACATGGGATGAAAACAGTAACAGTTGGCAACATCATTCAAAAACAAGAGAACCAACCAAATATTAATAATAACTTATAATGTTGTGTATTCAATGTCTTTTTTTTTTGTGCATTTAATTTTTAGTAAAAGTAATTTATGCAGCGTCCTGAAGACCATGATCCTCTAAAGCAGGGAATATCACACACAAGCATGTTTCAAACTAATCATAATTATTAAACATTGGACACTCAAATTATGGCTATTATTGAAATTTGTACCCAATCCTTGTGTAAATATGTTATGATGTGTCTTGGAATAAAAAATAAATCTGATTATCGGCTTGATCAAACTTCAGTTGTATTTTGATATAATGTGGCGTGGTCATATATGGTAATTAATGACACTCCAGTGATAAATGGTCATTTGATTTACCCTCAGCTCTTCTCTCAGGTATCGGTGCAGTTTTCTGGTCTGGGATGATGCCGCTCCAGTCACGGGAATGAAGCTTCTCCTCTTCCTCTGCCTATAGGGGGACCATATTTTGATTACCAAAAACCAGGACACTCGGCCCAGCAAACAGATACTCAAAGTTTACTCAAAGATGCCTTATTAATTTCAATACATTGAAAGTAGGCTATTCCTCCTCTGTATAAATAGAAAATTGTTACATTACAAGACACAAATTCAGATAGGCTTCTCAGAGGTTACTCAACGTTTTATTAATACAGGTTTCAAAAATAATGAAATAATGTCTCTTATTCTGTATTACAAAAGTAAATATATAGATAATAAATAACTGAAAGAAATACCTCCAGATTGAACAAAAATGTCTCTAACTAACTTGCCAAAAAGAACTAACAAATTCTATTTATATCTTTAGTTTTCTTCCTCTTTATCCTGTTTTTCTTCCTCATCCTCCTTGTTTGCCCATCTATATTTTGCTGTAGAGCTGATCTTTCCCAGCAGTTTTTTGAAAACCAGGACATTTTCATCACTTTATAAAGAACAGCCAGGAGGGCCAGGACGTGAAAACAGGACTGTTGGTCACCCTACCTTTGCCTTGCTCTGCGAGAGTGTGGAGAAGAAGTGGACGGACGTCCATCATCTGGGCTCTGCTGGCTGTCTCTCTGCCACCCTCTCTTCCTGTGAGCCGGACCTGTGGACACAGAAACAAACTCACAAGACAGAGATGTTAAATATCCAGGAATAAGCTCCTGGCTCTGAGTCCGGGTCGGGCCTGGCATCCTCCTGCAAACAAGAACAATACAATTTAAAATACAATACAAGAAAATACAATGCTCCTCAGAAATACCCCCCCCCCCAAAAAAAAAAAAATAAATAAAAAAAAATAAAAATAAAAATAAATAAATAAAATAAATAAATCAAATAAAACTCCAAACTCCCTCCAAAATAAGAAAAGAACAATCAAATTAAAGCGTCGACCCTCAGAAATAATAATAAATAAAAATGAAAATAAAAAACGATGTAGGATATATTATCCGATATCCTTCTGGAATAAAAGTCTCCTCTCCGAAATCCTCCAAACAGCTTCAAAATCTCAAGTTCAGCACAAGAAAATTTGCCGCCAAAGTCTCTGAAATCGCCTCGACTCTCAACAAACCAACAGCGATCAAAGTGTTGATATTTACATTCAAAATTCATAAGACGCGTCGCCATAGCAACTCATACTCGAATGACTCAAATGCACGCACGCGGACCCAAAAGCCGCGTGCGTGAGCGCGTGCCTGAATGTAAATATTAAAAAATAACAAGTGAAATATAATTATGGTTTAATTACTCCCTAGCTCCAAAATTAAAATTCAACTCTTAAAGCACGAAACAAGGCTACCATAAATCTGTGAATTGTTTGATGTGGCTATATTATCAGTAATAAAATAATCATTTAAAAAATTTTAAATGATTATTTTATTACTGATAATATATATCAGTGTATTATATATTATTATATATTACTTTTTAAATGATTATAATCATTAAAAACATGCATCAGAAAGGTATTCCTTGCAGAACTGGAAGCTGCAATTTCAGGACCGTAGTTTTCTGTTTCAATACCGAACTGGATCACAATACACTCATTTAACCCCTTTCGCAGAAGATTATTGTTGTTCAACATTCATTATTCATCAAAGCATCACACTCGTACTTATTTGAACTGGACAAACTGCATCATTGATTTGTGAAAGTACATATGAAAATATACTACTGTATGTACTTGTTCTTTCTGGTGCCCTGATGAAACTGCTCCTCACATCTTCTGGGATTGTCCTCACGCACAACTATTTTGAGACCAATTTTGGGACGAATTAACTGCAATGTTCTTCCGGGTTTCTCTCTCTCTCTCTCTTTTTAAAGGATGTAATGTTTGGCTTTTTAATATACAAAGAGTTTAAACAAATGAATACTTTATTATTAATCTATTATTGCTATTAAATTCTCTCTTCAAAATCCTTTATTCACTGTTTTTAGGAGAGAGGTCCAACAGTACATACAAAATATTTCATCATCTGAGAGCCTTAAAGCTCAGTAACCTTGTTTCAACTTTTTAACTCATTTCGTTAAAGTTTTCTGTTCTGTTTTTCTTGTTTTTACATGTATATATAGGCTATATGAAATCTCTATGTATAGGCCCATGTATATTTGCATAAATGATGGATTTTATTATCATTTAATTGTATGTAAGTTTTACATTTTTGCTATGTACTTGTATTTTTGATACCTTGGCATTACATTAAAAATAGGGTGGATAGAGGACCTGCCCCTCCTGAAGAATATAATTTTTTTCCCATATAAAGATTAAAGTGTGTGGAAAATGCTGAGGTGCAATAGGTGACTGTCTACAATTAATTTTTTTTATTATGCGGGTTGAAAGTCTCCTCACATCCTGATAGCAATCACAGTGTTAAGCGGTCGAACACACACACCATCTCTCAAAATCAGGTACGCCAATATATTATTATTACAAAATATTATTTACTGAACAATAAAAGTTAAATAACAGCCATTATACAAGAATACATTATACAAGCATACATTATACACGAATACAAAGTGTGTAGAATAGTCAACTCAAGTCAAATATATTTAAAAAGCACTTTTTACAATACAGATTGTATCAAATCTGCTTCACAGTATCAATCAAAAGAACTTAACAGTGTTTGTTTATTACTGGGGGAAAAAAAAGACATCCAAGTTTGGTGGAGCTGATCAATGGTATGATGGGACATTTACTTTGAATATCCCCAACTGAGCAAGCCAAAGGCAACAGTGGCAAGGAACCGAAAAACTCCATCAAGTGACCCGATGGTGTCCTAAAACTCCATCAGATGACCCGATGGAGAAAAAAAAAAAAACCTTGGGAGAACCCAGGCTCAGTCGGGGGCCAGTTGTCCTCTGGCGTTTATGAACTAGAGGCCAAATTTACAGTAACTGTAAGATAAAAATTTGATATGAACGCCTGGCTAAATAAATGCATCTTTAGTCTAGCTTTAAGCTGGGAGATAAATGTGAAAATGGAAATAAATGTGAAAATGGTGGATCTGGATATTCTAGGAATGAAAATAAATAAAAATAAATAAAATACAAAAGGTGATGCTATTAGAATTTATACTAATTTATGACTCAAGACTTGGGTATAATCCGTCTTTTTAGTGGTACGGGTGTAGTGTAGACGCACGACTCACGTATAGGAAAATGTTCGATTGTAAGTGAGTGTAAAGAAAGTGAGTTTGGCAATCGATCGCAGGGCGAGCAGCAGTGAAGCAGTGTCTCGCTCTACAACTAACAACCAAACGCTCCAGCCGTATTTGCAGTTCCAGCCGTATAATGGCTTGAGACGCGTCTGACCTAATTTTAGCTACGTTTGAATCTAATTCTAGCTACAACTCTTTCACCCAATTACCCTTTAAATTCTCCTTTCAACTCTCGTCACCTTAGAAACAAAATAGGAAAAGATGAGAAAAACCAATACAATATTCAATCAGAATAAAAAATCTAAAAAATGAAAATAAAATACAAAAGGACTTGAAACAATCAAGAAAAAACAACAACAGCAACGTGGAAAATTGAAATCACACTAAGTCCAATTTAGTCCTCCTCAACCAACAGTGTCCGTGTATATCAGGTTGCCGAATTTCAGCTTCAGTTTGACGATTCTTCCGCAATTCAGGCTTAGTCAATCCAGAAAAGAAACGTGTGCACAGTCCTACAACTCAGCTCAGGATCAGCTTGAGACTGGATTAACTGGAAACAGGCTCGTAATCTCCCATTAAAATTGATAACTCTGAGAGAAGATCAGTCAGACTTGGAGCAGACGATGAATCGAAGCTAAAGAAACTTGACTGGGAACCAGATGGACTTGAGAAGGGTGACGTGTCTAAACTGATCTCGCGGTGAGATGGACCCCAGAAGGGTAACTGGTCAGAACTGATCTCGCAGTGAGATGGAGCTGGCTCGGTTAAGTCCCTGGAGAGGACAGATATTTGTGGCTGTAGATCTGCCGGATCTGGGTCCACTGTGTCATCCCCGTAACAACCAAGAGCGGAAACCTTTATAGTTTTCCATGTTCGTTGGATGAATGAGCTGATGTCTTTCTTCACCCTCCTTCTTGATTGTTTTTCTAAAAAAAAGAAAAAATGGAAAAATAAATTCAATTACGCCACGCCAACTTCGGACAGAACAAAGACGACTAAAGCAAATCATGTAAAGGCAATAAAACGGCAAAAAAAGTGATGGACTTATAATAGCTTGTGACTGTGTCATGGGTTACAGTCGAGAATCACAAAATCATTTTCATATTAATAAATCCCTTATGTAAACGTATATATGACTACAGCCCACACACAAAAATCAAAAATGCCTTTTCAAACGGAAGAAAACCGGATGTGTAACTATTTTCATGCACTCATTCCTATAAAAAACGAAATACGTTTCAAGGTTCACATTTAATCCAGTCGGATTCTCTTTTTTTTATCTAGAGCTAATAAACTGTGTACCGCAGTCAAATCAGAAAAGTAACACACAACAGTAAACTCCAATCAAAATGCTCATTTCAAATGGAAATTTGATTCAAAATCGAGAATCCTTTCGAATCGTGAAGAACCAAAAGATTCCCACCGCTAGATTATAGTGAAAAATAAAATAGATGCTGAATGTTGAACACTAATAATTTAAGGGGAACAAGAATAACATAAACCGTAGACTAGAGCAAAAGTCTACAACTATAACGAAAAGAATGACAGTAGACTAATAATAGACTTACCAACAGCCGGCGCTATCATAGCCCTCCATTTCCTACGGAGAAACGCGCCCACATCTTTCTTCTTCTTCTTTGTTGGGCTTTCAGCAAAATCTGAGGGAAGACATAATGAAGAAAGAATTCAATTGTAAGGTGAGACAACTGGAAAAGTGGGACATTTTTCAAGTATTTTCAGAGTATTTCCTCCTTAAAACTGCAGTGAACCAAAGACAGTCTCAAAAACACGCTTTGAAATCGCTGGTGTTTCTGACGTCACAAACCACCTTGCAACCAATCAGATCAACGTGTGATCGTCAACCAGTGGATCTCTGGGCTGAGTGAGTGAGTGAGCGAGTGAGTGGAGGTGGGGCTCATTTGCATATTCATAGAACCGAGCATACTAAATGAGGCAAAAAACATTTAAATATGGAATTATTTGGTGATCAAAGACGAGTTTAAAGGGATGAATTGATTGACCAGCGGGGGACTTTAATAATTAGGTACACAAGACGAACACAACACAACTCGGTATAGTGAAAGTACTGACAGTCATAATAATGACCATAGACTCACCCGGGACAGACGATGGATCGTCAGGATCGTCCTGAATAGAGTCCGGCGTCAGACTGGACAATCCTGAGAAAGACATCAGCTCTAGATCTGGTGCCGGCTCTGGGTCCAGGACAGATGTGCATGATGGTTCGGGATCATCGTCCGGATCGGCATTAACAACCGGCAGCTGGAGGCTCGATACATCGGAGACCGTCAACAGCTCTAACACGGATTCAAACCGCTCTTGATCATCCGGATCGGCATTAACCGGCAGCTGGACTCCAGATGGACACGGATGCACTGGTGATGCCCAGTAAAACTCGGACGAATCCTGCTGGGCATCCGTGGGATCGCAGGAGGGATATGTGGACACTAGTATATCGACCTCACTGCAGGTCAAGCTTTACAGCCTTCCCCATTCTCCGTAAGAAAGCACAGATGCCTTAAAGAAAGGTAAAAACACAAGAAACCGTAAATACTGAGGCTTGACATCATGAAGAAAGAAGAACATGGGATGAAAACAGTAACAGTTGGCAACATCATTCAAAAACAAGAGAACCAACCAAATATTAATAATAACTTATAATGTTGTGTATTCAATGTCTTTTTTTTTTTTTGTGCATTTAATTTTTAGTAAAAGTAATTTATGCAGCGTCCTGAAGACCATGATCCTCTAAAGCAGGGAATATCACACACAAGCATGTTTCAAACTAATCATAATTATTAAACATTGGACACTCAAATTATGGCTATTATTGAAATTTGTACCCAATCCTTGTGTAAATATGTTATGATGTGTCTTGGAATAAAAAATAAATCTGATTATCGGCTTGATCAAACTTCAGTTGTATTTTGATATAATGTGGCGTGGTCATATATGGTAATTAATGACACTCCAGTGATAAATGGTCATTTGATTTACCCTCAGCTCTTCTCTCAGGTATCGGTGCAGTTTTCTGGTCTGGGATGATGCCGCTCCAGTCACGGGAATGAAGCTTCTCCTCTTCCTCTGCCTATAGGGGGACCATATTTTGATTACCAAAAACCAGGACACTCGGCCCAGCAAACAGATACTCAAAGTTTACTCAAAGATGCCTTATTAATTTCAATACATTGAAAGTAGGCTATTCCTCCTCTGTATAAATAGAAAATTGTTACATTACAAGACACAAATTCAGATAGGCTTCTCAGAGGTTACTCAACGTTTTATTAATACAGGTTTCAAAAATAATGAAATAATGTCTCTTATTCTGTATTACAAAAGTAAATATATAGATAATAAATAACTGAAAGAAATACCTCCAGATTGAACAAAAATGTCTCTAACTAACTTGCCAAAAAGAACTAACAAATTCTATTTATATCTTTAGTTTTCTTCCTCTTTATCCTGTTTTTCTTCCTCATCCTCCTTGTTTGCCCATCTATATTTTGCTGTAGAGCTGATCTTTCCCAGCAGTTTTTTTGAAAACCAGGACATTTTCATCACTTTATAAAGAACAGCCAGGAGGGCCAGGACGTGAAAACAGGACTGTTGGTCACCCTACCTTTGCCTTGGCTCTGCGAGAGTGTGGAGAAGAAGTGGACGGACGTCCATCATCTGGGCTCTGCTGGCTGTCTCTCTGCCACCCTCTCTTCCTGTGAGCCGGACCTGTGGACACAGAAACAAACTCACAAGACAGAGATGTTAAATATCCAGGAATAAGCTCCTGGCTCTGAGTCCGGGTCGGGCCTGGCATCCTCCTGCAAACAAGAACAATACAATTTAAAATACAATACAAGAAAATACAATGCTCCTCAGAAATACCCCCCCCCCCCCCCAAAAAAAAAAATAAATAAAAAAAAATAAAAATAAAAATAAATAAATAAAATAAATAAATCAAATAAAACTCCAAACTCCCTCCAAAATAAGAAAAGAACAATCAAATTAAAGCGTCGACCCTCAGAAATAATAATAAATAAAAATGAAAATAAAAAACGATGTAGGATATATTATCCGATATCCTTCTGGAATAAAGTCTCCTCTCCGAAATCCTCCAAACAGCTTCAAAATCTCAAGTTCAGCACAAGAAAATTTGCCGCCAAAGTCTCTGAAATCGCCTCGACTCTCAACAAACCAACAGCGATCAAAGTGTTGATATTTACATTCAAAATTCATAAGACGCGTCGCCATAGCAACTCATACCCGAATGACTCAAATGCACGCACGCGGACCCAAAAGCCGCGTGCGTGAGCGCGTGCCTGAATGTAAATATTAAAAAATAACAAGTGAAATATAATTATGGTTTAATTACTCCCTAGCTCCAAAATTAAAATTCAACTCTTAAAGCACGAAACAAGGCTACCATAAATCTGTGAATTGTTTGATGTGGCTATATTATCAGTAATAAAATAATCATTTAAAAAATTTTAAATGATTATTTTATTACTGATAATATATATCAGTGTATTATATATTATTATATATTACTTTTTAAATGATTATAATCATTAAAAACATGCATCAGAAAGGTATTCCTTGCAGAACTGGAAGCTGCAATTTCAGGACCGTAGTTTTCTGTTTCAATACCGAACTGGATCACAATACACTCATTTAACCCCTTTCGCAGAAGATTATTGTTGTTCAACATTCATTATTCATCAAAGCATCACACTCGTACTTATTTGAACTGGACAAACTGCATCATTGATTTGTGAAAGTACATATGAAAATATACTACTGTATGTACTTGTTCTTTCTGGTGCCCTGATGAAACTGCTCCTCACATCTTCTGGGATTGTCCTCACACACAACTATTTTGAGACCAATTTTGGGACGAATTAACTGCAATGTTCTTCCGGGTTTCTCTCTCTCTCTCTTTTTAAAGGATGTAATGTTTGGCTTTTTAATATACAAAGAGTTTAAACAAATGAATACTTTATTAATCTATTATTGCTATTAAATTCTCTCTTCAAAATCCTTTATTCACTGTTTTTAGGAGAGAGGTCCAACAGTACATACAAAATATTTCATCATATGAGAGCCTTAAAGCTCAGTAACCTTGTTTCAACTTTTTAACTCATTTCGTTAAAGTTTTCTGTTCTGTTTTTCTTGTTTTTACATGTATATATAGGCTATATGAAATCTCTATGTATAGGCCCATGTATATTTGCATAAATGATGGATTTTATTATCATTTAATTGTATGTACGTTTTACATTTTTGCTATGTACTTGTATTTTTGATACCTTGGCATTACATTAAAAATAGGGTGGATAGAGGACCTGCCCCTCCTGAAGAATATAATTTTTTTCCCATATAAAGATTAAAGTGTGTGGAAAATGCTGAGGTGCAATAGGTGACTGTCTACAATTAATTTTTTTTATTATGCGGGTTGAAAGTCTCCTCACATCCTGATAGCAATCACAGTGTTAAGCGGTCGAACACACACACCATCTCTCAAAATCAGGTACGCCAATATATTATTATTACAAAATATTATTTACTGAACAATAAAAGTTAAATAACAGCCATTATACAAGAATACATTATACAAGCATACATTATACACGAATACAAAGTGTGTAGAATAGTCAACTCAAGTCAAATATATTTAAAAAGCACTTTTTACAATACAGATTGTATCAAATCTGCTTCACAGTATCAATCAAAAGAACTTAACAGTGTTTGTTTATTACTGGGGGAAAAAAAAGACATCCAAGTTTGGTGAAGCTGATCAATGGTATGATGGGACATTTACTTTGAATATCCCCAACTGAGCAAGCCAAAGGCAACAGTGGCAAGGAACCGAAAAACTCCATCAAGTGACCCGATGGTGTCCTAAAACTCCATCAGATGACCCGATGGAGAAAAAAAAAAAAACCTTGGGAGAACCCAGGCTCAGTCGGGGGCCAGTTGTCCTCTGGCGTTTATGAACTAGAGGCCAAATTTACAGTAACTGTAAGATAAAAATTTGATATGAACGCCTGGCTAAATAAATGCATCTTTAGTCTAGCTTTAAGCTGGGAGATAAATGTGAAAATGGAAATAAATGTGAAAATGGTGGATCTGGATATTCTAGGAATGAAAATAAATAAAAATAAATAAAATACAAAAGGTGATGCTATTAGAATTTATACTAATTTATGACTCAAGACTTGGGTATAATCCGTCTTTTTAGTGGTACGGGTGTAGTGTAGACGCACGACTCACGTATAGGAAAATGTTCGATTGTAAGTGAGTGTAAAGAAAGTGAGTTTGGCAATCGATCGCAGGGCGAGCAGCAGTGAAGCAGTGTCTCGCTCTACAACTAACAACCAAACGCTCCAGCCGTATTTGCAGTTCCAGCCGTATAATGGCTTGAGACGCGTCTGACCTAATTTTAGCTACGTTTGAATCTAATTCTAGCTACAACTCTTTCACCCAATTACCCTTTAAATTCTCCTTTCAACTCTCGTCACCTTAGAAACAAAATAGGAAAAGATGAGAAAAACCAATACAATATTCAATCAGAATAAAAAATCTAAAAAATGAAAATAAAATACAAAAGGACTTGAAACAATCAAGAAAAAACAACAACAGCAACGTGGAAAATTGAAATCACACTAAGTCCAATTTAGTCCTCCTCAACCAACAGTGTCCGTGTATATCAGGTTGCCGAATTTCAGCTTCAGTTTGACGATTCTTCCGCAATTCAGGCTTAGTCAATCCAGAAAAGAAACGTGTGCACAGTCGTACAACTCAGCTCAGGATCAGCTTGAGACTGGATTAACTGGAAACAGGCTCGTAATCTCCCATTAAAATTGATAACTCTGAGAGAAGATCAGTCAGACTTGGAGCAGACGATGAATCGAAGCTAAAGAAACTTGACTGGGAACCAGATGGACTTGAGAAGGGTGACGTGTCTAAACTGATCTCGCGGTGAGATGGACCCCAGAAGGGTAACTGGTCAGAACTGATCTCGCAGTGAGATGGAGCTGGCTCGGTTAAGTCCCTGGAGAGGACAGATATTTGTGGCTGTAGATCTGCCGGATC
This sequence comes from Cyprinella venusta, assembly GCA_038021265.1. Lineage (NCBI taxonomy): Eukaryota > Metazoa > Chordata > Actinopteri > Cypriniformes > Leuciscidae > Cyprinella > Cyprinella venusta. The sequence goes on along the minus strand of CM075876.1, from coordinate 5,746,812 downwards.
TGGGTCCACTGTGTCGTCCCCGTAACAACCAAGAGCGGAAACCTTTATAGTTTTCCATGTTCGTTGGATGAATGAGCTGATGTCTTTCTTCACCCTCCTTCTTGATTGTTTTTCTAAAAAAAAGAAAAAATGGAAAAATAAATTCAATTACGCCACGCCAACTTCGGACAGAACAAAGACGACTAAAGCAAATCATGTAAAGGCAATAAAACGGCAAAAAAAGTGATGGACTTATAATAGCTTGTGACTGTGTCATGGGTTACAGTCGAGAATCACAAAATCATTTTCATATTAATAAATCCCTTATGTAAACGTACATATGACTACAGCCCACACACAAAAATCAAAAATGCCTTTTCAAACGGAAGAAAACCGGATGTGTAACTATTTTCATGCACTCATTCCTATAAAAAACGAAATACGTTTCAAGGTTCACATTTAATCCAGTCGGATTCTCTTTTTTTTATCTAGAGCTAATAAACTGTGTACCGCAGTCAAATCAGAAAAGTAACACACAACAGTAAACTACAATCAAAATGCTCATTTCAAATGGAAATTTGATTCAAAATCGAGAATCCTTTCGAATCGTGAAGAACCAAAAGATTCCCACCGCTAGATTATAGTGAAAAATAAAATAGATGCTGAATGTTGAACACTAATAATTTAAGGGGAACAAGAATAACATAAACCGTAGACTAGAGCAAAAGTCTACAACTATAACGAAAAGAATGACAGTAGACTAATAATAGACTTACCAACAGCCGGCGCTATCATAGCCCTCCATTTCCTACGGAGAAACGCGCCCACATCTTTCTTCTTCTTCTTTGTTGGGCTTTCAGCAAAATCTGAGGGAAGACATAATGAAGAAAGAATTCAATTGTAAGGTGAGACAACTGGAAAAGTGGGACATTTTTCAAGTATTTTCAGAGTATTTCCTCCTTAAAACTGCAGTGAACCAAAGACAGTCTCAAAAACACGCTTTGAAATCGCTGGTGTTTCTGACGTCACAAACCACCTTGCAACCAATCAGATCAACGTGTGATCGTCAACCAGTGGATCTCTGGGCTGAGTGAGTGAGTGAGCGAGTGAGTGGAGGTGGGGCTCATTTGCATATTCATAGAACCGAGCATACTAAATGAGGCAAAAAACATTTAAATATGGAATTATTTGGTGATCAAAGACGAGTTTAAAGGGATGAATTGATTGACCAGCGGGGGACTTTAATAATTAGGTACACAAGACGAACACAACACAACTCGGTATAGTGAAAGTACTGACAGTCATAATAATGACCATAGACTCACCCGGGACAGACGATGGATCGTCAGGATCGTCCTGAATAGAGTCCGGCGTCAGACTGGACAATCCTGAGAAAGACATCAGCTCTAGATCTGGTGCCGGCTCTGGGTCCAGGACAGATGTGCATGATGGTTCGGGATCATCGTCCGGATCGGCATTAACAACCGGCAGCTGGAGGCTCGATACATCGGAGACCGTCAACAGCTCTAACACGGATTCAAACCGCTCTTGATCATCCGGATCGGCATTAACCGGCAGCTGGACTCCAGATGGACACGGATGCACCGGTGATGCCCAGTAAAACTCGGACGAATCCTGCTGGGCATCCGTGGGATCGCAGGAGGGATATGTGGACACTAGTATATCGACCTCACTGCAGTCAAGCTTTACAGCCTTCCCCATTCTCCGTAAGAAAGCACAGATGCCTTAAAGAAAGGTAAAAACACAAGAAACCGTAAATACTGAGGCTTGACATCATGAAGAAAGAAGAACATGGGATGAAAACAGTAACAGTTGGCAACATCATTCAAAAACAAGAGAACCAACCAAATATTAATAATAACTTATAATGTTGTGTATTCAATGTCTTTTTTTTTGTGCATTTAATTTTTAGTAAAAGTAATTTATGCAGCGTCCTGAAGACCATGATCCTCTAAAGCAGGGAATATCACACACAAGCATGTTTCAAACTAATCATAATTATTAAACATTGGACACTCAAATTATGGCTATTATTGAAATTTGTACCCAATCCTTGTGTAAATATGTTATGATGTGTCTTGGAATAAAAAATAAATCTGATTATCGGCTTGATCAAACTTCAGTTGTATTTTGATATAATGTGGCGTGGTCATATATGGTAATTAATGACACTCCAGTGATAAATGGTCATTTGATTTACCCTCAGCTCTTCTCTCAGGTATCGGTGCAGTTTTCTGGTCTGGGATGATGCCGCTCCAGTCACGGGAATGAAGCTTCTCCTCTTCCTCTGCCTATAGGGGGACCATATTTTGATTACCAAAAACCAGGACACTCGGCCCAGCAAACAGATACTCAAAGTTTACTCAAAGATGCCTTATTAATTTCAATACATTGAAAGTAGGCTATTCCTCCTCTGTATAAATAGAAAATTGTTACATTACAAGACACAAATTCAGATAGGCTTCTCAGAGGTTACTCAACGTTTTATTAATACAGGTTTCAAAAATAATGAAATAATGTCTCTTATTCTGTATTACAAAAGTAAATATATAGATAATAAATAACTGAAAGAAATACCTCCAAATTGAACAAAAATGTCTCTAACTAACTTGCCAAAAAGAACTAACAAATTCTATTTATATCTTTAGTTTTCTTCCTCTTTATCCTGTTTTTCTTCCTCATCCTCCTTGTTTGCCCATCTATATTTTGCTGTAGAGCTGATCTTTCCCAGCAGTTTTTTGAAAACCAGGACATTTTCATCACTTTATAAAGAACAGCCAGGAGGGCCAGGACGTGAAAACAGGACTGTTGGTCACCCTTACCTTTGCCTTGGCTCTGCGAGAGTGTGGAAAAGAAGTGGACGGACGTCCATCATCTGGGCTCTGCTGGCTGTCTCTCTGCCACCCTCTCTTCCTGTGAGCCGGACCTGTGGACACAGAAACAAACTCACAAGACAGAGATGTTAAATATCCAGGAATAAGCTCCTGGCTCTGAGTCCGGGTCGGGCCTGGCATCCTCCTGCAAACAAGAACAATACAATTTAAAATACAATACAAGAAAATACAATGCTCCTCAGAAATACCCCCCCCCCCCCCCCCCCCCCAAAAAAATAAAAAAAAAAAAATAAAAATAAAAATAAATAAATAAAATAAATAAATCAAATAAAACTCCAAACTCCCTCCAAAATAAGAAAAGAACAATCAAATTAAAGCGTCGACCCTCAGAAATAATAATAAATAAAAATGAAAATAAAAAACGATGTAGGATATATTATCCGATATCCTTCTGGAATAAAAGTCTCCTCTCCGAAATCCTCCAAACAGCTTCAAAATCTCAAGTTCAGCACAAGAAAATTTGCAGCCAAAGTCTCTGAAATCGCCTCGACTCTCAACAAACCAACAGCGATCAAAGTGTTGATATTTACATTCAAAATTCATAAGACGCGTCGCCATAGCAACTCATACTCGAATGACTCAAATGCACGCACGCGGACCCAAAAGCCGCGTGCGTGAGCGCGTGCCTGAATGTAAATATTAAAAAAATAACAAGTGAAATATAATTATGGTTTAATTACTCCCTAGCTCCAAAATTAAAATTCAACTCTTAAAGCACGAAACAAGGCTACCATAAATCTGTGAATTGTTTGATGTGGCTATATTATCAGTAATAAAATAATCATTTAAAAAATTTTAAATGATTATTTTATTACTGATAATATATATCAGTGTATTATATATTATTATATATTACTTTTTAAATGATTATAATCATTAAAAACATGCATCAGAAAGGTATTCCTTGCAGAACTGGAAGCTGCAATTTCAGGACCGTAGTTTTCTGTTTCAATACCGAACTGGATCACAATACACTCATTTAACCCCTTTCGCAGAAGATTATTGTTGTTCAACATTCATTATTCATCAAAGCATCACACTCGTACTTATTTGAACTGGACAAACTGCATCATTGATTTGTGAAAGTACATATGAAAATATACTACTGTATGTACTTGTTCTTTCTGGTGCCCTGATGAAACTGCTCCTCACATCTTCTGGGATTGTCCTCACACACAACTATTTTGAGACCAATTTTGGGACGAATTAACTGCAATGTTCTTCCGGGTTTCTCTCTCTCTCTCTTTTTAAAGGATGTAATGTTTGGCTTTTTAATATACAAAGAGTTTAAACAAATGAATACTTTATTATTAATCTATTATTGCTATTAAATTCTCTCTTCAAAATCCTTTATTCACTGTTTTTAGGAGAGAGGTCCAACAGTACATACAAAAAATTTCATCATCTGAGAGCCTTAAAGCTCAGTAACCTTGTTTCAACTTTTTAACTCATTTCGTTAAAGTTTTCTGTTCTGTTTTTCTTGTTTTTACATGTATATATAGGCTATATGAAATCTCTATGTATAGGCCCATGTATATTTGCATAAATGATGGATTTTATTATCATTTAATTGTATGTAAGTTTTACATTTTTGCTATGTACTTGTATTTTTGATACCTTGGCATTACATTAAAAATAGGGTGGATAGAGGACCTGCCCCTCCTGAAGAATATAATTTTTTTTCCCATATAAAGATTAAAGTGTGTGGAAAATGCTGAGGTGCAATAGGTGACTGTCTACAATTAATTTTTTTTATTATGCGGGTTGAAAGTCTCCTCACATCCTGATAGCAATCACAGTGTTAAGCGGTCGAACACACACACCATCTCTCAAAATCAGGTACGCCAATATATTATTATTACAAAATATTATTTACTGAACAATAAAAGTTAAATAACAGCCATTATACAAGAATACATTATACAAGCATACATTATACACGAATACAAAGTGTGTAGAATAGTCAACTCAAGTCAAATATATTTAAAAAGCACTTTTTACAATACAGATTGTATCAAATCTGCTTCACAGTATCAATCAAAAGAACTTAACAGTGTTTGTTTATTACTGGGGGAAAAAAAAGACATCCAAGTTTGGTGGAGCTGATCAATGGTATGATGGGACATTTACTTTGAATATCCCCAACTGAGCAAGCCAAAGGCAACAGTGGCAAGGAACCGAAAAACTCCATCAAGTGACCCGATGGTGTCCTAAAACTCCATCAGATGACCCGATGGAGAAAAAAAAAAAAAACCTTGGGAGAACCCAGGCTCAGTCGGGGGCCAGTTGTCCTCTGGCGTTTATGAACTAGAGGCCAAATTTACAGTAACTGTAAGATAAAAATTTGATATGAACGCCTGGCTAAATAAATGCATCTTTAGTCTAGCTTTAAGCTGGGAGATAAATGTGAAAATGGAAATAAATGTGAAAATGGTGGATCTGGATATTCTAGGAATGAAAATAAATAAAAATAAATAAAATACAAAAGGTGATGCTATTAGAATTTATACTAATTTATGACTCAAGACTTGGGTATAATCCGTCTTTTTAGTGGTACGGGTGTAGTGTAGACGCACGACTCACGTATAGGAAAATGTTCGATTGTAAGTGAGTGTAAAGAAAGTGAGTTTGGCAATCGATCGCAGGGCGAGCAGCAGTGAAGCAGTGTCTCGCTCTACAACTAACAACCAAACGCTCCAGCCGTATTTGCAGTTCCAGCCGTATAATGGCTTGAGACGCGTCTGACCTAATTTTAGCTACGTTTGAATCTAATTCTAGCTACAACTCTTTCACCCAATTACCCTTTAAATTCTCCTTTCAACTCTCGTCACCTTAGAAACAAAATAGGAAAAGATGAGAAAAACCAATACAATATTCAATCAGAATAAAAAATCTAAAAAATGAAAATAAAATACAAAAGGACTTGAAACAATCAAGAAAAAACAACAACAGCAACGTGGAAAATTGAAATCACACTAAGTCCAATTTAGTCCTCCTCAACCAACAGTGTCCGTGTATATCAGGTTGCCGAATTTCAGCTTCAGTTTGACGATTCTTCCGCAATTCAGGCTTAGTCAATCCAGAAAAGAAACGTGTGCACAGTCGTACAACTCAGCTCAGGATCAGCTTGAGACTGGATTAACTGGAAACAGGCTCGTAATCTCCCATTAAAATTGATAACTCTGAGAGAAGATCAGTCAGACTTGGAGCAGACGATGAATCGAAGCTAAAGAAACTTGACTGGGAACCAGATGGACTTGAGAAGGGTGACGTGTCTAAACTGATCTCGCGGTGAGATGGACCCCAGAAGGGTAACTGGTCAGAACTGATCTCGCAGTGAGATGGAGCTGGCTCGGTTAAGTCCCTGGAGAGGACAGATATTTGTGGCTGTAGATCTGCCGGATCTGGGTCCACTGTGTCGTCCCCGTAACAACCAAGAGCGGAAACCTTTATAGTTTTCCATGTTCGTTGGATGAATGAGCTGATGTCTTTCTTCACCCTCCTTCTTGATTGTTTTTCTAAAAAAAAGAAAAAATGGAAAAATAAATTCAATTACGCCACGCCAACTTCGGACAGAACAAAGACGACTAAAGCAAATCATGTAAAGGCAATAAAACGGCAAAAAAAGTGATGGACTTATAATAGCTTGTGACTGTGTCATGGGTTACAGTCGAGAATCACAAAATCATTTTCATATTAATAAATCCCTTATGTAAACGTATATATGACTACAGCCCACACACAAAAATCAAAAATGCCTTTTCAAACGGAAGAAAACCGGATGTGTAACTATTTTCATGCACTCATTCCTATAAAAAACGAAATACGTTTCAAGGTTCACATTTAATCCAGTCGGATTCTCTTTTTTTTATCTAGAGCTAATAAACTGTGTACCGCAGTCAAATCAGAAAAGTAACACACAACAGTAAACTACAATCAAAATGCTCATTTCAAATGGAAATTTGATTCAAAATCGAGAATCCTTTCGAATCGTGAAGAACCAAAAGATTCCCACCGCTAGATTATAGTGAAAAATAAAATAGATGCTGAATGTTGAACACTAATAATTTAAGGGGAACAAGAATAACATAAACCGTAGACTAGAGCAAAAGTCTACAACTATAACGAAAAGAATGACAGTAGACTAATAATAGACTTACCAACAGCCGGCGCTATCATAGCCCTCCATTTCCTACGGAGAAACGCGCCCACATCTTTCTTCTTCTTCTTTGTTGGGCTTTCAGCAAAATCTGAGGGAAGACATAATGAAGAAAGAATTCAATTGTAAGGTGAGACAACTGGAAAAGTGGGACATTTTTCAAGTATTTTCAGAGTATTTCCTCCTTAAAACTGCAGTGAACCAAAGACAGTCTCAAAAACACGCTTTGAAATCGCTGGTGTTTCTGACGTCACAAACCACCTTGCAACCAATCAGATCAACGTGTGATCGTCAACCAGTGGATCTCTGGGCTGAGTGAGTGAGTGAGCGAGTGAGTGGAGGTGGGGCTCATTTGCATATTCATAGAACCGAGCATACTAAATGAGGCAAAAAACATTTAAATATGGAATTATTTGGTGATCAAAGACGAGTTTAAAGGGATGAATTGATTGACCAGCGGGGGACTTTAATAATTAGGTACACAAGACGAACACAACACAACTCGGTATAGTGAAAGTACTGACAGTCATAATAATGACCATAGACTCACCCGGGACAGACGATGGATCGTCAGGATCGTCCTGAATAGAGTCCGGCGTCAGACTGGACAATCCTGAGAAAGACATCAGCTCTAGATCTGGTGCCGGCTCTGGGTCCAGGACAGATGTGCATGATGGTTCGGGATCATCGTCCGGATCGGCATTAACAACCGGCAGCTGGAGGCTCGATACATCGGAGACCGTCAACAGCTCTAACACGGATTCAAACCGCTCTTGATCATCCGGATCGGCATTAACCGGCAGCTGGACTCCAGATGGACACGGATGCACTGGTGATGCCCAGTAAAACTCGGACGAATCCTGCTGGGCATCCGTGGGATCGCAGGAGGGATATGTGGACACTAGTATATCGACCTCACTGCAGTCAAGCTTTACAGCCTTCCCCATTCTCCGTAAGAAAGCACAGATGCCTTAAAGAAAGGTAAAAACACAAGAAACCGTAAATACTGAGGCTTGACATCATGAAGAAAGAAGAACATGGGATGAAAACAGTAACAGTTGGCAACATCATTCAAAAACAAGAGAACCAACCAAATATTAATAATAACTTATAATGTTGTGTATTCAATGTCTTTTTTTTTGTGCATTTAATTTTTAGTAAAAGTAATTTATGCAGCGTCCTGAAGACCATGATCCTCTAAAGCAGGGAATATCACACACAAGCATGTTTCAAACTAATCATAATTATTAAACATTGGACACTCAAATTATGGCTATTATTGAAATTTGTACCCAATCCTTGTGTAAATATGTTATGATGTGTCTTGGAATAAAAAATAAATCTGATTATCGGCTTGATCAAACTTCAGTTGTATTTTGATATAATGTGGCGTGGTCATATATGGTAATTAATGACACTCCAGTGATAAATGGTCATTTGATTTACCCTCAGCTCTTCTCTCAGGTATCGGTGCAGTTTTCTGGTCTGGGATGATGCCGCTCCAGTCACGGGAATGAAGCTTCTCCTCTTCCTCTGCCTATAGGGGGACCATATTTTGATTACCAAAAACCAGGACACTCGGCCCAGCAAACAGATACTCAAAGTTTACTCAAAGACGCCTTATTAATTTCAATACATTGAAAGTAGGCTATTCCTCCTCTGTATAAATAGAAAATTGTTACATTACAAGACACAAATTCAGATAGGCTTCTCAGAGGTTACTCAACGTTTTATTAATACAGGTTTCAAAAATAATGAAATAATGTCTCTTATTCTGTATTACAAAAGTAAATATATAGATAATAAATAACTGAAAGAAATACCTCCAAATTGAACAAAAATGTCTCTAACTAACTTGCCAAAAAGAACTAACAAATTCTATTTATATCTTTAGTTTTCTTCCTCTTTATCCTGTTTTTCTTCCTCATCCTCCTTGTTTGCCCATCTATATTTTGCTGTAGAGCTGATCTTTCCCAGCAGTTTTTTGAAAACCAGGACATTTTCATCACTTTATAAAGAACAGCCAGGAGGGCCAGGACGTGAAAACAGGACTGTTGGTCACCCTACCTTTGCCTTGGCTCTGCGAGAGTGTGGAGAAGAAGTGGACGGACGTCCATCATCTGGGCTCTGCTGGCTGTCTCTCTGCCACCCTCTCTTCCTGTGAGCCGGACCTGTGGACACAGAAACAAACTCACAAGACAGAGATGTTAAATATCCAGGAATAAGCTCCTGGCTCTGAGTCCGGGTCGGGCCTGGCATCCTCCTGCAAACAAGAGCAATACAATTTAAAATACAATACAAGAAAGTACAATGCTCCTCAGAAATACCCCCCCCCCTCCCCCCCAAAAAAAAATAAAATAAAAAAAATAAAAAAATAAATAAATAAAATAAATAAATAAAATAAAACTCCAAACTCCCTCCAAAATAAGAAAAGAACAATCAAATTAAAGCGTCGACCCTCAGAAATAATAATAAATAAAAATGAAAATAAAAAACGATGTAGGATATATTATCCGATATCCTTCTGGAATAAAAGTCTCCTCTCCGAAATCCTCCAAACAGCTTCAAAATCTCAAGTTCAGCACAAGAAAATTTGCCGCCAAAGTCTCTGAAATCGCCTCGACTCTCAACAAACCAACAGCGACCAAAGTGTTGATATTTACATTCAAAATTCATAAGACGCGTCGCCATAGCAACTCATACTCGAATGACTCAAATGCACGCACGCGGACCCAAAAGCCGCGTGCGTGAGCGCGTGCCTGAATGTAAATATTAAAAAATAACAAGTGAAATATAATTATGGTTTAATTACTCCCTAGCTCCAAAATTAAAATTCAACTCTTAAAGCACGAAACAAGGCTACCATAAATCTGTGAATTGTTTGATGTGGCTATATTATCAGTAATATAATAATCATTTAAAAAATTTTAAATGATTATTTTATTACTGATAATATATATCAGTGTATTATATATTATTATATATTACTTTTTAAATGATTATAATCAATAAAAACATGCATCAGAAAGGTATTCCTTGCAGAACTGGAAGCTGCAATTTCAGGACCGTAGTTTTCTGTTTCAATACCGAACTGGATCACAATACACTCATTTAACCCCTTTCGCAGAAGATTATTGTTGTTCAACATTCATTATTCATCAAAGCATCACACTCGTACTTATTTGAACTGGACAAACTGCATCATTGATTTGTGAAAGTACATATGAAAATATACTACTGTATGTACTTGTTCTTTCTGGTGCCCTGATGAAACTGCTCCTCACATCTTCTGGGATTGTCCTCACACACAACTATTTTGAGACCAATTTTGGGACGAATTAACTGCAATGTTCTTCCGGGTTTCTCTCTCTCTCTCTTTTTAAAGGATGTAATGTTTGGCTTTTTAATATACAAAGAGTTTAAACAAATGAATACTTTATTATTAATCTATTATTGCTATTAAATTCTCTCTTCAAAATCCTTTATTCACTGTTTTTAGGAGAGAGGTCCAACAGTACATACAAAATATTTCATCATCTGAGAGCCTTAAAGCTCAGTAACCTTGTTTCAACTTTTTAACTCATTTCGTTAAAGTTTTCTGTTCTGTTTTTCTTGTTTTTACATGTATATATAGGCTATATGAAATCTCTATGTATAGGCCCATGTATATTTGCATAAATGATGGATTTTATTATCATTTAATTGTATGTAAGTTTTACATTTTTGCTATGTACTTGTATTTTTGATACCTTGGCATTACATTAAAAATAGGGTGGATAGAGGACCTGCCCCTCCTGAAGAATATAATTTTTTTCCCATATAAAGATTAAAGTGTGTGGAAAATGCTGAGGTGCAATAGGTGACTGTCTACAATTAATTTTTTTTATTATGCGGGTTGAAAGTCTCCTCACATCCTGATAGCAATCACAGTGTTAAGCGGTCGAACACACACACCATCTCTCAAAATCAGGTACGCCAATATATTATTATTACAAAATATTATTTACTGAACAATAAAAGTTAAATAACAGCCATTATACAAGAATACATTATACAAACATACATTATACACGAATACAAAGTGTGTAGAATAGTCAACTCAAGTCAAATATATTTAAAAAGCACTTTTTACAATACAGATTGTATCAAATCTGCTTCACAGTATCAATCAAAAGAACTTAACAGTGTTTGTTTATTACTGGGGGAAAAAAAAGACATCCAAGTTTGGTGGAGCTGATCAATGGTATGATGGGACATTTACTTTGAATATCCCCAACTGAGCAAGCCAAAGGCAACAGTGGCAAGGAACCGAAAAACTCCATCAAGTGACCCGATGGTGTCCTAAAACTCCATCAGATGACCCGATGGAGAAAAAAAAAAAAAACCTTGGGAGAACCCAGGCTCAGTCGGGGGCCAGTTGTCCTCTGGCGTTTATGAACTAGAGGCCAAATTTACAGTAACTGTAAGATAAAAATTTGATATGAACGCCTGGCTAAATAAATGCATCTTTAGTCTAGCTTTAAGCTGGGAGATAAATGTGAAAATGGAAATAAATGTGAAAATGGTGGATCTGGATATTCTAGGAATGAAAATAAATAAAAATAAATAAAATACAAAAGGTGATGCTATTAGAATTTATACTAATTTATGACTCAAGACTTGGGTATAATCCGTCTTTTTAGTGGTACGGGTGTAGTGTAGACGCACGACTCACGTATAGGAAAATGTTCGATTGTAAGTGAGTGTAAAGAAAGTGAGTTTGGCAATCGATCGCAGGGCGAGCAGCAGTGAAGCAGTGTCTCGCTCTACAACTAACAACCAAACGCTCCAGCCGTATTTGCAGTTCCAGCCGTATAATGGCTTGAGACGCGTCTGACCTAATTTTAGCTACGTTTGAATCTAATTCTAGCTACAACTCTTTCACCCAATTACCCTTTAAATTCTCCTTTCAACTCTCGTCACCTTAGAAACAAAATAGGAAAAGATGAGAAAAACCAATACAATATTCAATCAGAATAAAAAATCTAAAAAATGAAAATAAAATACAAAAGGACTTGAAACAATCAAGAAAAAACAACAACAGCAACGTGGAAAATTGAAATCACACTAAGTCCAATTTAGTCCTCCTCAACCAACAGTGTCCGTGTATATCAGGTTGCCGAATTTCAGCTTCAGTTTGACGATTCTTCCGCAATTCAGGCTTAGTCAATCCAGAAAAGAAACGTGTGCACAGTCGTACAACTCAGCTCAGGATCAGCTTGAGACTGGATTAACTGGAAACAGGCTCGTAATCTCCCATTAAAATTGATAACTCTGAGAGAAGATCAGTCAGACTTGGAGCAGACGATGAATCGAAGCTAAAGAAACTTGACTGGGAACCAGATGGACTTGAGAAGGGTGACGTGTCTAAACTGATCTCGCGGTGAGATGGACCCCAGAAGGGTAACTGGTCAGAACTGATCTCGCAGTGAGATGGAGCTGGCTCGGTTAAGTCCCTGGAGAGGACAGATATTTGTGGCTGTAGATCTGCCGGATCTGGGTCCACTGTGTCGTCCCCGTAACAACCAAGAGCGGAAACCTTTATAGTTTTCCATGTTCGTTGGATGAATGAGCTGATGTCTTTCTTCACCCTCCTTCTTGATTGTTTTTCTAAAAAAAAGAAAAAATGGAAAAATAAATTCAATTACGCCACGCCAACTTCGGACAGAACAAAGACGACTAAAGCAAATCATGTAAAGGCAATAAAACGGCAAAAAAAGTGATGGACTTATAATAGCTTGTGACTGTGTCATGGGTTACAGTCGAGAATCACAAAATCATTTTCATATTAATAAATCCCTTATGTAAACGTATATATGACTACAGCCCACACACAAAAATCAAAAATGCCTTTTCAAACGGAAGAAAACCGGATGTGTAACTATTTTCATGCACTCATTCCTATAAAAAACGAAATACGTTTCAAGGTTCACATTTAATCCAGTCGGATTCTCTTTTTTTTATCTAGAGCTAATAAACTGTGTACCGCAGTCAAATCAGAAAAGTAACACACAACAGTAAACTACAATCAAAATGCTCATTTCAAATGGAAATTTGATTCAAAATCGAGAATCCTTTCGAATCGTGAAGAACCAAAAGATTCCCACCGCTAGATTATAGTGAAAAATAAAATAGATGCTGAATGTTGAACACTAATAATTTAAGGGGAACAAGAATAACATAAACCGTAGACTAGAGCAAAAGTCTACAACTATAACGAAAAGAATGACAGTAGACTAATAATAGACTTACCAACAGCCGGCGCTATCATAGCCCTCCATTTCCTACGGAGAAACGCGCCCACATCTTTCTTCTTCTTCTTTGTTGGGCTTTCAGCAAAATCTGAGGGAAGACATAATGAAGAAAGAATTCAATTGTAAGGTGAGACAACTGGAAAAGTGGGACATTTTTCAAGTATTTTCAGAGTATTTCCTCCTTAAAACTGCAGTGAACCAAAGACAGTCTCAAAAACACGCTTTGAAATCGCTGGTGTTTCTGACGTCACAAACCACCTTGCAACCAATCAGATCAACGTGTGATCGTCAACCAGTGGATCTCTGGGCTGAGTGAGTGAGTGAGCGAGTGAGTGGAGGTGGGGCTCATTTGCATATTCATAGAACCGAGCATACTAAATGAGGCAAAAAACATTTAAATATGGAATTATTTGGTGATCAAAGACGAGTTTAAAGGGATGAATTGATTGACCAGCGGGGGACTTTAATAATTAGGTACACAAGACGAACACAACACAACTCGGTATAGTGAAAGTACTGACAGTCATAATAATGACCATAGACTCACCCGGGACAGACGATGGATCGTCAGGATCGTCCTGAATAGAGTCCGGCGTCAGACTGGACAATCCTGAGAAAGACATCAGCTCTAGATCTGGTGCCGGCTCTGGGTCCAGGACAGATGTGCATGATGGTTCGGGATCATCGTCCGGATCGGCATTAACAACCGGCAGCTGGAGGCTCGATACATCGGAGACCGTCAACAGCTCTAACACGGATTCAAACCGCTCTTGATCATCCGGATCGGCATTAACCGGCAGCTGGACTCCAGATGGACACGGATGCACTGGTGATGCCCAGTAAAACTCGGACGAATCCTGCTGGGCATCCGTGGGATCGCAGGAGGGATATGTGGACACTAGTATATCGACCTCACTGCAGTCAAGCTTTACAGCCTTCCCCATTCTCCGTAAGAAAGCACAGATGCCTTAAAGAAAGGTAAAAACACAAGAAACCGTAAATACTGAGGCTTGACATCATGAAGAAAGAAGAACATGGGATGAAAACAGTAACAGTTGGCAACATCATTCAAAAACAAGAGAACCAACCAAATATTAATAATAACTTATAATGTTGTGTATTCAATGTCTTTTTTTTTGTGCATTTAATTTTTAGTAAAAGTAATTTATGCAGCGTCCTGAAGACCATGATCCTCTAAAGCAGGGAATATCACACACAAGCATGTTTCAAACTAATCATAATTATTAAACATTGGACACTCAAATTATGGCTATTATTGAAATTTGTACCCAATCCTTGTGTAAATATGTTATGATGTGTCTTGGAATAAAAAATAAATCTGATTATCGGCTTGATCAAACTTCAGTTGTATTTTGATATAATGTGGCGTGGTCATATATGGTAATTAATGACACTCCAGTGATAAATGGTCATTTGATTTACCCTCAGCTCTTCTCTCAGGTATCGGTGCAGTTTTCTGGTCTGGGATGATGCCGCTCCAGTCACGGGAATGAAGCTTCTCCTCTTCCTCTGCCTATAGGGGGACCATATTTTGATTACCAAAAACCAGGACACTCGGCCCAGCAAACAGATACTCAAAGTTTACTCAAAGACGCCTTATTAATTTCAATACATTGAAAGTAGGCTATTCCTCCTCTGTATAAATAGAAAATTGTTACATTACAAGACACAAATTCAGATAGGCTTCTCAGAGGTTACTCAACGTTTTATTAATACAGGTTTCAAAAATAATGAAATAATGTCTCTTATTCTGTATTACAAAAGTAAATATATAGATAATAAATAACTGAAAGAAATACCTCCAAATTGAACAAAAATGTCTCTAACTAACTTGCCAAAAAGAACTAACAAATTCTATTTATATCTTTAGTTTTCTTCCTCTTTATCCTGTTTTTCTTCCTCATCCTCCTTGTTTGCCCATCTATATTTTGCTGTAGAGCTGATCTTTCCCAGCAGTTTTTTGAAAACCAGGACATTTTCATCACTTTATAAAGAACAGCCAGGAGGGCCAGGACGTGAAAACAGGACTGTTGGTCACCCTACCTTTGCCTTGGCTCTGCGAGAGTGTGGAGAAGAAGTGGACGGACGTCCATCATCTGGGCTCTGCTGGCTGTCTCTCTGCCACCCTCTCTTCCTGTGAGCCGGACCTGTGGACACAGAAACAAACTCACAAGACAGAGATGTTAAATATCCAGGAATAAGCTCCTGGCTCTGAGTCCGGGTCGGGCCTGGCATCCTCCTGCAAACAAGAGCAATACAATTTAAAATACAATACAAGAAAGTACAATGCTCCTCAGAAATACCCCCCCCCCTCCCCCCCAAAAAAAAATAAAATAAAAAAAATAAAAAAATAAATAAATAAAATAAATAAATAAAATAAAACTCCAAACTCCCTCCAAAATAAGAAAAGAACAATCAAATTAAAGCGTCGACCCTCAGAAATAATAATAAATAAAAATGAAAATAAAAAACGATGTAGGATATATTATCCGATATCCTTCTGGAATAAAAGTCTCCTCTCCGAAATCCTCCAAACAGCTTCAAAATCTCAAGTTCAGCACAAGAAAATTTGCCGCCAAAGTCTCTGAAATCGCCTCGACTCTCAACAAACCAACAGCGACCAAAGTGTTGATATTTACATTCAAAATTCATAAGACGCGTCGCCATAGCAACTCATACTCGAATGACTCAAATGCACGCACGCGGACCCAAAAGCCGCGTGCGTGAGCGCGTGCCTGAATGTAAATATTAAAAAATAACAAGTGAAATATAATTATGGTTTAATTACTCCCTAGCTCCAAAATTAAAATTCAACTCTTAAAGCACGAAACAAGGCTACCATAAATCTGTGAATTGTTTGATGTGGCTATATTATCAGTAATATAATAATCATTTAAAAAATTTTAAATGATTATTTTATTACTGATAATATATATCAGTGTATTATATATTATTATATATTACTTTTTAAATGATTATAATCAATAAAAACATGCATCAGAAAGGTATTCCTTGCAGAACTGGAAGCTGCAATTTCAGGACCGTAGTTTTCTGTTTCAATACCGAACTGGATCACAATACACTCATTTAACCCCTTTCGCAGAAGATTATTGTTGTTCAACATTCATTATTCATCAAAGCATCACACTCGTACTTATTTGAACTGGACAAACTGCATCATTGATTTGTGAAAGTACATATGAAAATATACTACTGTATGTACTTGTTCTTTCTGGTGCCCTGATGAAACTGCTCCTCACATCTTCTGGGATTGTCCTCACACACAACTATTTTGAGACCAATTTTGGGACGAATTAACTGCAATGTTCTTCCGGGTTTCTCTCTCTCTCTCTTTTTAAAGGATGTAATGTTTGGCTTTTTAATATACAAAGAGTTTAAACAAATGAATACTTTATTATTAATCTATTATTGCTATTAAATTCTCTCTTCAAAATCCTTTATTCACTGTTTTTAGGAGAGAGGTCCAACAGTACATACAAAATATTTCATCATCTGAGAGCCTTAAAGCTCAGTAACCTTGTTTCAACTTTTTAACTCATTTCGTTAAAGTTTTCTGTTCTGTTTTTCTTGTTTTTACATGTATATATAGGCTATATGAAATCTCTATGTATAGGCCCATGTATATTTGCATAAATGATGGATTTTATTATCATTTAATTGTATGTAAGTTTTACATTTTTGCTATGTACTTGTATTTTTGATACCTTGGCATTACATTAAAAATAGGGTGGATAGAGGACCTGCCCCTCCTGAAGAATATAATTTTTTTCCCATATAAAGATTAAAGTGTGTGGAAAATGCTGAGGTGCAATAGGTGACTGTCTACAATTAATTTTTTTTATTATGCGGGTTGAAAGTCTCCTCACATCCTGATAGCAATCACAGTGTTAAGCGGTCGAACACACACACCATCTCTCAAAATCAGGTACGCCAATATATTATTATTACAAAATATTATTTACTGAACAATAAAAGTTAAATAACAGCCATTATACAAGAATACATTATACAAACATACATTATACACGAATACAAAGTGTGTAGAATAGTCAACTCAAGTCAAATATATTTAAAAAGCACTTTTTACAATACAGATTGTATCAAATCTGCTTCACAGTATCAATCAAAAGAACTTAACAGTGTTTGTTTATTACTGGGGGAAAAAAAAGACATCCAAGTTTGGTGGAGCTGATCAATGGTATGATGGGACATTTACTTTGAATATCCCCAACTGAGCAAGCCAAAGGCAACAGTGGCAAGGAACCGAAAAACTCCATCAAGTGACCCGATGGTGTCCTAAAACTCCATCAGATGACCCGATGGAGAAAAAAAAAAAAAACCTTGGGAGAACCCAGGCTCAGTCGGGGGCCAGTTGTCCTCTGGCGTTTATGAACTAGAGGCCAAATTTACAGTAACTGTAAGATAAAAATTTGATATGAACGCCTGGCTAAATAAATGCATCTTTAGTCTAGCTTTAAGCTGGGAGATAAATGTGAAAATGGAAATAAATGTGAAAATGGTGGATCTGGATATTCTAGGAATGAAAATAAATAAAAATAAATAAAATACAAAAGGTGATGCTATTAGAATTTATACTAATTTATGACTCAAGACTTGGGTATAATCCGTCTTTTTAGTGGTACGGGTGTAGTGTAGACGCACGACTCACGTATAGGAAAATGTTCGATTGTAAGTGAGTGTAAAGAAAGTGAGTTTGGCAATCGATCGCAGGGCGAGCAGCAGTGAAGCAGTGTCTCGCTCTACAACTAACAACCAAACGCTCCAGCCGTATTTGCAGTTCCAGCCGTATAATGGCTTGAGACGCGTCTGACCTAATTTTAGCTACGTTTGAATCTAATTCTAGCTACAACTCTTTCACCCAATTACCCTTTAAATTCTCCTTTCAACTCTCGTCACCTTAGAAACAAAATAGGAAAAGATGAGAAAAACCAATACAATATTCAATCAGAATAAAAAATCTAAAAAATGAAAATAAAATACAAAAGGACTTGAAACAATCAAGAAAAAACAACAACAGCAACGTGGAAAATTGAAATCACACTAAGTCCAATTTAGTCCTCCTCAACCAACAGTGTCCGTGTATATCAGGTTGCCGAATTTCAGCTTCAGTTTGACGATTCTTCCGCAATTCAGGCTTAGTCAATCCAGAAAAGAAACGTGTGCACAGTCGTACAACTCAGCTCAGGATCAGCTTGAGACTGGATTAACTGGAAACAGGCTCGTAATCTCCCATTAAAATTGATAACTCTGAGAGAAGATCAGTCAGACTTGGAGCAGACGATGAATCGAAGCTAAAGAAACTTGACTGGGAACCAGATGGACTTGAGAAGGGTGACGTGTCTAAACTGATCTCGCGGTGAGATGGACCCCAGAAGGGTAACTGGTCAGAACTGATCTCGCAGTGAGATGGAGCTGGCTCGGTTAAGTCCCTGGAGAGGACAGATATTTGTGGCTGTAGATCTGCCGGATCTGGGTCCACTGTGTCGTCCCCGTAACAACCAAGAGCGGAAACCTTTATAGTTTTCCATGTTCGTTGGATGAATGAGCTGATGTCTTTCTTCACCCTCCTTCTTGATTGTTTTTCTAAAAAAAAGAAAAAATGGAAAAATAAATTCAATTACGCCACGCCAACTTCGGACAGAACAAAGACGACTAAAGCAAATCATGTAAAGGCAATAAAACGGCAAAAAAAGTGATGGACTTATAATAGCTTGTGACTGTGTCATGGGTTACAGTCGAGAATCACAAAATCATTTTCATATTAATAAATCCCTTATGTAAACGTATATATGACTACAGCCCACACACAAAAATCAAAAATGCCTTTTCAAACGGAAGAAAACCGGATGTGTAACTATTTTCATGCACTCATTCCTATAAAAAACGAAATACGTTTCAAGGTTCACATTTAATCCAGTCGGATTCTCTTTTTTTTATCTAGAGCTAATAAACTGTGTACCGCAGTCAAATCAGAAAAGTAACACACAACAGTAAACTACAATCAAAATGCTCATTTCAAATGGAAATTTGATTCAAAATCGAGAATCCTTTCGAATCGTGAAGAACCAAAAGATTCCCACCGCTAGATTATAGTGAAAAATAAAATAGATGCTGAATGTTGAACACTAATAATTTAAGGGGAACAAGAATAACATAAACCGTAGACTAGAGCAAAAGTCTACAACTATAACGAAAAGAATGACAGTAGACTAATAATAGACTTACCAACAGCCGGCGCTATCATAGCCCTCCATTTCCTACGGAGAAACGCGCCCACATCTTTCTTCTTCTTCTTTGTTGGGCTTTCAGCAAAATCTGAGGGAAGACATAATGAAGAAAGAATTCAATTGTAAGGTGAGACAACTGGAAAAGTGGGACATTTTTCAAGTATTTTCAGAGTATTTCCTCCTTAAAACTGCAGTGAACCAAAGACAGTCTCAAAAACACGCTTTGAAATCGCTGGTGTTTCTGACGTCACAAACCACCTTGCAACCAATCAGATCAACGTGTGATCGTCAACCAGTGGATCTCTGGGCTGAGTGAGTGAGTGAGCGAGTGAGTGGAGGTGGGGCTCATTTGCATATTCATAGAACCGAGCATACTAAATGAGGCAAAAAACATTTAAATATGGAATTATTTGGTGATCAAAGACGAGTTTAAAGGGATGAATTGATTGACCAGCGGGGGACTTTAATAATTAGGTACACAAGACGAACACAACACAACTCGGTATAGTGAAAGTACTGACAGTCATAATAATGACCATAGACTCACCCGGGACAGACGATGGATCGTCAGGATCGTCCTGAATAGAGTCCGGCGTCAGACTGGACAATCCTGAGAAAGACATCAGCTCTAGATCTGGTGCCGGCTCTGGGTCCAGGACAGATGTGCATGATGGTTCGGGATCATCGTCCGGATCGGCATTAACAACCGGCAGCTGGAGGCTCGATACATCGGAGACCGTCAACAGCTCTAACACGGATTCAAACCGCTCTTGATCATCCGGATCGGCATTAACCGGCAGCTGGACTCCAGATGGACACGGATGCACTGGTGATGCCCAGTAAAACTCGGACGAATCCTGCTGGGCATCCGTGGGATCGCAGGAGGGATATGTGGACACTAGTATATCGACCTCACTGCAGTCAAGCTTTACAGCCTTCCCCATTCTCCGTAAGAAAGCACAGATGCCTTAAAGAAAGGTAAAAACACAAGAAACCGTAAATACTGAGGCTTGACATCATGAAGAAAGAAGAACATGGGATGAAAACAGTAACAGTTGGCAACATCATTCAAAAACAAGAGAACCAACCAAATATTAATAATAACTTATAATGTTGTGTATTCAATGTCTTTTTTTTTGTGCATTTAATTTTTAGTAAAAGTAATTTATGCAGCGTCCTGAAGACCATGATCCTCTAAAGCAGGGAATATCACACACAAGCATGTTTCAAACTAATCATAATTATTAAACATTGGACACTCAAATTATGGCTATTATTGAAATTTGTACCCAATCCTTGTGTAAATATGTTATGATGTGTCTTGGAATAAAAAATAAATCTGATTATCGGCTTGATCAAACTTCAGTTGTATTTTGATATAATGTGGCGTGGTCATATATGGTAATTAATGACACTCCAGTGATAAATGGTCATTTGATTTACCCTCAGCTCTTCTCTCAGGTATCGGTGCAGTTTTCTGGTCTGGGATGATGCCGCTCCAGTCACGGGAATGAAGCTTCTCCTCTTCCTCTGCCTATAGGGGGACCATATTTTGATTACCAAAAACCAGGACACTCGGCCCAGCAAACAGATACTCAAAGTTTACTCAAAGACGCCTTATTAATTTCAATACATTGAAAGTAGGCTATTCCTCCTCTGTATAAATAGAAAATTGTTACATTACAAGACACAAATTCAGATAGGCTTCTCAGAGGTTACTCAACGTTTTATTAATACAGGTTTCAAAAATAATGAAATAATGTCTCTTATTCTGTATTACAAAAGTAAATATATAGATAATAAATAACTGAAAGAAATACCTCCAAATTGAACAAAAATGTCTCTAACTAACTTGCCAAAAAGAACTAACAAATTCTATTTATATCTTTAGTTTTCTTCCTCTTTATCCTGTTTTTCTTCCTCATCCTCCTTGTTTGCCCATCTATATTTTGCTGTAGAGCTGATCTTTCCCAGCAGTTTTTTGAAAACCAGGACATTTTCATCACTTTATAAAGAACAGCCAGGAGGGCCAGGACGTGAAAACAGGACTGTTGGTCACCCTACCTTTGCCTTGGCTCTGCGAGAGTGTGGAGAAGAAGTGGACGGACGTCCATCATCTGGGCTCTGCTGGCTGTCTCTCTGCCACCCTCTCTTCCTGTGAGCCGGACCTGTGGACACAGAAACAAACTCACAAGACAGAGATGTTAAATATCCAGGAATAAGCTCCTGGCTCTGAGTCCGGGTCGGGCCTGGCATCCTCCTGCAAACAAGAGCAATACAATTTAAAATACAATACAAGAAAGTACAATGCTCCTCAGAAATACCCCCCCCCTCCCCCCCAAAAAAAAATAAAATAAAAAAAATAAAAAAATAAATAAATAAAATAAATAAATCAAATAAAACTCCAAACTCCCTCCAAAATAAGAAAAGAACAATCAAATTAAAGCGTCGACCCTCAGAAATAATAATAAATAAAAATGAAAATAAAAAACGATGTAGGATATATTATCCGATATCCTTCTGGAATAAAAGTCTCCTCTCCGAAATCCTCCAAACAGCTTCAAAATCTCAAGTTCAGCACAAGAAAATTTGCCGCCAAAGTCTCTGAAATCGCCTCGACTCTCAACAAACCAACAGCGACCAAAGTGTTGATATTTACATTCAAAATTCATAAGACGCGTCGCCATAGCAACTCATACTCGAATGACTCAAATGCACGCACGCGGACCCAAAAGCCGCGTGCGTGAGCGCGTGCCTGAATGTAAATATTAAAAAATAACAAGTGAAATATAATTATGGTTTAATTACTCCCTAGCTCCAAAATTAAAATTCAACTCTTAAAGCACGAAACAAGGCTACCATAAATCTGTGAATTGTTTGATGTGGCTATATTATCAGTAATATAATAATCATTTAAAAAATTTTAAATGATTATTTTATTACTGATAATATATATCAGTGTATTATATATTATTATATATTACTTTTTAAATGATTATAATCAATAAAAACATGCATCAGAAAGGTATTCCTTGCAGAACTGGAAGCTGCAATTTCAGGACCGTAGTTTTCTGTTTCAATACCGAACTGGATCACAATACACTCATTTAACCCCTTTCGCAGAAGATTATTGTTGTTCAACATTCATTATTCATCAAAGCATCACACTCGTACTTATTTGAACTGGACAAACTGCATCATTGATTTGTGAAAGTACATATGAAAATATACTACTGTATGTACTTGTTCTTTCTGGTGCCCTGATGAAACTGCTCCTCACATCTTCTGGGATTGTCCTCACACACAACTATTTTGAGACCAATTTTGGGACGAATTAACTGCAATGTTCTTCCGGGTTTCTCTCTCTCTCTCTTTTTAAAGGATGTAATGTTTGGCTTTTTAATATACAAAGAGTTTAAACAAATGAATACTTTATTATTAATCTATTATTGCTATTAAATTCTCTCTTCAAAATCCTTTATTCACTGTTTTTAGGAGAGAGGTCCAACAGTACATACAAAATATTTCATCATCTGAGAGCCTTAAAGCTCAGTAACCTTGTTTCAACTTTTTAACTCATTTCGTTAAAGTTTTCTGTTCTGTTTTTCTTGTTTTTACATGTATATATAGGCTATATGAAATCTCTATGTATAGGCCCATGTATATTTGCATAAATGATGGATTTTATTATCATTTAATTGTATGTAAGTTTTACATTTTTGCTATGTACTTGTATTTTTGATACCTTGGCATTACATTAAAAATAGGGTGGATAGAGGACCTGCCCCTCCTGAAGAATATAATTTTTTTCCCATATAAAGATTAAAGTGTGTGGAAAATGCTGAGGTGCAATAGGTGACTGTCTACAATTAATTTTTTTTATTATGCGGGTTGAAAGTCTCCTCACATCCTGATAGCAATCACAGTGTTAAGCGGTCGAACACACACACCATCTCTCAAAATCAGGTACGCCAATATATTATTATTACAAAATATTATTTACTGAACAATAAAAGTTAAATAACAGCCATTATACAAGAATACATTATACAAACATACATTATACACGAATACAAAGTGTGTAGAATAGTCAACTCAAGTCAAATATATTTAAAAAGCACTTTTTACAATACAGATTGTATCAAATCTGCTTCACAGTATCAATCAAAAGAACTTAACAGTGTTTGTTTATTACTGGGGGAAAAAAAAGACATCCAAGTTTGGTGGAGCTGATCAATGGTATGATGGGACATTTACTTTGAATATCCCCAACTGAGCAAGCCAAAGGCAACAGTGGCAAGGAACCGAAAAACTCCATCAAGTGACCCGATGGTGTCCTAAAACTCCATCAGATGACCCGATGGAGAAAAAAAAAAAAAACCTTGGGAGAACCCAGGCTCAGTCGGGGGCCAGTTGTCCTCTGGCGTTTATGAACTAGAGGCCAAATTTACAGTAACTGTAAGATAAAAATTTGATATGAACGCCTGGCTAAATAAATGCATCTTTAGTCTAGCTTTAAGCTGGGAGATAAATGTGAAAATGGAAATAAATGTGAAAATGGTGGATCTGGATATTCTAGGAATGAAAATAAATAAAAATAAATAAAATACAAAAGGTGATGCTATTAGAATTTATACTAATTTATGACTCAAGACTTGGGTATAATCCGTCTTTTTAGTGGTACGGGTGTAGTGTAGACGCACGACTCACGTATAGGAAAATGTTCGATTGTAAGTGAGTGTAAAGAAAGTGAGTTTGGCAATCGATCGCAGGGCGAGCAGCAGTGAAGCAGTGTCTCGCTCTACAACTAACAACCAAACGCTCCAGCCGTATTTGCAGTTCCAGCCGTATAATGGCTTGAGACGCGTCTGACCTAATTTTAGCTACGTTTGAATCTAATTCTAGCTACAACTCTTTCACCCAATTACCCTTTAAATTCTCCTTTCAACTCTCGTCACCTTAGAAACAAAATAGGAAAAGATGAGAAAAACCAATACAATATTCAATCAGAATAAAAAATCTAAAAAATGAAAATAAAATACAAAAGGACTTGAAACAATCAAGAAAAAACAACAACAGCAACGTGGAAAATTGAAATCACACTAAGTCCAATTTAGTCCTCCTCAACCAACAGTGTCCGTGTATATCAGGTTGCCGAATTTCAGCTTCAGTTTGACGATTCTTCCGCAATTCAGGCTTAGTCAATCCAGAAAAGAAACGTGTGCACAGTCGTACAACTCAGCTCAGGATCAGCTTGAGACTGGATTAACTGGAAACAGGCTCGTAATCTCCCATTAAAATTGATAACTCTGAGAGAAGATCAGTCAGACTTGGAGCAGACGATGAATCGAAGCTAAAGAAACTTGACTGGGAACCAGATGGACTTGAGAAGGGTGACGTGTCTAAACTGATCTCGCGGTGAGATGGACCCCAGAAGGGTAACTGGTCAGAACTGATCTCGCAGTGAGATGGAGCTGGCTCGGTTAAGTCCCTGGAGAGGACAGATATTTGTGGCTGTAGATCTGCCGGATCTGGGTCCACTGTGTCGTCCCCGTAACAGCCAAGAGCGGAAATCTTTATAGTTTTCCATGTTCGTTGGATGAATGAGCTGATGTCTTTCTTCACCCTCCTTCTTGATTGTTTTTCTAAAAAAAAGAAAAAATGGAAAAATAAATTCAATTACGCCACGCCAACTTCGGACAGAACAAAGACGACTAAAGCAAATCATGTAAAGGCAATAAAACGGCAAAAAAAAGTGATGGACTTATAATAGCTTGTGACTGTGTCATGGGTTACAGTCGAGAATCACAAAATCATTTTCATATTAATAAATCCCTTATGTAAACGTATATATGACTACAGCCCACACACAAAAATCAAAAATGCCTTTTCAAACGGAAGAAAACCGGATGTGTAACTATTTTCATGCACTCATTCCTATAAAAAACGAAATACGTTTCAAGGTTCACATTTAATCCAGTCGGATTCTCTTTTTTTTATCTAGAGCTAATAAACTGTGTACCGCAGTCAAATCAGAAAAGTAACACACAACAGTAAACTACAATCAAAATGCTCATTTCAAATGGAAATTTGATTCAAAATCGAGAATCCTTTCGAATCGTGAAGAACCAAAAGATTCCCACCGCTAGATTATAGTGAAAAATAAAATAGATGCTGAATGTTGAACACTAATAATTTAAGGGGAACAAGAATAACATAAACCGTAGACTAGAGCAAAAGTCTACAACTATAACGAAAAGAATGACAGTAGACTAATAATAGACTTACCAACAGCCGGCGCTATCATAGCCCTCCATTTCCTACGGAGAAACGCGCCCACATCTTTCTTCTTCTTCTTTGTTGGGCTTTCAGCAAAATCTGAGGGAAGACATAATGAAGAAAGAATTCAATTGTAAGGTGAGACAACTGGAAAAGTGGGACATTTTTCAAGTATTTTCAGAGTATTTCCTCCTTAAAACTGCAGTGAACCAAAGACAGTCTCAAAAACACGCTTTGAAATCGCTGGTGTTTCTGACGTCACAAACCACCTTGCAACCAATCAGATCAACGTGTGATCGTCAACCAGTGGATCTCTGGGCTGAGTGAGTGAGTGAGCGAGTGAGTGGAGGTGGGGCTCATTTGCATATTCATAGAACCGAGCATACTAAATGAGGCAAAAAACATTTAAATATGGAATTATTTGGTGATCAAAGACGAGTTTAAAGGGATGAATTGATTGACCAGCGGGGGACTTTAATAATTAGGTACACAAGACGAACACAACACAACTCGGTATAGTGAAAGTACTGATAGTCATAATAATGACCATAGACTCACCCGGGACAGACGATGGATCGTCAGGATCGTCCTGAATAGAGTCCGGCGTCAGACTGGACAATCCTGAGAAAGACATCAGCTCTAGATCTGGTGCCGGCTCTGGGTCCAGGACAGATGTGCATGATGGTTCGGGATCATCGTCCGGATCGGCATTAACAACCGGCAGCTGGAGGCTCGATACATCGGAGACCGTCAACAGCTCTAACACGGATTCAAACCGCTCTTGATCATCCGGATCGGCATTAACCGGCAGCTGGACTCCAGATGGACACGGATGCACTGGTGATGCCCAGTAAAACTCGGACGAATCCTGCTGGGCATCCGTGGGATCGCAGGAGGGATATGTGGACACTAGTATATCGACCTCACTGCAGTCAAGCTTTACAGCCTTCCCCATTCTCCGTAAGAAAGCACAGATGCCTTAAAGAAAGGTAAAAACACAAGAAACCGTAAATACTGAGGCTTGACATCATGAAGAAAGAAGAACATGGGATGAAAACAGTAACAGTTGGCAACATCATTCAAAAACAAGAGAACCAACCAAATATTAATAATAACTTATAATGTTGTGTATTCAATGTCTTTTTTTTGTGCATTTAATTTTTAGTAAAAGTAATTTATGCAGCGTCCTGAAGACCATGATCCTCTAAAGCAGGGAATATCACACACAAGCATGTTTCAAACTAATCATAATTATTAAACATTGGACACTCAAATTATGGCTATTATTGAAATTTGTACCCAATCCTTGTGTAAATATGTTATGATGTGTCTTGGAATAAAAAATAAATCTGATTATCGGCTTGATCAAACTTCAGTTGTATTTTGATATAATGTGGCGTGGTCATATATGGTAATTAATGACACTCCAGTGATAAATGGTCATTTGATTTACCCTCAGCTCTTCTCTCAGGTATCGGTGCAGTTTTCTGGTCTGGGATGATGCCGCTCCAGTCACGGGAATGAAGCTTCTCCTCTTCCTCTGCCTATAGGGGGACCATATTTTGATTACCAAAAACCAGGACACTCGGCCCAGCAAACAGATACTCAAAGTTTACTCAAAGATGCCTTATTAATTTCAATACATTGAAAGTAGGCTATTCCTCCTCTGTATAAATAGAAAATTGTTACATTACAAGACACAAATTCAGATAGGCTTCTCCAGTGTTGGGGAAGCTACTCTGAAACTGTAGTTTGACAAGCTACAAGCTACTCGTACGTTAAAGTAGTTTAACTACACTCAAGCTACCCTTTTGGAAAAGTAGTTAGCTACACTACAAGTTACTATCAAAAAGTAGCTAGCTACATTGAAACTACTTTTGCTTTTTGAACAAAATATTATAAATAGGCTATTATATTACATATTATTATTATTATTATTATAACATGTTCTAAATTATATATTATAAATAACTGAATTAGTATCTGATGAATGTTTTAATTAAAATATTTAGTGTTTAAAACAATGCAATACAATTATGATTTCATAGAGTATTGTTTTTTTACACACAACACTCAAATATCTCAGACTGTTTGTCAAAAGTGCAAAATTGCAACAAATAGCCTACAACATTGCAAGAACAAAATATACATTCAACATAAATTGCTTTTAGAACATTTTCTCAAAAATACCGATTTAGCTTGGACAAATAAGGCCACGGGTAATTGACGTTAGTTGTTTCTCCATCCTCCAAATCTGCCGTCACGTCTTGCTCCATCATGGATAATCATAATATGGGTGTGTCAACGCACTTCTTTACGTCAGTGAACCGTTTGCCGCAAGATGCGTGATTAAACAACAGGTGGCGGTAACAGTGCCGGCGCTATGGGGGGGCATTAGGGGGCAATGCCCCCCCAAATGTCTTTTAATGCCCCCCCAAATTGAATTATGATATAATTTACAAAATAATATCAGTTTAATTTAATTCACATTTCAGTGAGAAATAGTACAAATATATGTCTACAAACGGCTCATTAACTGAAAATACAATAAAGCCAACATAAAAACCACAATGTGACGCTCTGAGGAAACCCCCCTGCCGCCCCCCCAATCACGCAAGTTAATACTTGAATGAAGTTGGCGCGACCGCGCGAGCTTCCTGGCTGCATTCAAAACAAAGCAAACAGATGAATACTCTCCAAAAATGGACATTAGAAAATAGTTCAATACCACAGTTTCTCCTTACACGTCGATTAACGATTCTGCTGACCCTATACAGCAAGACAACGACAGCCCGGCTTTGGTATTTGGTGCTTCTACCGTGCAGTGTTGTAGTCGAGACCAGCTCACTCAAGTCCGAGTCCAGACCTTTACAGTCTATGGTCCAGACCGAGACCAAAGACAGTCGAGTCCGAGTCGTTAGTGTATTTATCTAACTGGCATGTCGGCTACTGTAAATGTTCGCTATATTGTTTAGTAAGCCTATTTTTTGCGCTGCCCATTGTCCTGAAATGTCACTCACTCCCGCCGTGGAGAAACAGGTGTTTAAGCCTATATTTTCTTGTAAATGGAAATTGTAGAATAATATCCGTGTATGTTGTGGGTGTTTTTATTTGTTTTGATAAAGATAACTACATGATGCTTTTTTAATAGTAGGCTACGAATTTAAATGCTTATGTTAGAACAAAGCAGAATAAAGATGAGTTACTTAGCTTTTTCTCTCTCTCTCTCTCTCTCTCTCTCTCTCTCTCTCTCTCTCTCTCTCTCTCTCTCTCTCTCTCTTCCGCCATTGAGATAGCATTTAAAACGACTATTCTGTCAGTGAGAGACGTGTGCTCGTTAGCTTGCTATTATAAAGCTGTGGTCAGAGTCGGTCTCGCATTTTTTTAAAAAAAGCCTCTTTAACCCTTAATTAATCAAATTTCTTAAGAGTCGCTCATCTTGCAATGTGTAATGGTTGTGTTTATGGGTTGCATTACTTCATGGTAATAACTAACAGAAAAGGCAGTAGGAATAATAAATATAGGATATCTGATATCCGAAAAAAGTCCCCATATAGTGCCCACCCATTGAAAATAAATGCCCCCCTGCTAAAAACGGTCTGAAGCCGGCTCTGGGCGGTAATGGCAAAAAATGAGTTTGTAATCTAACAAGAAGAAGAATATCCCTGCATCGCGCTGATTCGCGCAGGCCCGACAAACCAAAGGGCGTAATCCATCGAGCGGAAGTTGAAGCCTCGTGGGAGCTGACATCTTGTTGGAGAACTTCACTTGCGTTAGCATTCCCATTGACTCCCATTCATTTTGGCGTCACTTTGACAGTGAATAACTTTACATCTGAGGCGTTTGAAGACCCCATTGGTCCTTTATTTATTTCTAAAGAAACTCGACAATGTATAAATAGCTCCATTACCTTGTAGCTTATGTTATGTCCCCGTAGAAGCAGTTTTAGTGAAAGTAGGCTAACGATTGCGTCATACCCTTTTGAGATTACCGTATGGACACGAGAAGAAGCTCGCGCGCAATCGGGAAACGTGGAGGCAGAATGACAAAATAATTTATCAGAATACCTAGCAAACTTGTCTCCTTCTCCTAGCTCATGGACAGCTCCTATTCATACTCTCCGCCTCTGCGCATGTTTCGGAAGGGAATGATTCAGATTTCTCATGCCACCGCACTAGAAATCAAACGGGTCACTCACGTCACATCTACGTAGACTAGCTCTGTATGAGTCTGCGCGTCAGGGACGGAAGTGGTAAAAAATCGCCAAAAACGGGCTTCAGTCGTCTCAATGGAGTTCCAATGAGATCGCTCTGTCCATTTCTTTTACTGTCTATGCGACAAACGCAATGTAGCTTTTGCTCGCGCTACACCGCTACTTGATGCAAAAAGTAGTTAGCTACTGGAAAAGCTACACTGTTTAAAAAGCAACTGAGCTACTGCCAAGCTACTGAAAAATGTAGTTAAGTTAGTAGCGCCGCTACTTGTAGTTAACTACTCCCCAACACTGGGCTTCTCAGAGGTTACTCAACGTTTTATTAATACAGGTTTCAAAAATAATGAAATAATGTCTCTTATTCTGTATTACAAAAGTAAATATATAGATAATAAATAACTGAAAGAAATACCTCCAGATTGAACAAAAATGTCTCTAACTAACTTGCCAAAAAGAACTAACAAATTCTATTTATATCTTTAGTTTTCTTCCTCTTTATCCTGTTTTTCTTCCTCATCCTCCTTGTTTGCCCATCTATATTTTGCTGTAGAGCTGATCTTTCCCAGCAGTTTTTTTGAAAACCAGGACATTTTCATCACTTTATAAAGAACAGCCAGGAGGGCCAGGACGTGAAAACAGGACTGTTGGTCACCCTACCTTTGCCTTGGCTCTGTGAGAGTGTGGAGAAGAAGTGGACGGACGTCCATCATCTGGGCTCTGCTGGCTGTCTCTCTGCCACCCTCTCTTCCTGTGAGCCGGACCTGTGGACACAGAAACAAACTCACAAGACAGAGATGTTAAATATCCAGGAATAAGCTCCTGGCTCTGAGTCCGGGTCGGGCCTGGCATCCTCCTGCAAACAAGAACAATACAATTTAAAATACAATACAAGAAAATACAATGCTCCTCAGAAATACCCCCCCCCCCCCAAAAAAAAAATAAATAAAAATAATAAAAATAAAAATAAATAAATAAAATAAATAAATCAAATAAAACTCCAAACTCCCTCCAAAATAAGAAAAGAACAATCAAATTAAAGCGTCGACCCTCAGAAATAATAATAAATAAAAATGAAAATAAAAAACGATGTAGGATATATTATCCGATATCCTTCTGGAATAAAAGTCTCCTCTCCGAAATCCTCCAAACAGCTTCAAAATCTCAAGTTCAGCACAAGAAAATTTGCCGCCAAAGTCTCTGAAATCGCCTCGACTCTCAACAAACCAACAGCGATCAAAGTGTTGATATTTACATTCAAAATTCATAAGACGCGTCGCCATAGCAACTCATACTCGAATGACTCAAATGCACGCACGCGGACCCAAAAGCCGCGTGCGTGAGCGCGTGCCTGAATGTAAATATTAAAAAATAACAAGTGAAATATAATTATGGTTTAATTACTCCCTAGCTCCAAAATTAAAATTCAACTCTTAAAGCACGAAACAAGGCTACCATAAATCTGTGAATTGTTTGATGTGGCTATATTATCAGTAATAAAATAATCATTTAAAAAATTTTAAATGATTATTTTATTACTGATAATATATATCAGTGTATTATATATTATTATATATTACTTTTTAAATGATTATAATCATTAAAAACATGCATCAGAAAGGTATTCCTTGCAGAACTGGAAGCTGCAATTTCAGGACCGTAGTTTTCTGTTTCAATACCGAACTGGATCACAATACACTCATTTAACCCCTTTCGCAGAAGATTATTGTTGTTCAACATTCATTATTCATCAAAGCATCACACTCGTACTTATTTGAACTGGACAAACTGCATCATTGATTTGTGAAAGTACATATGAAAATATACTACTGTATGTACTTGTTCTTTCTGGTGCCCTGATGAAACTGCTCCTCACATCTTCTGGGATTGTCCTCACACACAACTATTTTGAGACCAATTTTGGGACGAATTAACTGCAATGTTCTTCCGGGTTTCTCTCTCTCTCTCTTTTTAAAGGATGTAATGTTTGGCTTTTTAATATACAAAGAGTTTAAACAAATGAATACTTTATTATTAATCTATTATTGCTATTAAATTCTCTCTTCAAAATCCTTTATTCACTGTTTTTAGGAGAGAGGTCCAACAGTAATGAGACGCGTCTGACCTAATTTTAGCTACGTTTGAATCTAATTCTAGCTACAACTCTTTCACCCAATTACCCTTTAAATTCTCCTTTTAACTCTCGTCACCTTAGAAACAAAATAGGAAAAGATGAGAAAAACCAATACAATATTCAATCAGAATAAAAAATCTAAAAAATGAAAATAAAATACAAAAGGACTTGAAACAATCAAGAAAAAACAACAACAGCAACGTGGAAAATTGAAATCACACTAAGTCCAATTTAGTCCTCCTCAACCAACAGTGTCCGTGTATATCAGGTTGCCGAATTTCAGCTTCAGTTTGACGATTCTTCCGCAATTCAGGCTTAGTCAATCCAGAAAAGAAACGTGTGCACAGTCGTACAACTCAGCTCAGGATCAGCTTGAGACTGGATTAACTGGAAACAGGCTCGTAATCTCCCATTAAAATTGATAACTCTGAGAGAAGATCAGTCAGACTTGGAGCAGACGATGAATCGAAGCTAAAGAAACTTGACTGGGAACCAGATGGACTTGAGAAGGGTGACGTGTCTAAACTGATCTCGCGGTGAGATGGACCCCAGAAGGGTAACTGGTCAGAACTGATCTCGCAGTGAGATGGAGCTGGCTCGGTTAAGTCCCTGGAGAGGACAGATATTTGTGGCTGTAGATCTGCCGGATCTGGGTCCACTGTGTCGTCCCCGTAACAACCAAGAGCGGAAACCTTTATAGTTTTCCATGTTCGTTGGATGAATGAGCTGATGTCTTTCTTCACCCTCCTTCTTGATTGTTTTTCTAAAAAAAAGAAAAAATGGAAAAATAAATTCAATTACGCCACGCCAACTTCGGACAGAACAAAGACGACTAAAGCAAATCATGTAAAGGCAATAAAACGGCAAAAAAAGTGATGGACTTATAATAGCTTGTGACTGTGTCATGGGTTACAGTCGAGAATCACAAAATCATTTTCATATTAATAAATCCCTTATGTAAACGTATATATGACTACAGCCCACACACAAAAATCAAAAATGCCTTTTCAAACGGAAGAAAACCGGATGTGTAACTATTTTCATGCACTCATTCCTATAAAAAACGAAATACGTTTCAAGGTTCACATTTAATCCAGTCGGATTCTCTTTTTTTTATCTAGAGCTAATAAACTGTGTACCGCAGTCAAATCAGAAAAGTAACACACAACAGTAAACT
Source organism: Cyprinella venusta (assembly GCA_038021265.1). NCBI lineage: Eukaryota > Metazoa > Chordata > Actinopteri > Cypriniformes > Leuciscidae > Cyprinella > Cyprinella venusta. The sequence goes on along the minus strand of CM075876.1, from coordinate 5,713,376 downwards.
ACAATCAAAATGCTCATTTCAAATGGAAATTTGATTCAAAATCGAGAATCCTTTCGAATCGTGAAGAACCAAAAGATTCCCACCGCTAGATTATAGTGAAAAATAAAATAGATGCTGAATGTTGAACACTAATAATTTAAGGGGAACAAGAATAACATAAACCGTAGACTAGAGCAAAAGTCTACAACTATAACGAAAAGAATGACAGTAGACTAATAATAGACTTACCAACAGCCGGCGCTATCATAGCCCTCCATTTCCTACGGAGAAACGCGCCCACATCTTTCTTCTTCTTCTTTGTTGGGCTTTCAGCAAAATCTGAGGGAAGACATAATGAAGAAAGAATTCAATTGTAAGGTGAGACAACTGGAAAAGTGGGACATTTTTCAAGTATTTTCAGAGTATTTCCTCCTTAAAACTGCAGTGAACCAAAGACAGTCTCAAAAACACGCTTTGAAATCGCTGGTGTTTCTGACGTCACAAACCACCTTGCAACCAATCAGATCAACGTGTGATCGTCAACCAGTGGATCTCTGGGCTGAGTGAGTGAGTGAGCGAGTGAGTGGAGGTGGGGCTCATTTGCATATTCATAGAACCGAGCATACTAAATGAGGCAAAAAACATTTAAATATGGAATTATTTGGTGATCAAAGACGAGTTTAAAGGGATGAATTGATTGACCAGCGGGGGACTTTAATAATTAGGTACACAAGACGAACACAACACAACTCGGTATAGTGAAAGTACTGACAGTCATAATAATGACCATAGACTCACCCGGGACAGACGATGGATCGTCAGGATCGTCCTGAATAGAGTCCGGCGTCAGACTGGACAATCCTGAGAAAGACATCAGCTCTAGATCTGGTGCCGGCTCTGGGTCCAGGACAGATGTGCATGATGGTTCGGGATCATCGTCCGGATCGGCATTAACAACCGGCAGCTGGAGGCTCGATACATCGGAGACCGTCAACAGCTCTAACACGGATTCAAACCGCTCTTGATCATCCGGATCGGCATTAACCGGCAGCTGGACTCCAGATGGACACGGATGCACTGGTGATGCCCAGTAAAACTCGGACGAATCCTGCTGGGCATCCGTGGGATCGCAGGAGGGATATGTGGACACTAGTATATCGACCTCACTGCAGTCAAGCTTTACAGCCTTCCCCATTCTCCGTAAGAAAGCACAGATGCCTTAAAGAAAGGTAAAAACACAAGAAACCGTAAATACTGAGGCTTGACATCATGAAGAAAGAAGAACATGGGATGAAAACAGTAACAGTTGGCAACATCATTCAAAAACAAGAGAACCAACCAAATATTAATAATAACTTATAATGTTGTGTATTCAATGTCTTTTTTTTGTGCATTTAATTTTTAGTAAAAGTAATTTATGCAGCGTCCTGAAGACCATGATCCTCTAAAGCAGGGAATATCACACACAAGCATGTTTCAAACTAATCATAATTATTAAACATTGGACACTCAAATTATGGCTATTATTGAAATTTGTACCCAATCCTTGTGTAAATATGTTATGATATGTCTTGGAATAAAAAATAAATCTGATTATCGGCTTGATCAAACTTCAGTTGTATTTTGATATAATGTGGCGTGGTCATATATGGTAATTAATGACACTCCAGTGATAAATGGTCATTTGATTTACCCTCAGCTCTTCTCTCAGGTATCGGTGCAGTTTTCTGGTCTGGGATGATGCCGCTCCAGTCACGGGAATGAAGCTTCTCCTCTTCCTCTGCCTATAGGGGGACCATATTTTGATTACCAAAAACCAGGACACTCGGCCCAGCAAACAGATACTCAAAGTTTACTCAAAGATGCCTTATTAATTTCAATACATTGAAAGTAGGCTATTCCTCCTCTGTATAAATAGAAAATTGTTACAAGACACAAATTCAGATAGGCTTCTCAGAGGTTATTCAACGTTTTATTAATACAGGTTTCAAAAATAATGAAATAATGTCTCTTATTCTGTAGGCTATTACAAAAGTAAATATATAGATAATAAATAACTGAAAGAAATACCTCCAAATTGAACAAAAATGTCTCTAACTAACTTGCCAAAAAGAACTAACAAATTCTATTTATATCTTTAGTTTTCTTCCTCTTTATCCTGTTTTTCTTCCTCATCCTCCTTGTTTGCCCATCTATATTTTGCTGTAGAGCTGATCTTTCCCAGCAGTTTTTTGAAAACCAGGACATTTTCATCACTTTATAAAGAACAGCCAGGAGGGCCAGGACGTGAAAACAGGACTGTTGGTCACCCTACCTTTGCCTTGGCTCTGCGAGAGTGTGGAGAAGAAGTGGACGGACGTCCATCATCTGGGCTCTGCTGGCTGTCTCTCTGCCACCCTCTCTTCCTGTGAGCCGGACCTGTGGACACAGAAACAAACTCACAAGACAGAGATGTTAAATATCCAGGAATAAGCTCCTGGCTCTGAGTCCGGGTCGGGCCTGGCATCCTCCTGCAAACAAGAGCAATACAATTTAAAATACAATACAAGAAAATACAATGCTCCTCAGAAATACCCCCCCCCCCCCCCCCCAAAAAAAAATAAATAAATAAAAAAAATAAAAATAAATAAATAAAATAAATAAATCAAATAAAACTCCAAACTCCCTCCAAAATAAGAAAAGAACAATCAAATTAAAGCGTCGACCCTCAGAAATAATAATAAATAAAAATGAAAATAAAAAACGATGTAGGATATATTATCCGATATCCTTCTGGAATAAAAGTCTCCTCTCCGAAATCCTCCAAACAGCTTCAAAATCTCAAGTTCAGCACAAGAAAATTTGCCGCCAAAGTCTCTGAAATCGCCTCGACTCTCAACAAACCAACAGCGACCAAAGTGTTGATATTTACATTCAAAATTCATAAGACGCGTCGCCATAGCAACTCATACTCGAATGACTCAAATGCACGCACGCGGACCCAAAAGCCGCGTGCGTGAGCGCGTGCCTGAATGTAAATATTAAAAAATAACAAGTGAAATATAATTATGGTTTAATTACTCCCTAGCTCCAAAATTAAAATTCAACTCTTAAAGCACGAAACAAGGCTACCATAAATCTGTGAATTGTTTGATGTGGCTATATTATCAGTAATAAAATAATCATTTAAAAATTTTTAAATGATTATTTTATTACTGATAATATATATCAGTGTATTATATATTATTATATATTACTTTTTAAATGATTATAATCATTAAAAACATGCATCAGAAAGGTATTCCTTGCAGAACTGGAAGCTGCAATTTCAGGACCGTAGTTTTCTGTTTCAATACCGAACTGGATCACAATACACTCATTTAACCCCTTTCGCAGAAGATTATTGTTGTTCAACTTTCATTATTCATCAAAGCATCACACTCGTACTTATTTGAACTGGACAAACTGCATCATTGATTTGTGAAAGTACATATGAAAATATACTACTGTATGTACTTGTTCTTTCTGGTGCCCTGATGAAACTGCTCCTCACATCTTCTGGGATTGTCCTCACACACAACTATTTTGAGACCAATTTTGGGACGAATTAACTGCAATGTTCTTCCGGGTTTCTCTCTCTCTCTCTCTTTTTAAAGGATGTAATGTTTGGCTTTTTAATATACAAAGAGTTTAAACAAATGAATACTTTATTATTAATCTATTATTGCTATTAAATTCTCTCTTCAAAATCCTTTATTCACTGTTTTTAGGAGAGAGGTCCAACAGTACATACAAAAAATTTCATCATCTGAGAGCCTTAAAGCTCAGTAACCTTGTTTCAACTTTTTAACTCATTTCGTTAAAGTTTTCTGTTCTGTTTTTCTTGTTTTTACATGTATATATAGGCTATATGAAATCTCTATGTATAGGCCCATGTATATTTGCATAAATGATGGATTTTATTATCATTTAATTGTATGTAAGTTTTACATTTTTGCTATGTACTTGTATTTTTGATACCTTGGCATTACATTAAAAATAGGGTGGATAGAGGACCTGCCCCTCCTGAAGAATATAATTTTTTTTCCCATATAAAGATTAAAGTGTGTGGAAAATGCTGAGGTGCAATAGGTGACTGTCTACAATTAATTTTTTTTATTATGCGGGTTGAAAGTCTCCTCACATCCTGATAGCAATCACAGTGTTAAGCGGTCGAACACACACACCATCTCTCAAAATCAGGTACGCCAATATATTATTATTACAAAATATTATTTACTGAACAATAAAAGTTAAATAACAGCCATTATACAAGAATACATTATACAAGCATACATTATACACGAATACAAAGTGTGTAGAATAGTCAACTCAAGTCAAATATATTTAAAAAGCACTTTTTACAATACAGATTGTATCAAATCTGCTTCACAGTATCAATCAAAAGAACTTAACAGTGTTTGTTTATTACTGGGGGAAAAAAAAGACATCCAAGTTTGGTGGAGCTGATCAATGGTATGATGGGACATTTACTTTGAATATCCCCAACTGAGCAAGCCAAAGGCAACAGTGGCAAGGAACCGAAAAACTCCATCAAGTGACCCGATGGTGTCCTAAAACTCCATCAGATGACCCGATGGAGAAAAAAAAAAAAAACCTTGGGAGAACCCAGGCTCAGTCGGGGGCCAGTTGTCCTCTGGCGTTTATGAACTAGAGGCCAAATTTACAGTAACTGTAAGATAAAAATTTGATATGAACGCCTGGCTAAATAAATGCATCTTTAGTCTAGCTTTAAGCTGGGAGATAAATGTGAAAATGGAAATAAATGTGAAAATGGTGGATCTGGATATTCTAGGAATGAAAATAAATAAAAATAAATAAAATACAAAAGGTGATGCTATTAGAATTTATACTAATTTATGACTCAAGACTTGGGTATAATCCGTCTTTTTAGTGGTACGGGTGTAGTGTAGACGCACGACTCACGTATAGGAAAATGTTCGATTGTAAGTGAGTGTAAAGAAAGTGAGTTTGGCAATCGATCGCAGGGCGAGCAGCAGTGAAGCAGTGTCTCGCTCTACAACTAACAACCAAACGCTCCAGCCGTATTTGCAGTTCCAGCCGTATAATGGCTTGAGACGCGTCTGACCTAATTTTAGCTACGTTTGAATCTAATTCTAGCTACAACTCTTTCACCCAATTACCCTTTAAATTCTCCTTTCAACTCTCGTCACCTTAGAAACAAAATAGGAAAAGATGAGAAAAACCAATACAATATTCAATCAGAATAAAAAATCTAAAAAATGAAAATAAAATACAAAAGGACTTGAAACAATCAAGAAAAAACAACAACAGCAACGTGGAAAATTGAAATCACACTAAGTCCAATTTAGTCCTCCTCAACCAACAGTGTCCGTGTATATCAGGTTGCCGAATTTCAGCTTCAGTTTGACGATTCTTCCGCAATTCAGGCTTAGTCAATCCAGAAAAGAAACGTGTGCACAGTCGTACAACTCAGCTCAGGATCAGCTTGAGACTGGATTAACTGGAAACAGGCTCGTAATCTCCCATTAAAATTGATAACTCTGAGAGAAGATCAGTCAGACTTGGAGCAGACGATGAATCGAAGCTAAAGAAACTTGACTGGGAACCAGATGGACTTGAGAAGGGTGACGTGTCTAAACTGATCTCGCGGTGAGATGGACCCCAGAAGGGTAACTGGTCAGAACTGATCTCGCAGTGAGATGGAGCTGGCTCGGTTAAGTCCCTGGAGAGGACAGATATTTGTGGCTGTAGATCTGCCGGATCTGGGTCCACTGTGTCGTCCCCGTAACAACCAAGAGCGGAAACCTTTATAGTTTTCCATGTTCGTTGGATGAATGAGCTGATGTCTTTCTTCACCCTCCTTCTTGATTGTTTTTCTAAAAAAAAGAAAAAATGGAAAAATAAATTCAATTACGCCACGCCAACTTCGGACAGAACAAAGACGACTAAAGCAAATCATGTAAAGGCAATAAAACGGCAAAAAAAGTGATGGACTTATAATAGCTTGTGACTGTGTCATGGGTTACAGTCGAGAATCACAAAATCATTTTCATATTAATAAATCCCTTATGTAAACGTATATATGACTACAGCCCACACACAAAAATCAAAAATGCCTTTTCAAACGGAAGAAAACCGGATGTGTAACTATTTTCATGCACTCATTCCTATAAAAAACGAAATACGTTTCAAGGTTCACATTTAATCCAGTCGGATTCTCTTTTTTTTATCTAGAGCTAATAAACTGTGTACCGCAGTCAAATCAGAAAAGTAACACACAACAGTAAACTACAATCAAAATGCTCATTTCAAATGGAAATTTGATTCAAAATCGAGAATCCTTTCGAATCGTGAAGAACCAAAAGATTCCCACCGCTAGATTATAGTGAAAAATAAAATAGATGCTGAATGTTGAACACTAATAATTTAAGGGGAACAAGAATAACATAAACCGTAGACTAGAGCAAAAGTCTACAACTATAACGAAAAGAATGACAGTAGACTAATAATAGACTTACCAACAGCCGGCGCTATCATAGCCCTCCATTTCCTACGGAGAAACGCGCCCACATCTTTCTTCTTCTTCTTTGTTGGGCTTTCAGCAAAATCTGAGGGAAGACATAATGAAGAAAGAATTCAATTGTAAGGTGAGACAACTGGAAAAGTGGGACATTTTTCAAGTATTTTCAGAGTATTTCCTCCTTAAAACTGCAGTGAACCAAAGACAGTCTCAAAAACACGCTTTGAAATCGCTGGTGTTTCTGACGTCACAAACCACCTTGCAACCAATCAGATCAACGTGTGATCGTCAACCAGTGGATCTCTGGGCTGAGTGAGTGAGTGAGCGAGTGAGTGGAGGTGGGGCTCATTTGCATATTCATAGAACCGAGCATACTAAATGAGGCAAAAAACATTTAAATATGGAATTATTTGGTGATCAAAGACGAGTTTAAAGGGATGAATTGATTGACCAGCGGGGGACTTTAATAATTAGGTACACAAGACGAACACAACACAACTCGGTATAGTGAAAGTACTGACAGTCATAATAATGACCATAGACTCACCCGGGACAGACGATGGATCGTCAGGATCGTCCTGAATAGAGTCCGGCGTCAGACTGGACAATCCTGAGAAAGACATCAGCTCTAGATCTGGTGCCGGCTCTGGGTCCAGGACAGATGTGCATGATGGTTCGGGATCATCGTCCGGATCGGCATTAACAACCGGCAGCTGGAGGCTCGATACATCGGAGACCGTCAACAGCTCTAACACGGATTCAAACCGCTCTTGATCATCCGGATCGGCATTAACCGGCAGCTGGACTCCAGATGGACACGGATGCACTGGTGATGCCCAGTAAAACTCGGACGAATCCTGCTGGGCATCCGTGGGATCGCAGGAGGGATATGTGGACACTAGTATATCGACCTCACTGCAGTCAAGCTTTACAGCCTTCCCCATTCTCCGTAAGAAAGCACAGATGCCTTAAAGAAAGGTAAAAACACAAGAAACCGTAAATACTGAGGCTTGACATCATGAAGAAAGAAGAACATGGGATGAAAACAGTAACAGTTGGCAACATCATTCAAAAACAAGAGAACCAACCAAATATTAATAATAACTTATAATGTTGTGTATTCAATGTCTTTTTTTTGTGCATTTAATTTTTAGTAAAAGTAATTTATGCAGCGTCCTGAAGACCATGATCCTCTAAAGCAGGGAATATCACACACAAGCATGTTTCAAACTAATCATAATTATTAAACATTGGACACTCAAATTATGGCTATTATTGAAATTTGTACCCAATCCTTGTGTAAATATGTTATGATATGTCTTGGAATAAAAAATAAATCTGATTATCGGCTTGATCAAACTTCAGTTGTATTTTGATATAATGTGGCGTGGTCATATATGGTAATTAATGACACTCCAGTGATAAATGGTCATTTGATTTACCCTCAGCTCTTCTCTCAGGTATCGGTGCAGTTTTCTGGTCTGGGATGATGCCGCTCCAGTCACGGGAATGAAGCTTCTCCTCTTCCTCTGCCTATAGGGGGACCATATTTTGATTACCAAAAACCAGGACACTCGGCCCAGCAAACAGATACTCAAAGTTTACTCAAAGATGCCTTATTAATTTCAATACATTGAAAGTAGGCTATTCCTCCTCTGTATAAATAGAAAATTGTTACAAGACACAAATTCAGATAGGCTTCTCAGAGGTTACTCAACGTTTTATTAATACAGGTTTCAAAAATAATGAAATAATGTCTCTTATTCTGTAGGCTATTACAAAAGTAAATATATAGATAATAAATAACTGAAAGAAATACCTCCAAATTGAACAAAAATGTCTCTAACTAACTTGCCAAAAAGAACTAACAAATTCTATTTATATCTTTAGTTTTCTTCCTCTTTATCCTGTTTTTCTTCCTCATCCTCCTTGTTTGCCCATCTATATTTTGCTGTAGAGCTGATCTTTCCCAGCAGTTTTTTGAAAACCAGGACATTTTCATCACTTTATAAAGAACAGCCAGGAGGGCCAGGACGTGAAAACAGGACTGTTGGTCACCCTACCTTTGCCTTGGCTCTGCGAGAGTGTGGAGAAGAAGTGGACGGACGTCCATCATCTGGGCTCTGCTGGCTGTCTCTCTGCCACCCTCTCTTCCTGTGAGCCGGACCTGTGGACACAGAAACAAACTCACAAGACAGAGATGTTAAATATCCAGGAATAAGCTCCTGGCTCTGAGTCCGGGTCGGGCCTGGCATCCTCCTGCAAACAAGAGCAATACAATTTAAAATACAATACAAGAAAATACAATGCTCCTCAGAAATACCCCCCCCCCCCCCAAAAAAAATAAATAAATAAAAAAAATAAAAATAAATAAATAAAATAAATAAATCAAATAAAACTCCAAACTCCCTCCAAAATAAGAAAAGAACAATCAAATTAAAGCGTCGACCCTCAGAAATAATAATAAATAAAAATGAAAATAAAAAACGATGTAGGATATATTATCCGATATCCTTCTGGAATAAAAGTCTCCTCTCCGAAATCCTCCAAACAGCTTCAAAATCTCAAGTTCAGCACAAGAAAATTTGCCGCCAAAGTCTCTGAAATCGCCTCGACTCTCAACAAACCAACAGCGACCAAAGTGTTGATATTTACATTCAAAATTCATAAGACGCGTCGCCATAGCAACTCATACTCGAATGACTCAAATGCACGCACGCGGACCCAAAAGCCGCGTGCGTGAGCGCGTGCCTGAATGTAAATATTAAAAAATAACAAGTGAAATATAATTATGGTTTAATTACTCCCTAGCTCCAAAATTAAAATTCAACTCTTAAAGCACGAAACAAGGCTACCATAAATCTGTGAATTGTTTGATGTGGCTATATTATCAGTAATAAAATAATCATTTAAAAATTTTTAAATGATTATTTTATTACTGATAATATATATCAGTGTATTATATATTATTATATATTACTTTTTAAATGATTATAATCATTAAAAACATGCATCAGAAAGGTATTCCTTGCAGAACTGGAAGCTGCAATTTCAGGACCGTAGTTTTCTGTTTCAATACCGAACTGGATCACAATACACTCATTTAACCCCTTTCGCAGAAGATTATTGTTGTTCAACTTTCATTATTCATCAAAGCATCACACTCGTACTTATTTGAACTGGACAAACTGCATCATTGATTTGTGAAAGTACATATGAAAATATACTACTGTATGTACTTGTTCTTTCTGGTGCCCTGATGAAACTGCTCCTCACATCTTCTGGGATTGTCCTCACACACAACTATTTTGAGACCAATTTTGGGACGAATTAACTGCAATGTTCTTCCGGGTTTCTCTCTCTCTCTCTCTTTTTAAAGGATGTAATGTTTGGCTTTTTAATATACAAAGAGTTTAAACAAATGAATACTTTATTATTAATCTATTATTGCTATTAAATTCTCTCTTCAAAATCCTTTATTCACTGTTTTTAGGAGAGAGGTCCAACAGTACATACAAAAAATTTCATCATCTGAGAGCCTTAAAGCTCAGTAACCTTGTTTCAACTTTTTAACTCATTTCGTTAAAGTTTTCTGTTCTGTTTTTCTTGTTTTTACATGTATATATAGGCTATATGAAATCTCTATGTATAGGCCCATGTATATTTGCATAAATGATGGATTTTATTATCATTTAATTGTATGTAAGTTTTACATTTTTGCTATGTACTTGTATTTTTGATACCTTGGCATTACATTAAAAATAGGGTGGATAGAGGACCTGCCCCTCCTGAAGAATATAATTTTTTTTCCCATATAAAGATTAAAGTGTGTGGAAAATGCTGAGGTGCAATAGGTGACTGTCTACAATTAATTTTTTTTATTATGCGGGTTGAAAGTCTCCTCACATCCTGATAGCAATCACAGTGTTAAGCGGTCGAACACACACACCATCTCTCAAAATCAGGTACGCCAATATATTATTATTACAAAATATTATTTACTGAACAATAAAAGTTAAATAACAGCCATTATACAAGAATACATTATACAAGCATACATTATACACGAATACAAAGTGTGTAGAATAGTCAACTCAAGTCAAATATATTTAAAAAGCACTTTTTACAATACAGATTGTATCAAATCTGCTTCACAGTATCAATCAAAAGAACTTAACAGTGTTTGTTTATTACTGGGGGAAAAAAAAGACATCCAAGTTTGGTGGAGCTGATCAATGGTATGATGGGACATTTACTTTGAATATCCCCAACTGAGCAAGCCAAAGGCAACAGTGGCAAGGAACCGAAAAACTCCATCAAGTGACCCGATGGTGTCCTAAAACTCCATCAGATGACCCGATGGAGAAAAAAAAAAAAAACCTTGGGAGAACCCAGGCTCAGTCGGGGGCCAGTTGTCCTCTGGCGTTTATGAACTAGAGGCCAAATTTACAGTAACTGTAAGATAAAAATTTGATATGAACGCCTGGCTAAATAAATGCATCTTTAGTCTAGCTTTAAGCTGGGAGATAAATGTGAAAATGGAAATAAATGTGAAAATGGTGGATCTGGATATTCTAGGAATGAAAATAAATAAAAATAAATAAAATACAAAAGGTAATGCTATTAGAATTTATACTAATTTATGACTCAAGACTTGGGTATAATCCGTCTTTTTAGTGGTACGGGTGTAGTGTAGACGCACGACTCACGTATAGGAAAATGTTCGATTGTAAGTGAGTGTAAAGAAAGTGAGTTTGGCAATCGATCGCAGGGCGAGCAGCAGTGAAGCAGTGTCTCGCTCTACAACTAACAACCAAACGCTCCAGCCGTATTTGCAGTTCCAGCCGTATAATGGCTTGAGACGCGTCTGACCTAATTTTAGCTACGTTTGAATCTAATTCTAGCTACAACTCTTTCACCCAATTACCCTTTAAATTCTCCTTTCAACTCTCGTCACCTTAGAAACAAAATAGGAAAAGATGAGAAAAACCAATACAATATTCAATCAGAATAAAAAATCTAAAAAATGAAAATAAAATACAAAAGGACTTGAAACAATCAAGAAAAAACAACAACAGCAACGTGGAAAATTGAAATCACACTAAGTCCAATTTAGTCCTCCTCAACCAACAGTGTCCGTGTATATCAGGTTGCCGAATTTCAGCTTCAGTTTGACGATTCTTCCGCAATTCAGGCTTAGTCAATCCAGAAAAGAAACGTGTGCACAGTCGTACAACTCAGCTCAGGATCAGCTTGAGACTGGATTAACTGGAAACAGGCTCGTAATCTCCCATTAAAATTGATAACTCTGAGAGAAGATCAGTCAGACTTGGAGCAGACGATGAATCGAAGCTAAAGAAACTTGACTGGGAACCAGATGGACTTGAGAAGGGTGACGTGTCTAAACTGATCTCGCGGTGAGATGGACCCCAGAAGGGTAACTGGTCAGAACTGATCTCGCAGTGAGATGGAGCTGGCTCGGTTAAGTCCCTGGAGAGGACAGATATTTGTGGCTGTAGATCTGCCGGATCTGGGTCCACTGTGTCGTCCCCGTAACAACCAAGAGCGGAAACCTTTATAGTTTTCCATGTTCGTTGGATGAATGAGCTGATGTCTTTCTTCACCCTCCTTCTTGATTGTTTTTCTAAAAAAAAGAAAAAATGGAAAAATAAATTCAATTACGCCACGCCAACTTCGGACAGAACAAAGACGACTAAAGCAAATCATGTAAAGGCAATAAAACGGCAAAAAAAGTGATGGACTTATAATAGCTTGTGACTGTGTCATGGGTTACAGTCGAGAATCACAAAATCATTTTCATATTAATAAATCCCTTATGTAAACGTATATATGACTACAGCCCACACACAAAAATCAAAAATGCCTTTTCAAACGGAAGAAAACCGGATGTGTAACTATTTTCATGCACTCATTCCTATAAAAAACGAAATACGTTTCAAGGTTCACATTTAATCCAGTCGGATTCTCTTTTTTTTATCTAGAGCTAGTAAACTGTGTACCGCAGTCAAATCAGAAAAGTAACACACAACAGTAAACTACAATCAAAATGCTCATTTCAAATGGAAATTTGATTCAAAATCGAGAATCCTTTCGAATCGTGAAGAACCAAAAGATTCCCACCGCTAGATTATAGTGAAAAATAAAATAGATGCTGAATGTTGAACACTAATAATTTAAGGGGAACAAGAATAACATAAACCGTAGACTAGAGCAAAAGTCTACAACTATAACGAAAAGAATGACAGTAGACTAATAATAGACTTACCAACAGCCGGCGCTATCATAGCCCTCCATTTCCTACGGAGAAACGCGCCCACATCTTTCTTCTTCTTCTTTGTTGGGCTTTCAGCAAAATCTGAGGGAAGACATAATGAAGAAAGAATTCAATTGTAAGGTGAGACAACTGGAAAAGTGGGACATTTTTCAAGTATTTTCAGAGTATTTCCTCCTTAAAACTGCAGTGAACCAAAGACAGTCTCAAAAACACGCTTTGAAATCGCTGGTGTTTCTGACGTCACAAACCACCTTGCAACCAATCAGATCAACGTGTGATCGTCAACCAGTGGATCTCTGGGCTGAGTGAGTGAGTGAGCGAGTGAGTGGAGGTGGGGCTCATTTGCATATTCATAGAACCGAGCATACTAAATGAGGCAAAAAACATTTAAATATGGAATTATTTGGTGATCAAAGACGAGTTTAAAGGGATGAATTGATTGACCAGCGGGGGACTTTAATAATTAGGTACACAAGACGAACACAACACAACTCGGTATAGTGAAAGTACTGACAGTCATAATAATGACCATAGACTCACCCGGGACAGACGATGGATCGTCAGGATCGTCCTGAATAGAGTCCGGCGTCAGACTGGACAATCCTGAGAAAGACATCAGCTCTAGATCTGGTGCCGGCTCTGGGTCCAGGACAGATGTGCATGATGGTTCGGGATCATCGTCCGGATCGGCATTAACAACCGGCAGCTGGAGGCTCGATACATCGGAGACCGTCAACAGCTCTAACACGGATTCAAACCGCTCTTGATCATCCGGATCGGCATTAACCGGCAGCTGGACTCCAGATGGACACGGATGCACTGGTGATGCCCAGTAAAACTCGGACGAATCCTGCTGGGCATCCGTGGGATCGCAGGAGGGATATGTGGACACTAGTATATCGACCTCACTGCAGTCAAGCTTTACAGCCTTCCCCATTCTCCGTAAGAAAGCACAGATGCCTTAAAGAAAGGTAAAAACACAAGAAACCGTAAATACTGAGGCTTGACATCATGAAGAAAGAAGAACATGGGATGAAAACAGTAACAGTTGGCAACATCATTCAAAAACAAGAGAACCAACCAAATATTAATAATAACTTATAATGTTGTGTATTCAATGTCTTTTTTTTTGTGCATTTAATTTTTAGTAAAAGTAATTTATGCAGCGTCCTGAAGACCATGATCCTCTAAAGCAGGGAATATCACACACAAGCATGTTTCAAACTAATCATAATTATTAAACATTGGACACTCAAATTATGGCTATTATTGAAATTTGTACCCAATCCTTGTGTAAATATGTTATGATGTGTCTTGGAATAAAAAATAAATCTGATTATCGGCTTGATCAAACTTCAGTTGTATTTTGATATAATGTGGCGTGGTCATATATGGTAATTAATGACACTCCAGTGATAAATGGTCATTTGATTTACCCTCAGCTCTTCTCTCAGGTATCGGTGCAGTTTTCTGGTCTGGGATGATGCCGCTCCAGTCACGGGAATGAAGCTTCTCCTCTTCCTCTGCCTATAGGGGGACCATATTTTGATTACCAAAAACCAGGACACTCGGCCCAGCAAACAGATACTCAAAGTTTACTCAAAGACGCCTTATTAATTTCAATACATTGAAAGTAGGCTATTCCTCCTCTGTATAAATAGAAAATTGTTACATTACAAGACACAAATTCAGATAGGCTTCTCAGAGGTTACTCAACGTTTTATTAATACAGGTTTCAAAAATAATGAAATAATGTCTCTTATTCTGTATTACAAAAGTAAATATATAGATAATAAATAACTGAAAGAAATACCTCCAAATTGAACAAAAATGTCTCTAACTAACTTGCCAAAAAGAACTAACAAATTCTATTTATATCTTTAGTTTTCTTCCTCTTTATCCTGTTTTTCTTCCTCATCCTCCTTGTTTGCCCATCTATATTTTGCTGTAGAGCTGATCTTTCCCAGCAGTTTTTTGAAAACCAGGACATTTTCATCACTTTATAAAGAACAGCCAGGAGGGCCAGGACGTGAAAACAGGACTGTTGGTCACCCTACCTTTGCCTTGGCTCTGCGAGAGTGTGGAGAAGAAGTGGACGGACGTCCATCATCTGGGCTCTGCTGGCTGTCTCTCTGCCACCCTCTCTTCCTGTGAGCCGGACCTGTGGACACAGAAACAAACTCACAAGACAGAGATGTTAAATATCCAGGAATAAGCTCCTGGCTCTGAGTCCGGGTCGGGCCTGGCATCCTCCTGCAAACAAGAGCAATACAATTTAAAATACAATACAAGAAAGTACAATGCTCCTCAGAAATACCCCCCCCCCTCCCCCCCAAAAAAAAATAAAATAAAAAAAATAAAAAAATAAATAAATAAAATAAATAAATCAAATAAAACTCCAAACTCCCTCCAAAATAAGAAAAGAACAATCAAATTAAAGCGTCGACCCTCAGAAATAATAATAAATAAAAATGAAAATAAAAAACGATGTAGGATATATTATCCGATATCCTTCTGGAATAAAAGTCTCCTCTCCGAAATCCTCCAAACAGCTTCAAAATCTCAAGTTCAGCACAAGAAAATTTGCCGCCAAAGTCTCTGAAATCGCCTCGACTCTCAACAAACCAACAGCGACCAAAGTGTTGATATTTACATTCAAAATTCATAAGACGCGTCGCCATAGCAACTCATACTCGAATGACTCAAATGCACGCACGCGGACCCAAAAGCCGCGTGCGTGAGCGCGTGCCTGAATGTAAATATTAAAAAATAACAAGTGAAATATAATTATGGTTTAATTACTCCCTAGCTCCAAAATTAAAATTCAACTCTTAAAGCACGAAACAAGGCTACCATAAATCTGTGAATTGTTTGATGTGGCTATATTATCAGTAATATAATAATCATTTAAAAAATTTTAAATGATTATTTTATTACTGATAATATATATCAGTGTATTATATATTATTATATATTACTTTTTAAATGATTATAATCAATAAAAACATGCATCAGAAAGGTATTCCTTGCAGAACTGGAAGCTGCAATTTCAGGACCGTAGTTTTCTGTTTCAATACCGAACTGGATCACAATACACTCATTTAACCCCTTTCGCAGAAGATTATTGTTGTTCAACATTCATTATTCATCAAAGCATCACACTCGTACTTATTTGAACTGGACAAACTGCATCATTGATTTGTGAAAGTACATATGAAAATATACTACTGTATGTACTTGTTCTTTCTGGTGCCCTGATGAAACTGCTCCTCACATCTTCTGGGATTGTCCTCACACACAACTATTTTGAGACCAATTTTGGGACGAATTAACTGCAATGTTCTTCCGGGTTTCTCTCTCTCTCTCTTTTTAAAGGATGTAATGTTTGGCTTTTTAATATACAAAGAGTTTAAACAAATGAATACTTTATTATTAATCTATTATTGCTATTAAATTCTCTCTTCAAAATCCTTTATTCACTGTTTTTAGGAGAGAGGTCCAACAGTACATACAAAATATTTCATCATCTGAGAGCCTTAAAGCTCAGTAACCTTGTTTCAACTTTTTAACTCATTTCGTTAAAGTTTTCTGTTCTGTTTTTCTTGTTTTTACATGTATATATAGGCTATATGAAATCTCTATGTATAGGCCCATGTATATTTGCATAAATGATGGATTTTATTATCATTTAATTGTATGTAAGTTTTACATTTTTGCTATGTACTTGTATTTTTGATACCTTGGCATTACATTAAAAATAGGGTGGATAGAGGACCTGCCCCTCCTGAAGAATATAATTTTTTTCCCATATAAAGATTAAAGTGTGTGGAAAATGCTGAGGTGCAATAGGTGACTGTCTACAATTAATTTTTTTTATTATGCGGGTTGAAAGTCTCCTCACATCCTGATAGCAATCACAGTGTTAAGCGGTCGAACACACACACCATCTCTCAAAATCAGGTACGCCAATATATTATTATTACAAAATATTATTTACTGAACAATAAAAGTTAAATAACAGCCATTATACAAGAATACATTATACAAACATACATTATACACGAATACAAAGTGTGTAGAATAGTCAACTCAAGTCAAATATATTTAAAAAGCACTTTTTACAATACAGATTGTATCAAATCTGCTTCACAGTATCAATCAAAAGAACTTAACAGTGTTTGTTTATTACTGGGGGAAAAAAAGACATCCAAGTTTGGTGGAGCTGATCAATGGTATGATGGGACATTTACTTTGAATATCCCCAACTGAGCAAGCCAAAGGCAACAGTGGCAAGGAACCGAAAAACTCCATCAAGTGACCCGATGGTGTCCTAAAACTCCATCAGATGACCCGATGGAGAAAAAAAAAAAAAACCTTGGGAGAACCCAGGCTCAGTCGGGGGCCAGTTGTCCTCTGGCGTTTATGAACTAGAGGCCAAATTTACAGTAACTGTAAGATAAAAATTTGATATGAACGCCTGGCTAAATAAATGCATCTTTAGTCTAGCTTTAAGCTGGGAGATAAATGTGAAAATGGAAATAAATGTGAAAATGGTGGATCTGGATATTCTAGGAATGAAAATAAATAAAAATAAATAAAATACAAAAGGTGATGCTATTAGAATTTATACTAATTTATGACTCAAGACTTGGGTATAATCCGTCTTTTTAGTGGTACGGGTGTAGTGTAGACGCACGACTCACGTATAGGAAAATGTTCGATTGTAAGTGAGTGTAAAGAAAGTGAGTTTGGCAATCGATCGCAGGGCGAGCAGCAGTGAAGCAGTGTCTCGCTCTACAACTAACAACCAAACGCTCCAGCCGTATTTGCAGTTCCAGCCGTATAATGGCTTGAGACGCGTCTGACCTAATTTTAGCTACGTTTGAATCTAATTCTAGCTACAACTCTTTCACCCAATTACCCTTTAAATTCTCCTTTCAACTCTCGTCACCTTAGAAACAAAATAGGAAAAGATGAGAAAAACCAATACAATATTCAATCAGAATAAAAAATCTAAAAAATGAAAATAAAATACAAAAGGACTTGAAACAATCAAGAAAAAACAACAACAGCAACGTGGAAAATTGAAATCACACTAAGTCCAATTTAGTCCTCCTCAACCAACAGTGTCCGTGTATATCAGGTTGCCGAATTTCAGCTTCAGTTTGACGATTCTTCCGCAATTCAGGCTTAGTCAATCCAGAAAAGAAACGTGTGCACAGTCGTACAACTCAGCTCAGGATCAGCTTGAGACTGGATTAACTGGAAACAGGCTCGTAATCTCCCATTAAAATTGATAACTCTGAGAGAAGATCAGTCAGACTTGGAGCAGACGATGAATCGAAGCTAAAGAAACTTGACTGGGAACCAGATGGACTTGAGAAGGGTGACGTGTCTAAACTGATCTCGCGGTGAGATGGACCCCAGAAGGGTAACTGGTCAGAACTGATCTCGCAGTGAGATGGAGCTGGCTCGGTTAAGTCCCTGGAGAGGACAGATATTTGTGGCTGTAGATCTGCCGGATCTGGGTCCACTGTGTCGTCCCCGTAACAGCCAAGAGCGGAAATCTTTATAGTTTTCCATGTTCGTTGGATGAATGAGCTGATGTCTTTCTTCACCCTCCTTCTTGATTGTTTTTCTAAAAAAAAGAAAAAATGGAAAAATAAATTCAATTACGCCACGCCAACTTCGGACAGAACAAAGACGACTAAAGCAAATCATGTAAAGGCAATAAAACGGCAAAAAAAAGTGATGGACTTATAATAGCTTGTGACTGTGTCATGGGTTACAGTCGAGAATCACAAAATCATTTTCATATTAATAAATCCCTTATGTAAACGTATATATGACTACAGCCCACACACAAAAATCAAAAATGCCTTTTCAAACGGAAGAAAACCGGATGTGTAACTATTTTCATGCACTCATTCCTATAAAAAACGAAATACGTTTCAAGGTTCACATTTAATCCAGTCGGATTCTCTTTTTTTTATCTAGAGCTAATAAACTGTGTACCGCAGTCAAATCAGAAAAGTAACACACAACAGTAAACTACAATCAAAATGCTCATTTCAAATGGAAATTTGATTCAAAATCGAGAATCCTTTCGAATCGTGAAGAACCAAAAGATTCCCACCGCTAGATTATAGTGAAAAATAAAATAGATGCTGAATGTTGAACACTAATAATTTAAGGGGAACAAGAATAACATAAACCGTAGACTAGAGCAAAAGTCTACAACTATAACGAAAAGAATGACAGTAGACTAATAATAGACTTACCAACAGCCGGCGCTATCATAGCCCTCCATTTCCTACGGAGAAACGCGCCCACATCTTTCTTCTTCTTCTTTGTTGGGCTTTCAGCAAAATCTGAGGGAAGACATAATGAAGAAAGAATTCAATTGTAAGGTGAGACAACTGGAAAAGTGGGACATTTTTCAAGTATTTTCAGAGTATTTCCTCCTTAAAACTGCAGTGAACCAAAGACAGTCTCAAAAACACGCTTTGAAATCGCTGGTGTTTCTGACGTCACAAACCACCTTGCAACCAATCAGATCAACGTGTGATCGTCAACCAGTGGATCTCTGGGCTGAGTGAGTGAGTGAGCGAGTGAGTGGAGGTGGGGCTCATTTGCATATTCATAGAACCGAGCATACTAAATGAGGCAAAAAACATTTAAATATGGAATTATTTGGTGATCAAAGACGAGTTTAAAGGGATGAATTGATTGACCAGCGGGGGACTTTAATAATTAGGTACACAAGACGAACACAACACAACTCGGTATAGTGAAAGTACTGACAGTCATAATAATGACCATAGACTCACCCGGGACAGACGATGGATCGTCAGGATCGTCCTGAATAGAGTCCGGCGTCAGACTGGACAATCCTGAGAAAGACATCAGCTCTAGATCTGGTGCCGGCTCTGGGTCCAGGACAGATGTGCATGATGGTTCGGGATCATCGTCCGGATCGGCATTAACAACCGGCAGCTGGAGGCTCGATACATCGGAGACCGTCAACAGCTCTAACACGGATTCAAACCGCTCTTGATCATCCGGATCGGCATTAACCGGCAGCTGGACTCCAGATGGACACGGATGCACTGGTGATGCCCAGTAAAACTCGGACGAATCCTGCTGGGCATCCGTGGGATCGCAGGAGGGATATGTGGACACTAGTATATCGACCTCACTGCAGTCAAGCTTTACAGCCTTCCCCATTCTCCGTAAGAAAGCACAGATGCCTTAAAGAAAGGTAAAAACACAAGAAACCGTAAATACTGAGGCTTGACATCATGAAGAAAGAAGAACATGGGATGAAAACAGTAACAGTTGGCAACATCATTCAAAAACAAGAGAACCAACCAAATATTAATAATAACTTATAATGTTGTGTATTCAATGTCTTTTTTTTTGTGCATTTAATTTTTAGTAAAAGTAATTTATGCAGCGTCCTGAAGACCATGATCCTCTAAAGCAGGGAATATCACACACAAGCATGTTTCAAACTAATCATAATTATTAAACATTGGACACTCAAATTATGGCTATTATTGAAATTTGTACCCAATCCTTGTGTAAATATGTTATGATGTGTCTTGGAATAAAAAATAAATCTGATTATCGGCTTGATCAAACTTCAGTTGTATTTTGATATAATGTGGCGTGGTCATATATGGTAATTAATGACACTCCAGTGATAAATGGTCATTTGATTTACCCTCAGCTCTTCTCTCAGGTATCGGTGCAGTTTTCTGGTCTGGGATGATGCCGCTCCAGTCACGGGAATGAAGCTTCTCCTCTTCCTCTGCCTATAGGGGGACCATATTTTGATTACCAAAAACCAGGACACTCGGCCCAGCAAACAGATACTCAAAGTTTACTCAAAGACGCCTTATTAATTTCAATACATTGAAAGTAGGCTATTCCTCCTCTGTATAAATAGAAAATTGTTACATTACAAGACACAAATTCAGATAGGCTTCTCAGAGGTTACTCAACGTTTTATTAATACAGGTTTCAAAAATAATGAAATAATGTCTCTTATTCTGTATTACAAAAGTAAATATATAGATAATAAATAACTGAAAGAAATACCTCCAAATTGAACAAAAATGTCTCTAACTAACTTGCCAAAAAGAACTAACAAATTCTATTTATATCTTTAGTTTTCTTCCTCTTTATCCTGTTTTTCTTCCTCATCCTCCTTGTTTGCCCATCTATATTTTGCTGTAGAGCTGATCTTTCCCAGCAGTTTTTTGAAAACCAGGACATTTTCATCACTTTATAAAGAACAGCCAGGAGGGCCAGGACGTGAAAACAGGACTGTTGGTCACCCTACCTTTGCCTTGGCTCTGCGAGAGTGTGGAGAAGAAGTGGACGGACGTCCATCATCTGGGCTCTGCTGGCTGTCTCTCTGCCACCCTCTCTTCCTGTGAGCCGGACCTGTGGACACAGAAACAAACTCACAAGACAGAGATGTTAAATATCCAGGAATAAGCTCCTGGCTCTGAGTCCGGGTCGGGCCTGGCATCCTCCTGCAAACAAGAGCAATACAATTTAAAATACAATACAAGAAAGTACAATGCTCCTCAGAAATACCCCCCCCCCCTCCCCCCCAAAAAAAAATAAAAAAAAAAAAATAAAAAAATAAATAAATAAAATAAATAAATCAAATAAAACTCCAAACTCCCTCCAAAATAAGAAAAGAACAATCAAATTAAAGCGTCGACCCTCAGAAATAATAATAAATAAAAATGAAAATAAAAAACGATGTAGGATATATTATCCGATATCCTTCTGGAATAAAAGTCTCCTCTCCGAAATCCTCCAAACAGCTTCAAAATCTCAAGTTCAGCACAAGAAAATTTGCCGCCAAAGTCTCTGAAATCGCCTCGACTCTCAACAAACCAACAGCGACCAAAGTGTTGATATTTACATTCAAAATTCATAAGACGCGTCGCCATAGCAACTCATACTCGAATGACTCAAATGCACGCACGCGGACCCAAAAGCCGCGTGCGTGAGCGCGTGCCTGAATGTAAATATTAAAAAATAACAAGTGAAATATAATTATGGTTTAATTACTCCCTAGCTCCAAAATTAAAATTCAACTCTTAAAGCACGAAACAAGGCTACCATAAATCTGTGAATTGTTTGATGTGGCTATATTATCAGTAATATAATAATCATTTAAAAAATTTTAAATGATTATTTTATTACTGATAATATATATCAGTGTATTATATATTATTATATATTACTTTTTAAATGATTATAATCAATAAAAACATGCATCAGAAAGGTATTCCTTGCAGAACTGGAAGCTGCAATTTCAGGACCGTAGTTTTCTGTTTCAATACCGAACTGGATCACAATACACTCATTTAACCCCTTTCGCAGAAGATTATTGTTGTTCAACATTCATTATTCATCAAAGCATCACACTCGTACTTATTTGAACTGGACAAACTGCATCATTGATTTGTGAAAGTACATATGAAAATATACTACTGTATGTACTTGTTCTTTCTGGTGCCCTGATGAAACTGCTCCTCACATCTTCTGGGATTGTCCTCACACACAACTATTTTGAGACCAATTTTGGGACGAATTAACTGCAATGTTCTTCCGGGTTTCTCTCTCTCTCTCTTTTTAAAGGATGTAATGTTTGGCTTTTTAATATACAAAGAGTTTAAACAAATGAATACTTTATTATTAATCTATTATTGCTATTAAATTCTCTCTTCAAAATCCTTTATTCACTGTTTTTAGGAGAGAGGTCCAACAGTACATACAAAATATTTCATCATCTGAGAGCCTTAAAGCTCAGTAACCTTGTTTCAACTTTTTAACTCATTTCGTTAAAGTTTTCTGTTCTGTTTTTCTTGTTTTTACATGTATATATAGGCTATATGAAATCTCTATGTATAGGCCCATGTATATTTGCATAAATGATGGATTTTATTATCATTTAATTGTATGTAAGTTTTACATTTTTGCTATGTACTTGTATTTTTGATACCTTGGCATTACATTAAAAATAGGGTGGATAGAGGACCTGCCCCTCCTGAAGAATATAATTTTTTTCCCATATAAAGATTAAAGTGTGTGGAAAATGCTGAGGTGCAATAGGTGACTGTCTACAATTAATTTTTTTTATTATGCGGGTTGAAAGTCTCCTCACATCCTGATAGCAATCACAGTGTTAAGCGGTCGAACACACACACCATCTCTCAAAATCAGGTACGCCAATATATTATTATTACAAAATATTATTTACTGAACAATAAAAGTTAAATAACAGCCATTATACAAGAATACATTATACAAACATACATTATACACGAATACAAAGTGTGTAGAATAGTCAACTCAAGTCAAATATATTTAAAAAGCACTTTTTACAATACAGATTGTATCAAATCTGCTTCACAGTATCAATCAAAAGAACTTAACAGTGTTTGTTTATTACTGGGGGAAAAAAAAGACATCCAAGTTTGGTGGAGCTGATCAATGGTATGATGGGACATTTACTTTGAATATCCCCAACTGAGCAAGCCAAAGGCAACAGTGGCAAGGAACCGAAAAACTCCATCAAGTGACCCGATGGTGTCCTAAAACTCCATCAGATGACCCGATGGAGAAAAAAAAAAAAAACCTTGGGAGAACCCAGGCTCAGTCGGGGGCCAGTTGTCCTCTGGCGTTTATGAACTAGAGGCCAAATTTACAGTAACTGTAAGATAAAAATTTGATATGAACGCCTGGCTAAATAAATGCATCTTTAGTCTAGCTTTAAGCTGGGAGATAAATGTGAAAATGGAAATAAATGTGAAAATGGTGGATCTGGATATTCTAGGAATGAAAATAAATAAAAATAAATAAAATACAAAAGGTGATGCTATTAGAATTTATACTAATTTATGACTCAAGACTTGGGTATAATCCGTCTTTTTAGTGGTACGGGTGTAGTGTAGACGCACGACTCACGTATAGGAAAATGTTCGATTGTAAGTGAGTGTAAAGAAAGTGAGTTTGGCAATCGATCGCAGGGCGAGCAGCAGTGAAGCAGTGTCTCGCTCTACAACTAACAACCAAACGCTCCAGCCGTATTTGCAGTTCCAGCCGTATAATGGCTTGAGACGCGTCTGACCTAATTTTAGCTACGTTTGAATCTAATTCTAGCTACAACTCTTTCACCCAATTACCCTTTAAATTCTCCTTTCAACTCTCGTCACCTTAGAAACAAAATAGGAAAAGATGAGAAAAACCAATACAATATTCAATCAGAATAAAAAATCTAAAAAATGAAAATAAAATACAAAAGGACTTGAAACAATCAAGAAAAAACAACAACAGCAACGTGGAAAATTGAAATCACACTAAGTCCAATTTAGTCCTCCTCAACCAACAGTGTCCGTGTATATCAGGTTGCCGAATTTCAGCTTCAGTTTGACGATTCTTCCGCAATTCAGGCTTAGTCAATCCAGAAAAGAAACGTGTGCACAGTCGTACAACTCAGCTCAGGATCAGCTTGAGACTGGATTAACTGGAAACAGGCTCGTAATCTCCCATTAAAATTGATAACTCTGAGAGAAGATCAGTCAGACTTGGAGCAGACGATGAATCGAAGCTAAAGAAACTTGACTGGGAACCAGATGGACTTGAGAAGGGTGACGTGTCTAAACTGATCTCGCGGTGAGATGGACCCCAGAAGGGTAACTGGTCAGAACTGATCTCGCAGTGAGATGGAGCTGGCTCGGTTAAGTCCCTGGAGAGGACAGATATTTGTGGCTGTAGATCTGCCGGATCTGGGTCCACTGTGTCGTCCCCGTAACAGCCAAGAGCGGAAATCTTTATAGTTTTCCATGTTCGTTGGATGAATGAGCTGATGTCTTTCTTCACCCTCCTTCTTGATTGTTTTTCTAAAAAAAAGAAAAAATGGAAAAATAAATTCAATTACGCCACGCCAACTTCGGACAGAACAAAGACGACTAAAGCAAATCATGTAAAGGCAATAAAACGGCAAAAAAAAGTGATGGACTTATAATAGCTTGTGACTGTGTCATGGGTTACAGTCGAGAATCACAAAATCATTTTCATATTAATAAATCCCTTATGTAAACGTATATATGACTACAGCCCACACACAAAAATCAAAAATGCCTTTTCAAACGGAAGAAAACCGGATGTGTAACTATTTTCATGCACTCATTCCTATAAAAAACGAAATACGTTTCAAGGTTCACATTTAATCCAGTCGGATTCTCTTTTTTTTATCTAGAGCTAATAAACTGTGTACCGCAGTCAAATCAGAAAAGTAACACACAACAGTAAACTACAATCAAAATGCTCATTTCAAATGGAAATTTGATTCAAAATCGAGAATCCTTTCGAATCGTGAAGAACCAAAAGATTCCCACCGCTAGATTATAGTGAAAAATAAAATAGATGCTGAATGTTGAACACTAATAATTTAAGGGGAACAAGAATAACATAAACCGTAGACTAGAGCAAAAGTCTACAACTATAACGAAAAGAATGACAGTAGACTAATAATAGACTTACCAACAGCCGGCGCTATCATAGCCCTCCATTTCCTACGGAGAAACGCGCCCACATCTTTCTTCTTCTTCTTTGTTGGGCTTTCAGCAAAATCTGAGGGAAGACATAATGAAGAAAGAATTCAATTGTAAGGTGAGACAACTGGAAAAGTGGGACATTTTTCAAGTATTTTCAGAGTATTTCCTCCTTAAAACTGCAGTGAACCAAAGACAGTCTCAAAAACACGCTTTGAAATCGCTGGTGTTTCTGACGTCACAAACCACCTTGCAACCAATCAGATCAACGTGTGATCGTCAACCAGTGGATCTCTGGGCTGAGTGAGTGAGTGAGCGAGTGAGTGGAGGTGGGGCTCATTTGCATATTCATAGAACCGAGCATACTAAATGAGGCAAAAAACATTTAAATATGGAATTATTTGGTGATCAAAGACGAGTTTAAAGGGATGAATTGATTGACCAGCGGGGGACTTTAATAATTAGGTACACAAGACGAACACAACACAACTCGGTATAGTGAAAGTACTGATAGTCATAATAATGACCATAGACTCACCCGGGACAGACGATGGATCGTCAGGATCGTCCTGAATAGAGTCCGGCGTCAGACTGGACAATCCTGAGAAAGACATCAGCTCTAGATCTGGTGCCGGCTCTGGGTCCAGGACAGATGTGCATGATGGTTCGGGATCATCGTCCGGATCGGCATTAACAACCGGCAGCTGGAGGCTCGATACATCGGAGACCGTCAACAGCTCTAACACGGATTCAAACCGCTCTTGATCATCCGGATCGGCATTAACCGGCAGCTGGACTCCAGATGGACACGGATGCACTGGTGATGCCCAGTAAAACTCGGACGAATCCTGCTGGGCATCCGTGGGATCGCAGGAGGGATATGTGGACACTAGTATATCGACCTCACTGCAGTCAAGCTTTACAGCCTTCCCCATTCTCCGTAAGAAAGCACAGATGCCTTAAAGAAAGGTAAAAACACAAGAAACCGTAAATACTGAGGCTTGACATCATGAAGAAAGAAGAACATGGGATGAAAACAGTAACAGTTGGCAACATCATTCAAAAACAAGAGAACCAACCAAATATTAATAATAACTTATAATGTTGTGTATTCAATGTCTTTTTTTTGTGCATTTAATTTTTAGTAAAAGTAATTTATGCAGCGTCCTGAAGACCATGATCCTCTAAAGCAGGGAATATCACACACAAGCATGTTTCAAACTAATCATAATTATTAAACATTGGACACTCAAATTATGGCTATTATTGAAATTTGTACCCAATCCTTGTGTAAATATGTTATGATGTGTCTTGGAATAAAAAATAAATCTGATTATCGGCTTGATCAAACTTCAGTTGTATTTTGATATAATGTGGCGTGGTCATATATGGTAATTAATGACACTCCAGTGATAAATGGTCATTTGATTTACCCTCAGCTCTTCTCTCAGGTATCGGTGCAGTTTTCTGGTCTGGGATGATGCCGCTCCAGTCACGGGAATGAAGCTTCTCCTCTTCCTCTGCCTATAGGGGGACCATATTTTGATTACCAAAAACCAGGACACTCGGCCCAGCAAACAGATACTCAAAGTTTACTCAAAGATGCCTTATTAATTTCAATACATTGAAAGTAGGCTATTCCTCCTCTGTATAAATAGAAAATTGTTACATTACAAGACACAAATTCAGATAGGCTTCTCCAGTGTTGGGGAAGCTACTCTGAAACTGTAGTTTGACAAGCTACAAGCTACTCGTACGTTAAAGTAGTTTAACTACACTCAAGCTACCCTTTTGGAAAAGTAGTTAGCTACACTACAAGTTACTATCAAAAAGTAGCTAGCTACATTGAAACTACTTTTGCTTTTTGAACAAAATATTATAAATAGGCTATTATATTACATATTATTATTATTATTATTATAACATGTTCTAAATTATATATTATAAATAACTGAATTAGTATCTGATGAATGTTTTAATTAAAATATTTAGTGTTTAAAACAATGCAATACAATTATGATTTCATAGAGTATTGTTTTTTTACACACAACACTCAAATATCTCAGACTGTTTGTCAAAAGTGCAAAATTGCAACAAATAGCCTACAACATTGCAAGAACAAAATATACATTCAACATAAATTGCTTTTAGAACATTTTCTCAAAAATACCGATTTAGCTTGGACAAATAAGGCCACGGGTAATTGACGTTAGTTGTTTCTCCATCCTCCAAATCTGCCGTCACGTCTTGCTCCATCATGGATAATCATAATATGGGTGTGTCAACGCACTTCTTTACGTCAGTGAACCGTTTGCCGCAAGATGCGTGATTAAACAACAGGTGGCGGTAACAGTGCCGGCGCTATGGGGGGGCATTAGGGGGCAATGCCCCCCCAAATGTCTTTTAATGCCCCCCCAAATTGAATTATGATATAATTTACAAAATAATATCAGTTTAATTTAATTCACATTTCAGTGAGAAATAGTACAAATATATGTCTACAAACGGCTCATTAACTGAAAATACAATAAAGCCAACATAAAAACCACAATGTGACGCTCTGAGGAAACCCCCCTGCCGCCCCCCCAATCACGCAAGTTAATACTTGAATGAAGTTGGCGCGACCGCGCGAGCTTCCTGGCTGCATTCAAAACAAAGCAAACAGATGAATACTCTCCAAAAATGGACATTAGAAAATAGTTCAATACCACAGTTTCTCCTTACACGTCGATTAACGATTCTGCTGACCCTATACAGCAAGACAACGACAGCCCGGCTTTGGTATTTGGTGCTTCTACCGTGCAGTGTTGTAGTCGAGACCAGCTCACTCAAGTCCGAGTCCAGACCTTTACAGTCTATGGTCCAGACCGAGACCAAAGACAGTCGAGTCCGAGTCGTTAGTGTATTTATCTAACTGGCATGTCGGCTACTGTAAATGTTCGCTATATTGTTTAGTAAGCCTATTTTTTGCGCTGCCCATTGTCCTGAAATGTCACTCACTCCCGCCGTGGAGAAACAGGTGTTTAAGCCTATATTTTCTTGTAAATGGAAATTGTAGAATAATATCCGTGTATGTTGTGGGTGTTTTTATTTGTTTTGATAAAGATAACTACATGATGCTTTTTTAATAGTAGGCTACGAATTTAAATGCTTATGTTAGAACAAAGCAGAATAAAGATGAGTTACTTAGCTTTTTCTCTCTCTCTCTCTCTCTCTCTCTCTCTCTCTCTCTCTCTCTCTCTCTCTCTCTCTCTCTTCCGCCATTGAGATAGCATTTAAAACGACTATTCTGTCAGTGAGAGACGTGTGCTCGTTAGCTTGCTATTATAAAGCTGTGGTCAGAGTCGGTCTCGCATTTTTTTAAAAAAAGCCTCTTTAACCCTTAATTAATCAAATTTCTTAAGAGTCGCTCATCTTGCAATGTGTAATGGTTGTGTTTATGGGTTGCATTACTTCATGGTAATAACTAACAGAAAAGGCAGTAGGAATAATAAATATAGGATATCTGATATCCGAAAAAAGTCCCCATATAGTGCCCACCCATTGAAAATAAATGCCCCCCTGCTAAAAACGGTCTGAAGCCGGCTCTGGGCGGTAATGGCAAAAAAAGAGTTTGTAATCTAACAAGAAGAAGAATATCCCTGCATCGCGCTGATTCGCGCAGGCCCGACAAACCAAAGGGCGTAATCCATCGAGCGGAAGTTGAAGCCTCGTGGGAGCTGACATCTTGTTGGAGAACTTCACTTGCGTTAGCATTCCCATTGACTCCCATTCATTTTGGCGTCACTTTGACAGTGAATAACTTTACATCTGAGGCGTTTGAAGACCCCATTGGTCCTTTATTTATTTCTAAAGAAACTCGACAATGTATAAATAGCTCCATTACCTTGTAGCTTATGTTATGTCCCCGTAGAAGCAGTTTTAGTGAAAGTAGGCTAACGATTGCGTCATACCCTTTTGAGATTACCGTATGGACACGAGAAGAAGCTCGCGCGCAATCGGGAAACGTGGAGGCAGAATGACAAAATAATTTATCAGAATACCTAGCAAACTTGTCTCCTTCTCCTAGCTCATGGACAGCTCCTATTCATACTCTCCGCCTCTGCGCATGTTTCGGAAGGGAATGATTCAGATTTCTCATGCCACCGCACTAGAAATCAAACGGGTCACTCACGTCACATCTACGTAGACTAGCTCTGTATGAGTCTGCGCGTCAGGGACGGAAGTGGTAAAAAATCGCCAAAAACGGGCTTCAGTCGTCTCAATGGAGTTCCAATGAGATCGCTCTGTCCATTTCTTTTACTGTCTATGCGACAAACGCAATGTAGCTTTTGCTCGCGCTACACCGCTACTTGATGCAAAAAGTAGTTAGCTACTGGAAAAGCTACACTGTTTAAAAAGCAACTGAGCTACTGCCAAGCTACTGAAAAATGTAGTTAAGTTAGTAGCGCCGCTACTTGTAGTTAACTACTCCCCAACACTGGGCTTCTCAGAGGTTACTCAACGTTTTATTAATACAGGTTTCAAAAATAATGAAATAATGTCTCTTATTCTGTATTACAAAAGTAAATATATAGATAATAAATAACTGAAAGAAATACCTCCAGATTGAACAAAAATGTCTCTAACTAACTTGCCAAAAAGAACTAACAAATTCTATTTATATCTTTAGTTTTCTTCCTCTTTATCCTGTTTTTCTTCCTCATCCTCCTTGTTTGCCCATCTATATTTTGCTGTAGAGCTGATCTTTCCCAGCAGTTTTTTTGAAAACCAGGACATTTTCATCACTTTATAAAGAACAGCCAGGAGGGCCAGGACGTGAAAACAGGACTGTTGGTCACCCTACCTTTGCCTTGGCTCTGTGAGAGTGTGGAGAAGAAGTGGACGGACGTCCATCATCTGGGCTCTGCTGGCTGTCTCTCTGCCACCCTCTCTTCCTGTGAGCCGGACCTGTGGACACAGAAACAAACTCACAAGACAGAGATGTTAAATATCCAGGAATAAGCTCCTGGCTCTGAGTCCGGGTCGGGCCTGGCATCCTCCTGCAAACAAGAACAATACAATTTAAAATACAATACAAGAAAATACAATGCTCCTCAGAAATACCCCCCCCCCCCCCCCCAAAAAAAAATAAATAAAAAAAATAAAAATAAAAATAAATAAATAAAATAAATAAATCAAATAAAACTCCAAACTCCCTCCAAAATAAGAAAAGAACAATCAAATTAAAGCGTCGACCCTCAGAAATAATAATAAATAAAAATGAAAATAAAAAACGATGTAGGATATATTATCCGATATCCTTCTGGAATAAAAGTCTCCTCTCCGAAATCCTCCAAACAGCTTCAAAATCTCAAGTTCAGCACAAGAAAATTTGCCGCCAAAGTCTCTGAAATCGCCTCGACTCTCAACAAACCAACAGCGATCAAAGTGTTGATATTTACATTCAAAATTCATAAGACGCGTCGCCATAGCAACTCATACTCGAATGACTCAAATGCACGCACGCGGACCCAAAAGCCGCGTGCGTGAGCGCGTGCCTGAATGTAAATATTAAAAAATAACAAGTGAAATATAATTATGGTTTAATTACTCCCTAGCTCCAAAATTAAAATTCAACTCTTAAAGCACGAAACAAGGCTACCATAAATCTGTGAATTGTTTGATGTGGCTATATTATCAGTAATAAAATAATCATTTAAAAAATTTTAAATGATTATTTTATTACTGATAATATATATCAGTGTATTATATATTATTATATATTACTTTTTAAATGATTATAATCATTAAAAACATGCATCAGAAAGGTATTCCTTGCAGAACTGGAAGCTGCAATTTCAGGACCGTAGTTTTCTGTTTCAATACCGAACTGGATCACAATACACTCATTTAACCCCTTTCGCAGAAGATTATTGTTGTTCAACATTCATTATTCATCAAAGCATCACACTCGTACTTATTTGAACTGGACAAACTGCATCATTGATTTGTGAAAGTACATATGAAAATATACTACTGTATGTACTTGTTCTTTCTGGTGCCCTGATGAAACTGCTCCTCACATCTTCTGGGATTGTCCTCACACACAACTATTTTGAGACCAATTTTGGGACGAATTAACTGCAATGTTCTTCCGGGTTTCTCTCTCTCTCTCTTTTTAAAGGATGTAATGTTTGGCTTTTTAATATACAAAGAGTTTAAACAAATGAATACTTTATTATTAATCTATTATTGCTATTAAATTCTCTCTTCAAAATCCTTTATTCACTGTTTTTAGGAGAGAGGTCCAACAGTACGTACATACAAAATATTTCATCATCTGAGAGCCTTAAAGCTCAGTAACCTTGTTTCAACTTTTTAACTCATTTCGTTAAAGTTTTCTGTTCTGTTTTTCTTGTTTTTACATGTATATATAGGCTATATGAAATCTCTATGTATAGGCCCATGTATATTTGCATAAATGATGGATTTTATTATCATTTAATTGTATGTACGTTTTACATTTTTGCTATGTACTTGTATTTTTGATACCTTGGCATTACATTAAAAATAGGGTGGATAGAGGACCTGCCCCTCCTGAAGAATATAATTTTTTTTCCCATATAAAGATTAAAGTGTGTGGAAAATGCTGAGGTGCAATAGGTGACTGTCTACAATTAATTTTTTTTATTATGCGGGTTGAAAGTCTCCTCACATCCTGATAGCAATCACAGTGTTAAGCGGTCGAACACACACACCATCTCTCAAAATCAGGTACGCCAATATATTATTATTACAAAATATTATTTACTGAACAATAAAAGTTAAATAACAGCCATTATACAAGAATACATTATACAAGCATACATTATACACGAATACAAAGTGTGTAGAATAGTCAACTCAAGTCAAATATATTTAAAAAGCACTTTTTACAATACAGATTGTATCAAATCTGCTTCACAGTATCAATCAAAAGAACTTAACAGTGTTTGTTTATTACTGGGGGAAAAAAAAGACATCCAAGTTTGGTGGAGCTGATCAATGGTATGATGGGACATTTACTTTGAATATCCCCAACTGAGCAAGCCAAAGGCAACAGTGGCAAGGAACCGAAAAACTCCATCAAGTGACCCGATGGTGTCCTAAAACTCCATCAGATGACCCGATGGAGAAAAAAAAAAAAAACCTTGGGAGAACCCAGGCTCAGTCGGGGGCCAGTTGTCCTCTGGCGTTTATGAACTAGAGGCCAAATTTACAGTAACTGTAAGATAAAAATTTGATATGAACGCCTGGCTAAATAAATGCATCTTTAGTCTAGCTTTAAGCTGGGAGATAAATGTGAAAATGGAAATAAATGTGAAAATGGTGGATCTGGATATTCTAGGAATGAAAATAAATAAAAATAAATAAAATACAAAAGGTGATGCTATTAGAATTTATACTAATTTATGACTCAAGACTTGGGTATAATCCGTCTTTTTAGTGGTACGGGTGTAGTGTAGACCCACGACTCACGTATAGGAAAATGTTCGATTGTAAGTGAGTGTAAAGAAAGTGAGTTTGGCAATCGATCGCAGGGCGAGCAGCAGTGAAGCAGTGTCTCGCTCTACAACTAACAACCAAACGCTCCAGCCGTATTTGCAGTTCCAGCCGTATAATGGCTTGAGACGCGTCTGACCTAATTTTAGCTACGTTTGAATCTAATTCTAGCTACAACTCTTTCACCCAATTACCCTTTAAATTCTCCTTTCAACTCTCGTCACCTTAGAAACAAAATAGGAAAAGATGAGAAAAACCAATACAATATTCAATCAGAATAAAAAATCTAAAAAATGAAAATAAAATACAAAAGGACTTGAAACAATCAAGAAAAAACAACAACAGCAACGTGGAAAATTGAAATCACACTAAGTCCAATTTAGTCCTCCTCAACCAACAGTGTCCGTGTATATCAGGTTGCCGAATTTCAGCTTCAGTTTGACGATTCTTCCGCAATTCAGGCTTAGTCAATCCAGAAAAGAAACGTGTGCACAGTCGTACAACTCAGCTCAGGATCAGCTTGAGACTGGATTAACTGGAAACAGGCTCGTAATCTCCCATTAAAATTGATAACTCTGAGAGAAGATCAGTCAGACTTGGAGCAGACGATGAATCGAAGCTAAAGAAACTTGACTGGGAACCAGATGGACTTGAGAAGGGTGACGTGTCTAAACTGATCTCGCGGTGAGATGGACCCCAGAAGGGTAACTGGTCAGAACTGATCTCGCAGTGAGATGGAGCTGGCTCGGTTAAGTCCCTGGAGAGGACAGATATTTGTGGCTGTAGATCTGCCGGATCTGGGTCCACTGTGTCGTCCCCGTAACAACCAAGAGCGGAAACCTTTATAGTTTTCCATGTTCGTTGGATGAATGAGCTGATGTCTTTCTTCACCCTCCTTCTTGATTGTTTTTCTAAAAAAAAGAAAAAATGGAAAAATAAATTCAATTACGCCACGCCAACTTCGGACAGAACAAAGACGACTAAAGCAAATCATGTAAAGGCAATAAAACGGCAAAAAAAGTGATGGACTTATAATAGCTTGTGACTGTGTCATGGGTTACAGTCGAGAATCACAAAATCATTTTCATATTAATAAATCCCTTATGTAAACGTATATATGACTACAGCCCACACACAAAAATCAAAAATGCCTTTTCAAACGGAAGAAAACCGGATGTGTAACTATTTTCATGCACTCATTCCTATAAAAAACGAAATACGTTTCAAGGTTCACATTTAATCCAGTCGGATTCTCTTTTTTTTATCTAGAGCTAATAAACTGTGTACCGCAGTCAAATCAGAAAAGTAACACACAACAGTAAACTACAATCAAAATGCTCATTTCAAATGGAAATTTGATTCAAAATCGAGAATCCTTTCGAATCGTGAAGAACCAAAAGATTCCCACCGCTAGATTATAGTGAAAAATAAAATAGATGCTGAATGTTGAACACTAATAAATTAAGGGGAACAAGAATAACATAAACCGTAGACTAGAGCAAAAGTCTACAACTATAACGAAAAGAATGACAGTAGACTAATAATAGACTTACCAACAGCCGGCGCTATCATAGCCCTCCATTTCCTACGGAGAAACGCGCCCACATCTTTCTTCTTCTTCTTTGTTGGGCTTTCAGCAAAATCTGAGGGAAGACATAATGAAGAAAGAATTCAATTGTAAGGTGAGACAACTGGAAAAGTGGGACATTTTTCAAGTATTTTCAGAGTATTTCCTCCTTAAAACTGCAGTGAACCAAAGACAGTCTCAAAAACACGCTTTGAAATCGCTGGTGTTTCTGACGTCACAAACCACCTTGCAACCAATCAGATCAACGTGTGATCGTCAACCAGTGGATCTCTGGGCTGAGTGAGTGAGTGAGCGAGTGAGTGGAGGTGGGGCTCATTTGCATATTCATAGAACCGAGCATACTAAATGAGGCAAAAAACATTTAAATATGGAATTATTTGGTGATCAAAGACGAGTTTAAAGGGATGAATTGATTGACCAGCGGGGGACTTTAATAATTAGGTACACAAGACGAACACAACACAACTCGGTATAGTGAAAGTACTGACAGTCATAATAATGACCATAGACTCACCCGGGACAGACGATGGATCGTCAGGATCGTCCTGAATAGAGTCCGGCGTCAGACTGGACAATCCTGAGAAAGACATCAGCTCTAGATCTGGTGCCGGCTCTGGGTCCAGGACAGATGTGCATGATGGTTCGGGATCATCGTCCGGATCGGCATTAACAACCGGCAGCTGGAGGCTCGATACATCGGAGACCGTCAACAGCTCTAACACGGATTCAAACCGCTCTTGATCATCCGGATCGGCATTAACCGGCAGCTGGACTCCAGATGGACACGGATGCACTGGTGATGCCCAGTAAAACTCGGACGAATCCTGCTGGGCATCCGTGGGATCGCAGGAGGGATATGTGGACACTAGTATATCGACCTCACTGCAGTCAAGCTTTACAGCCTTCCCCATTCTCCGTAAGAAAGCACAGATGCCTTAAAGAAAGGTAAAAACACAAGAAACCGTAAATACTGAGGCTTGACATCATGAAGAAAGAAGAACATGGGATGAAAACAGTAACAGTTGGCAACATCATTCAAAAACAAGAGAACCAACCAAATATTAATAATAACTTATAATGTTGTGTATTCAATGTCTTTTTTTTGTGCATTTAATTTTTAGTAAAAGTAATTTATGCAGCGTCCTGAAGACCATGATCCTCTAAAGCAGGGAATATCACACACAAGCATGTTTCAAACTAATCATAATTATTAAACATTGGACACTCAAATTATGGCTATTATTGAAATTTGTACCCAATCCTTGTGTAAATATGTTATGATATGTCTTGGAATAAAAAATAAATCTGATTATCGGCTTGATCAAACTTCAGTTGTATTTTGATATAATGTGGCGTGGTCATATATGGTAATTAATGACACTCCAGTGATAAATGGTCATTTGATTTACCCTCAGCTCTTCTCTCAGGTATCGGTGCAGTTTTCTGGTCTGGGATGATGCCGCTCCAGTCACGGGAATGAAGCTTCTCCTCTTCCTCTGCCTATAGGGGGACCATATTTTGATTACCAAAAACCAGGACACTCGGCCCAGCAAACAGATACTCAAAGTTTACTCAAAGATGCCTTATTAATTTCAATACATTGAAAGTAGGCTATTCCTCCTCTGTATAAATAGAAAATTGTTACAAGACACAAATTCAGATAGGCTTCTCAGAGGTTACTCAACGTTTTATTAATACAGGTTTCAAAAATAATGAAATAATGTCTCTTATTCTGTAGGCTATTACAAAAGTAAATATATAGATAATAAATAACTGAAAGAAATACCTCCAAATTGAACAAAAATGTCTCTAACTAACTTGCCAAAAAGAACTAACAAATTCTATTTATATCTTTAGTTTTCTTCCTCTTTATCCTGTTTTTCTTCCTCATCCTCCTTGTTTGCCCATCTATATTTTGCTGTAGAGCTGATCTTTCCCAGCAGTTTTTTGAAAACCAGGACATTTTCATCACTTTATAAAGAACAGCCAGGAGGGCCAGGACGTGAAAACAGGACTGTTGGTCACCCTACCTTTGCCTTGGCTCTGCGAGAGTGTGGAGAAGAAGTGGACGGACGTCCATCATCTGGGCTCTGCTGGCTGTCTCTCTGCCACCCTCTCTTCCTGTGAGCCGGACCTGTGGACACAGAAACAAACTCACAAGACAGAGATGTTAAATATCCAGGAATAAGCTCCTGGCTCTGAGTCCGGGTCGGGCCTGGCATCCTCCTGCAAACAAGAGCAATACAATTTAAAATACAATACAAGAAAATACAATGCTCCTCAGAAATACCCCCCCCCCCCCCCCCCCCAAAAAAAAATAAATAAATAAAAAAAATAAAAATAAATAAATAAAATAAATAAATCAAATAAAACTCCAAACTCCCTCCAAAATAAGAAAAGAACAATCAAATTAAAGCGTCGACCCTCAGAAATAATAATAAATAAAAATGAAAATAAAAAACGATGTAGGATATATTATCCGATATCCTTCTGGAATAAAAGTCTCCTCTCCGAAATCCTCCAAACAGCTTCAAAATCTCAAGTTCAGCACAAGAAAATTTGCCGCCAAAGTCTCTGAAATCGCCTCGACTCTCAACAAACCAACAGCGACCAAAGTGTTGATATTTACATTCAAAATTCATAAGACGCGTCGCCATAGCAACTCATACTCGAATGACTCAAATGCACGCACGCGGACCCAAAAGCCGCGTGCGTGAGCGCGTGCCTGAATGTAAATATTAAAAAATAACAAGTGAAATATAATTATGGTTTAATTACTCCCTAGCTCCAAAATTAAAATTCAACTCTTAAAGCACGAAACAAGGCTACCATAAATCTGTGAATTGTTTGATGTGGCTATATTATCAGTAATAAAATAATCATTTAAAAATTTTTAAATGATTATTTTATTACTGATAATATATATCAGTGTATTATATATTATTATATATTACTTTTTAAATGATTATAATCATTAAAAACATGCATCAGAAAGGTATTCCTTGCAGAACTGGAAGCTGCAATTTCAGGACCGTAGTTTTCTGTTTCAATACCGAACTGGATCACAATACACTCATTTAACCCCTTTCGCAGAAGATTATTGTTGTTCAACTTTCATTATTCATCAAAGCATCACACTCGTACTTATTTGAACTGGACAAACTGCATCATTGATTTGTGAAAGTACATATGAAAATATACTACTGTATGTACTTGTTCTTTCTGGTGCCCTGATGAAACTGCTCCTCACATCTTCTGGGATTGTCCTCACACACAACTATTTTGAGACCAATTTTGGGACGAATTAACTGCAATGTTCTTCCGGGTTTCTCTCTCTCTCTCTCTTTTTAAAGGATGTAATGTTTGGCTTTTTAATATACAAAGAGTTTAAACAAATGAATACTTTATTATTAATCTATTATTGCTATTAAATTCTCTCTTCAAAATCCTTTATTCACTGTTTTTAGGAGAGAGGTCCAACAGTACATACAAAAAATTTCATCATCTGAGAGCCTTAAAGCTCAGTAACCTTGTTTCAACTTTTTAACTCATTTCGTTAAAGTTTTCTGTTCTGTTTTTCTTGTTTTTACATGTATATATAGGCTATATGAAATCTCTATGTATAGGCCCATGTATATTTGCATAAATGATGGATTTTATTATCATTTAATTGTATGTAAGTTTTACAATTTTGCTATGTACTTGTATTTTTGA
This sequence comes from Cyprinella venusta, assembly GCA_038021265.1. Taxonomy (NCBI): domain Eukaryota; kingdom Metazoa; phylum Chordata; class Actinopteri; order Cypriniformes; family Leuciscidae; genus Cyprinella; species Cyprinella venusta. Next base: position 5,675,148 of record CM075876.1, on the reverse strand, counting down.
TACCTTGGCATTACATTAAAAATAGGGTGGATAGAGGACCTGCCCCTCCTGAAGAATATAATTTTTTTTCCCATATAAAGATTAAAGTGTGTGGAAAATGCTGAGGTGCAATAGGTGACTGTCTACAATTAATTTTTTTTATTATGCGGGTTGAAAGTCTCCTCACATCCTGATAGCAATCACAGTGTTAAGCGGTCGAACACACACACCATCTCTCAAAATCAGGTACGCCAATATATTATTATTACAAAATATTATTTACTGAACAATAAAAGTTAAATAACAGCCATTATACAAGAATACATTATACAAGCATACATTATACACGAATACAAAGTGTGTAGAATAGTCAACTCAAGTCAAATATATTTAAAAAGCACTTTTTACAATACAGATTGTATCAAATCTGCTTCACAGTATCAATCAAAAGAACTTAACAGTGTTTGTTTATTACTGGGGGAAAAAAAAGACATCCAAGTTTGGTGGAGCTGATCAATGGTATGATGGGACATTTACTTTGAATATCCCCAACTGAGCAAGCCAAAGGCAACAGTGGCAAGGAACCGAAAAACTCCATCAAGTGACCCGATGGTGTCCTAAAACTCCATCAGATGACCCGATGGAGAAAAAAAAAAAAAACCTTGGGAGAACCCAGGCTCAGTCGGGGGCCAGTTGTCCTCTGGCGTTTATGAACTAGAGGCCAAATTTACAGTAACTGTAAGATAAAAATTTGATATGAACGCCTGGCTAAATAAATGCATCTTTAGTCTAGCTTTAAGCTGGGAGATAAATGTGAAAATGGAAATAAATGTGAAAATGGTGGATCTGGATATTCTAGGAATGAAAATAAATAAAAATAAATAAAATACAAAAGGTGATGCTATTAGAATTTATACTAATTTATGACTCAAGACTTGGGTATAATCCGTCTTTTTAGTGGTACGGGTGTAGTGTAGACGCACGACTCACGTATAGGAAAATGTTCGATTGTAAGTGAGTGTAAAGAAAGTGAGTTTGGCAATCGATCGCAGGGCGAGCAGCAGTGAAGCAGTGTCTCGCTCTACAACTAACAACCAAACGCTCCAGCCGTATTTGCAGTTCCAGACGTATAATGGCTTGAGACGCGTCTGACCTAATTTTAGCTACGTTTGAATCTAATTCTAGCTACAACTCTTTCACCCAATTACCCTTTAAATTCTCCTTTCAACTCTCGTCACCTTAGAAACAAAATAGGAAAAGATGAGAAAAACCAATACAATATTCAATCAGAATAAAAAATCTAAAAAATGAAAATAAAATACAAAAGGACTTGAAACAATCAAGAAAAAACAACAACAGCAACGTGGAAAATTGAAATCACACTAAGTCCAATTTAGTCCTCCTCAACCAACAGTGTCCGTGTATATCAGGTTGCCGAATTTCAGCTTCAGTTTGACGATTCTTCCGCAATTCAGGCTTAGTCAATCCAGAAAAGAAACGTGTGCACAGTCGTACAACTCAGCTCAGGATCAGCTTGAGACTGGATTAACTGGAAACAGGCTCGTAATCTCCCATTAAAATTGATAACTCTGAGAGAAGATCAGTCAGACTTGGAGCAGACGATGAATCGAAGCTAAAGAAACTTGACTGGGAACCAGATGGACTTGAGAAGGGTGACGTGTCTAAACTGATCTCGCGGTGAGATGGACCCCAGAAGGGTAACTGGTCAGAACTGATCTCGCAGTGAGATGGAGCTGGCTCGGTTAAGTCCCTGGAGAGGACAGATATTTGTGGCTGTAGATCTGCCGGATCTGGGTCCACTGTGTCGTCCCCGTAACAACCAAGAGCGGAAACCTTTATAGTTTTCCATGTTCGTTGGATGAATGAGCTGATGTCTTTCTTCACCCTCCTTCTTGATTGTTTTTCTAAAAAAAAGAAAAAATGGAAAAATAAATTCAATTACGCCACGCCAACTTCGGACAGAACAAAGACGACTAAAGCAAATCATGTAAAGGCAATAAAACGGCAAAAAAAGTGATGGACTTATAATAGCTTGTGACTGTGTCATGGGTTACAGTCGAGAATCACAAAATCATTTTCATATTAATAAATCCCTTATGTAAACGTATATATGACTACAGCCCACACACAAAAATCAAAAATGCCTTTTCAAACGGAAGAAAACCGGATGTGTAATGTTACAGTGGAAGCTCCCGTTCCGCCTCCTCTCCGCCACCAGAGGGAGCCCTCACCCGAGTATTGATCATTGGCCTTAAACTCAAATTCCCATCATGCCTCGTACCTGGGACTGATTGCGTCACACACCTGCACGCCATTAACACACACACATAAAAGCCACGTCCACACACCACACCAGTGCGAAGTCTTGATTTGCCCCGGTGATCATTTCTGAGCGTTTATTCCCTGTTTCTGGTTTTGACTTTGGACTGTTTGACTATTCTACGAGTGATATCTGCCTGGCCTGATCTTGGACTGTCTTTGGATTGTGTTTATTGCTGCCTGCCCCGAACTCTGCCTGTTATCTGGATTTTCCCATCGTCTTGTCTACATTGCTCTGTTTGCCCGTTTTGACCCTGCCTGTACGACATTGCTTAATAAAGCTGCAAATGGATTCTTCTGTGTACCGTGAGTCATTACAGAAGACTTCGCCACCAACTAATCCAGCAGCCGTCATGCAACTGACCACCGAGCTTACATCCCAAGCTTCTCGTCTGGATTTACACCATCAGCAGCTCAGCCACCTGACTACTATCACGGAGCAGCTCGTGCAGGGGATTCTGGAGCTTCGCACCGCTGTTTGCACTGCTCCCAGCACACCCGCTGCACCACCACCGCAGAGTGTCTCTCCTGCTACTGTGAGTACAGCAGTAAATCCCCGACTCGCATTTCCTGACAAATTCGACGGTAATCCGACTAAATGCAAGGGATTTCTGTTGCAATGCACACTCTTCGTCGACCAGCAACCGACATTGTACTCCACTCAAGCCAGTCGCATCGCATTTGTTTGTTCCCTGCTCACGGGCAAAGCATTGGAGTGGGCTACGGCAGTCTGGAAACCAGAGGGGTCTTCATTCACCACATTTCAAGAATTCCTTCAACAGTTCCGTCAAGTCTTCGAACACTCTTCTGAGAAAGGGAGCGCTGGAGAGCAGCTTCTAAACCTCACCCAGGGAAAGAGTACCGCCGCCGAGTATGCACTCACGTTTCGCACCCTCGCTGCACAGACGAACTGGGTCGAAGACACTTTAAAGACGCTGTTCAGGAAGGGACTCTCTATTGAACTTCAATCTGAATTAGCCTGTCGAGATGAAGGAAAGAGCTTGAACGAGTATGTAAGTCTGGCCATTCAAGTCGATAATCTCGTGCGTTCCAGACGCATCACCCGGGCACCTATCCGCCAATCACTCGAGGCAGCTCCCGCTCACGAACCTATGCAGATCGGGTTCACGCACATCACCCCAGAAGAACGGGAACGCAGATTTCAACTTCGGCTCTGCATGTATTGCGGCCAATCCGGACACATGAAGCTCTCCTGTCCCGTACGACCTTCCAACCGAAACCACTCAGTGAGTTCTCGAGAGAAAGCTCAAAATTCTGCCACCAGTTTCTCACTCCCAGTTCGTTTAACTGTCCAAAACCAATCCATTGACACATCTGCTTTCATAGACTCAGGAGCTGCAGGAAATTTCATATCACAGACATTCGCCAAGCAATGCAACATCCAATTACATCCGTGTCGTTCTTCCCTGACAGTAGAGGCGCTAGATGGACATCCCATCGGAGAAGGAAGAATACAGAGCATCACGGAGAAGGTTCAGTTGCACGTTGGGTCTCTTCACTCAGAAAACATCCAGTTTTACGTCATTCACGCTCCACATCACTCCATCATTTTGGGACACCCATGGTTACAAACTCACAATCCTCACATCTCCTGGAAAGAGGGTCAAATTGTTCGCTGGGGTGAGGCTTGTAACAATCACTGTCTGTCCAAAGTCACCCGAGTAAACAGTCCCAAACCAGAATCCGTTGCTTCAGTGCCTGAACCAGAGAATTTACCTTCTGTTTATGAGGATTTAACCGAGGCCTTCAGCAAGGAAAAAGCTGCGCAGCTCCCTGAACATCGATCAACGGATTGTGCTATAGATTTAATTCCCGGTACCACTCCACCTAAAGGAAGAATTTTTCCCCTGTCTAAGCCTGAATCTGACGCTATGAAGCAATACATAGAAGAAGAACTCGCTAAAGGTTTCATTCGTCCCTCAACCTCACCAGCATCCGCCGGGTTCTTCTTCGTGAAGAAGAAGGATGGAGGACTCAGACCCTGCATTGACTATCGAGGCTTAAATGATATAACTATTAAGTATCGTTATCCCCTACCTCTGGTTCCAGCTGCCCTAGAACAACTCCGCCAGGCCAAGTATTACACCAAGCTCGATCTACGTAATGCCTACAATTTGATTCGCATACGAGAAGGTGATGAATGGAAAACTGCATTTTCCACCACTAGTGGGCACTATGAATACCTCGTTATGCCTTTCGGTTTGTCCAACAGTCCTTCCGTCTTCCAGGCCTTCATGAATGATGTGTTTCGCGACATGCTGGACAAATGGGTAATTGTTTACATTGATGACATCCTGATTTACTCCAATTCACTCGAAGAACACATTCAACACGTCCGTGCCGTCCTCCAACGTCTGATCCAGTTTCACCTCTACGCCAAAATGGAGAAATGTGAGTTCCACCAAACAAGCATCTCTTTCCTGGGTTATATCATTAGCCAAGAAGGAGTTGCAATGGATGAGAAGAAGGTAAAGGGTGTCGTAGACTGGCCCTTACCGCAAACCATAAAAGAACTGCAAAGATTCCTAGGATTTGCAAACTTCTATCGGAGATTCATCAGAAATTTCAGCCTCATAGCTGCCCCCTTAACAGCCCTAACCAAACGTCACAGCCACCGCATATCCTGGAACCCCGAAGCACAACAGGCATTCCAAGATTTAAAAACACGTTTCACTACTGCACCCATTCTACATCATCCAGATCCTGAACGACAATTTATTGTTGAAGTCGATGCTTCTAATACAGGAGTGGGGGCCATACTATCACAACGCCAGGGTAATCCAGCCAAAATGTATCCATGTGCCTTTTTCTCTCGCAAACTGTCTCCAGCCGAACGTAACTATGATGTAGGAAACCGCGAGCTGCTAGCCATGAAGTTGGCCTTGGAAGAGTGGCGTCATTGGTTGGAGGGAGCAGCTGAACCGTTCATTATTCTCACAGATCACAAGAACCTGGAATATCTCCGATCTGCCAAGCGTCTCAACCCCCGTCAAGCCAGATGGGCTCTGTTCTTCACCCGATTCAATTTCACCGTTACTTACCGTCCAGGCACCAAGAACACTAAAGCTGATGCTCTCTCTCGTCAATCCGAAGAAACCACCCAGAACCTCAACCCCGAAAATATCCTTGGTGAGAAATTGTTAGTTGCCCCTGTCCAGTGGGATATTATAACCGAGATCCAGCAAGCCAATCTTCAAGCTCCCGTCCCTGCAGAATGTCCAGCCAATCTCCTCTTTGTACCCGAAATACTACGACCACGTCTCATCGATCAAGTCCATTCAACCCCCAGCTCTGGTCATCCTGGAATTAATGCCACAGTCCAGCTACTCCAGAACCGATTCTGGTGGCCCACACTTACCTCAGATACCATCAACCACGTCCAAAACTGTTCCAGCTGTCAGACCTCGAAAACACCCCGAAAATTACCCGCTGGTTTGCTATGTCCTCTTCCCACTCCTCAACGCCCATGGTCACACATTGCCGTCGATTTCATCACTGATCTCCCTAATTCTCAAGGTTACACCACCATCTTCACCATCGTAGACCGATTCTCAAAAGCCTGCCGATTAGTCCCTCTCACCAAACTTCCCACCGCCTTTGAAACCGCCGAACTCCTGTGCAATCAAGTGTTTCGTTTTTATGGATTGCCTGAAGACATCGTGTCCGACAGGGGACCACAGTTCACATCTCGAGTATGGACGGCCTTTTTCAAGAATCTCAACGTGAACATCAGTCTCACTTCCGGGTACCATCCACAATCTAATGGGCAAACTGAGCGTCTGAACCAGGATGTGATCCGCTTTCTGCGAACCTACTGCCAACAACATCAGCAGGATTGGAGCAGATACCTGTTCTGGGCCGAATATGCTCAAAATTCTCTGATTAAACCAGCAACTGGCATCACTCCATTCAAATGCATCCTCGGTTTTCAACCTCCTCTCTTTCCTTGGTCCGGCGAACCCACTGAACTTCCATCTGTTACGGAATGGTTACACAAGAGTGAGGAGGTCTGGGATCAGGCACACACACACCTAAGGCACGCTGTAAGACGTCAGGAACAGCAGGCCAATCGTCACCGCCGACCGGCTCCAGAATACCAGATCGGTCAGTGGGTTTGGCTGTCCACCAGAGATCTTCGACTCAGACTTCCATGTCGCAAGCTCAGTCCCAGGTATGTTGGTCCCTTCCAAATTATCAGACAAATTTCACCTGTATCATTCCGTTTAGACCTGCCCGCTAATTACCGTATTTCTCCCACATTTCATGTGTCTCTGTTGAAACCCGCTGGGGGTCCGAGGGGAGAAGCGGAGGAGGGGTCCACTTCTCAGAGTCCTCCACCCATTCTGGTCGATGGCGAGGAGGCGTACCGTGTGCACCAGTTGCTTGACTCCAGACGTCGGGGTAACGTTCTCCAGTATCTGGTCGATTGGGAGGGTTACGGTCCGGAGGAACAGTCCTGGGTCAATGCAAGTGATATCCTGGACCCCACTCTCACGGAAGAGTTTCATAGGACACACCCGGAGAAGCCGGCCCCCAGACCTCGTGGGAGACCTCGTAGGAGACCCCGACGTCAATTGCCTCCTCGCGTCGGGAGCCGCTCGCAGGGGGGGGGCTCTGTTACAGTGGAAGCTCCCGTTCCGCCTCCTCTCCGCCACCAGAGGGAGCCCTCACCCGAGTATTGATCATTGGCCTTAAACTCAAATTCCCATCATGCCTCGTACCTGGGACTGATTGCGTCACACACCTGCACGCCATTAACACACACACATAAAAGCCACGTCCACACACCACACCAGTGCGAAGTCTTGATTTGCCCCGGTGATCATTTCTGAGCGTTTATTCCCTGTTTCTGGTTTTGACTTTGGACTGTTTGACTATTCTACGAGTGATATCTGCCTGGCCTGATCTTGGACTGTCTTTGGATTGTGTTTATTGCTGCCTGCCCCGAACTCTGCCTGTTATCTGGATTTTCCCATCGTCTTGTCTACATTGCTCTGTTTGCCCGTTTTGACCCTGCCTGTACGACATTGCTTAATAAAGCTGCAAATGGATTCTTCTGTGTACCGTGAGTCATTACATGTAACTATTTTCATGCACTCATTCCTATAAAAAACGAAATACGTTTCAAGGTTCACATTTAATCCAGTCGGATTCTCTTTTTTTTATCTAGAGCTAATAAACTGTGTACCGCAGTCAAATCAGAAAAGTAACACACAACAGTAAACTACAATCAAAATGCTCATTTCAAATGGAAATTTGATTCAAAATCGAGAATCCTTTCGAATCGTGAAGAACCAAAAGATTCCCACCGCTAGATTATAGTGAAAAATAAAATAGATGCTGAATGTTGAACACTAATAATTTAAGGGGAACAAGAATAACATAAACCGTAGACTAGAGCAAAAGTCTACAACTATAACGAAAAGAATGACAGTAGACTAATAATAGACTTACCAACAGCCGGCGCTATCATAGCCCTCCATTTCCTACGGAGAAACGCGCCCACATCTTTCTTCTTCTTCTTTGTTGGGCTTTCAGCAAAATCTGAGGGAAGACATAATGAAGAAAGAATTCAATTGTAAGGTGAGACAACTGGAAAAGTGGGACATTTTTCAAGTATTTTCAGAGTATTTCCTCCTTAAAACTGCAGTGAACCAAAGACAGTCTCAAAAACACGCTTTGAAATCGCTGGTGTTTCTGACGTCACAAACCACCTTGCAACCAATCAGATCAACGTGTGATCGTCAACCAGTGGATCTCTGGGCTGAGTGAGTGAGTGAGCGAGTGAGTGGAGGTGGGGCTCATTTGCATATTCATAGAACCGAGCATACTAAATGAGGCAAAAAACATTTAAATATGGAATTATTTGGTGATCAAAGACGAGTTTAAAGGGATGAATTGATTGACCAGCGGGGGACTTTAATAATTAGGTACACAAGACGAACACAACACAACTCGGTATAGTGAAAGTACTGACAGTCATAATAATGACCATAGACTCACCCGGGACAGACGATGGATCGTCAGGATCGTCCTGAATAGAGTCCGGCGTCAGACTGGACAATCCTGAGAAAGACATCAGCTCTAGATCTGGTGCCGGCTCTGGGTCCAGGACAGATGTGCATGATGGTTCGGGATCATCGTCCGGATCGGCATTAACAACCGGCAGCTGGAGGCTCGATACATCGGAGACCGTCAACAGCTCTAACACGGATTCAAACCGCTCTTGATCATCCGGATCGGCATTAACCGGCAGCTGGACTCCAGATGGACACGGATGCACTGGTGATGCCCAGTAAAACTCGGACGAATCCTGCTGGGCATCCGTGGGATCGCAGGAGGGATATGTGGACACTAGTATATCGACCTCACTGCAGTCAAGCTTTACAGCCTTCCCCATTCTCCGTAAGAAAGCACAGATGCCTTAAAGAAAGGTAAAAACACAAGAAACCGTAAATACTGAGGCTTGACATCATGAAGAAAGAAGAACATGGGATGAAAACAGTAACAGTTGGCAACATCATTCAAAAACAAGAGAACCAACCAAATATTAATAATAACTTATAATGTTGTGTATTCAATGTCTTTTTTTTTGTGCATTTAATTTTTAGTAAAAGTAATTTATGCAGCGTCCTGAAGACCATGATCCTCTAAAGCAGGGAATATCACACACAAGCATGTTTCAAACTAATCATAATTATTAAACATTGGACACTCAAATTATGGCTATTATTGAAATTTGTACCCAATCCTTGTGTAAATATGTTATGATGTGTCTTGGAATAAAAAATAAATCTGATTATCGGCTTGATCAAACTTCAGTTGTATTTTGATATAATGTGGCGTGGTCATATATGGTAATTAATGACACTCCAGTGATAAATGGTCATTTGATTTACCCTCAGCTCTTCTCTCAGGTATCGGTGCAGTTTTCTGGTCTGGGATGATGCCGCTCCAGTCACGGGAATGAAGCTTCTCCTCTTCCTCTGCCTATAGGGGGACCATATTTTGATTACCAAAAACCAGGACACTCGGCCCAGCAAACAGATACTCAAAGTTTACTCAAAGACGCCTTATTAATTTCAATACATTGAAAGTAGGCTATTCCTCCTCTGTATAAATAGAAAATTGTTACATTACAAGACACAAATTCAGATAGGCTTCTCAGAGGTTACTCAACGTTTTATTAATACAGGTTTCAAAAATAATGAAATAATGTCTCTTATTCTGTATTACAAAAGTAAATATATAGATAATAAATAACTGAAAGAAATACCTCCAAATTGAACAAAAATGTCTCTAACTAACTTGCCAAAAAGAACTAACAAATTCTATTTATATCTTTAGTTTTCTTCCTCTTTATCCTGTTTTTCTTCCTCATCCTCCTTGTTTGCCCATCTATATTTTGCTGTAGAGCTGATCTTTCCCAGCAGTTTTTTGAAAACCAGGACATTTTCATCACTTTATAAAGAACAGCCAGGAGGGCCAGGACGTGAAAACAGGACTGTTGGTCACCCTACCTTTGCCTTGGCTCTGCGAGAGTGTGGAGAAGAAGTGGACGGACGTCCATCATCTGGGCTCTGCTGGCTGTCTCTCTGCCACCCTCTCTTCCTGTGAGCCGGACCTGTGGACACAGAAACAAACTCACAAGACAGAGATGTTAAATATCCAGGAATAAGCTCCTGGCTCTGAGTCCGGGTCGGGCCTGGCATCCTCCTGCAAACAAGAGCAATACAATTTAAAATACAATACAAGAAAGTACAATGCTCCTCAGAAATACCCCCCCCCCCTCCCCCCCAAAAAAAAATAAAATAAAAAAAATAAAAAAATAAATAAATAAAATAAATAAATCAAATAAAACTCCAAACTCCCTCCAAAATAAGAAAAGAACAATCAAATTAAAGCGTCGACCCTCAGAAATAATAATAAATAAAAATGAAAATAAAAAACGATGTAGGATATATTATCCGATATCCTTCTGGAATAAAAGTCTCCTCTCCGAAATCCTCCAAACAGCTTCAAAATCTCAAGTTCAGCACAAGAAAATTTGCCGCCAAAGTCTCTGAAATCGCCTCGACTCTCAACAAACCAACAGCGACCAAAGTGTTGATATTTACATTCAAAATTCATAAGACGCGTCGCCATAGCAACTCATACTCGAATGACTCAAATGCACGCACGCGGACCCAAAAGCCGCGTGCGTGAGCGCGTGCCTGAATGTAAATATTAAAAAATAACAAGTGAAATATAATTATGGTTTAATTACTCCCTAGCTCCAAAATTAAAATTCAACTCTTAAAGCACGAAACAAGGCTACCATAAATCTGTGAATTGTTTGATGTGGCTATATTATCAGTAATATAATAATCATTTAAAAAATTTTAAATGATTATTTTATTACTGATAATATATATCAGTGTATTATATATTATTATATATTACTTTTTAAATGATTATAATCAATAAAAACATGCATCAGAAAGGTATTCCTTGCAGAACTGGAAGCTGCAATTTCAGGACCGTAGTTTTCTGTTTCAATACCGAACTGGATCACAATACACTCATTTAACCCCTTTCGCAGAAGATTATTGTTGTTCAACATTCATTATTCATCAAAGCATCACACTCGTACTTATTTGAACTGGACAAACTGCATCATTGATTTGTGAAAGTACATATGAAAATATACTACTGTATGTACTTGTTCTTTCTGGTGCCCTGATGAAACTGCTCCTCACATCTTCTGGGATTGTCCTCACACACAACTATTTTGAGACCAATTTTGGGACGAATTAACTGCAATGTTCTTCCGGGTTTCTCTCTCTCTCTCCTTTTAAAGGATGTAATGTTTGGCTTTTTAATATACAAAGAGTTTAAACAAATGAATACTTTATTATTAATCTATTATTGCTATTAAATTCTCTCTTCAAAATCCTTTATTCACTGTTTTTAGGAGAGAGGTCCAACAGTACATACAAAATATTTCATCATCTGAGAGCCTTAAAGCTCAGTAACCTTGTTTCAACTTTTTAACTCATTTCGTTAAAGTTTTCTGTTCTGTTTTTCTTGTTTTTACATGTATATATAGGCTATATGAAATCTCTATGTATAGGCCCATGTATATTTGCATAAATGATGGATTTTATTATCATTTAATTGTATGTAAGTTTTACATTTTTGCTATGTACTTGTATTTTTGATACCTTGGCATTACATTAAAAATAGGGTGGATAGAGGACCTGCCCCTCCTGAAGAATATAATTTTCTTCCCATATAAAGATTAAAGTGTGTGGAAAATGCTGAGGTGCAATAGGTGACTGTCTACAATTAATTTTTTTTATTATGCGGGTTGAAAGTCTCCTCACATCCTGATAGCAATCACAGTGTTAAGCGGTCGAACACACACACCATCTCTCAAAATCAGGTACGCCAATATATTATTATTACAAAATATTATTTACTGAACAATAAAAGTTAAATAACAGCCATTATACAAGAATACATTATACAAACATACATTATACACGAATACAAAGTGTGTAGAATAGTCAACTCAAGTCAAATATATTTAAAAAGCACTTTTTACAATACAGATTGTATCAAATCTGCTTCACAGTATCAATCAAAAGAACTTAACAGTGTTTGTTTATTACTGGGGGAAAAAAAAGACATCCAAGTTTGGTGGAGCTGATCAATGGTATGATGGGACATTTACTTTGAATATCCCCAACTGAGCAAGCCAAAGGCAACAGTGGCAAGGAACCGAAAAACTCCATCAAGTGACCCGATGGTGTCCTAAAACTCCATCAGATGACCCGATGGAGAAAAAAAAAAAAAACCTTGGGAGAACCCAGGCTCAGTCGGGGGCCAGTTGTCCTCTGGCGTTTATGAACTAGAGGCCAAATTTACAGTAACTGTAAGATAAAAATTTGATATGAACGCCTGGCTAAATAAATGCATCTTTAGTCTAGCTTTAAGCTGGGAGATAAATGTGAAAATGGAAATAAATGTGAAAATGGTGGATCTGGATATTCTAGGAATGAAAATAAATAAAAATAAATAAAATACAAAAGGTGATGCTATTAGAATTTATACTAATTTATGACTCAAGACTTGGGTATAATCCGTCTTTTTAGTGGTACGGGTGTAGTGTAGACGCACGACTCACGTATAGGAAAATGTTCGATTGTAAGTGAGTGTAAAGAAAGTGAGTTTGGCAATCGATCGCAGGGCGAGCAGCAGTGAAGCAGTGTCTCGCTCTACAACTAACAACCAAACGCTCCAGCCGTATTTGCAGTTCCAGCCGTATAATGGCTTGAGACGCGTCTGACCTAATTTTAGCTACGTTTGAATCTAATTCTAGCTACAACTCTTTCACCCAATTACCCTTTAAATTCTCCTTTCAACTCTCGTCACCTTAGAAACAAAATAGGAAAAGATGAGAAAAACCAATACAATATTCAATCAGAATAAAAAATCTAAAAAATGAAAATAAAATACAAAAGGACTTGAAACAATCAAGAAAAAACAACAACAGCAACGTGGAAAATTGAAATCACACTAAGTCCAATTTAGTCCTCCTCAACCAACAGTGTCCGTGTATATCAGGTTGCCGAATTTCAGCTTCAGTTTGACGATTCTTCCGCAATTCAGGCTTAGTCAATCCAGAAAAGAAACGTGTGCACAGTCGTACAACTCAGCTCAGGATCAGCTTGAGACTGGATTAACTGGAAACAGGCTCGTAATCTCCCATTAAAATTGATAACTCTGAGAGAAGATCAGTCAGACTTGGAGCAGACGATGAATCGAAGCTAAAGAAACTTGACTGGGAACCAGATGGACTTGAGAAGGGTGACGTGTCTAAACTGATCTCGCGGTGAGATGGACCCCAGAAGGGTAACTGGTCAGAACTGATCTCGCAGTGAGATGGAGCTGGCTCGGTTAAGTCCCTGGAGAGGACAGATATTTGTGGCTGTAGATCTGCCGGATCTGGGTCCACTGTGTCGTCCCCGTAACAGCCAAGAGCGGAAATCTTTATAGTTTTCCATGTTCGTTGGATGAATGAGCTGATGTCTTTCTTCACCCTCCTTCTTGATTGTTTTTCTAAAAAAAAGAAAAAATGGAAAAATAAATTCAATTACGCCACGCCAACTTCGGACAGAACAAAGACGACTAAAGCAAATCATGTAAAGGCAATAAAACGGCAAAAAAAAGTGATGGACTTATAATAGCTTGTGACTGTGTCATGGGTTACAGTCGAGAATCACAAAATCATTTTCATATTAATAAATCCCTTATGTAAACGTATATATGACTACAGCCCACACACAAAAATCAAAAATGCCTTTTCAAACGGAAGAAAACCGGATGTGTAACTATTTTCATGCACTCATTCCTATAAAAAACGAAATACGTTTCAAGGTTCACATTTAATCCAGTCGGATTCTCTTTTTTTTATCTAGAGCTAATAAACTGTGTACCGCAGTCAAATCAGAAAAGTAACACACAACAGTAAACTACAATCAAAATGCTCATTTCAAATGGAAATTTGATTCAAAATCGAGAATCCTTTCGAATCGTGAAGAACCAAAAGATTCCCACCGCTAGATTATAGTGAAAAATAAAATAGATGCTGAATGTTGAACACTAATAATTTAAGGGGAACAAGAATAACATAAACCGTAGACTAGAGCAAAAGTCTACAACTATAACGAAAAGAATGACAGTAGACTAATAATAGACTTACCAACAGCCGGCGCTATCATAGCCCTCCATTTCCTACGGAGAAACGCGCCCACATCTTTCTTCTTCTTCTTTGTTGGGCTTTCAGCAAAATCTGAGGGAAGACATAATGAAGAAAGAATTCAATTGTAAGGTGAGACAACTGGAAAAGTGGGACATTTTTCAAGTATTTTCAGAGTATTTCCTCCTTAAAACTGCAGTGAACCAAAGACAGTCTCAAAAACACGCTTTGAAATCGCTGGTGTTTCTGACGTCACAAACCACCTTGCAACCAATCAGATCAACGTGTGATCGTCAACCAGTGGATCTCTGGGCTGAGTGAGTGAGTGAGCGAGTGAGTGGAGGTGGGGCTCATTTGCATATTCATAGAACCGAGCATACTAAATGAGGCAAAAAACATTTAAATATGGAATTATTTGGTGATCAAAGACGAGTTTAAAGGGATGAATTGATTGACCAGCGGGGGACTTTAATAATTAGGTACACAAGACGAACACAACACAACTCGGTATAGTGAAAGTACTGATAGTCATAATAATGACCATAGACTCACCCGGGACAGACGATGGATCGTCAGGATCGTCCTGAATAGAGTCCGGCGTCAGACTGGACAATCCTGAGAAAGACATCAGCTCTAGATCTGGTGCCGGCTCTGGGTCCAGGACAGATGTGCATGATGGTTCGGGATCATCGTCCGGATCGGCATTAACAACCGGCAGCTGGAGGCTCGATACATCGGAGACCGTCAACAGCTCTAACACGGATTCAAACCGCTCTTGATCATCCGGATCGGCATTAACCGGCAGCTGGACTCCAGATGGACACGGATGCACTGGTGATGCCCAGTAAAACTCGGACGAATCCTGCTGGGCATCCGTGGGATCGCAGGAGGGATATGTGGACACTAGTATATCGACCTCACTGCAGTCAAGCTTTACAGCCTTCCCCATTCTCCGTAAGAAAGCACAGATGCCTTAAAGAAAGGTAAAAACACAAGAAACCGTAAATACTGAGGCTTGACATCATGAAGAAAGAAGAACATGGGATGAAAACAGTAACAGTTGGCAACATCATTCAAAAACAAGAGAACCAACCAAATATTAATAATAACTTATAATGTTGTGTATTCAATGTCTTTTTTTTGTGCATTTAATTTTTAGTAAAAGTAATTTATGCAGCGTCCTGAAGACCATGATCCTCTAAAGCAGGGAATATCACACACAAGCATGTTTCAAACTAATCATAATTATTAAACATTGGACACTCAAATTATGGCTATTATTGAAATTTGTACCCAATCCTTGTGTAAATATGTTATGATGTGTCTTGGAATAAAAAATAAATCTGATTATCGGCTTGATCAAACTTCAGTTGTATTTTGATATAATGTGGCGTGGTCATATATGGTAATTAATGACACTCCAGTGATAAATGGTCATTTGATTTACCCTCAGCTCTTCTCTCAGGTATCGGTGCAGTTTTCTGGTCTGGGATGATGCCGCTCCAGTCACGGGAATGAAGCTTCTCCTCTTCCTCTGCCTATAGGGGGACCATATTTTGATTACCAAAAACCAGGACACTCGGCCCAGCAAACAGATACTCAAAGTTTACTCAAAGATGCCTTATTAATTTCAATACATTGAAAGTAGGCTATTCCTCCTCTGTATAAATAGAAAATTGTTACATTACAAGACACAAATTCAGATAGGCTTCTCAGAGGTTACTCAACGTTTTATTAATACAGGTTTCAAAAATAATGAAATAATGTCTCTTATTCTGTATTACAAAAGTAAATATATAGATAATAAATAACTGAAAGAAATACCTCCAAATTGAACAAAAATGTCTCTAACTAACTTGCCAAAAAGAACTAACAAATTCTATTTATATCTTTAGTTTTCTTCCTCTTTATCCTGTTTTTCTTCCTCATCCTCCTTGTTTGCCCATCTATATTTTGCTGTAGAGCTGATCTTTCCCAGCAGTTTTTTGAAAACCAGGACATTTTCATCACTTTATAAAGAACAGCCAGGAGGGCCAGGACGTGAAAACAGGACTGTTGGTCACCCTACCTTTGCCTTGGCTCTGCGAGAGTGTGGAGAAGAAGTGGACGGACGTCCATCATCTGGGCTCTGCTGGCTGTCTCTCTGCCACCCTCTCTTCCTGTGAGCCGGACCTGTGGACACAGAAACAAACTCACAAGACAGAGATGTTAAATATCCAGGAATAAGCTCCTGGCTCTGAGTCCGGGTCGGGCCTGGCATCCTCCTGCAAACAAGAACAATACAATTTAAAATACAATACAAGAAAATACAATGCTCCTCAGAAATACCCCCCCCCCCCCCCCCCCCAAAAAAAAAAAAAATAAATAAAATAAAATAAAAAATAAAAATAAATAAATAAAATAAATAAATCAAATAAAACTCCAAACTCCCTCCAAAATAAGAAAAGAACAATCAAATTAAAGCGTCGACCCTCAGAAATAATAATAAATAAAAATGAAAATAAAAAACGATGTAGGATATATTATCCGATATCCTTCTGGAATAAAAGTCTCCTCTCCGAAATCCTCCAAACAGCTTCAAAATCTCAAGTTCAGCACAAGAAAATTTGCCGCCAAAGTCTCTGAAATCGCCTCGACTCTCAACAAACCAACAGCGATCAAAGTGTTGATATTTACATTCAAAATTCATAAGACGCGTCGCCATAGCAACGCATACTCGAATGACTCAAATGCACGCACGCGGACCCAAAAGCCGCGTGCGTGAGCGCGTGCCTGAATGTAAATATTAAAAAATAACAAGTGAAATATAATTATGGTTTAATTACTCCCTAGCTCCAAAATTAAAATTCAACTCTTAAAGCACGAAACAAGGCTACCATAAATCTGTGAATTGTTTGATGTGGCTATATTATCAGTAATAAAATAATCATTTAAAAAAATTTAAATGATTATTTTATTACTGATAATATATATCAGTGTATTATATATTATTATATATTACTTTTTAAATGATTATAATCATTAAAAACATGCATCAGAAAGGTATTCCTTGCAGAACTGGAAGCTGCAATTTCAGGACCGTAGTTTTCTGTTTCATGGACCTAATAATTGAAATTTCATTGAAAAAAAAAAATTTTTTCTTTAATAATACTACTATATATTTCTTTTAATGAGGCTCTTTTGGAAAAATGCATTAAGCATTAAAAAAAAATGGCTCTTTGAACAAAAAAGGTACCCGACCCCTTAGCTAAGCAGTTCTACAAATCCAATTCCTCTCAGATATCACTCAATGACACCAGGTTATAACTGGGGAAATAACAAATACAATAGGATTAAGTAGTAAACATAACTGGTGTGTGCATGTGATAAATTTTTAGGGCCCGAGCACCGATGGTGAGAGGACCCTCTTGGAATTGCTCTGTTTATATTATTATTATTCTCCAAGATGAATCGTATTTTTTAGGGCATAATTCTGACTTTATATTTGTTATAAGCTACTTATTAGCTACATGGCCCTACAGTGTAATGTAAGGATAACCAGAGATTTCACATAGGCTATTGACTTTTGTAGGCAAGAGTAGTTGAAGAAAGTAGGAGCCTAACCATGAAAAAGAAGGCTAAAAGTGGGGATATTGCCAGCTTTTAAAAAAAAAATAAATAAATAAATCAAAAGTAGTACACAGGAGGAAGAGCGTGAGGGAAATGAAAGGCAGTAACGTTAAACTGGAAGACCAGGAGGGTCATTTTTTTAATTATAATAAGAACTTGAGTATTGTCTGCTGTTTTATACCTGTCCACTGCATCTTGGACACAATTATTGTACTTTTAAAATACATTTTCATTTAGCTTTTTATACTTTTACTTTTTTTTAAATGCACAATTTTGTTTGAACACTGCACTGGGCTTATTCTTGTTGTGAATTAAAAACCTTTGTAGTGTGTAAGGGCATGATTAAACAATACTATAGTTTAAAAGTGTTTTTATGTTTGTCTTGTTAAAGTAATTCACATAGGCATTGCCATGTACCGTCTATCCTTGCCACCTTGCCAAGACCTCTTGCAACCCCTTTGCCCCCCCATGAAAAAAATTCTAGATCCGCCACTGACACCGACACCCGTACAATTGAAATTATTATGGAATTATTATGGAAATTATTATCAGCTATGCTAATTATTTCCCATCTGCCTTTCTGCTGTTATCTTGGGACGCTTGTCCCGAGAAAAATGGCGTTCGTCAGGTCCAGTCTTGTATCCAGCATCTCACGGGGGTTTCGGATGCCCCACCGCCTGTGATGAGAAGACCAACGCAACGCCTGTGAAGAGACGACTCACCGCCTGCGACATGTTATGGCGCCCTTTTATACATAAACAATATTTATATTTAATACTTATATATAAAAATATGAATGTAAGCCAGAGGAGAACTGGCCCCGACTGAGCCTGGGTTCTCCCAAGGTTTTTTTCTCCATCCAATCTGATGGAGTTTTGGTTCCTTGCCACTGTCGCCTTGCTTTTGGCTTGCTTTTGGCTTGCTTAGTCGGGATTATTTAGGATTATTTAATATTTAACAATATTATCGATCTGTGTTGTACTACTTTCATGTTATCACTGTGAAGCTGCTTTGATACAATCTGTATTGTGAAAAGCGCTATATAAATAAATGTGACTTGACTTGACTTGACTATTTGACAGAATAGAATCCCATGTCTCATCATCCATTGCACATTCTAAATCTCTTTCCCATATTACTTTCAGACTTTTACTTGTATTGTTTTTAACCCAGGGGCAGATATTATACCATTTTGAGGCTTTGGACAGTAGTGGAGGTAGTAGCAGAAAGGTCTCTATAGGATTTTTCCCATTTAATAACCTAACACTTCCTTTCAAACAATCTCTGATTTGTAAATACTTCCAAAAATGGTCAGGACCCTCCAAGTTAAATTTTCTTTTGATATCATCGTATGACATAAATATGTCTCCCTCCAGCAGATCACCTATAGTTCTAATACCTTTTCTTAGCCATTGTGCCCAGTCTCGGGGCATGACGGAATACAGAACTGGTTCGCGCGCAGGCACCGGCTCCGAACCGGTTCTCAAAATGCTTTGGTGGAAAAGGGGCCGCAGCAGTGCATCAGCAGTGGTCAGCAGTGCATCGTGAATGAAGTTTACCATTTGCGCGTCTTTTTAGTACCAGTTTAAACATTCAAGCGATTTTAAACTAATCAGCGCTCGCGCGTTCTGTGGGATGATTTTCTATGAGCACATTCATAGAAAATCCGCCTCAAGAACAGCTGGCCAGTAACAAAAGTTATTTTTCACGGATTATATTGCTTTAACATGCAAAACTGTGACAATTTCGGTCTTCGTGAGTATAATAGTCAAAACATAGTCGGTTTTGTCTTTAATAAACATAAAACACATGCCAGTATAATGAACACAGAATCCGTGCACTAGCTCTTAAAGTGACAGCAATCACATTTGTCGGTCATTAATTTTGTCGTCAAAACAACAAAAGAGAGCTTTAAGTTAAGGGAATCAGGATTAATAGCCTATCTATTTAATTTATTCAGGACTAAAATACTATCCAGTGTTATTTTCCATTTGATTACTTTATTCAGTTTCTGTCTATGAATAAAAACTTTTCTCTTTATTTGTCTTTAATTTATTCTATTGTATTTATTTGTGCAACTTTTTTCAATTTAATTGAACAATTTAAATCAAGCTTCGTGCTGTGTAAAAATCTTAACAACATTACCCCATTGTAAAAATGCAATGAGGGCAAACATTCAGGCAAGATAAATAATAAGTCACAGCAGTTAAATCTGTATCTGTTTTTGCATGTTCAAACTTTAAAATCATTCATATTAACTGCTTAATAGATTTTTTCTCTGGAAGTATAGGTTTGGAAATTTTAGAGAAATTCTAAATTAATGCATTACAGTTGAACTAAACCTATTATATTTTAGTCATCTGAATTGTTTTAGATAACAGCTATGGATGATAATAACAGAAGTACAGAAACAACATTTTTATTTTGGGACGGTTGACATTCACTTTAGGACGGTTCCAGGACGGAGGTGAAAAAAGTTAGTCTGGAGCCCATTACTGAGTAACTTTTATAGAAAGGCCACATTCTGTTGCAGAAAACAGTTGCCTTCGAGCAACACGTGTTTTGTTCCTCAAAATTGCATTTTTGACTGAATCAGACGAGTAAATGATTCAAGCAGGCTACCCATTTATAAATACAGTCGTTTGTTGGGTTAAGCAAATTGTGATTTTTGAACGACTCGTTTGAATAAAGGATTCAACTCCCTCATTAAGATGGAGACTTGCCGCCACCTACTGGCGGTGTTAGTTTCATGGTTAAAACGTTTCATTTTAATTTTTTCAATCATTTCATATTTCTACCTACATTTTTTTTTACATTTAAAACATTAATCTCTTAACATAATTTATGCAATTATAATTTGCTGTGTAAATCCACATGCCATGTCTAAACAGCCTGTGTCAATCCAAAAATTGATTTTATTGATACCGACTTTCTTTTTTTTTTTTTTTTGCATAGTAGCCATAAACCTTGTCTTTGCATTCTGATTGAATTTGTTGACTAACTAATCTGACTATTTAAGAATCTGACATAAGAGGACAGATACATGACAATGATCCTGCATTATATTGTATTATAATGACGTTGTAAGCCTACCACTAAACTTTGACTATATAGGCATGTTGCATATTGCTTGTTCTAGGAACCTCAAAGCATATTTAAATTATCTAATTTGCTACTCCATCATGATGTTTGTAGTGCCCAAACATAAACTCAAGGCCAGGGGCATAAAGGCCATAAATCACAAATAGACTTTATAACAACAAATATATTATTTATTATTCATATAATGTTGTTGCATCACATATATTAGTCCAAATTTGACCCATTGAACATTTTTGTGGTCAGAGTATCCTGGAAATTTAACTTTCTATAAATCCTCATTGTCTCCTGCTGATGTTACATGGTAGTCCTTATGTGACCAATTGAACATGTTTGTGGTCGAAGTGTACTCGATCTTGCTGTTCATCATCATTGATATTTGACCTTTTGAACACTTCTGGCCAAAGAGATCTCGATCCTGAAATTTCTAGACATTCTCATTGTCTCTTCTGTAGTTTCAAGGTTCATAGGGAAAATTATGACATTAATCATAGACTTTGTTTAAAAATAAAGTCCATCTATATACAAAATAATGTCAACTAGACTCTTTATTCAGACTATTATCAGAGTCATATCAGTGAATCAGATCACCATATGATGACTATAACATCATCAATAAATGACTAACATCAGCTGATGTTTTCTATTGCCATAACAAAGGTGTAAAAAAACACAGTTAAAGCAGCCAGAGAAACACTAATATTAAAAACATAAAGGTCAAGAGCCCAACTAAAGCAAACACTGATCTCAATCATGGTGACATCACGGAATGACGGAATACAGAACTGGTTCGCGCGCAGGCACCGGCTCCGAACCGGTTCTCAAAATGCTTTGGTGGAAAAGGGGCCGCAGCAGTGCATCAGCAGTGGCCAGCAGTGCATCGTGAATGAAGTTTACCATTTACACGTCTTTTTAGTCTTACCAGTTTAAACATTCAAGCGATTTTAAACTAATCAGCGCTCGCGCGCTCTGTGGGATGATTTTCTATGCGCACATTCATAGAAAATCAGCCTCAAGAACAGCTGGCCAGTACCAAAAGTTATTTTTCACGGATTATATTGCTTTAACATGCAAAACTGTGTCAATTTCGGTCTTCGTGAGTATAATAGTCAAAACATAGTCGGTTTTGTCTTTAATAAACATAAAACACATGCCAGTATAATGAACACAGAATCCGTGCACTAGCTCTTAAAGTGACAGCAATCATATTTGTCGGTCATTAATTTTGACTTCAAAACAACAAAAGAGAGCTTTAAGTTAAGGGAATCAGGATTAATAGCCTTATGTATTTAATTTATTCAGGACTAAAATACTATCCAGTGTTATTTTCCATTTGATTACTTTATTCAGTTTCTGTCTATGAATAAAAACTTTTCTCTTTATTTGTCTTTAATTGTATCTTTATTTTATTGTATTTATTTGTGCAACTTTTTTCAATTTAATTGAACAATTTAAATCAAGCTTCGTGCTGTGTAAAATCTTAACAACATTACCCCATTGTAAAAATGCAATGAGGGCAAACATTCTCATTGTCTCTTCTGTAGTTTCAAGGTTCATAGGGAAAATTATGACATTAATCATAGACTTTGTTTAAAAATAAAGTCCATCTATATACAAAATAATGTCAACTAGACTCTTTATTCAGACTATTATCAGAGTCATATCAGTGAATCAGATCACCATATGATGACTATAACATCATCAATAAATGACCAACATCAGCTGATGTTTTCTATTGCCATAACAAAGGTGTAAAAAAACACAGTTAAAGCAGCCAGAGAAACACTAATATTAAAAACATAAAGGTCAAGATCTGATCTCAATCATGGTGACATCACATTTCAGTGACAGTTAAAGTTTTTTGCACTTTATTTGAATTATATGGTTATATGGCACTTTATGTGAATTTTATGGTTTTTGTTTGCTGCCAGTCATTTGACCCTTTTTTTACAATTTTTGTACAATGAAGATATTTGATCATTATAACGCAGGAAATACCTGTAAATGTGTGTTTTTCGGTTTATTTAATTTAGGATGTTTTACTTTATAATGTTACCGTTTTTTTGCGGGGGCTGCCGGTCATTTAACCGTTTTATCATTTAATTGTTTTGTTACTGTTTAATTACAGATTATATTTGTAATTTTACATACATCTTTATGCAATTTAAGAAAACAGAAAAAATACTGTATGAAAAATATGATTAATTTTCTGTATAGAAAATGTGAATGACTGGAATTTGTCATTAATGTCACAATAACTCAAATAACAGCTGCATTTTTATTTTACAGATATTGTAATTTGACCGTGTTTTGAGTACAATTTAAAATGAAAGTAAATGATTGTCAAAAAAATCACAGTTATTTTCTTTGACAGTGTACTCATTGACTGCTTTGATATTCAGCCATACAAGAGTCCTTATTTTAGCTACTGAACATATTTTTGGCCAAAGAGTTCTTGAAAATTAAGCTCATAAACAGAATGACCTCTTATCATGTGATTTCAGCCAGACAGATATTTGACCTACTGAACATGTTTCTGGCCCAAAAGTACTTGATCTTGAACTTTCCATACATGTACTCAGACTCCAACAGATGCTTCCTAAGCCATAGAGAAGTCCATCTGAGCTATTGAACTCATTTCTGGTCAAAGGTTCTCTAAAGGTTTTAAACAATATAAACTTATAGACTCCTTATAATGTAATATAAGCTATTCAGAAGTTCATTTTTGACCTAATGAACATAGTTCTGACCCACGGTATACTCCTGAACTTGGATTACAAATTTAAGAATATTTTTTTATTTAGATTCTGTATATTAAATTTAGCATTAGCAACAGGGGATGATATCTGCTAATCCTGTTTTCAGTTTGCTGAGACTCCCACCCTTTGTCTCACTGACAAAGTAAAGGTTCGATCAATCTCAGGTTAATTGGATTAGCATCTCAAGGCTCGAATAACTGCTATGCTGTCATCTCATGATCAGGGCTGGGGAATTTTTCTGTAACCATAAATCATGCATTTACATTTGCTTTGTTACATTTGCTTTCCTCACCCCTTGAAATGGATAAGAACAGTTCTGTATTTTAGTTTAGTCAGACGATTTTTGAGATGACTATCTTTCCCAAAAGTACTTGATCTTGAACTTTCCATACATTCCATTAATTGTTTTTTGGTATAACAAATGTGTTTTATAAACCATAGCAGTAATTTAACACTGAGGGTTTTGCTGTGAACACATCTCTGTCTCTTGTCTGATATTAAGGGAAGTGGCGAAAGATTCGAGTCCCAGCTGAGCGAGAACGTCTTTACCCTCACACCAAAGATGAGTGAACTGCAGACACATTTTCTATAGGTGTGAATGTGTGTTTTACTGCCTACAACCCTCGGAACAATGTTAAATCAATGTTTATGTGTCTGATAACTGCACTGAATCGACATCACTTTTGCTCCCGCAAGTAATGCAGACATTAGTTTTTAAATTTCATCCAAAAATCAATGGTAATGGCATTGAATCATGTTACAATGCAATGTTGGTTTAACATCATGCTTGAACTCTCAGAAGATACACAATAAGTGACTTAATGCCACACAGCCTGAAATCAAATGGAAAAAAAGAAGACAATGCATCTCTGAAGATCTGATTGAACACCTCCACAAACAGCATTACCAGCTTCACTTATTACTAACCAAACTGACTTTATCTCTGCCAGACGTCAGCAGAAGCTCTTATTGAGAATGAACAGAGGTTTATATGTTATTTTATTCAAAATGTTTGGTCACCTTCACACCATGTCATATTTATGTGAGTTATGGTCTTCTATGGTCAGTGTATACTAAAACACATAATATGTTGCAAAGGGAACCAGAAACACGAATGATCAGGTGATCATAAAGTAGAATAATTCATTAATCTTATCAATGACCAATAGTGGTTATTTATTATTAATAGAGAATAATTCAGTAATCTTATCACTGACCAAGAGTGGTTATTTATTATTACAGATTATTTTCATCAACAAAGCTTTCTTGTTACAGATACTTATTCAACTGTATCAAAGACCACAAACTCTTATTAATGCAGCCATCTAGTGGCTATATTGAAATTTCGTCTTGCTTTAACTGTGTTAGGTTTCCAACAGATGGCAGCAACCTCCCCCTAAATCATGGCACATTTTTCATATTATCATCATGAATGAAATTGCTTTCTTCTCGTGTTGGAAGTGCCGAAGTGATGACGTCACTTTGTAGGACAACTCGGAAGCTAGCGGCGCATGGGTTCCCTTGATCGAAAATCTATGCATTTTTCCCATAGACTTTTGGAAAATCGCAAAAAATAATATCTGTGTTTAACTAAGAGTTGTGACCCTTAGCCTACACGTTTTGTCTATCAAGATAATCTTTACAAGTTAATCAAAAAATTATACATTTTGAAGACTTTTAATGTCTCCTCTAAAGTTTTTAAAAAACACAAGCATACACTGTAGTATTCCTGCTTTGGTTACGTTTTTATAACGCACTTCATGGTGAGAGGAAGGACGACAACATGAAGATCGTTTACTTCTTTTAATGTCTCCTCCCGGCAATAGTCCTATGGCGCTTGAACCGTGCCAAAATCAAACATTCGACCGACCGACCGACCGACCGACCGAACGTCTGTCCGAACGTGTTGTTTTTTTGAGCGTCTGACTGAGCGGGTTGACCCACGTGACGACCTGACGTGACGTCAGCGTCTTGAAATTAGCTGTTTTTTAGCCATGCAAGTATCCAAGCTTATGTGTAAGATTAATGGACATGAAAGGCACTAAATATAAATATTGTACCACTAAAACATCAGTAAAACATTTCTTCTGAATCCTATGTATGTGTTTTACTTTCAAAGAGCAGAAATACTGTAGGCTAGCCTATATAAAGACATTCAGTAGTCTTAATTTGACCTATATCATTGTTTTTATTGTATTTTTTCCCCCTATGAACAACGTTCTCACAGTTCATAAAAAACCACACTGTAGCATAATGTTTTTTGTTGTTGTTGTTGTTGTTGTTTTTTTTACTTTTTGCAAAGGCTAATCTTAAAAAAAAGATGCAGGAGGTTTTCATAGTTATAAATTTGTATGTGTGTGTGTGTGTGTATATAGGCATATATATATATATATATATATATATATATATATATGGCATCTACCAAAATAAACAGCAAATCTTTTATCACAGCTTTAATCCAGTCTTCTGACTCAAATATGCTGTGTGGTAATGTGGTAATATCCCATACATATAGTATACAGTATATAGCTCATACATATATTACCACAGCATATTTTGAGTCAGAAGACTGAAATAAGAGGCAGAAAGGAGATCAGATTCAGATGGATTAAAGCTGTGATAAAAGATTTGCTGTTTATTTTGGTATATGCTTTATTGAATGTGAATGTTATGCCTAGCAAAATGCTTTCTCTGTAGTCAGGTTTGACTGTACTGATGATAATAATGCAAAAACGTGAACACTTCAAATCAATGCTATTGTAGTGACGCAGATGGTTTCATTTGTCTGTTTTGAATCAAATAAATAAATGTCCATACCTTCAGAATCAATTTCAGATAAGCCAAATTCTTTTATTGTCCATTTTGCATTGCAAAAAACAAAATAAACGAAAATAAAACACTAAACCAAAATTTCTGATTCAAACATACTGTTAGGCATGAGCACAATCCAACTCACATACTGTAGCACATCACGGTCAAAAAGTTTGTTGACCTTCCATCAGCGCACCTGTTACTCATTATCACCACACTTATACTAATACGCCCTCTAGTGTCACAAACAAAAAATGCACTTCAAAACAATGGCTCCAAGCCTCCAACGGCTATTATTATTTTTTTTTATTAAAACTTGTGTGATCTAAAAGCATTGTTTGCAATTGTTTGACTTTGAGAAGAGTCGATGGTTTTGTGAGTTTAGTTAGAAATTGGAATTTGTGTAACAAGCTAATAACAGGTGAATCTAATCAAGCATGATCTTTTATTTCAAGAACTTAGAGATCACAACACTGACTCAATCTTAATAAAATTACTCAATTATCATAATCTTTCACAAATAAACATCATAAATGTTAAAATGGAAAGCTTATTAAAACATACTAAGTAGGCTAGCCTATATTTAGACATAATCAGCGGAATTTACTTTACTTTGTAATTGATGTTGGTTGATTTTCATGTCTGCCACATATAAACAACGAGCCAAAACGAAATTATTGATCATTTTCATAAAATCATATGTAACACGTGCCTACATGTGCTTACGTGTTGTTAACGCGTTCCCATGGCGACGGGCCGAAGTGCGAGTTACCGATCGTCTTCCCAACGTGTTGTTTACGTGTAAAGACACGTTGTAACACGTTCTTAGTTTAACTTCATATTTTTCGATTGTATCCTCTATCTAGTCCACATTTGATTATTGCAATGCATCTCCCGGAAGTTTCAGCAACAGACAATATCTCATAATTCATGGAGATAGGCTACTCACATAAAAGCAGCTAAAACTGCAACTCTGTCTGCTTTGGTAGCCTATATGCCTAAATAAAAATAAAATAAAACAATAATTAAATGCAAAAAATTGAAGTTCTTTATTTAATTCACCAAAATCAGCTTGACTTCTGAACTGTTTGTATTTTATAACCTTAATTAACAGTATCCAGAGCTGACTATGAAAACACATACTTCGAATTAGCCTACATACGCAGAGAGTAGGCAATTTATTTATTGTTTTGTTTAAAAGTACACATTTAAAGCTTTCTATAGTTCTCAGGTCCGTGGCAAGTATATTGCGGTGTTTCGGCTATATGAGACGTGCTCCAGTTCACGCACGCGCCTCTGTTTCCTGATTATATTGTCTGATATATGCTTATAATGTAAGCTATTAATTTGTTGATGAAAAATGTATTAAAACGAAGATACAATTTATATGAAACGAATTCACTTTAAAGACATGATTTCGACCATTTAATAAGTTTTGTTTTGTAGAAAGCCTGTCTGACCCATTCCAAATGTTTTCCGATATAAGCCTATTGATCCTCTCTTACTCATCTCATGCGGTTCCCTTTTTATATAGGCTAGCCTTCTCAACATAGATGAAATAATAGAAATTAAGTAACATAATATTATTAAACATAAATGTGAAACGTTTATTTTATGTTGTTTTTTAAAGTTATATCCTGCCTCTCCACTTTGCTCACATACTATGTAGCCTATTCATGCATGTGTGTGTGCATGTGCTGGAGGTGCCCATCCCTACTTTTGAATATCGTTATCATTATTGAAAATTTTTAATAATTGTTTTTTTTTTTTCATGCATATGTAGTGAACAAATTGGTAGGCCTACTATTTATTACAGGTTTGACACTTTACTAAAAATGACTCTGAATGTAGGCTATTATAGGCTTTACATAGCCTAACATTACTATCATTACTTTTTCAGGTTGTATTATTAAATTTAATTTCTTTTAATTTATTGTATGAGCCCTTGATTATATGTTGCATAATCTCTTGTTTTTTTTCTGTTCTTTAAAAGACATCCCATACATTTTTGGGGAAAAAAATGGAATGGATTTATAGCGTTTTGAAAAAAAAAACTTTTTAATTTATCATAAACAATCTTGTTGTTTAATTTAATAATCATTGTTCAAATTGTTCAGACTGAACCAATAAAACATTTTAACAGGATAATTTGAATATTCACAAAATGTGTGGGTCTAGGTAAAAAATGTAATTGTAAAATATTGACACTTAATTCAGTATTACAGATTAATATAGAGATTATTTGAATCAGATTAGCGCCATCTGCTGAGAGAAAATAAAATAAAATATGTGATGTCATGGTGCTTTATGCCTTTATAGCTCTCTGGAGAGACTTGTGAATTCTCTAGTAGTTTTTTGATTTGAAGTGTGCACATTTTTGCATTATTATTACTAAACCTGAATGAAGGGAAAGCATTTTATTACATGTAACATTAAAATAAACAGCAAATCTCTTATCACAGCTCAATCCACCTGAATCTGATCTCATGTCAATCTCTTATTTCAGTCTCCTGACTCAGTGATGCTGCAGCCCAACAGTTGTTTGTGGATTATTATGGATTAAAAAAATGAATTGTTTGGTCAAAAGTTACAGAAGAGCAGCATGACAGAGTAGACTTTTTTGGACTTGAAAAATTTGATGAAAAAATAAATAAACTATTTTAATTATGCTATATTATACTTTCAGTAACAATATTATTACAATAAATTGTAGTAGGTTTTTTAAGTTCTGAAATATTTTAAACTAGATTCACAGGTTTCTATAAATGTGTTTCGCTGAAATATGTGAAAAAACACACACACACACACACACACACACACACACACACACACACACATATATATATATATATATATATATATATATATATATATATATATATATTCATGAAAACCTTCTGGATCTTTTTTCAAAGATTATTGCAAAATCTAAAAAAATAATATAATAAGCTACATTTATTAACTTTGAGTGTTTTTATGGACTGTGAGAAGATTGTGCATTGGGCAATAAAAACTAGTTAAAATAATATTGGACTATTGACTATTGAATGTCTTTATATAGGCTAGCCTACAGTATTTCTGCTCTTTGAAAGTAAAACACATACACAGGATTCAGGAGAAATGTTTTACTGATATTTTAGGGGTACAATATTTACATTTAGTGCCTTTCATGACCATTCATAATCTTTACACATAAGCTTGGATACTTGGATGGCTAAAAAACAGTTAATTTCAAGACGCTGACGTCACGTCAGGTCGTCACGTGGGTCAACCCGCTCAGTCAGACGCTCAAAAAAACAACACGTTCGGACAGACGTTCGGATAGACGTTCGGTCGGTCGGTCGAATGTTTGATTTTGGCACGGTTCAAGCGCCATATAACACACACTACGCACATTTCACTCCCTCTGCCTCTAAGCAGGCACTATTTAACATTAGTAAGTGTGCAACAACACTATATTGAGAATGAGGAGTCACGTGCCGATTTGAGCTGGTCGGCCATACGCACAACCGGCACTGCGTCATAGAATGTCTCTGAATAGGTTCACGCCCACTTTTGGGGGAAACAAACTAGACTCCCCATAGACTTCAATACAAAATAACGGCAAACCCAACGCCCGTACACAGCCGACATGCGTAAATAACTTAAGAAAATACTTATATACACCATGTCAAGTAATTATATGTCCACCCTGCCTGCCATAGAGCGTGAAAGATACATTTTTTATACCCGTTATCAAGCCCAGGCTATCTGCCATCATCATCATAAATTCATAAGATATACTTTAAGGTTTTTTACTTTAAAAAAACGAAATAAAATCATTCACTGGCTTGCCTGTTGACTCGACGAGGTACAAATAAATGTCCGGGTAAGACACCTCTGGCCACTGGGTGGGGTTGTTACCCCAATTTCACATAGGGAGAATAAAGGGACATGTTTTTAAATTGGCCAAATTAAGTTTTTGTATGTATCTTCCATGCTCTATGGCAGGCAGAGTGGACATATAATTACTTGACATGTTTTATGTAAGAGATTTCTTAAGTTATTTACGTCTGTCGGCTGTGTATGGACGTTGGTTTTTGCCGTTATTTTGTATTGAAGGCTAT